>CM044306.1:92652487-93344153 GCA_024291935.2 Okapia johnstoni | reverse complement strand
ATCCACTCAGAAAAATGCCCCAACCAGGGCCTCACCCCCAGGAATTTTTATTTAATCGGTCCCGGATGGGAACTAGGTGGCAGTTTTGTTTTTCAATAGGAATAAAATAAATTCACCAAAAAAGTGCACAAATCTTAAATGTGCAGCTCGGCCAATCATTCAAAACATTCGTATTTGTATAGCCATCACTGAGGAAAACACACACACACACATATACACACTGACATCACCAGCAATTCAGAAGCCCTTCCTGTGCCCTCCCTGTAGAATCTACTCATTCCCTCTTCTCCAATGATAACTGCTGCCCTGGCTTCTACCACCACGAGATTTAAGATTTTCCTGATTATATGATCTCTCATGTCTTCTTTAGAAGATTTTTTTGATGTGAACCATTTTTAAAGTCTTTATTGAATACTTTGTTGCAGCATTGCTTCCGTTTTATGTTTTGGGGTTTTTTGCCTAGAGGCATGTGGGATCTTAGCTCCCCAAGAAGGGATCTGCACCTCCTGCATTGGAAGGCGAAGTCTTAACCACTGGACTGCTAGGGAAGCCGCTGATCTCTCATGTTTTGAGGGATATCAGGTCCCTTTCACTGAACACTGTATTTGTGAGACTCATTCATGCAATTGCAGCTGTGTTTTGCAAACTTTCGAGACTGTTCAGTATTCCCTTATATATGATATTCTACAACGGGCATTTGAGTTGTCTGCAGTGTAAGTGGCTGCAAATAATACTGTTGCAAACATCCTTATACACGTCTCTTGATGCACCTGTGTACACATTTCTATTGGGTATAAATCTAGGTGTGACAGTGCTAGATCTCTGGAAGGTATTGGTTCAGTTTCAAAAGATGCTGCCAAAATGCTTTCCAAAGTGGTCATATCAATCTACACTGTGTTAGTAATGTCTGTGAAGTTTAGGTGCCCCCATATCCTAGCAGGAGAGCAGTATTTGTATAAGCTCCCCAGGCTCTGCTGCATGTCAAATGTTGAGAGCTACCAGTGCCATTGTATGTGATACACTTTGGAAATGGCATATGAACTCATAGATGGTGGGAGAACTAGGGGTAGAGGGGATATAGTAAGATGTTTTCACAATCACCCAAAAGCAGGCAGGACAAATATTCTTATTCCCCTTTGGCTAATGAGAACACTAAGATTTAATGTTCATTGACGTGACAGAAGTAAAACAGCCATACAGTGATGGTCATGACTAAAACTCAGGCCTCTTGATTTCCATTCCTTTGTATGTTCCAACACCCAGCATAACATTATTCATTAGATGTCTAATGGATAGAGGTTTGGGGCAAACCAGATGCCAAGGCACTTTCTCTATTGTCTCCTGTCCCGGGGTTTAGGAAAGAAGAAAAAGCAGAATGACTCAGACATTCCCCGTGACTGAAGTCTCCGGTCATGGTTGTGAGAAGTACACAGATTCTTCCTCAGGCAGGGATGTAAAATGGTGAATGTGCCCCTGCAGTGTCTGGGAAACTCCACAACCAGAAGGGAGCCTGTGAGCCCAGGAGCAGGATGGCCTGAGCTCCCCTCAGACAGACTGGACTCTGACCCAGCCATTCTCTGTCCTCGCTTGGGGACCTTGGACAAGAAACTGAATCTCTCTGAGTCTCAATTTCCTCATTAATAAGATGAGGGAACCATAACACATATATCATATTTTAAGGAGTGAATAACATATATGAAAACCTAACACATACGAGCAGTCAATACAATGCAGATGCTCTTAATATTACCAGGTAGAGCCCACCTGTCCTGAATCTTCCATTTTTCCCTCTCTACTGGATCTTCTCCATCAATGTACAAATGTGGTTATTTCCTCTATATTTAAGAAACTCTCTCAACACCATGTCCTTTTCTAGCTTGAGCTCCAGTTTCTCTTCCATTCTCTTCCATTTAATGGCCTTGGAAGCATTGTTTGTACTCCCTGACCACAATCCTTCCTCTTCATTTGTTCTTGAAGCTTCCCAGCAAGACTTCACACCCACCACTCAACTGATGGGACTCTTCTTGAGGTCACCAGTGACTCTGACTTCAAAGGATTCCCAGTCTTCATCTTACTCACTCTGTCAGCAATGGTCAGTGGCCTCTCTTCTCAATAGATGTTCTTCACTTGTTTTCCAGCACAGACACCCCACTTCTACTCTCCTCCTAGCTCACTGGTTGGCCCTTCTGTCTTTCAGCTTGTTTTCCTTCTTCCCAGTTGTAAGCACTATACCATTCCAGGACCCACATCTTGGACTTCTCTTCTCCATCTATTGTCATTTCCTCAAAAACTTCATCATCTTTTGACTTTAAATACCATCTCTTCACTGATGGCCAGTGTCCCCCAAAGTTAATCTCCAGCCCCAATCCTGTTGCAGAATTCCAAACTTATATATCTGCCTTCTTTGGCTCTTCACTTGTTTAACAGGGATCTAGGGTATAAATTCCCACAATCAAATTCTGGATCTTCTCTCCAGCCTGCAACCTTGAAGCCTTCTGTCTCAGTTCACAGCAACTCCCTTCTAGTTGGTTAGGTTAAAACCCTTGACATTCCATATGATCCCTTTCTCTTCCTCACACCCACAACCAACCCATTAGCAAAACTTTTTGACTATATTTTCAAAATAGATCAAGAATCTCCCCACTCCTCTCCATCTCTATTACTTTTGATACTCTCCTAGGTATAAGGATGGTCTAAGACACATTCTTCTCTTCCTGGGATTATTTCAATAACCTCCAAATTGGTTTCACCCACGTTCAGGACAGCTTATTCTCAACACAATGGCAAGTGATCCTGTTAAAATGCAAATCAGATCATGTCACTCCTAGGGCTTAAACCAAACAGTGGCTTCTCATCTTCTTCAGAGTACATCAGAGGGCTTAAAAAGGCCCTCCACAATCCCCCACCCACACACCCACACCTTTCTGACCTCATCTTCTAGTCTTTTCTGTGCTCATCCTGTTTTTGAGTCAGTCGCCCCGGCTGGCCTGTTGATCCCTAAACTTGCTAGATGTGCTCCTGCCTCTGGCCTTTGCACTTGCTCCTGTCCACCCTGAGAATGCTTTCGCCTCAGAAATCCTCGTGCCTCTTCCCATCTCCTCCGCATCTCTCTTTAAACATCACTTCCTCAGGGAAGACTTCCCTGACCACCCTACATCATACTGTACCCTTCTTCATCTTCTTCCTAGCACATTTCACCATCCAGCACAACACCAACACGTTATCACTGCTGTTGCTGTCTTGTTTATTGTGTGTTCTCCCTGTAGAATGTACAGGGAACGAGAGCAGGATTCCTGTCATTTCAGTTTACTCCAGTTTCTCCAGCCCCTGGAGCAAGGCTTGCTTAATATAATACAAGTTCAGTAAATACTGACAGAATGAATGAAAGGGTCCCTTCCCACCAATGAAAAACAAAACAAACAGCGTTGGTAAAAGAGATCCTAGGGGAAATCCCCAGGAGTTCTTTGGCCCAAGAAAAATACAGCTTATTTGAAGGGGGAAATAGTGTTGGTTTTCCCCTTTATTTCTGAAAGTTCTATTTAACAAAGACTAGCCATGCCTGTCCCTGTAATCCTTCTAATATGCTTTCATAAGAACACAGACAAGAAAGGAGCCTGGGAGCCTGGAGGAGGGGTGAGGAAGGGAGGAGGGAGGAGAGGGAGGCAAATGAAAGGGAGGGGGCTCCAAGCCACGCACCACCCACAGGAACTGGACTTGCCCTGAGTCTTCTCTGCCTCCACTGGGCCCTGAAGCAGGTTTCCTGACTGTTGTCTTGGCTCTCTGGTCCCTCTCATGTTCATCATTTCCCAAAGCAAAGAATCCTTCTGGCTTGCTGCATCACTAATGGAGTTTCTTTCAGGTTGTATCACAACCTCTCCCCTCTATCCATCAGAGAATGCCGTGTGTCAAGAAAGAATAAAAGCTATTTACAACCAGCATCTACCATTTTTCCTATTAGAGGGAGGAGAAGGTAAAGGGGATGCTCAGTGCCCCAGTGCCTGACAGGAGAGGATGGACTGCTTTCCTTAACCACACAGCTGAGTGATAACAATGGCCAACCGCAGTCTCCAGCAGGGCCTCCTGCTACAGGCTGATGAGGCAGCCACTCCCTGGGCAGAATTTGAGGCCACCAAAGACTGCTGTGCCACTCACCTGCCACAGCATTTGCCCTGCTGTGGTTGGACGGCTCTGCATCCCCGTTAGGGTGCAGTGGCTCTAGGGCTGGTCTATCAAAGCCCCACATGTGCTACGGAATAGAGTCCAGTCCAAGACAAGTCACTTACAACCGTTAGGGCTCGAGTGCAAAGGGAGGCCTACAAAATACATGTTTAAATATTTAAAAGTTAATAAGTCAAGCCAACGGACTGTTAACCCTAGAATGGACTTTTGCAAAGATCACTCCACCTTGGACCTCATACAAAGAAAAGGCCAAAATCTTATTAGAAGTTATTTTCATAAGTCCCTGCTGGGTTTTGTTTCATGTTGTTTTAAAGTCTATTTCATCCCAGCGTAATAGTTTATCTGCTAAAAGGGAGTTTGGCATAAATGTTATAAAGTAGAGTAATTGTTTTGTATGAATTTATTCTCAGAAAACAGTCTGTTTTTGGCAACCACATGTACAGCACTTTTGATCACTAAACTTTCTCTCGTGTAGGCTAGTTATTTCCTCTATCTAATCATTTCCTAATAAATCTTTATATTATCATTTCACTTACCTTTTAACCCCCCAAATTTGGTAGATTTGCATTAAGTTGAAATTGTTGATTAGTCGACTTCAATCCTGGTCATTGTACTAGATTGGGATTTAAATACTTAGTGCTAAAATAACTAAGGGCTGCCAAAAATAAGGCAAGCTCTCAAAGGGAAGAAGAGCCTTTGTGTTTTCTTCCCTAAAGGGCGTTTGGAGCTGTCTATGAACATAGAGCCAGAAGCTTTCAGCTTCTAGTCCTGGCTTTGCAGGTGACTAAGTGACCTACTATCCTTTATTCCCCTATCTTGGGTACTATTATCCTCTCATCCAGGGCTGCTGTTAGCTCACACAGCATCTTTGTTCAAATTAGAAAAAGGTGCTGCAGAGAGACAGAGCCCTGTACCCAAGACATCTGGCCTGGAGGGTGGGTCACAGGCTACTTATCTCCACCACAACCTCATAAGCACAGATGGCCATCCTTCTCCATCAGTTTTCAAGCAAGCTTTGTACCCCTTAAGAAACTCTCCTCTTGGACATCCTCCAGTGAGAAGCACTAATCTTGATTCCCCTTCCCACCCTTCAATAAGGTCACCAGCAGGTCCCAAGTGTCTCAACCTGAGGGACAGCTCTGTTCCACGTTTTGTCAGGCTCCTCAGGACTGTGGACCCTGCTGGACAGTTTCTCCTTAAAATGCTCTTTCCCCAGCCTCTGTGGCACCACACGCTCCTAGTCTTTCTCCCCCTCTCTCTTGCCTCCTCTCTCACTGTCTTCGGCTGCTGTTTCCTCCTTGATACCATGCTTAAATGTGAGCCTCAGTCCTGACCTTCCCCTCTTCCCATTCTAGACTCTCATTAGTGCCAATGACCTTAAATACCATTCCCATGGGGAGGGCAAACATGCTCTTCCATCCTCCTCAAGAAGGAATGGGACTAAAGCCCCTCTTCTGCCTGTCTTCCCATAACTCACCATGCTTCTTTGAAGAGCAAGTCAAGGAGCCAATTGGGAAGGTGAGGGAAAGGCAGCACTAGCTCTGGGGACCCTGCCGCTGGTTCTGGCAGCCCCCAGCAGCAGCCGGGAGGTGGGTAGCAGAGTGGTGGTGGGGGTCGAATTCCAGGGCGGCGGAGAGCAGCTGGCAGAAGTGTGCAGAGCCTCAGCAGTGGCTGCAGATCTCCAGCTGCACTTTCCAATCCAACTTGATCAGCAGTAAAGTTGATCTATTATTGATCCCTAGCAGTGCCCTGATTCTACTTCTCAGTTGGTTCTGTACTCAGAAGAGGGGGATTTGATTTGTTTCACCCCCACCCCCAAACCAAGAAAGCTTAAGAAAAAGGCATAAGCATATGGGTTTGGAGATTTAAGATCTATCCAGAGAGAGTGATGCTTCAGGTGTGGCAGGAGTAGGAAGTGTCCATACTTTTTAGTAAGTACAGGGCTTCCAGGTCCTCAACTGCTTTAAGACACAGCAGTTTAAAGAGACTTGTGTCATGGGACCTTGGCAGAGCCAGGCCTTTGCAACCTTGGCATGCACAGGCTTTGCAGGCTTTTGCAGCTTACAGATCTAAGCAGCTACACCCAATATGGGGATTAGATGAGTCTTTCTGTCACTTAAACCATGCAGAGCTTCAGTGAACAAAGTATTTAGGTGTTAGTGGCTGGGAAAATTTCTTGCTGCTCCTGCCATATTTCTCAGACAGGAACAGCCCAAAGGAAGCTAAGCTTCACATGAAACTTCCCATAAACAGAGCTAAGCTCCACTTGGATGAGAGCTATGGCTCTCAAATGCTAACATTCATAAGAATCACCTAGGGAACTTGTTAAAATAGTTTCATGGGCTCCCACCACCTGATTCAGTAGGTCTGGGGTAAGGCTTGTGAATTTGCATTTTCTAACAAGTTCCCAGGTGATGCTGCTGGTCTGAGGTCTGGGTTAGGCTATATTAGTTATGCCACTTTAGCCTTAGGTACATTAAGTCATCTGCCTCAAATTCTCTTCCTCTTTATGTTAAGTTGAACTGAATCCAGTTTTAGAGCCAAGGGCAAACTGGTAGAATTAACCTCCCAATTCCTTAATGACTAATATAACTACAGACCCCTAGAATCACCCTCAAACACAACCACATGGATCAAAGTTCTCTCTAGCTTCATTGCTTAAGCCTGGCATAGCTTTGGTCAAAGACTAAGATTTGGAGGTTGAGCCACAGTGGGTTGTGGATTTTCATCAGCAAATAGAGGAAAGGGGGTCCTTATTCTATAGACGGCGGGCCATCTGTTTGGACATTAATGAAAATATTAGCATACGAAAGACTAGGAATGCCAAGAACATGGTGTCTCTAGGAATCAAGGAGGAGCTGGACTGGTTTAGAAACTAACAAAATTCTCTGCTTGACCAAACTCCAGTCTGGCTCTTTTGAACTCTCTTCTTAACTAGGCCCTGACTTTTAGGCTTCCATGTTCATCTCTGCTTTGTCCAACATGAGCAAGAACCCTCCTAGGTCAGTTTAACCCCATCTCAATTTCTGATCTTCCACCATCCCCCAGGTGAGGTCTGATAACCCTGGCCTGTCTTCAGCAAGAACTCTGTTAGGATGGTTTAGCCAAAAATCCACCCCCAACCTTACCCCTGATATTTCAGTTATTTTCCATCCACTGACTTCCCCCTCCCTGCTCCTTGGCTATAAATTCTCACTTTTCTGTGTTGTATTGAAAGTTGAGCCCACTATTCCTCCCCTACTGCAAAGCCCCATTGGTTCCAACACCTACCACAGCAGTCCTGAATAAAGCCGGCCTGCCTGTCCTTTAGTAAGAGTCATGAGGAGCTTCTTCTCTAACAAAACTTTGACCTTGAGATCAGAATGAGAATGGCTGAAAAGAGAAATATAAAGGGGCCAGGCTGTGTCAGCCAGACACATGCGTTGGATGTTTGCAGCCAGTGTCCATTCTGCCTGACCAGCACTGGGTCTTACATCCACTGCCATGTTGAGAGAAGGATTTCCTTAAGAGATAGGCTTTGACGGTGGAGGCCAGGCTAGTCCAACATAAAAGATGAAAGGAGATAAGCTTGGACCTAACTGCTCTCAAGGAAGGTATTAGAAACCCTTCTATTTGCTTGTTTTGGTTATTATTAGACCAGAAAGGGTGGCTGGGATCCAAAGAACTCTGAGGGAGCTAAGCTTTCAGAGAATAGACTGGAATAATCTGTACCTGCCAGCCCCAAGCAGGAGCACAGTTCCAGGAAGTTCTTGAGAAGTGCCCTCTTAAAAGGTCAGATAAGGAGTCAACAGTGAGTTGAACTGGGGAATCACCCTTTAAAGACTGCGATAGTTCCACCAGCTAGTCACACAGCTGTGGCCAGATATGAGCGGGGAGATCTGGGAAGACGAGCGGGGAGATCTGGGAAGACAAGCATAGAATGCTTCTTGTGTTTACCAGCGTTTCAAGGTGGCTCAATTATTGCAGCAGAGAACGCAGGCATGGTGTGGGCCTTGAGAGCATGTACCCAGGAAACTTTTGAAGGGGGACTTTCAGGGAAGACACAGGAAGGTGAGATGAGCTGCTGGCGAACCAGGCAGGACAGTGGCAGATATAGTCCAGGCCTTAGTGTGAGTCTCCAGATTAAGCAAACAGAACAGCTTCTTTAGGAGGCTTGTGTTACAGGCCTGAGAAATTGCAGGCAAGAAATCCCTGTGGCTTGTAAGGGCTCATAAAGGCTGACAGTAAAATACTCAGGGATTTTGCAAGCTCCAACTTTGGTAGTTTGAAACCTTCCACAGTGGGAGTATTTACACCAAGGAAATTGGCAAGTGCTATCTATCCATCAGGGCTTTTTGCTTCTTACAGAGAAGAGAACCAGTTTACCAGAACACCATTGCAATGACTGCTCACAAGAGGGAATGTGGCTGTGGCTGGGTCCTTGGTACGAGGACATAGGGGAAATAGAAATGAAGGGGTTTTACATGGGGAAGAAAGAAGCTTCCAATAAATCCTGGAGCATCATTAAAAATTCCTAAATTTTATAAGAGCCGGAAAGGTTTCCATTTCCAGATACAATACAGTAAATCTAGGCCATAATCAACCTCTTGATGAAAGACTTCTCCCAACACCATGTAAAGTTCACAGGTCAAGAACCATAGAAAAGTGATATATAGACTGAGAGGCATTCAGACAAGCTGATGGACGTGATTTTCTCTTTCATGTTTTCTCATTCTTCCCTCCTCCCCTCAAATACTGCTGAACCCCTGCCAGGATCTTCAGCCGGTGCCAGTATTACGTGTGTGCTGAGATTCCAAGAACTTTATTTTGACTAAAGTGGACATTCATTTTGATTTTTATGTGCCCATCATCTAAAACTCTTCCTCCTCCTTAAGAGACTTGGTGAGTGGCCGAGTCTATCTCCTTTCATAAAAGCAGAAAATGCTACTTACTCGCTTTCCAAGCTTCCTTGAAGCCATATAAGGATGCAGTCACATGGCCAAGGTTTATTCTGTGAGACCGGCCCACCCTGGACTTTGAATCAGGAGTCAGTGACACACAGACCCAAACCCAGCAGAGAATTCCCCAAGTCTGGGTGTCTACAGCTCAGCTGCTGACAACAGTGTCTTCTCAGGACCAGTTCACAGGTCACACCAGGTTTTCCAGTCTTCCCTGTGATTCCCCCAGCTGCCCAAAGAACTCGTAATACATTCCTTCTCTGCTTAAATCAGGCAGAGTTGGTTTCTGCAGCTTAAAACCTAGAATCAGGACTGATACAGCTGGTCTCAATGGCAGGCAGGCCAGCAGATTTGCTCCTGTTTTCTGAGTTTCTTGGGTATGGGACTGGTGCTGGGAAATCCATGTTCTGTTAACCCTTTGGACTCTAAAAGTGGAGAATGAAAGAGACTTTGCCTGCAACTACTGAGGGAACCCCACTATTCCCAGGTACTGAGTGAGGTCAACCCCTGGGCTGAGGTTGAACCAGATGAAAGTTTGTATAGAAGATAACTGTGGACCTGAATGTCTGTAGTCTTTACCTTACAAGAGCAAAGAGATTTGATTTGGGAGCTTTTATTTCTCCTTGGAGATGTAATACTATATTTCATAACATCTAACACACTACCTAGAAAGGGGAAAAAATGCCAACTAAAGTTTGACACAACACTTGTCTCTTAAAATGTATATCTTATAGTTTCTTAACAAGCTCTTTCGGACTTAGACATAGATTTTTATCATATATTGTTCTCATGTATATATTAAAAAGGAAAATATGAGTAAAATAACTTTATTCTTAGAGGCTCTTTACATTCAGAATCCAAATATTCTGAATTATGTTTGTTTTCAGAGTTGGAAAAGAGCTTTTGTGGAATATCCTTTTACTTCTACTGAAAGGTAGTTCATATAAGTCTATAAGCAGATTCTGAATACATATTTTTTCTTTTTCATATTCTTTTCCGTTATAGGTTATTATAAGATATTGAGTATAGTTCCTTGTGCTATACACTAGGTCCTTGTTGTTGATCTATTTTGTAATTAGTAGTGTGTATATGTTAATCACAAACTCCTAATGTAGCCCCACTTTCTCCAGCCCCACCTGCCACTATCCCCTCTCTCCAGCCCTTACTATCCATATGCTGGTTATTTTCTGATTGCCCACTACTGCCCTTTTCTGCCCCACCTTGTACCTGGGCAGACTGCCTGCTTAACAGACTACATTCCTTGGTCATTATAGTCCTCTGGTTTCCTGTGGGTTTGGTTAATGGGAGGGAGTGCGGATGGTGGGAAGAGTGAGTAGGAGGAATATTTCTCCCCACCCCAACCCCAGCCTATCCCTCCCGCTGGGCAGTCCAGGGACACTTTGGGCACTGACCTCTCCCTCTGCCTCAGTGACAGCTCTCCTGAGTTCTGGTAGGAGCTCCCTCCTCTTGTCCCCAGAATTAGAACTTCCCTGTATATAGATCCTGAATGCTTCTACATCCCTTGTTGGTACCCTTAGCCTTGCCCACACCTCTGCAAAAAGTCCCTTTGCTTATAATCCCTTCAAGTCCCTCTTTAAGTACACCATTTGCTTCCTGCTGAAACACCCAGTCCTTCCCTCAGGGGGAGTGACTCATTGGTGGCTTGGGTGCTTCTTTTTCCTCTCTCTCTTCTCTCTGGATCCATGCCCCCTGCAGCAAGTACCCAAGTCTTCTCTCCTAAATGACACCATCTGACTAGGGCAGGCTCTGCTTCTGAAATAAGGAGATAAGCAGTGGAGGCCAACAGGTTAAATTCAGGGGGAAGATTTTAAAAAGTCCAGTTTTGTGTGCAGATTACAACTATACAATTTAGCTTATCCGATAAAAAAAAAGTTAAGATTTTGTTCCCCAAGGTCTATTTTTCAGTTGATTCTGAACTCAGGAGGTAAGGGACATTATTCATTGGTCCCCTTAAATCCCAACAACCACTCTTAAGGGTATAGCTCCAGTTTCAGACCCTATAGACAGCTGTCCTATCGTTCTGTAAGTTGCTCAGAATAACCATATCTACACCAAATTCGTGCTCTTCTTCTTTCTACCCTAAACCTCTTCCAGTGTTCCCTATTTCATTCCACCATACCACCTCCACCCAGTTGCCTGTGCTGGAAACCTGAAAGTCATTTTTGACACCTTATTCTCAATCTTACGTAAATGAATTTTCAAATTACTGTGCATCAGTTCAGTTCAGTCGCTCAGTCGTGTCTGACTCTTTGCAACCCCATGAATCGCAGCACGCCAGGCCTCCCTGTCCATCACCAACTCCCAGAGTTTACTCAAACTCATGTCCATTGAGGCGGTGATGCCATCTAACCAACTCATCCTCTGTCGTCCCCTTCTCCTCCTGCCTTCAGTCTTCCCCAACATCAGGGTCTTTTCAAATGAGTCAACTCTTTGCATCAGGTGGCCAAAATATTGGAGTTTCAGCTTCAACGTCAGTCCTTTCAATGAACACCCAGGACTGATTTCCTTTAGGATGGACTGGCTGGATCTCCTTCCAGTCCAAGGGACTCTCAAGAGTCTTCTCCAACACCACAGTTCAAAAGCATCAATTCTTTGGTGCTCAGCTTTCTTTAGAGTCCAACTCTTACATCCATACGTGACTACTGGAAAAACCATCGCCTTGACTAGATGGACCTTTGTTGACAAAGTAATGTCTCTGCTTTTTAATATGCTGTCTAGCTTGGCCATAACTTTCCTTGCAAGGAGCAAGCGTTTTTTAATTTCATGGCTGCAATCACCATCTGCAGTGATTTTGGAGCCCAGAAAAATAAAGTCAGCCACTGTTTCCCCATCTATTTGCCCTGAAGCGATGGGACCGGATGCCATGATCTTAGTTTTCTGAATGTTGAGCTTTAAGTCAACTTTTTCACTCTCATCTTTCACTTTCATCAAGAGGCTCTTTAGTTCTTCTTCACTTTCTGCCATAGGGTGATGTCATCTGCATATCTGAGGTTATTGATATTTCTCCCAGCAATCTTTATTCCAGCTTGTGCTTCTTCCAGCATTTCTCATGATGTACTCTGCATATAAGTTAAATAAGCAGGGTGACAATATACAGCCTTGACATACTCCTTTTCCTATTTGGAACCAGTCTATTGTTCCATGTCCAGTTCTAACTGTTGCTTCCTGACCTGCATACAGGCTTCTCAAGAGGCAGGTCAGGTGGTCTGGTATTCCCATCTCTTGAGGAATTTTCCACAGTTTACTGTAATCCACACAGTCAAAGTCTTTGGCATAGTCAATCAAGCAGAAATAGATGTTTTTCTGGGACTCTCTTGCTTTTTTGATCATCCATCGGATGTTGGCAATTTGATCTCTGGTTCCTCTGCCTTTTCTAAAACCAGCTTGAACATCTGGAAGTTCACGGTTCACGTATTGCTGAAGCCTGGCTTGGAGGATTTTGAGCATTACTTTACTAGCGTGTGAGATGAGTGCAATTGTGTGGTAGTTTGAGCATTCTTTGGCATTGCCTTTCTTTGGGATTGGGATGAAAACTGACCTTTTCCAGTCCTGTGGCCATTGCTGAGTTTTCCAAATTTGCTGACATATTGAGTGTAGCTGTGCATGCACATGCTTCAGTCATGTCTGACTCTTTGCAACCCCATGGACTGTAGCCCACCAGGCTCCTCTCTACATGGAATTCTCCAGGCAAGAATACTGGGGTGGGTTGCCATTTCCTTCTCCAGAGGATCTTTCTGACCTAGGGATCGAATCCACATCTCTTGGTCTCTTGCATTGGCAGGCAGTTTCTTTACCACTGAGCCACCAGGGAATACTTGAACAATATATTTTGGGGGCACACAATTCAACCTACAACAACAATGGACTTGGGCAGAAAGCTCTACAGGATCTTTGGGTCAAATGTGTCCTCCTTATCATATACTGTAGCATCAGGGATGTTACTGATGAACACCAGATTTGGTGTTCACAGATTTGTCACATCACACACTCACAGTACCAATGAGTGTGATCTTATTCAGAAATAAGGTCAATGCAAATATATCTAGTTAAGATGAGATTGTACTGAATTAGGGCATGACTGCTGTCCTTATAAGAAGATAAGAAACAGATACAGAGGGAAGACAGCGACATGAGGATAAAGGCAGGTGTGGGGATAGGTGAGGGGAAGGGATAGTTAGGGAGTTTGGGGTCAACATGTACACACTGCTATATTTAAAATGGATAACCCACAAGGACCCACCATATAGCACAGGGAACTCTGCTCAATGTTATGTGGCAGCCTGGATGGGAGCAGAGTTTGGGGGAGAATAGATACATGTATATGTATGGCTGAGTCCGCTGTTCACCTGAAACTATCACAACATTGTCAGTCAGCTATACTCCAATAAAATTAAAAGTTAAAGAAAGATAAAGGCAGAGTTTGGATTTTGCTGCCAGAAACCAAGGAACACGGGGGGCTACCAGAAGCCAGAGGGAGCAAAGTGTCTTCCCTCAGAACCGCTGGAGAGAACATGGCTCTACAACAGCTTGATTTCCAGTTCCTAGCCTCTAGAACTGTGAGATAATACATTCCACTGTCTTAAGCTACCCAGTTTTTGGTTTTTGTTAAGCCCTAGCAAACCAATAAATCAGCCTTTAGAACTTAGTCCTCTAGAGCAAGGGTTGGCATATAGCTCATTATTTGGCCCACAAGCTGAGAACTTTTATTTTCAGAAGAACATTTGCAATTGATTTGAGGATAGGAAACATTAACTTTGAATCTCAATTAAGTGAAATCTTGTCTCCTAAAAAAGAATTCCATTTTTCTCATATCTGTACTACAAAAAATATACTCAATTGAAGTGAAGTGAAGTGAAAGTCACTCAGTCGTGTCCAACTCTTTGCGACCCCATGAACTACATGGTTCTTGGAATTCTCCAGGCAGAATATTGGAATGGGTAGCCTTTCCTTTCTCCAGGGGATCTTCCCAACCCAGAGATTGAACCCAGGTCTCCTGCATTGCAGGCAGATTCTTTACCAGCTGAGCCACAAGGAAAGCCCATGAATACTGGAGTGGGTAGCCTATCCCTTCTCCAGCATAAATTATTATTGTATTTTTAATGTCATCACTTTGAAATGTGCAGAAGTTTGTTTTCTCACTTATTATGTGAATACCTACCTAACATTTATGATTGTGCCTCTTGGCCTTCAAAGGCTAACATATTTTCCATCTGGCCTTTTACAGAAAAAGTTTTGTTAAACTCTGTCCTAGAGGAATCTCAGGTGTTATGTTCTCATTGCTGCTGCTGCTGCTAAGTCGCTTCAGTCATGTCCAACTCTGTGCGACCCCATAGACAGCAGCCCACCAGGCTCTGCCATCCCTGGAATTCTCCAGGCAAGAACACTGGAGTGGGTTGCCATTTCCTTCTCCAGTGCATGAAAGGGAAAAGTGAAAGTGAAGTCACTCTGTCGTTAGCCAAGGAAATTTCTAAGCATCAGTGAAAACATTTTAATTATGATAAACAAGATTGATTTTTATCTGTTTTCATTTTACAATAAACTTTTTTCCCTTGTTACTTTCTTTATAACAGTTTTATTGAGATATAATTCACATATCATATAATTCACCCACCTGAAGTGTATAGTTCAATGGTTTTTAGTATATTCACAATTTTGCAATCATCACCATAATCAATTTCAGAATGTTTTCAGTGCCCCATGAAGAAATTTCATACTCTTTGGACCCGTTAGTCCCCATGTCACACAAGTCCAGACTCTCCAGCCCTTGACAAACATTCACCTACTTTCTGGGGGCTTTCCTGGTGGTCCACTGGCTAAGACTCTGGGTTCCCAATGCAAAGGCCCAGGGTTTGATACTGGCTGGGGAAATGGATCCCACATGCTGCAACTAAGAGTTCACCTGCTGCAACGAAAGATCCCACATGCTACAACTAAGACCCAGAGCAGCCAAACAAATAAATAAAAATAAATATATAGTTAAAAAATCTACTTTTCTGTGTCTATGGATCTGTCTATTCTGGACATTTCATACAGATGGTCCATGTTACTTTTCTAAATTTGCTTTGGTTATATTAATTTTTTTATTCATTTTCTTTCAATCCTTTAAACTAAGAACAAGAATTAAGATTAGATGTGTGAGCCATAAAAATCTTTTATTTCTCTGACATCCATCTTTCCCATCTTGGTATTTAGCTCACACATATGGTACCACTGGCTACACGTCCCATGTAGACTAAAAATGTCCTGGACTTCCCTTACAGAAACATTACATGACTGAATGTCCTGAGGTCAGAAAGTTGGAACTTGTTACACAGGGATCCTAAACCTCCCAGCTTGTAGCTTTTTGAGTTGCTGAATTGTGACATGTCAGGAATCAGCCATACATCTGTCATAGTTTGTTGGTAATATGAATCTCTTCAATAGGAAGGAACAGTGGTAAAAATTACACAAATTGCCTTTGAGAAATACAACATAATCTTTAAACATTTCATATTAACTAAAGTGAAGCTCTTTCAGAGTCAAGACTTTTTTTTTAACATTATTTGGCCTCACCAATTAATTATTTGCCTTAATTATGGGTAACAGATCCTCTGACTGGAAACTGGCAGTTCTCTTTGCTTGTTACAGTAATTAGCTATAATGACTTCTAATGGACCTAGGGTTCGTCACTTACTTATTAAAGAGCCATAGTATTTAAATTACCTCCTCTATTGTTCTGAATATCTATTGCTGCATGATGAACCACCCCAAATCTCATTGGCTTAAAATGACAACAATCATTTTATTATCTCTTGTGGTTTCTATGAGTCAAGAATTCAGGAAGAGCTCCACTGGGTGGTTCTGGCTTTAGGATCTCTCATGCAGTTGAAGTCATTCAGGGGCAGGAGCTGGAAGAACAAACATTCGCAGAATTGGGATGGCCGGGCATCTCTCTCCATGTCAGAAGGCCTCTCCATGTGGTCTGTCTGGATGAGTTAGCTTGTGCTTCCTCACAGCATGGTGGTCTCAGGGTGGCAAAACTTCTTACAAGTTCATGGTTCTAATGCAGGGCCCAGCAAACCAGGTAGACTCTGTACCACCTTCTATGACCTACCCTGGGAGGCTGCATATCACTTCTGCCAGTTTACTGGTCAACTGGTCACTAAGGTTTGGCCTAGATTCAAAGAGAGGGGCCACAGAATTCACCTCTTTATGAGAGGTCAAAGAATTTTCAGAAATGTCTCTCAAGCTGCCATTATCTATGCAGAAGACATTTTTTTGGTTTATAAAATAGATACTCCAGTAAGAGACATTATTTCTCTCTTCCCCTTACTTCCTTGTGACTTTCATTTTTTTCCCTTCTTTCACAATCCCTTTAAAATGTTTACAAATGAAAGATTTGAGCTTCACATATTTTGCTTGGTACTTCTGCGTTCTGTAGACAGATTAATTCTTATGCCAGGCCCAGATATTTCCGGATGTTCTGTTCTACTCTACTTCCTGTTTGGTTGACTTTTATTTCCTGTACTCTTTGTCAAAGTTGTAAACTTCCATTTTGGCCTAGGCCCTGTGTTCTATTTCTGAATCTGCCAGTGGTCTTGAGCAACAGTATGCATACAGTAACTGCAAGTATAATACAGGAAGTGAAAATTAAAATACTATGTCTTAACTTAATATTGATAGAATTAAATGTCCACTTTAAGGAAATACATATTGTAGTGGAAACCATTTTCCAGGAGCTCAGACCTCAAAGAGTCAGTTCACCTTCTCTGACGTGAACTGTTCTGAGCCACTGGTCACATGCCTAACTGAAATTCTTTCTTTTAGGGACAGTTCTATAGCTCTTAAATTGTTTTGGGCTGTGGGCAACAGGAACCTCAACCCAACTGGCTTAAACCATATGAGAATATTTTTATAACAAGGGATCTGATGGTTCCAACTGAGCAGCTAACTATGTCATCAAAAGCTCAGATTTCCACTAAATCTTTCGGCTGTGTAACATCTTCAGTATGTCAGCTCTATTTTTAACTTATGCTCTTAAAATGGCTTCTCTGGTTCACTTGTCACTCTCAGACACAGTAAAGTCCAGTGAATTCCTAGTTGTCTCTTTTTATTATGAATGAACAAAAAATCATTCCAGAATCTCTCTGGCAAATTTCCCATCCTGTTATATTTCTCAGACATGTATCATTTGCCCATTCCTAAAGCAGTCTCTGGCTCAGGAATGGTATTACCATGACTGGCTTAAAGATGAACTTGGCATTTGTAGCACGGCAAATTACCCAACAAAATCAAGATTCTGCTAAAAAGACGGAAGAGAAGAAAGAATAATAGATGGGGAACCTTCTACTATTTGGATTTAATGTAATACAAAGTAAGAAATTCCCCTCCTGTGGGGTTCCTAGATCATTGAATAGCACCACAATTAATACAGTGGCTCAAAGCAGAAACCTGGCAGTTCTTTTTACCTATGTTTCCCAGTTGTCTATTCCCCAAAAGCTACCGCCTTAATTCAAGCACTCATTTTCTTTCCCTGCAGTTGTTACAATTATTTTCCTTACTAGTCACCTGCCTCTAATCTTCCACTTCCCCCAATCCATCTTCCACTTTGTTGAGGGGGTGAGCTTTCTCTCATGGATTATCAGGGTATTCTCACTGAAACTCAAATGCTAAAAATGGAGTGAGATGCCACTTTCACTGTCTACTTCCTCTACATGTGTTGGTGAAATATGTTTTTGTGGCTGCAGGTGTATGAAAGAGTTCTGGTGTAAGCATGTTCAATAGACAGATGGAGAAGCAATAGAGAAGATGGGATGGCATTTGTTGCTATCATCAGCCTAATGATGGTTTGGAGTTACTATAGAAGGAGTTGTGTGCTCAGTTGCTTCAGTCGTGTCCAACTCTTTGCAACACCGTGGACTGTGTCCTCTGTCCATGGGATTCGCCAGGCAAGAATACTGGAGTGGGTTTCCATGCTCTCCTCCAGGGGATCCTCCTAACCCAGGGATCAAACTCTCATCTCCTGCATCTCCTGCATTGCAGATAAGACTCTTTACCACTAAGCCACTGGGAATGTCCCATAGGAGGGTTTAGAGCCAAAAGATAAAGATACTGTAGTCATGGCAGATTATGTGAGACTTCTGGCACAAACAGTCCTTTTTGAGGCCTAGGTGACAAAGTGTGATACAGTGTTGGACAGAAGGGAAGGTCATCTGAGCTCAGCAAAGCAGGAGAGAATATCTCATAATCTATTGTACTCTGTCTCTCCTATTTCTGTGATATTATCAAAAGTCTAAGGCAACATGGATGGACCTAGAGATTATCAAACTAAGTGAAGTAGTCAGAAAGAGAAAGACAAATACCATACGATACCACTTACATGTTGAATCTAAAATATGGCCTATCTATGAAACAGAAACAAACTCACAGACATAGAGAACAGATTTGTGGTTACTAAGGGGGAGTAGGGATAGGGGAGGGAAGAACTGGGAGTTTGGGGTTAGTAGATGCAAACTATTACATATAGAATGGATGGACAACAAGGTCCTAACATATAGCACAGGGAACTATATTCAACATCTTGGGATAAACTATAATGGAAAAGAATATAGAAAAGAATGTATATAAACATATAACTGAGTTACTCGGCTATACAGCAGAAATTAACATAACACTGTAAATCAACTACACTTAAATTTAAAAAAACGTCTAACACAAGATTTCCCCAGTAGTCTGGTGGTTAAGACTCTGTGCTTCTACTGCAGCGGGGACCCGTTCAATCCCTGGTCAGGAAAGTTCCACATGCCATGTGGGGCAGCTAAAAAAGAAAAAAAAAACAGTCTAAGGCAAAAATCATATTAAAAATATATCCAGTAATCTGAAAGAAAATTTTAACATTGATCTGTAACATTAGTTAAGTACTAAATAAAAATATGTATATGTTTACCATAAAAATGAAAAAATTTCATCAGGAATATTCAAAATTAGGTTTAGTATAGTTTGAGCCTTATTAGAGATTTTGATAGTTATCTGTAAATATTAGATGAAATAGTAAAATAATAGTAATAGATTAATAGGTGAAAATTATTTTTTCTTCAATTTCATTTGTTAGATAGCAAAATACAAATTTTTCATATGTAATAATTTAAAAAGCCCAACCTTCTGCTTATAATTTCCTATTTTTCCAACTTTCCCATTCCTTGGTCACATAAAATCTGTTTCTTATCCTCAATAAGACCTACAAACCTTGCAAACTATTCCTAGTTTGCTAGGACATCCATTCTCAAGCCAGCTTCCTTCCTTAAAGAGCTTAGTATGAAAACTATGTAGCAACACAATTTAATGTGGATGGTATAATCACCAAGTGAAAAAAAAGGCTACCAAATTTTGTGTATGTATAATATTCATGGATGAAGCTGTATACAATAGGTAACAAAACTTATCGAGGATACACTCCAAACCATTACTCTTTTTTTCCCAGGGTTGGAGGTGAAGTTATTTTTAACTGATTCTCATTTTCTCTGCTTTAATTCTTTATCATAATCAAGTAACAGCAGAAGAAAGAAATCAAAGCCTGCATATGAAAAAGTCCTGGAAAGAAACACATACACTCACACATGCACACAGGTGATACTTGTATTAATCAGGTAGATTTATAGACCATACAACTTTAATTGTATAAACATATATATATTTTTGGCTGCACCACATGCCATGTGGGATCTTAGCTCCCAACCAGGGATCAAACGTGTTCCCCCTGCAGTGGAAGTGCAGTCTCAACCCCTGGACCATTGGAGAGTCCCTCATATGTATATTTTTAATGAACTATTAAAATAAATTAATTAAAAGTTTAATACAAATTTAAGGGCTTTTAATATTATTGAAGAATTTGTTAACTGGTTGACTCAACTTGCTTCTATGATATTAATCTGAGATTTTGGTATCTGTCTTAATTTCATTATTACTGTGTCTCTCTGCTTCCCTGGTGGCTCAGTGGTAAGAATCCACCTGCCAGTGAAGGAGATGCAGGTTCAATCCCTGGGTCAGGAAGATCTCCTGGAGAAGGAAATGGCAACCCACTCCAGTATTCTTGCCTGGAAAATTCCATGAACAGAAGAGCCTAGAGGGCTACAGTCCATGGGGTCATAAAAGAGTCAGACATGACTTAGCACTAAACAAGTGCCTCTCTGCAGGTGTGGTTACTTACCTCTTCTAGGAGGGAGAGTTGTAGCCTTGTGTATGTGTGTGTTTGTCTCGCTCTCTCTTTTTTAATAGTATCTAGTGGTAATAAATTGTCACTCATATCAATACTGGAGTGATGCAATGTATAACAATTTTTATTTCATTAGATATTTACTGAGCATCTCAATACTCAGGGCACTCAGTACTGACCACTGTAGGAATAAACAATGACTATGACAGTCAATGCCTTTAACAAAAAAGTTAAAGTACTGATTTTAACTTTTCCCAGTGTTCAGTTGAGAATTTTTGGGAAAATAGCACGAAGGGCTTTTTTTTTTTTTAATTGAGGGACAGTTGATGTATGATATTATATAACGAGAGTCTTAAAAGATACAGAGCCTGTGAATACTAAATACTCCATATGTTAGCATTTTTACTGATAAGATTATGGCTGTGAGGTAACTATCAAATATTTTTATATTGCTTCCTATCTTATATCATATTTGGAAATGTAATGTGACATGGAAAAAAAATCCAAACTGTGAGTTTGGAGGTCTAGTTTCAAGCTCCAGCTCAGCAAACTAGCTGTATGATGTGGGCATAGCACTAAAATTTTCTGTGCCTCAGTTTTTTTATGTGTAAAATGAGGATGTGAACTAAATGTTCTACAGGATTCCTTCCAACCTTAAAATTTAACTATCCTCTGTTGAGACATATCAGAAACATCATATGACTTTAAGGTGCAAATGACTTTAGTACCAGTTCTGAAAAATGCTAACTCTAAATCTGTGTAAGTAATTATTGGATCACATGCTTGTGAAACAACAGCTATTATTACTACTGTTACAGAAACTTAGTACACTGAGTCATGCTTCCAAGCAGTGCTATACACAAAAAACTAGCATATATAGAATTATAAGGCCTACACAATATAAAGATTAAAACGAGAGAGAGATTTGACAAATGAATGTTTTGTGACTGCTTTTTAGAGTTTTCAGATACTAAGATTTCAATTCTCTGCGTGTTCACAAGCCTCACATTTCAGTTCCTCAAATGAAAACAGGTGAGTGGGGCAACTTTCATCAGGGCTAGAGGTTCTTATTTTAGGGACTGGTGGTGAATACGAGGGAAAACAGGCAGCCAATCTGGGTTTGCTGCCACACTCCAAACGATTTATGCAGTTTTGAAGTTAATCTATGTATTTCTGTTTTCCTGGTAAATTCAGGAAATTCTTGCTGCATCAGCAGTTTTCCAGATGAGCAATCTGGGCCTTTTCTCTGACTCCTGGTTCTTCTTAATACACTATATCTAGTTGGTCACCAAGGCTAATCACTTCTCTTTGTAATAGCTCTTGTTTTCCTTCCTCTCGTTTTTTACTTCATTTCCACACTCAATATTCTGGTCTGTTTCAGGCTCATATTTTTTTCACTGCAGTAACTACTTAGTGGAGGCTTTAAATGCTACCAGTCTGATTTTCCTGAGATATGGCCCCCATCACAGCACTCTCTAGTTTAAGAATTTGGAATATCTTTCCAATGACAAGGAGACAAAACTAAACTATTCCTCCTGGCATTGTAACCTCTCCATTACCAGGTTTTAACCTTATTTCTCTCTGTTTCCCAATATGTACTCTTAGTATTAGTTATTGTAATGCTAGCTGCTATAACAAAGAGATTCAAATGCAATGGGTGAGAAAAAGAGATGAATTTCCCAATTTAATGCCTAAGCTCCAGTTCTCAGAGCCCATGTAATCATACAGATTCCTTCCATCTTATTTTTAACCTCTAGGACAGCATCCTTAATATCAGAACTAAATCTGGATAACAGGATATCTCATTAGCTTGAGGGAAGGCAAACAAAAAAGAAGTAGGCTCACCATCTGAAAGGCTCTGCCTAGGAATGGGTGGGCATATATTTCTACTCAAGGGAAGCTGGGAGAGAGAGTGTAGTTGGGCAATCATATATACCAAGCTGTAGTTAACACCAAAAAAGAAGAAAAGTCAGCCAGCACTGTCTACCACACACCCTCTGCTTCAGTTTTCCTGGTTGCTCCAACATGTAGTTTTTCCTTCTTTCGCTTCTCTCCACTTAGCCAAATGAGTTGCAGCCTTCTCTTTTCAGTATTGCAGCCATTTTCAAGGAATGCTTCAGTATGCTGAAGAAAGTGGAAATGATTTCAGGACTCTTCAAAGCTGATTTGTAGTCCTCATTTTTTATGTTTTTTAAAAAAAAGTTTTATGTTTACATTTTATATTTTTTCCCGGACTTTTGTCTTTTATAATGTCTTAATTTATGGAAGCATATTTAGGAGATCTCAAACAGTGCCCACAGAGAAAATAAGTAAACAGGAGAGGAACAGTGAAGAGGTGCAGTGACATCCACTCCTAAGAACTGAGTCCGGCTATTACAGCTATATGTCCCGACTAGTAGTGCTTGAATTGGGACTATCAAAGTCTTGATAAAGCTTAATTTCTTGTAAAATAACAATGTAGCCTAAACTGATGTAAAATATCTGCATAAACTGTGAATAAAAAGTGGTATCGAAGAGAAGCCATGTGGTCATGTTCATCTGGGGCCTGCCTGGAAGTCCAGTGGTTAAGACTTCATCTTCCAATGCAGGGGGAGTGGGTTTGAGTCCTGGTTGGGGAGCTAACATCCCACATGCCTCTCAGCCAAAAAAAACAAAAAACAAAAAACAAAACATAAAACAGAAGCAATATTGTTTCTTCAATAAGTTCAACAAAGACTTTAAAAATGGTCCACATCAAAAAAAAAATCATTAAAAACTGAAAAAATAAAAAATAAAATTTTCTAAGGAAGAGACACATTGAATCTGATGAACAGGATCATCCTGGTTATTAGAACAGTGCAAAAATAACTGTTTATGCATGTTAAAGTATTGAGAGGGAAGTGTACTACTGTCTACAATTCAAATCCAAGGTCTGTGTTGTTTGCAAAGCCAGGGCCCTTAGTTAAGTATGGAACATTGATAAATCCACAGGCTTTTTTTCACAGCCTCCATTAAATATTATTTAAGATTTTCTCACTTGTAGGGTAATCAATACAAAATATAGATTTCAGGGCCCTTCTCCTATTCACTGAACCAGAATTTCTGGGAGTGGAACCAAAGCTTATGTATTCCCAAAAAGTGATTCTTCTGACCACCAAAATTCAAGAACCAGTGTTCCAAACCATTGGGGATATTCTGGAACTCTATGACCAATAGTCCACAATAACATAGGAATACCTCTGACATTTACTGCAGGGTCAGGAATGCTAGACACTAGATTTTCTGCAAAGGACAGTCTAGCATGGCCAAGAATTGTCTCCCATTTTCATGACCTTCCTATGTTTCACCAAAATTTTACATTCATATACATGAAAAGTCTATTTATAATACAAGCATAGATCACAATTCCATTTTACATATGAACTTCCCAGTACTGCAATTATAGTTGTTCCTCAGTATCCAAAAGTGATTGGTTCTAGGACCCTTCCCCCCATATCAAATATTCTCAGATGCCGAAGTTTCTTACATAAAATGGCATAGAATTTGCATAAAACCTATACCAATCCTCCCTATATACTTTAAATCATCTCTAAATTACTAATAATACTCAATACAATGGAAATGCTGTGTAAATAGTTGTAAATACAATGGAAATGCCATGCAAATAGTTGCTGCTGCTGCTGCTGCTGCTGCTAAGTCACTCCAGTCGTGTCCGACTCTTAGCAACCCCATGGACTCCGGCGCACCAGGCTCCTTCGTCCATGGGATTTTTCAGACAAGAGTACTGGAGTGGGTTGCCATTGCCTTCTAGTTGCTAGTGCGCAGCATATTCAAGTTTCGCTTTTTTGAGCTTTCTGAAATATTTTCCCCAAATTATTTTCAAATTGTGATTGGTTGAAACTGTAGATATGGAACCCATGGATACAGAGGGCTGATCGTACTGTATAAATCAAGAGATGATTATTTTATGAGAAAAACTTTCTAAAAGTTGAAAAATTGCAACTGTGACAGCCTACTAATACAACACATCAGTATCAGGCTGCATTTATAGCCTGTGATTCTATGTATAGGTACAAACATTGAAAATCTTCATTATGGTCTTTTAATGCAGTCATGCCCAAACATTTACATATCAAAGTCAATACTATTTTTCATAAATGGCTTCATATTTTGCCTTGATGTTGCTATTATGGCATTATTTTGGTTTGAAAACATACATGTAAGGTAGATTATACATAAGACTTTCATTTTGGGATAGTAAAGGGGATGTTACAAATATTTTCTATAAAACAGTGAACACCGATCTGGTTGGGCAGAAAGGCATTACTCTTGATACTAAAGAACATGGCTTAAGCATTTTAAATCTTGTTGTGGAAAGAAAAAAAAGACACCTGTCATTAAACTGAATAGATATAGTTATAAGAAAGCTTTATAATAAGATTAATTGTAGGCTCAGAAGAGCTATCCAAATGTAAGGTATATGCTATACCACATACTAAGCCCAGACATGGTAGCGTGTTCAATAACCACACCAGGGAGGAGAAACAAAGGTGCTGATCTCTAGACAAGTTAATTCATTCAACAAATATTGAACATCTGCTATGTGACAGCCATCTGGAATAAGAGGCCCTGCTTTCAAGGATTTTGTAGTTTAGTAAGGGAGCCAGGCCAGGTGGTGCTAATGGTGAAGAACCACCCTGCCAATGCAAGAGACATAAGAGATGCGGGTTCGATCCTGGGGTCGGAGAAGATCCCCTGAAAAAAGGCGTGGCAACCCACTCCAGTATTCTTGCCTGGAGAATCCCATGGACAGGAGCCTGGCGGGCTACAGTCCACATGGCCACAAATAGTCAGACACGACTGAAGTGACTTAGCACACATGCATGGGATCCAGGTGCAGGACCTGTACTTCGGTGTGGTAAAATGAGTGGTAGATGATTTGCTGGCTACTATGTTGCCCAGAGTAGAAACAGCCTGTCTGACCAGAGGAATCTGTAATGGCTTCCTGTAAGGTAGGTCTTAAAGGATGAGGAGGAATGAACCAAGTGAAGAAAAGTGGGGGCGGGGGGTGGAGGTACAAATTACTGGATATAAGATGGGTTCATGGGGACCCTGGTGGTCCAGTGGCTAAGACTCTGTGCTCCCAATGCAGAAGGCCCAGGTTCAATCCTGGTCAGGGAACTAGATCCCACATGCTGAAACTAAGAGATCCTGCATGCTACAATAAAGACCTGGTGCAGCCAAATAAGTAAATAAATATTATAAATAAAAAATATTTTAAAAATAATAAGATTATAAGATAGGCTCAAAGATGTATTATACCACACAGGGAACATAGCTAAATATTTTGTAATAACTGTAAATAGAAAGTAACCTTTCAAAATTGTATAAATTTTTTTAATGTATTATATTGTTTAAAAAAATTGAAATAAAATGAAAAAAAAACTGCACAGGATGCGGAGAAGAGGGAGGATCGGAGAAGAGGGAGGTGGTAAGCAGGGTCTCAGATAGGGTCTCAAGGCTGTGTGGCCTGGGATGTCAGGATGCAGAGAAGAGGGAGGTGGTAAGCAGGGTCTCAAGGTAGGGTCTCAAGGCTGTGTGGCCCTGGTGGGGAAAAGTATTCAAAAATCTTTTCAAATACTTTTTAAAAAAGGAAGTATACATAAAGCAGACAATCTATATACCAGTATAGCTTGATTAACTTGTAAATATACGTAACCTGTTTCAAAGATAAACAAACCCAAACACTGGTTAGAGAAGAAAGATTCTATTCAGTAGGAAAGATACCCCAGTATAAACTGACTGCAACTTTTACTTGTGCAGAGGCAACTGGACATTTTCAAGTGAGAATGAGGCAATAGGGAAGCAAACGGGCAGCATGAGGGAAGTGGAAATTTATAAAAAGTGAGAAGGGGAGCTGGCCAATGGATTTAGGCCATCCAAGTCTGTTAACTGGCACTTCCAGAAGTGAGGGTCCCACCTACCCACAGAAACTGGGAGATAGGGGCCCTTACTTTACGTGTTGGCTGGAATAAACAGTAAATTCTTTTGGCAACCTTCAGTTTTCTCAAGTTGAAAACCTATGGGGGCTGAAGCTGTCATCTTAGGGTTGCGGCCTTGAGCTATCAGAAACTTTGCTAGAGTTTACTCAAGTCTCTTAGCAAGACAGGGTTGACAACATTACTTGTGCTGAGAACCTTCAGTTGTCAAAGGTCAAGGATGAGGCCGAGTTGACAAGAGGGCTCAGAGGAGCCTGACAAGAGTTTGGTCAAGGAGAGAGTCTTTGTCACTCATCCCCCAGATCAAGATATGGGATGTTTCCAGAAACTCAAAAGGCTCCTTCAGGGCCACTTCTCATCAATTTCTACCCTCAAAGACACCTAGTATTTTGCCCTCTATTACAATAATTATTTTTATCTGTTTCTGAACTTGATGTAGATGGATTCATAGAGTATATACTCTATTGTATGTGGCTTTTTCACTTATAAGACTCACCCATATTATGTGGCAATAGTATATTCTTTTACATGATTGGGGATAAATCTATGTTATGAATATATTACAGTTTATCCATTCTGCTGCTGATCAATATTTGAGTTGTTATCCTATTGTTGGATAATACAAATAAAGGTGACTTAAATATTCTTATCTGTCTTTTGGTAGATACAGACACGTATTTCTGTTTGGAATATATCCAAGATTAGTACTGCTGGACCATTAGGTATTTGAAAAAGTTGGCTTAAAACTCAGCATTCAGAAAAGTAAGATTATGGCATCTGGTCCCATCACTTCATGGCAAACAGATGGGCAAACAGTGAAACAGTGGCAGACTTTATTTTTGGGGGGCTCCAAAATCACTGCAGATGGTGACTGCAGCCATGAAAGTAAAAGAGGGAGAAGAGGGAGGTGGTAAGCAGGTGAAAGAAAAGCTATGACCAACCTGGACAGGATATTAAAAAGCAGAAACATTACTTTGCTAACAAAGGTCCATTTATCCAAAGCTATGATTTTTCCAGCAGTCATGTATGGATGTGAGAGTTGGACTATAGAGAAAGCTGAGCACTGAACAGTTGATGTTTTTGAACTGTGGTGTTGGAGAAGACTCTTGAGAGTCTTGGACTGCAAGGAGATCCCTCCAGTCCATCCTAAAGGAAATTAGTACTGAATGTTCATTGGAAGGACTGATGCTGAAGCTCAAACTCCAATACTTTGGCCATTTGATGCAAGGAACTGACTTATTAGAAAAGACCCTGATGCTGGGAAAGATTGAAGGCCAGAGGAGAATGGGACAACAGAGCATTAGATAGTTGGATGGCATCATTGACTCAATGGACGATGAGTCTGAGCAAGCTCTGGGAGTTGGTAATGGACAGGGAAGCCTGGCATGCTGCAATCCATAGGGTCACAAACAGTTGGACACAACTGAGTGACTGAACTGAACTACTGCCAATTTTCCCAGGTTGTTGTACAAATTTATATTTGAACAAAAAATTTTATGAGAATCCCATTTGTTCTGTCTCCCCACCAACACTTGGTATTGTCCTTTTAATTTTAGTCATTCTGATGATGATGGCTCTAAGATTAATGAATGGCATTAAAGCACAAGAGTGGTGCGGTCTGATGTGCATTTGTCCAGAGGATTCAAGCAGCAACGGGTTTGAATATGACTGAAAGGCTTTCAAATGGGACCAAGATATAGACAGGCAAATAGAGGTCCATTACAGTAGTTCAGGTGAGATATGATGAAGATTTGAACAGAACAATGTCAGTTAAGATGGAAAAACAATGGATTCATATTGGACTGGTAAAATCAGCAGGACTTGAAGATCCTACATTGTGGGTTAGGTGGAGGATAGTTAGAGAGTCAAAGATGGCTTCTAACTTTCTAACTTGTGTCTGGGTAGATGGTGGTACAAAAAATATGGGAGTAAGGGTAAACTTGGAAGAGAAGATATTGTGTTGATTGAATCCGGGATGTCTATGAGTCTCCTAAAAACAATCAGATATACAGGTCTGAAACCCATGAAAAGATCTAGGCTGTATATATGGTCCTGGTACAACAGGTAACATCATGGGAGTAGGTGACACTCCCACGGAGTATGTATGTATGTGTGAGCTCAGAGGTACTTGGCATCCCTCCTTCATATTTCCATTCAGATTTAAATTTTCCTAGCTCTTTGTCTTCTTTTTCAGAAAGAAACCCATTGATATACCCTGAGTTAACAACCACATATGAAATACTGTATACTACTCTGACATTATGACCACAAATTTCAACTGGTCATTCAGTATAGCCAGATACATATAATGTTCCACTTCCACACTGCATTTTAAACTTCTCCTCTTCCTTGTCGCCCTCCACTCTCAGCTGAACATAACCTCATACCTTACACATCACTAAAAAAAAAAATGGAATGCGACTGACTACTTTATCTCCATATCATCAGGTCTACCAGGTTCTGCCTTCCTTCCTGTTACCACAGAGGAAGTGTCTGCATTCCAATCTGTGGCCAACCCTATAACCTGTGTTCTAGATTTCACCCTTTCTCCCATGCTCATGACTCCCTTCCTCTCAATCACTGCCAATTTCTCCTTCACTAGTTGAGTCAGTCTCATCTTTTACAAACATAATTTAATTGCACACTCTCTAAACAAAACATGAGTTCAGTACCAGAGACTGCTAGTGATTACTCATGTTCAATATCTTCCCTACTTTCAGGGCACGTAACTAAATTCCATTTCTCAAATTACATTTCTCAGCCCCCTTGTGGAGGCCATATGGAAAGTAGACAAGAAGTAATGTATTCCACTTTCAGATCTGGCCCATAAAAATCTCCCATTCATGATTCTCTACCCTCTTTCCTTTTCCAAGGTGATTTTGAAGGCCACATGTTGGTGCTACAAGATAAAAGGAATTTAGGCTCCTGGATTACTTCCAGAAGAAAGCCACTCAATTTACAATGGACTAGCTCAGTGATAAATAAACTTTGGTTAACTTGTTGACAGGGAGGTGGGAGTTATAGCCCTTAGCCTAATACAACCCCACATCCCCCTCCAGCTAGTGCTCCATTTCTGTTTTCATTAACAGCCTTCAAAGCATTCTATATACTCATCGTTTCCATCATTTCTCTTCTCAGCCTCCTCCATTTCAGCTTTCAATCCCACCATTCCACAGACAGAGCTCTCATCAAGGTCATTAATGGCCTTCATGTTGCCAAAGGCCATCATTTCCTTATTTTCATCTTTTGCAGTCTCAGCATTATTTAACACAGCTGACCACTTCCATTCTTTTTGAAGCAGTCTCTTGGTCTTCCTCCTAATTCACTGGCAGTGGCTTCTTTTCTACTCACCTTCTCGGGCTCTTTTTAATTTTTTTTTTTTTCTCTATGTTCTTTCTTTTTCGTTTTTTAGTGAAGTGGTGCTGACTCACACACCTTTATTTCTAACTCTGACCTCTCCCCTTAGGCTAGTTCTACATATATCCAGCTACCTACTCCGGATGTCTAATAGGTATCTGTAACTTGACATGTCTAAAACACAACTCCTGGTTTTCCCTTTTAGAGCTTTTTCTCACCAGCCTCCTTTTTACCTGGTTGCTCAGACCAAAAATGTGAGTTATCTTTGATTCCTTTTTCTCCCCTTCCACTTGCATCCAATCCATCAGCAAGTCCTTCAGGCTCTTACTGAATATTCACCCAAATCTTACTGAATATGACCCCTTTTCACCATCTCTTCTGCTAGAACACTAATTCAAACCACTTTTACTTCTCCTGTAGACCACTGCAACAGTCTCTTTGCTGCTCTACCTTCCCTCTTGCCCCTGGTTATCCTACAGTGCCCCTAACAGTTTAACACATCCTCCAGAGTAAACCTCTCAAAACGTAATCATAAATCAACCATGTGCTTAAAACTCTCCATAGGTTCCTCTGTGTAGCTGGAATAAAATTCATCCTCCTTACCATGACCCTGCTTATCTCTTCAACCTAGTTCGGTTTGGTCTGGTCCCACTGGCCTCTAAGTCCCTTAAATTAACGCTTTCCTGTCCCAAGGACTTTACACTTGGTTCCACCGACTGGAAGGCTCTTTCCCTGAATCTTTCTGTGGATGTCTCTTGTTCCTCAGGACTTGGCTCAAATGGCACCTCTTCAGAGTATGCCTCTCCCTCTCAGTCACTTTCTATCCCATTACCTTATTTCCTTTACAGCAATAAAGAAATAAAATAGTTTATAGTATTTGAGATGATCTTATGTGCTAAAATGCTTGATGTCTTTCATGTGAAAATATAGCTGCATGAAGGCAGAGATTTTGTCTTTATTTTTTTTTTTAACTGAGGAATAGTTGATTATCTTGTTATTAATGTTTGTGCCACAATCTAAAGAGCACCTAGCACAGAGTAGATATTTGCTGGACTGAATAAATAGTATCAACAACTGCAAGCCCTTGAAGAAAAATACCACGTGCTAGTCATTATAATGGGCTTCCCTGGTGGCTCAGTGATAAAGAATCTGCCTGCCACTGCAGGAGATGCAGGCTCAATCCCTAGGTCAGGAAGTTCCCCTAAAGAAGGAAATGGCAGCCCATTCTCGTATTCTTGCCTGGGAAATCCCATGAACAGAGGAGCCTGGCAGGCTACATATAGTCCATGAGGTGCAAAAGAGTCGAACACCACTTAGGAACTAAACAACAACAACAATTCATTATAATCCCCACCAACTAGCTACCAATCATCTTTACAGTAATACACTATTTTTTTCCAGGATAAGTCCTAACAAAAACAAAACTACAATTTACATTTATTGTTTTTAGTCCATCCATTACCTTGTCTTGTAATCTTCCTTTTTTTCTAATTAAATTTATCCTGCACAAGTGAAATAGTTTCACTTTTCAGATGTGGGCTGGATCTTTGATAAAAGGGTTCAGCAAGTTTTTAAAAAATATTTTTATTTATTTGGTTGCACCGGGTCTTACTTGCAGCACATGAATTGTGACATGTGGGATCTAGTTCCCTGACCAGGGATGGAACTTGGGCCCCCTGCAAAGGGAGCACGGAGTCATAGTCACAGGACCACCAGAGAAGTCCTAGCAAGTTTTTAAAATAGTGAAAGGGTTTTCAAAAAAGCCTTTTAAGGGTGAGATAATATAAACCTATGGCTTACTCATGTGACAAATACAAATAGCTCTGGAAATAAATACAAACATGCATTCCTATTAGTGAGGAGGTTTAAATAAGTTAAGTCTTTGGAAAATAAAAATAAAACAAATTCAAAATTGTGTAGTGTTACTAAATCTCCTAACATCCAGCTTGTGATTTCACAGATGGGAGTGGTTTTAGAACTCTGGGGTCCTGCACCTGGGAGAGATTTTCTGTCTGGCTCCAAACTCTTCTGTAAGCAAACATTATCGTGTTCTATTAAGAAGCACCTAAAGTCAATCAGTTTCTGGAGGTGAAATATAAGAATATACATGCAAAATATTTTCCATTCCTATTTGTCTCTCATCCTCCTAATGGATTCTTAAACGTTTATGTTTAATTCATTCACATAGCCCTGACGTTTGGGGTGGTAAGGGTAAATACAAGTCTAAAATGATTACACTGAAAAATCTGCCTAGCACCAAAAAGAACAGAAAACATTTCCCCCTCTCTTTTCATTTAGCAATGCTTTTAGAAAAAAGGAAACTGTAAACGAATTCTGTACACCTTTAAAAAAGCTAAATAATATTCTTGCCGGTTTTGTACCCCCTTAAGATCTTTCTTGGGGGCCTTGGAGCTATCCCTTTGAAATCTGAACATCAAGGAAGGTGGGGCCCCGGCTACCTATCTCTGGGAGTTTCAATCTCGAGTTTTAGCTCCAAGATGTAATTCCTATTATTTTCTCTTGGGAAAAAGACAACAGGTATTGTAATTGATTGCATCTATCTGATAATATAAAAGAGTGAGATATCCTTTTTCTCTTTGTGGTCTCTTAAGTGAATCACAATATGGTTTAAGGCTTATGCTATCATAAAACTGTTTCATTGTTTTCTATATTTTGTGGAAAGAATGCTTTGTTGGGGGCGGGGGGGGTGTGTGACAGGAGAGTTTGTTTTTAATTATTTCCCAACTGGGGCCTCCAGTTTGGGTACTTGTATGGCTGGTAGTTCCCATTGCCCCTCCACACTTATTTTAAACGGTAAAGGAAAGTGGAAAGAGCATGGAGTTTTGGAGTCCGAAACCTTGAGTTTAAACTGTTCTTTTTTACTAGCATTCTGAAGTACAGGCAAGTTACTTCTCTGAACCCTGATTGCCTCATCTATAAAATGAGGATAATAATACATTATAAAATGGGGTAACTAAACTGACATACAAAATTCTTTACACAGGAAGGAAACAAAAGCTATCCTAGATTCCGATGCTACACGTTCGTCCTCCTTTCCTCGTGGGTCTGTCAAATCCCAATGGGGTGTCCACTTCATTAACTTGGAGCACTGAGTAACGAGGAAACGAACTCACACTGCGTACCTTAAGAGTTTGAAAAGTTTTTTAGTTTGTCAAGTACGTTAACAGAGCCCTCACAGATGAGATGATGCAAAGGGAGATCAGACTGCGGGGGTCCCCGTATGCAAATAACCGAATTACAGGCTCTCCGAGGCCGCGGCAGCTTCCGCACTTCCCCTCGAGGGCGCTCTGGGACGCCTGCGCTGTGCCGCCCGCCAGTCCGGGGGCGAAGATTTGCATGTGCGCGTGACTGGACTTTTAAAAGTGACCTGGTTCAGGGTTTGCGTGCGAAATCAAAGTCATGCTCTGTAATTTGATGCCATTGTGGTAGCTGGAACCTAAGATCTTCCAAAAGACTTGGTTTTTGGATTAAGGAAGTAATAAGAATCTAAATAAAAGAGGACGGAAGAGTTCCTGTATTTTTAAATTGATTTAAGTTGAAATGGTGGTTTTTTGTTTTAGAATAGGAATGAGGAACCTTCCGGCCTCAGGACAGCTCTTTTTTTAAATTCAGTTTCATCAATTGCCAAGAGGTGATCGCAGTTGTGCTGACAGTTGGACAAATGCGACGCGCCTTTAAAAATCACCAGTGGTATTTTAAGAGGTCTTAAGTGGAAATGTTGCTTCAACAAGTGGATCATTTTTTACTGTAAAGTGCGTAGCTTTTAATTTATGGAGCAGAAATCGAGTTTTGTTTTCTTTTGTTGGAAGGAAAGGGAAAAGAGGATTTTTAGGATTCCCGTGCTTTAAAGTAACGGGTGAGAATGAAAACTTTCTGTCACTTACGTGAATACTTACTTGTTGTCAGTAAATGCGGGGATCTCTTGCTTTACGTAGAAACTGCTTAAAGGATGAGGGAGGGAGCCTCCCATCCAGCCGTGGTTTAGGTTTGCCTGCAACCTAAGGGTTACTAAATCGAGTAGACTGCTTTGGAGTGGGACCTTCACAGGAGTCGGGCACGGTTCTTGGAGGCACCTTCCCGGCAGAGGGAGCGAGCGTGAGCAGAGGCAGGGAGGCCTAAAAGTGTGGATTAACGCTGTGCCAGAGGCTGAAGACAACAACAGGAGGCTGAAGAAGGAGGCTTGTTTATGTTTCACCTGCATCCTCCCAACACCCTGGTTCAGTGACCCTCGGTAGAAGACTGATGACTACCAGAGAAGAGGAAGTAGAAAGCATAAAGAACTTTTTTTTTTTTTTAAAGGGTTGAGCAGAACAAAGCCATAGCTACTGCTTTAGGCCAGAAAGGAAATTGGGGTGGTTCACATGACATTTGATTTCAGTTTGTCTGTGGTTTTCATGTGAGAATACAAATGTAGTTTAAAATATTTCAACTTTCTCTTTAGCCACTTCAGTGACCCTAAACTTTCAGATAATCTTGTAAATTCATAAATTCAGACCATGTTGAGATTAAAGCTGCAAAGATGATTGAAACACTTGGTTAATTTATTGACAATCAGAAAGATTTTGTATGAAAGTTAAAGAATGGTTAGCATAATAAAGTAAAAAGAAAAATCAGCCTTCTGGTAATTTAACCAAACTTTGTTGACATATAGTGTGAATGTAACACTTGTAATCCATTCAAAAGAGAAAAAAAAGAATTATGGACTATTGTAGGACCCACATCATTTAAAAATGTGGTACAATTTAAACTTGTTTAATGACATTTGTTTTTGTCTTATTGTGAGGACCGATTTCCTAAATTGATGGGGGGGGTGAAATTTAAAGGGTAATTATCACCCTCCCCTTTTCTGGAATTATATTAAAATGACACTATTTAAAATGTAACAAGTTATTTAAATAGTAATTCAGTTGTTTGAAAACTACTAAGGAAAAATCTGGGTGTACTTTCCTTAATCATTTGTAAAAACCGTAGAGAAAAAGATTCACAAAATTATAAGCTCCCATCCTGTTTTGAAACAGTAATTTAAGGGAAAGAGTAACTGAAAAAACCTTTTGCTAAGTTAGTTTACCATTGTCTAGTTTATAGTTTGTTTGTAGTAAAGAGTATAAAACCTCAGAAAGTATTTTTATTGATTACCAAGCATTTAAGACTGTTTCTCCGTTTCTCACTGGATGTTATATGTAAATAGGTGTCTGTAGTTGAATATATGGTCTGTATAATGTGACAGTAACATCATAATCTCATAAATAAAATTACATAAGTACTATGAATAACTGGGACTCTATGTGTGATTCTAAATTTTGTTCAGTTAAATTGTCATATTTAGGATTTCACAGCTCGAGTTCTAGTAAGCTGTCTTGATTACTTTAAAAAAAAATCACACCTTGATTCCAGTCTTTTGACACAATTAATTAGGACAGACATTAAAAAAAAGTTCTCAATCCCATCCAAGGTATACATAAGCAGTCCTTACTCTTGTATATGTATAATTCTAATCTGTTTAAGGTACATAAAATTAGCTATTTTTTGGTCTGAATTTAAAGCTTCTCCTTATTCCAGTAGAAAGTGCAAATGTTTTTGTGTGCTTTGTTTACTAATAAATAGTACTGTCTTTGGTAAAATATGTATTAAAATTTAGATAATTTATTTTTATTTACAGTTTTAAAAATTATTATTTTTTAAATTGGAATATAATTGATTTATAGTATTGTTTTAGTTTCACGTGTACAGCATAGTGACTGGGTTTTTTTTGCAGATATATTCCGTTATATGTGTTACAAGATACTGGATATAATTCCCTGTGCTGTACAGTAAATCCTTGTTGCTTATCTATTTTATACATAGTGTATTGAGTTTTCTTTAGTATCATTCTGCTACATCGTGTAATAGGAAGTACATGAAGAAATTGTATTTGCAGACCCACTGCTTATCACCTTTGTAGTGTAAATTTCAAGAGAACTCTTTTGAGTAAGGAGGAAAAATCAGTGTATGACACAATCTTTAATGATAAAACTGGATGCTGAAACTGATAGGCAAAGAAAATGCTTTTTTTTTTTTTGCATTAAAAAACTAAACAAACAGGAAGGCTGCTTCAGAAGTGCAGTACGTGAAAATGTCAAGATAACAGTATTATAAAGGAATTAGGGTGATATATGATAGACATAGAGTGAAGGGAATGAGCTAGTGAAATGACTGGGGAGGAATCAGAGGATGAGTCATAATTAGGAACATCTTGGGTGTGTGTAGTATCTTTCTTAAATGTAGTTTGAGGGACTCAGAATTTCCTTTTATTCCATCTTTCCCTCAACTGTGTTTTCTGCAAATGATTGTGTTTGTAGGCATACAACCCAAATAATTGCACGGAGTATACTTATGGTAAAAAGTTATTTGTTTGGTTCGTATTTAAATGGGCATCCTATAATTTTTATTTTTAAATATGGCAGTCTTAGTTGCCCAGATAATTTGGCCCCACCATATATTTTTAACTTAGTTTCTCTACTTTTTTTCATCCTGGAAGTTATGTTTTTTTTCAAGACTTATTCCTCCACTCCATACCCCAACAGCAGTGGATTCTCTAGCAGTAGGATCTCTTTGCCAAATTTTTTTACATCTCTTATTTAGTTTATGGTGCATACATCAATCAAGTACTCTTCTGCACATCCCTTATTTGGATTCTTAAAGCCCAGATGAGAGGGTAAGTCTGATATATTGGAGTAAACCTGGACTTCAGTCCATGATTGACCTGGGTTGGTTTTTATTCTAGTTCTGCCCCTCTGTGATTTGAAAATGGGTCTAACTATGCAGAGTCTTAATAGGAGCAAATGAGGTAATAAATGCCCATAAATGTTAGTTTTCTTCTGTAATGGAGCTGTTTTGGGACTCAGAACTCTAATAAATAGGTGCTACTAGGCACATTTGGCACTTAATATTGTTTAAGTATCCTGACAATTATAGAATTTTATGAAACCTTAAGTTTTCATAAAAATAGGCTAAACCAGATGCTAGATAGAAAATATATCTTTTAAGAATATGTAAGAATTCCCATTTGCTTGTAAATAAGTTGAAGTGGTTCTGTATATATTTAAACTAAGGGAGTAGAAGTTGACAGTGATCTTTGGAGGCCATCTCCTTGGTCCACTTAAATGATAGCATTCTGAAGAAAAAAGTAAATGAAAAATTGTTTAGTAAATAAACCACATGTCCTTTTGGTAATTTGATTGATATAACTTATCTATCCTTTGTCTGATTTCTTCTGCACCTTCTGTGTTCATCTCCTTCTGATCTTAAGGGAAGAGGCTTGAGTTTTCTTTGTCCTTTTGTTAATTAGGTGTAATATCATCTATGTAGGAAATGGTATCTCTAAATTTTTGTCATAATTGGGAAGAAATGGAAAAAACTGGCCTGTGTCTTGAGGTGAAGAAAGAGCAGCATAATTCAGTTGGGTTCCTAGGTTTGAGGAAAGAATAATAGGTCTTTTCTTTTTCTCTAAAGTGAGTAGAGGTGGTATTTGTCAAAGTATATATTGTTAGCTCCATTTGCTCCTTTGAGTCTTAGGCAGTCTATTGTCTAGTACTTCAGTGAACGAGATGCAGTCTCTAGTCAGTTACTCAAAACTGTGGTGTGTCACACTGGCATGCTGTCTTGTAAGAAATGTTACTGATGGTAGTTATAATAACTAATTTTGTAAAAAGTGTATTTTAAATAAATCAGTGTAATTGAAGGCTGTCTCTATAATAGTACTTTTTTTTCTCTTGCTTGCCTTTGGGTAAACTTTTGAGAGAGGGAGAGAGTTAACAGGTAGTCAGAATTCCTGCACCTAGTTTATCCATCACCTGGCTCATCCTTGTACATGAATTTTGGGATTGCTTCTCTAGATATGTGTCTTGTTGTTTTCACCTCTTTATGTTTTAGGGCAGTAGTTCTTAACCAGGAGTGTGTTCAAATTGCTTGGAAGGTTTTTTTCCCAAACAGGTCCAGGCTTTAGATTGATTTCTATTTCTGTTCAGCAGATCTCAGGTGCGGTCAGGGTATGTATTTTTTGAAAAAGCTACCTAGATGATTCTGATATATAGTCCCAATATGAACTCTGTTCTAAGAATTTTGTTGGATCCAAATAAGATCCAACAAGATGCATTATTTTCTTAAACTAAGTTGCATTTATTTTAGCTCATTTGCTGTTATCAGTTACTGTGACTTTATCCCCAGCTATTTTTATGCATGTTGTTCTGTTAAATTTGATATCCTCTCCCCACCAGGATCCCAGCTGTCATATTTGCTAATATCATTCATAATTTCTTTTTCTTATAAATTTATATAATTTTGAACTTTAGTTTTATCAACTATGAAATGGGATAATATTTGCTGTCCTGTTTTTATGAGATTAAAGTTAAGAGGATCAAATGAGAAGTGTCTTAAAAGAGTGTTTTAATTACTGTAATTAACATTTTTTTCAGTCTTCAACTAATGCTGGTTCCCACTGCTACCTGTAAGGTTTTAGTTAATAATCTGCCTGTCTGACAATTGATCATCCATTTTTAACTTTTATTTCAGTGTACTTTCTTTTTTTAATGTACTTTCTTTTTTTAATCTTAAAAAATCAAGTAACACTCTTTCTTGCCCAAGTGCAAATAAAAACATAAATATATCTTGCAAACATTTTGGCTATATTTCAAATATTATTCTAGTCTGCATTAGCATTTTACAGTACTGTTAAAAATTTAGGGGTCAATCCCAGCTTTGCATAATATTGGTTGAAGAAAAGTATAGTGATCTACTTGCTTAGAACCAGTTTTGAAGACATTTCTATTGAGATAATCTTAGTTAAGAGTACTCATTTTCTCTACAATTCCCTAGTTTATGTTTTACTGTCTTCCACTCCATAAATGATTGCATTTCACCACTTTTTATCTTCAGGAAGGGTAGCACTTTAAAACAGGGTACTGAGGAAGGAAGTCACTGATAAACTGTACAGAGGCATGATATTATAAATGATTTATAAGTGGGAAGCTTTTTAAGTTATAAACATAGATAAAGAAATTATAATATGAATAGATATGAGGAGTATGAAGGTATAGTGATTTTAGCACTTACAAACAACTTTTTTCCTAGTCAGTTCAGTTGCTCAGTCGTGTCTGACTCTTTGCGACCCCATGAACTGCAGCACGCCAGGCCTCCCTGTCCATCACCAACTCCCAGAGTTTACTCAAACTCATGTCCATTGAGGCGGTGATGCCATCAACCATCTCACCCTCTGTCGTCCCCTTCTCCTCCCGCCTTCAATCTTTCCCAGCATCAGGGTCTTTTCAAATGAGTCAGCTCTTCGCATCAAGCGGCCAAAGTATTGGAATTTCAGCTTCACAATCAGTCCTTCCAATGAACACTCAGAACTGATCTCCTTTAGGATGGACTGGTTGGATCTTCTTGCAGTCCAAGGGACTCTCAAGGATCTTCAACACCAGAGTTCAAAAGCGTCAATTCTTCGGCACTCAGCTTTCTTTATAGTCCAACTCTCACATCCATACATGACCACTGGAAAAGCCATAGCCTTGACTATACAGACCTTTGCTGGCAAAGTAATGTCTCTGCTTTTTAATATGCTGTCTAGGTTGGTCATAACTTTCCTTCCAAGGAGCAAGCGTCTTTTAATTTCAGGGCTGCACTCACCATCTGCAGTGATTTTGGAGCCCGCAAAAATAAAGTCAGCCACTGATTCCACTGTTTCCCCATCTATTTGTCATGAAATGATGGGACCGGATGCCATGATCTTCGTTTTCTGAATGTTGAGCTTTAAGCCAGCTTTTTCACTCTCCTCTTTTACTTTCATCAGGAGGCTCTTTTGTTCTTCTTCACTTTCTGCCATAAGGGTGGTGTCATCTGCATATCTGAGGTTATTGATATTTCTCCCAGCAATCTTGATTCCAGCTTGTGCTTCTTCCAGCCCAGTGTTTCTCATGATGTACTCTGCATATATTTTTCCTAGTAGTAGAACCTAATAAGGAAAATCCAAATAATTATTAATATAGTCCTTCAGTGTTTGTGTGATTTACACAAACAAAAAAAGATCTCCAGATTTTCAGTCATTCACTCCACAGATATTTCCTGAATATCTGTGCAAGACACTGATGAGTAAGACACAATTCCTGCCTTTAGGTAGCGTGAAGAAATAAAACAAATAGCTTTTTTTTTTAAGAAAAAATAAAACAGTAAGTCTTCCCTCACAGTTACTTGCAATAATTGCCATAAACAAAATGCTGCAGTAGTTTAGAGCAGGAGATTATTTCCAGCTAGGAGAATATTACAGTAGACTGATTGTCAGACTTTTTACTATTAAAGAGCTTCTGCAATAGAAAGAAGAGAGTTCAGGGGTTTTAAAAGTACTTGATATTATATGATAACTAATATATGTCATTCTTGGTAGTCAAACATCTTTTAAAAATGTTTTATTTAATCTTTCAACAACTGCTTTTCTGTTCTCTTGTCCTCAAACTTTTTTCTTAAACACACTTTCTAGCTTAAGGAAGTGTTTTGTAACCAATGAAAAATATTTGAACGCTCACTTTAAGCCTAGCACTTCTATTCACACTCCTCCCTTAAAAGTTAGCCGCTTACCATTAATGATGTCATTCTGTATCAACTTCCCACTAAGACACCTTTAAATAAGCAGTGGGCAGGGATTTATTTGACCTTTAGTTCAACCACATAGATGATTTAAGATATTACTTAAAAAATACTGTTGAGTATTTTGAACTTCAAGTACAAAAGAAAATGTACTTTCTTTTAAATACTCCTACAAGGATATGTAAGTATGTGAAATATTTGAAACTGAAATGTGAATTTTATTATTTGAAATATATGAGGATATATATAAGGATGTGAAATTGTTTTGTCTTTTTTAAAATTAATTTTTATTGGAGCATAGTTGATTTACAATGTTGTGTAACTTTCTCCTGTACAGCAAAGTGAATCATATATATATATATATATATATATATATATACACACATGTATAAATATATATATATATACACACACACACACATATATCCACTCTTATTAGATTCTTTTCTCATACGGTCATTACAGAGTATTGAATATGTTCCCTGTGCTATACAGTAGGTTCTTATTGGTTATCTGTTTAGATGTCAATCGCAGTCTCCTGATTTATCCCTCCCAAGGATGTGAAATTGAAATACTCATCTGTATGCCTTACATTTTTCAGTAAAATTGAAATGAGTATTATGAATTTGATTAGCTTAAAGTCACTTTTCTCTGGCTCCTTGTGTTTAGAGTAAACAAATAGATAGTAAATTCAAGCACAAAGAGTCTAAACCAAACAATAGAATTAAAGATACCAGTAATACTTTACTTAGAAAATATGGAGCCATCAATGATTCTTTACTTTCTATTAACCCTAATGTTCATTCAGTCACCAAGTACTGTCAATTTTGTCTTGTAAATAATCCTTGATTCCTGTTATCACTACCAAATTTCACATATACCCTCATCATCACCCACATTGCTCTAACAGCTTCTAAACTGATCACCTTGCTTTCTCTTTTTACAGTCTGTCCACTGCCACCAGAATTCTTACTCTAAAATGTCAGTCCGATCATGTGATTCCCCTGCATAAAACCATTAATTGATTTTCTGTCACTCATAGTGAAATCCCAATCCCCAGGTGTACTCTGGTTCTGGTTTTCTTTCTAAGGCTAGAAGTGTATCTCAGCTCCATTGGGGCTGTCGTGTGATTCTTTAGCTCTTTTTTTCTGTGCCACCACCTTTGAACACCCTCTTCCCTTTCCCTCGAAATGCCTGCCTTTCTTCCTTCCTCCTCCTAACTCCCCACCCAGTATTTCAGTAGCTTTTGTTTTCCTTGACATAGATAGGCTTTCCTGACTCTTTTGCTCTTATTATCATTTTATGCAGAATTTTGTTAGCATAAACAAAATTTTGTTTTTGTTCCTTCCTCTATAGTCTAATAATTTGTGTTGTTTGCCACATTGTTCTGTAAGATCCTTGAAAGTAGCAGTTGTTATACTGTTATGGTATCACTGTAAGTTACTGCTTTCAATAAAGCATCTAGAATAAGAATAGACCATTTATTGAATATTTGGTATATGCCTGACACTTGGTAAGAAACTAACACTTGTTATCCCTGATCTTCACAACACCCTATGTGATAGGTGTTATCGTTATTATGTCCATTTTATAGAGGAGGAAACTTAAGAGATATAATATTTTCAGTGTCTTCAATGTTAGGAAGTGGCTGAGTAGGACTCAAAAGGCCCCATACTGCACTGATAAGACCCACTGTGTTACCCTTTCTGAAGATTTGTTTGCATCCTAACAGAGGATAAGCCTTTAGTTAAATAAATGGATATCTAATTGTGGGAATTTAGAAATCACTAAACTCATTGAGGGAGGGGGTTTTTTTGGGGTTGTGGTTTTTGATTTGGGGTTTTTTCATGGAAGACATCTTTATACCCCTGAAGTAAAGATACATTGCTAATATCCTACTTGTAAGCACACTGGTGTGCTTTATTTAACTGTCATTTCCATGATTTGGATAATAAGAGGGTATAAAGGTACATATGTTTTAGACAACTTTATTGGCATATAACTAATGTACACTGTTTAGAGTATGAAGTTTGATAACTTTTGACATATTTATACAATTTTGAGATCACCACAGTCAAGTAATTAACATGTCTGTTGTCCTCCAAAGTTCCTCATACACTCCACACCCCTATGCTTAGGCAACCAGTGATCTGCTTTCTTTCATTATAGATTAGTTTACATATTCTAGAGTTTTATATAAATGGAATCATAACACATAAAATTATGTGCACTTTTGTTTTGACTTCTTTCACTCAGCATATTTAGATATTCATCCACATTGTTGTGTGTGTCAGTAGTTCATTCTAAAGGTATATTTTGAATTACATTCATTACAGAAAGTAAATAATTATTTTCCTCTATTGTGTCTTATACTTGAGAGGGACTGACTGAAAATTCTTTTGAACCTAAGTCCCTTCTGGAAGCTGTTTTGATGTACTATGTGTAAGTCCTTTAAGAGTCCAATGGAGATATAAAAAAAACTTAACATTTCCTTCTGCAAGGATTTAAATACATTTTTACCTTCAATGAACAGTCTTTTAGTCCACTGTTAGGATAAGTCTAATGTAAAATCAAGCAAAGTCAGTTTTGGAATATAATATTGTACTTCTGAAGACTATCTCCTTGACCCTTCTGGGAGAATTTTGGGGGAAAACCCTTCTGCTTGGTCTCATGTAAGTGGGTATCTCTGAAGTGGTTATCACAGAACTTCATGGTAGCATTAGTAACAGATATTAAATGATAAAGTGCTAACCAGTAAATATGATTTGAATGACTTGTGTTTACACAGTAAGGGAGTACAATTTGAACGAGAGAAGAGTATCTTCACCACCCAGTCTTGGATAATTGCATTTCAACCTTGTTATTTAGTAGAGAGGGAACATTTTTTAGAATACTGTTTTCTAAAAAACAAAATGGATAAAATCCATTATTATTTTGATTGTAATCTCACTCTTCCCCCTTTTAAAATTTCCAGGTGGGTTTAACCCATGTATAGAGATAATTGAGCAACCCAGGCAAAGGGGAATGCGATTTAGATACAAATGTGAAGGGCGATCAGCAGGCAGCATTCCAGGGGAGCACAGCACAGACAACAACAGAACATACCCATCCATCCAGGTAATAGAATACTCCTGTGTGTGTGTATGTCTCTTAGTTGCTTCATATTTTAGCTACAGCAATTATGTTAAAGATCCAGCTTCTTCACAGTGATCTCCACCAGCTTTTCTTTTCTTTTTTTTCCCCTCTTTTTTTCTTTTTAATTAATCCATAGTGGATAGATTGCTTGGGTCATTTCTTAAGTACAGTGTGGACTCTTCATTCCTGCAGATAGTTATACTTGTGTGTTACTCGAAGTGATTCCCAGTGGTTAGTGTACACTGGCAGCTTTTGGATGATTATCCCTTTCGTGGGACAAAAAGCTTTCTCTCCTTCCAGAGGTGGGCAGAATTGTTCTGGAGATTAAAAACATGTATTTGGGAACTGACTTAGAATTCTTCCTGCAGTCACTTGGCTAATCTAGGGGCTATGGAAAAAGAAAATGTTTTTGTCTTTTTTCTCCTTACCTTTATTGCCTGTCCCTGATACTCTGGGTTGCCTTGACTGATTTGAAATATTGTCACTTTTTAAATACAGTGTTTTCATGTTAGCATAAAATTTGAAAGTAATTTTGTAATCCAGAATGACTTTGGTAATACACTGTATTTATAAACTATACTATATTTATTTTTTATATTTGTATTTAAATTTCCTTCAATTTTTAATGATTTTTTAATTCTTTAAATGCCAGTTTAAAACCTTAATGGCAGAGTGCATTTTGAAAAGCATTATTCCATGTTTCATCAGTAGATTTTAAGCCACTGTTTTATAACTACATTATTTACAAAATTTACTCTATTGGACTTTAAGAAAATGCTAAGTTATATAACAAACCAGCAGCAAAATTACATATTGAATTCCAAATTCCAATCTTTTATCACATTTTTTTGTTAGCAATATGGATTTGAGTTATATAAGTCTTTTTTTTAATATTAAAATGGGAGAGATGTTAATAAAAAGTAAATAAGAAAACAGTAATCTTTTCCTCTAAGAGCAATTTTTAACTCTTCTCTGTAATTCAGCTTATTCTATATAGTCTCTTAAATATTTCTATGATCTGTATCCTTGCCATTACAACATGTTCTGAACAACTTTGCAGCTTGAGTTCTACATTAGCCTACCTTTCACTTTTTTTTTTTTTTTTGGCTGCACTACACTGCTTGCACAATCTTAGTTCCCCAACCAGGGATCAAATCTGTGCCCCTTGCAGTGGAAGCTCAGAATCCTAACCACTAGACTGCCAGGGAATTCCCAACCTTACCCTCTTAAATTGTTACTTTCTCTTTTATTTAGTAAGGCAATAAATACTTTCTGATTACTGTTCAAATTAAGTTTAAATTCAGAGTTAAGGATTTTAATGCCCTTTTACCTGTGAAGCCACCCATTTTTACTTAACTGCCTTTCTCCCTTGTATGCTGTTTTTTTATGTTTTCTGCTTTGTGCTTACAAATTTGCTAGCTTCCAAAGTAAATATTAACTCCTTCCCACAAGCTCCTCCTTTCTCTTCCATGTTTAACTCTTCTCTTCATTCTCAGTGTTCTGTGTGAAAACTTAATTTCGCAAAACTCAGCTTGATTTATTGCCTGTTATACAGTGAACACTTGGGATATGCTTACTGATCAACAAATATTTTTGTGAAATGAAATGTCATGTATTAAGTTACTTAAGTGATTGTATTTATGTACTAGCATTTCCATTGTGGCTTAAATATATACTTTGAAGGGATGTTTATGGTATGGCAATGTATGTAGCAGCATGGCATTCAGTGACTCAGCATCTTAGAATTTCTTCATCCACTGTGATAATATTTTGGTATACTTTGACTTGTTTTCAAAGGAAAATAAGTGAAATCAGATGATATAACCAGTTGAAATTAGGACACAAAATGATATACCAAGGAACTGAGAGGTAAATTCTTCCCTACTGGTATTCTCTGGAAAGTTTCATGCATACTGCAGTTGCCAGTCAGTTGTACTTTATCCAGTGCTAACTATATGATGTAAATTGAACTATTTGATATAAATTCTGATACTGATGTAAATTTTATAATTCAGTTCTTGGTGAGACATATTTATGGACCACATATTTAATTTCCCCCCTTTTCAGATTTTGAACTATTATGGAAAAGGAAAAGTGAGAATTACATTAGTAACAAAGAATGACCCATATAAACCTCATCCTCATGATTTAGTAGGAAAAGACTGCAGAGATGGCTACTATGAAGCAGAATTTGGGCAAGAACGCAGACCTTTGTTGTAAGTACACAGTCACAGACATTTTTAGGGATAGTATAAGAATAGGATTCTCCTGTTTCCTATCTATGTACCTCTGTTACTTTTTGGCAGAATCAACCAATTCCTCACTGTACTTCTATTTACTGTGGTATATATTTGCATCCTCTTACCATTTGCATTAGAACTACCCTTTCATTTTTTATTAGTAGACACAGCCCATGATGGTAGTAGGAGTACTTCTTTATTGTAACTAAAAGTAAACATAAACTTATTTTATGCTGCAATTTTCTTTCTTAGTTTGAACAATTTATGAAAGGTTTTCTCTAACTTAAAAATTGTCAGATGTGAAAAAATCACCTGGAAAACTGGAATTTTTATTTGAAAAAGGCAGTATAAAATTAACATACAACAATAGTTTTAAAATTAAAAATATACATATAGTACTTTGTGTTTGAGGCTGCTGGGTTCATTTTCATCCTATTGGTGAAAGTGTAAATAAGTAAAGTCTTTCTGGTACGCACTTTACGTAGCAAAGCCTGAAATTATATGAATGTCTTTTGAACGAGCAATTCTACTTCTAGGAATTTATCTTGAGGAAATAATTTCTAATTAAGCATGTTCAGAAACTTAGCTTTAATGATGTTCATTGAAGCTTTGTAATGGCAAAAAGTTAGAAGCAATCCAGATTATAAACAGAGGAAGATTAGTTAAACTGGTACCTCCATGCAGTGTACTCCTATGTAGCCTTGAAAATAACATTGCAAAAATGTCTTTGTACAGAAAGATATTCCCAATATTTAGATAAATAAAACAAGGCTTTACAATGAAGTGTGATAAATAATTTAAAATTTTTTTATTTTATGTTGGAGTATCATTGATCAACAATGTTGTGTTAGTTTTTCAAAAGTAAGTGTGTACATATACATGGTAGTTTAAACACTAAGATGTTGACAGCAGTTGTCTCTGGGTAGGAAGAATTGTGGGGTTTTATGTGCTTCTTTTAACTGATGTTTATTTTATAATTCTTTTTGTAATGAACATGTATTGCTTGTGAGAAAAAAATGAAACTGATTGCAACAGGAAAAGATTAGTAGCCTCCTTAAATACAAGTAGTAACCATTTAGAAAATATACTTTAGTAACAGCACAAAGCATAAACTATCTGGTTATACAAACTTGGCAAGAAATACTTCCTATTTGTATTATTTCACCTCTCAATGGTTTACATTGTAGATTACTCACTTATTGAAACATAATTACTCCTTGTTTTCTGATTTAGTGAGAACAGACTCTTCTGTTTCTTTGGCTGTTCTTTGTCAATCTTAGGTATAGGCAGTTAGATTTTTGGACTACCTTATTTATGTCCAGTGATGCCCAATAATGCCTTTAGGGCAGCCATGAAATTAAAAGACGCTTACTCCTTGGAAGGAAAGTTATGACCAACCTAGACAGCATATTAAAAAGCAGAGACATTACTTTGTCACAAAGGTCCGTCTAGTCAAGGCTATGGTTTTTCCAGTGGTCATGTATGGATGTGAGAGTTGGACTATAAAGAGGGCTCAGCGCAGAAGAATTGATGCTTTTGAACTGTGGTGTTGGAGAAGACTCTTGAGAGTCCCTTGGACTGCGAGGAGATCCAACCAGTCCATCCTAAGGGAACTCGGTCCTGGGTGTTCATTGGAAGGACTGATGCTAAACCTGAAACTCCAGTATTTTGGCCACCTAATGCGAAGAGCTGACTCATTTGAAAAGACTCTGATGTTGGGAAAGATTGAAGGCAGGAGGAGAAGGGGACGACAGAGGATGAGATGGTTAGATGGCATCACCGACTCAATGGACATGAGTTTGAGTAAACTCTGGGAGTTGGTGATGGACAGGGAGGCCTGGCGTGCCGCGGTTCATGGGGTCGCAAAGAGTCGGGACATGATTGAGCGACTGAACTGAAGTAAACTGAACCTTGCCCCTTAATCCAAAATCCTGTAAGGATCATACATTGTATTTAGGTGTCATGCTTATTTCTCTAATTTAGAACATTTTCTCAACTTGTGTTGGTCTTTCATGACATTAACATTTTTGAAGAACATTATTTGTTTTGAAGAATGTTATTCAATGTGGGTTAGTCTTGAGCGGTTGCTCATGATTGTGTTCATGTTAACATGAAATATTTTGGGTGAGAAATCTACAGAGGTGATGCTGTATTGTTCTCAAAGTAACACTTCAGGAGATGGTGGTACTAGTTTTTTCCCATTGGTGATATTAATTGGCATTCTATTATAAAGAAAAACTTATCCATATTCCCCTGCCTCAGTTGCAAAAATACCAGTATAGACTCATGGATTATTTTTTTGACAAATAATTTTGTTTATTTATTTTTGGTTATGCTGGGTCTTTGTTGAGCACAGGCTTTCTCTATTTGCGGAGAGGAGGGGCTACTCTCTAGTTGCGATGTGTGGGCATCTCTTGTCGTGGGGCACAGATTATAAGGTGCACTGGCTTCAGTAGTTGCAGCTCCCTGGGCTCTGGGGCATAGGCTCAGTAGTTGTGGCACACAGGCTTAGTTGCTCCATGGCATGTGAGATCCTCCCAAATCAGAGATCCAACCCTTGTCTCCTGCATTGACAGGCAGATTTTGAGCCATCAGGGAAGTCTAGACTTATGGATTCTTATAGTCAATGCATTATAATTGAATGCTAGTCTATTACTAGCATTATTATTCTGATTTTCACGTTGACACAAATTTGACCAACGCAAGCCGCTTCAATGGAGAAGGAAATGGCATCCCACTCCAGTATTCTTGCCTAGAGAATTCCATGGACAGAGGAACCTGGCAGGCTATAGTCCATGGGGTTGCAAAAAGTCAGACAGGACTGAGCGACTAACTAACACACAAACACACACACACACAAGCCCCTTCAAACTGTTTACGCTTGCTCAAGACTGTGAGCTCCATGAGAGGAGGGATTGTATATTCCCATTACTCATCACAGTCTTTGGTACATAGTAGGAACTCCAGAACTTGTTGAATGACTATGAATGAATGAATAATTGATTCAGTTAATCTCTGTGATCTTGGTTTCCTTATGTCAGAATTTATGTGTGAATAGCACTCAAATAGGATTATTCAGATGAAACTATCAAGTAGTGTGTAAATATCTTAAAACAAAGAGTCCTTTAAAATCTTTTGTCAAAGAAAAAGTGAGAACCAGCCTAAGAATCTTTCAAAGAAGTGGGATACTTTTGAAGAGAAATATGGTTTTAGGGTTCAAGAAAGGATTACAAGTTCAAGATTTATTTTTTAATTATTGGAAGCAGAAGAAGGAAGTGTTAAAGATATTTTAGGTGTTAAAAATCACAAGGGTGGTAAATATGAAAAGCATGAACAATAAGAGAGCAGAGCATAGAGGGGGCAAACACGGCAAGTGACCTCCTGTTGCCAAGGGCCATGTGAAGTTTGAGCAAATAGTAATGTTATGATAACCAAGTTTTGCTTCCTTATTCACACCCACCCAATTTTAATGATGTCATGGGTTTTCCATGTGGGAACAAGTATGACTAGTGGTGGTAGGGGAGTTCCCCCCACCATCATCTGTACTACACATATGCAAATTGGTAATATTTGAGGCTGTTGAGAAATTTTCCATAAATGCCATTTTGAAACTCTGGTTAAATATTATTGTTTTAAATATCTGTCTAATGAAAAAATACATAGTTTGATGCTTACTTATGATAAACGATTATTATAACTTCATGTGATAAGGCATAAAACATATTCCACTGCTGCTAGTAGTGAAGTCATTTGTAGTCAGAAACCAGATGTCTGTGGAGTGGAGAGGCTGAGGTACAAGAGGACTAGAAGGCACAGCAGCCAACTGGAGAACCTTGTGTGAATGGGGCTGCAGGCACTTAGCTCCAGGCAGGTGTTTCTGTGCCAGTCTACTGTTGCCAGATCTTTAAAACATTCAAGAGAAAGCAGGAATGTTTATATGCAGTTACCTGATTTTTAAGTGTTGATAGTCTTGTACACATTAAAAAAAACATGTAGTCAGCATTTTTATGAGCTCAGCAAAACTGTACATGTAGGTGTCAGCCTGTGGGCAACTTTTTATAACTTTTGCTTTATATTATCAAATGTACAGATTTTATTGATTTGATTATGAATTTTTCGGGGAAGTGAATTTTAGCTTTTTGGTGTTGCTTACCTATTAATCTTTGAATACTTTGATCTATTTGATGCCAGAATGTTAGTAAAATATAACTGTAAAACACTGTATATAAAAGTACTGTGGTGTATATTACTTTTCTCTTAACAGTTCTCTTAGAAATATAACCCCATTTTTTATCCTCACATCTTTATCATAGGAATTGGAAATGTATTTCATGCTTTTAATATCTCCATCTGACATTATGACGACTCCTCAGTGTTGGATATATGCTTGATTTTTGCAGTATTCTTTAATAAAATCTCATTTATGTGTCCCTGTGTTAGTTCTAAAGAAGTTTGAAAGTTTTGTGTTTCCCTTCTAGTTTTCAAAATTTGGGTATTCGATGTGTGAAAAAAAAAGAAGTAAAAGAAGCTATCATTTCAAGAATAAGGGCAGGAATCAATCCTTTCAATGGTGAGTATGTTTGATATAATTATTTCTGTTATTTGGATATTTAGTTATTTGTGTTAAGTGATTTCTATTTGTATCTTTAGCCTGTGTTTTAAAAGCTGTCTTAAGTTCTGTGTTCACTTACATACTTGTCTTACACCAGTATCCGAGGAATGAAATATATTTTAAATGCTTCAGTGTTGGAAAAAAATGCTTAAGTAGACAAGGCTTTGTGAAGAATGTCATTGTTTTCTGTAATAAAATCTTCTCAAAAATATTCTGATTCTCTTTGAATGTGGCCTTCCTTTTGCCATAACAGCAGACAATTTATACTCCCCTTGCTGAATATTGAATAGGCACTGTGGTTATAAGGTATTGGAATGCATTTAACTCAAGGCATAGTCAATGGTTAAGTAGTTTAGAAATAGTAGTATAGAAATAGTAGAGGCCGTGTAAAATGTCTTCATAGTGTATTTGTTTAGTGGATTTACTAGAAATTTACTGTGTAGTGGATTTTATTGGGGATGGCACCGTCTGGTGTAGCACCTGGTAACTGTGCCACAATCGCTACACGATAGTTGAGGGCTGCTGACATCCTGCACCACGGTAGTCTCCTTTGTAAAGTCGTCTGCAGTCACTTAAATATGCATAATTCAGGTGCTGAACAGCTATACAATTTTCAAAGAATAGATTTCTTTGTCATATTTAAAATATCCTTATAGTGTTGGTTTGTGTTTTTCTCAGATGTTTAAAAATAATTTAAGTGATAATCATGATAATTTAAGGAATATACTCATAGATAAGTAGTGTTTTGTGAATTATAAGGTCTATATCTCTTTTCTCTAGATGTTTATTTTTCATACTATTTAGTATAATGCAAAAAGCAAAAGTCCCTTTCTTGCTCTTCAGTTTTACTCACTGTAAGAGACTACTGTTAAATTTGATGAAAATTTTTCTAGAATTTCCTTTTTACATGTGTCATGTATTTATACATTTTTTTTTATATAAATGGAATCATGTTGCACTTCCTAATCTACTATTTCTTTCTTTTCACTCAGGAATATATCTTAAATAACTTTCCATATCAGTACTTATAAATCTATTTTGCTTTTTAACAGTATTCTGTGGCTTAGTTAGGCTTTAATTTGTTGATCTTTTTATCTATTAATAAACATTTAAGTTCTTTGCAATTTACTAAAAAGCTCAATTGAATATATACTTTGAACTCTTGTGTGATGCTTTTTCCTTAAATTGATTATGTTCCACTTCCTTATTTATAAAAAGGAGATAATAATATTACCTACCTCATAGGTTGTTATAAGAATTAAATGAAGCACTTATTATGAACTAGGAGCTATTCTAAATGCCATATAAGTACATGTTGTTAACACCAAGCCTTGTTCTGGATTGGTAAAAACAAAAAAGAAAAAAAATACTTCAGCAGTGGCTCATCTGCCATTCTTCATTTTCCTTTTTAATACCCTTTCCACTGGAGTTCAGAAGATTTGGGTTTGAATTCCAGCCCTGCCCCTGGTATATACTATGTGACATGGGAAAGTTAAGTAACCAAAGCTTTGTTTTTCTCTGCTGTAAAGCAGTGCTGTAATGATAAAATAAAATAGTGTACATGAGTTACTTAACATTTACTCCTTGACATACAAATAATACTTAATAACTGGTAGCTATTATTTATAATCTCCTTGTTTTATACTACATTATGCCTATTTCATGCTACGCCTAGACTAGATGGCCTCTTTAATTTAAAAGTTGACCTTTTACTTTAGCAATGAATCAGAATTTTAAATGAGCATACTCTTGACCCAGAAATTTTCTACTTTTGAAAAATTATCCTAAGGAAATAATACCTGGTGGAGCTAGGATTTGAAAATGTTACCTTGGCTCTCAGGTGCATGGTTTTATCTCAACTATGCTTTATTAACTCCCTGACCTCATGAAAATAATCTTAGAACAATGCTTTAGCATATTACTGTGATTAAAAAGTTCGAGTGGTTCCTTAAGTAGTCGAAAAATTAAATGGCCTTAAATTGGAAATTTTCCACATGTAGCTCCAACATACGTTTCCTGCTTACTCTTCCACTGTTAACTCTATTCCAGAAAAACTATTTTGTTCACTTACCCTGACCAGTTCTCAGTCAGCCTTCTCTGTTCTCACCACCATTGGTCTTGATCACCCCCCAGGCAGTTTATACACTCTACATCCAGAAAGATTCTTCTGGAACCAGTATGAATCATTTCAGAATTGTGCTTATTATCCTTCAGTGGCTCCACATCATCTTCACCAGTGACTCTCAATTTGAATGTGCGTAGCGCCCCCTTAGTACTTGCTAAAAATGTAGAATCCAGGCCACATTTTCCCTAATTTGATAGTCTGGTGTGGGGCCTTGAGCGCTGAATTTTAAAAAATCATCTAGATCCATGTTTCTTACTACAACTCACAGTAGGAAATAGATTTTATTTCTCTACTCAGTAGATACACACATAGATTAAAAAATATAAAGCAATATTGTTACTTCATGTAATATACTGTCTAATCTGTTCTTTTCCATTTTATTTTATTATTATTTTTTTTAATAGAAAAAGCATGTCCAACTCAGTAAATTAATTTTATGACCAGTGGCCCTGAACTCTTAGTACGTGCAATATGCCCTCCATCTGTTTTGTTCCATTCCATTCCATTTCTTTTTTTTTTTAAGAAGATGCTTAGTTAACCCACTAAATTAATTTTAGGACCACTGGGTCTCAAAGTACAATTGGAAAATTTCTGCCCTAGATGATTCTAATGCTAGTGATCCATGGGCCACACTTTGAGGAACTCTGATACACTGGCTAGATTGAGTTTCTTAAGCATGGCATTTAAAGCCCTTCATATTCTGATCCTTGTTTTCCATTCCAGCATCATCTCTAGGTATCATCTTCTGCCTCTGTGTTCTTCTGTTTGCAGTTCCTTGCATGAAATGCTTTAATCTGGTAAATTCTTTCTGCTTATCCCTCAAATTTAAGGGACACTTCTTTCACGCTTTCTGTGACCTTCTTGGAGCGAAGTATCTGTTTCCCCAAAGTGCTGTATATATTTCTAACACTGTTTGCTATAAATTTATTTATATGTTTCTCCCTCACTAAATTGTGAAACTCTGAAAGGTAGGAACCATTCTTCTGTGCATCTCTGGTACCTAGACCAGTGTCAGATACACAGAAGAAGCATAATTAAAATATGTTGACAGAATAAATAAATAACTGAGTGAACATGATTTGTTGGTCCTTGTCTACCAAAAATACTCAAATTGCTTTCCTTATCTGAAATACCTTTTCAGTTCTCTTGAGCCCAAAGTCCTATCCCCTTAATTATACCATTCACTTAGCAATTCATCACAAAAAGCTTTATGATAACTATTAGGTCATTCTGTTGTCTTCTGAGATGAATTTCATGCTTATTGTGGACAGAGTCTCTAATGGAACTTATTTATATTTGACTTTGGCACCTAAACAATGTATTTGTGTTACTGTTATATTAGATATTTACTTTTACAGCCAAATATCTTCAGGCAATGTGTTTTCTCCCTGTATACAGTAGGTTACTCATCTTAATTACTTATGCATTCATTCCTTTGACAGATTTTTACCTTATTTTATCCTTATAGTCCCAGTTTGTTCTTGGTGCTCAGGATAAGTCAGTGAATAGAACAGATAGAAATTCCAGCCTTTGAATAATTTATATTCTAGGGAGAGAGACTAGGAGTTCACAATTAAAATTAATAAACAAGTATATAGTTTATTGGGAAGCCCAGGTGGTACAGCGGTAAAGAATCTGCCTACCAGTGCAGGAGGTACAAGAGATAACGGGTTCAGTCCCTGTGTAGGGAAGATCCCCTGGAGTAGGAAATGACAACCCACTCCAATATTCTTGCCTGCAAAGTTTCATAGACAAAGTAGCCTGCTGGGCTACAGGCCTTAGGGTTGTGGAGTCAGACATGATTGAATGGCTGAGCAGCCACACACACATATAATTTATTAGACAGCTTGAAGTACTAAAGGATAAAAACAGCAGTGTAAGGAGCCAGGAATCTGTAGTGAGGGGGATGGGTTATAAATTTAAATAGAATGGTTAGAGTCACCTCATTCTCTATTCTGATGTGGTTTTTGTAATAGAAATAAATATTCTGTTTTATTGTTTTTCCTAGACTGTTGAAATAAAACCTAAAATGTGCGTTTCTAATATTAAGCAAAACATATAATGTCTAATCCCCTTGAAAGAACTCAAAACACTAAAAACTAATGGAAGTAGTCTGAACTCAATTGTAGAATTACCCTTTCTTGGTTGTTTACTCTGTGTTATTTTCAGAATATACCAGTAAATTCTGCCACTTGTGTAGGAATTTGCCAGAGCTGAACTGACACTTTTTAAAATAGATGTATCATTTAACACAGGAAAATTCTACTGATAAAGAATTACAAGATTAGTATCTCACTTTGTGTTATATATTTATGATATATAGAAACAATGGAATTGGAAATGTTTAGCTGAATGGGATCTACCAATTCTGGTCTATAGACAATCTGATTATGACAGTACATTTCCTAAAGATCAAGTATGTGAAAATACAAAGACTATTAAAAATTGTTTTTGCTTTGTGTGTATCTAGAATGTTTAAGGTGAGTTCTTTCTTGCCATTAGTTCTTTAAAGTAGTAGCTCTCTCTTGCAGAAAGGGACATACAATAGTCAAGTAGTGTTAAACTTGAGGCTTCATGTAAAATACCAGTTCAAATTATCTAATATGTGCTAAAGTCTAAATTGGATAGAAGAATTTAATTAAGGGCTCCGATAGCAAATTTTAAGTGTGTTCATTTATCTGGCACCAAAAAAAAAAACAGACAGACTTCATGGGGGACTCTTACTGCAAAAGCAGGGAAAAAAATTTTAGCTATAACTTTCTGGCTATGTATTTAATGACATATAAGGAATTCTAATATTCAGTGATTAAAAGCCATAAGATTTTTACAATAAAGAATTCGCAGTTCTGTTTTATTAGTTACTTTATACTGTTTTTCATGCACAGAGGACACTGAGTTGTTAGGGGAGCACAAAGACTATTTTACAGTTAAGTTTGGGAGGATAATTTTATATTGGTAGTCTGAAAGGGAATGCAGTTTTAAAAGACAGATAGCCTCTAACAGATTCTCCTCTCTAAAGTGTGGTTAAATACAAGAAAATAAGAGCCTTTCCTCACAACTTAAAGTTTAAAAAGCAAGAAGGAAGAAAAAGCTTCCGTGTACTTTGTTATCCTTTCTTCGCTGCAGTCATTTTAGAAAGCCTTTATTATCCTGTGCAGAACTTGGGACGCTTCTTTTATGCCTTCAGTATAAAGGCATATGCCTTGAACATACTCCCATTATAACACTTTTCATGTTATTACATTGTATAATTTTAGCTTATATATCTGTTTCTCATCCAGACATTAATCTCACTAAGGGCAGGCACTGTCTTTTCATATCTCTATTTGGCATTTGTTTTAGTGTGTAGCACATAATAAAAACCCAGTAAATATGCTGAAAGAATAAGTAATGAATGGTAGATTGCTGTGACCATTTTACCTTTTGCCTGGCACACAAGCACTTAAATGTTAGCTTTTACTGTATAATATCTATACATTTTAAGTAACAAAAATTAAATGAATTATCACTAAACTTTGTTTTTCTTCCTTAAATGAGACATAGCTCTTAAAATTGTTAATCTGTGTACTATGTATTTTTGCCCCATTAATCACTTTTTAAATTTTAGTAATATTTAGCAATAATTAGAATTTTAGAAAAGTCACATGTCTAGAGCTAGTAGGTGTTATAATTGATTTAAAAATTTTAATCCCTACTTTCAGAAGAAATCATGATCATATCTTTTTGATAAAAATAAAATTCTTACTGCATATACAATGCTCCTAAGACTAAGGAGTGACATTTATTTATTAAGATGGCTTAAGGAGAATAATTGTTACCTTGTATTTATCCTTTTGATAAGGTATAAAGAGAAATTTTAAACTAGTTTAAGAGAAATTTAAGAGAATTTGATTAGTCTCATGCTTACTTTTGTTAGATTTGCAACTATCATTTTTCACATTGCAGAATTTTTTAAATAAGGCCTTTTGTATTATGCTATGTGTGTATTAAAAAGCCTACAGTAAACATTATCTAAGTGGAGGAAATGGAAGCATTCACTCTGAAGTTAGGAATGAGAAAAGGATGTGTACTCTTGCTGCTTCTATTCAGCACTGTAGTGGAGATTGTAACCAGTGCACAGAGATCCAGTCAAAACTGAGGAAATAAAACCAACTATTGGAAGCTATTATTTACAGTGAGAATGCAGAAGGATATAGAAATTATTAATATGTTTATTAATAAAAGGGTGAATGCATATAAAATTAACATTCAAAAGTCAGTTGCATTTCCATAGAACAGCAGCAAATAATTAAAGGAAATATTGTCAGAAAATATAAAATAACTAGCAACAGATCTAAGAAATCATGATCAAGATTTCTTTAGAGAAAATTTCAAAATTTTATTGTGAGATAATTGTTGTTTTGTTGTTTAGCTACTAAGTCTTGTCCGATTCTTTTTGTGACCCCATGGACTGTAGCCTGCCAGGCTCCTCTGACCATGGGATTTCCCAGGCAAAAATACTGAAGTGGGTTGCCATTTCCTTCTCTGGAGGATCTTCCCAACCTAGGGATCAAACCCACATCTCCTGCATTGGCAGGTGGATTCTTTACCACTGAGTCACTAGGGAAGCCCATTATGAGAACACCTAGATAGAGGTAGAGGTATATCATGTTCTTTATTATCAATATTGTAAGATAGTATTTTTTCCCAAATTGATATATAGGTTCAGTGAAATTCCAAACTCCCAACAAGAATTTTCAATAAATATGATAATATGATTCTGAACAGGAAAAGGAGAATAATTTATAGAAGAGAAACAGCAATGAGAAACTGACCTTATCAGCTATTAGAACTTATTATGAAGAAACAGTTATGAGATATTGGGGTTTATTATGAAGAAGTACTAATTAAGTAGTGTTGTGGTAACAATAGACTAAATGACCAGTAGAGTAAAACTGAGAGCCCAGAAACAGACTTATGAAAATATGAAACTTTAGCAAATGACAGTGGTAGTATGTCAGATCAAGAGAAAGGGAGGACATATTGATACCCGATAAATGAAGCTGGGGAAAGCTGGATTCCCTGCCTCTCACCATATGTAAAAATCAGCTTTCAAATGCCTTGGACTTCAGTGTAGATCAATACTTTAAAAATTCTTAGTATAAAAGAAAAAATATGTATTTATGTATATAAACCTCTTAGTACAAAATGTTGGTAGATAGATTTTAGTCCTTGGTTTCTATAGAAAGATAACACATGAAGTGTTTTCTATAAAACAGTTGATAAATTTGATGACATTTTAAATTTCAGTTTATTGTGTTTTTCGGTTCTATTGAATTTTGCTTGGTTCCTTTTCTAATAGTTTCAAGTACTCTGCTGAACTCTCAGTATTATCTTTAACTCCTTAAATATATTAAATATAGTTATTTTAAATCATGTGTCTGAAAACTTAATTATTTGGAATGTTTGTGGTCTGTTTCTATATGTTGTTTTTCTTGTCTTAAAAAAAATTACTTTGTCTCTTATGCAAGACTTCCCTGGTGTCTCAGAGGTAAAGAATCCACCTGCAATGCAGGAGACCCGGGTTCAGTCCCTGAGTTGGGAAGATCCCTGGAGAAGGGAATAGCTACCCACTCCAGTATTGTTGCTTGGAGAATCCCACGGACAGAGGAGCCTGGCGGGCTACAGTCCTTGGGATCAAAAAGAGTCAGACATGACTGAGCAACTAACACTTTCACTTTCACTTCTTTCTTATGCCTGCTTATTTAAAATAGAGTACAGTTTCTGGCCTGGAGAATTCCATGGACTGTATAGTCCATGGGGTCACAAAAAATCAGACACAACTAAGCAACTTTCACTTTCAGCAGTCACCTTATACACAGAGTTTTGAGGTCTAGGATGTAATCTCCCTTCAGAAGGCTTTCTTGTGGTAGGTGGCTAGTCACACTAGAAGTCTGAGATCATCTAAAATTAGTGAATGATTCAGGTTATTTGAAGCTGAGGTCTGGTATCTTTCCATCCAGTTCACCCTTACTCTGGGTTTAGCTTCTCAAGAGCCCTAGCCAAATCACTGGGCATTTATCAGATTCTCTATCTTTGGCAGACCCCTCACTCCTTTATTTTTCATCTATAGTCTTTTGAAAGCTCATTTCAATTTCTCATCCTGTTAGCTACCTATAAATTGGCAAGATATATCTGGAATACAAGAAGCCTCTTATCCTGAACTTACCTCTCTGGGTTTCTTTGATCCTGACTTATAATAAATATATCTTTATTCCCATCCCTGGTTTATTAACCAGTTTATTTTTCTTCCATGTACTATTTTAAAAGATTTTAAAGTTTTCTTGAGGTCTCTGGATCCCACCCAGATGTATGTAACACCACCATAGTCAAGATGAGAAATATTTCTACTACCTCCACTATTACTACAACATTTCTTTGTCTACCTCCCAGTCAATTCCCTCTCCCCTCTCTGGCTCCAGTCAGCTGTTTGCTTTCTTTTGTCATCAATTAATCTTTTCGAGAATTTTCATACAAATGAAAACATGTGGTATATATTTTATGTCTGGTTCCTTTTGCTCACGTAACGTTTTTGAGATACATACATGTTTGTGTATATATTCGTAGTTCTTTTTTATTACATAGCTGTCACAGTTAGTTTATCCATTCACACAGGTTTGTTTTTAAACTTGTCAGAGCACTTTTCTAATTTCTTTTTGTGTGTATTGATTACTCATCTTAGGAATTGAGAAACGTTGTCTTAAATTGTAAATTTATAATGTTTAAAAAAAATTATTTTGATGAGGTGGATCTCTCATTGCCTACCTAATTGTGCCAGCAGAGATTGCTGTGGTACAGGTGTTTGTCTCATAACATTTGACCTTTTAGTTGTACAGATATGTTTTTGTAGGCTCTTTGGAATTGTAGGCTTAAGAATGCTGACAGTGGAATAATTTTTAATATCATGATAGCTACTGAGTATAATTTAAATAAAAACAGTCAAAAATACATTGTCATTTTTATTATTGCTAACTGTGAGAATAAAGAATTTGGGTTTTAACTGTTTTCAAATTTCATATTTCAAGTTTCAATGCTTTTTGAAAAATAAAATTTTCATATAATTTAATATATGTATTTCATGCTTTTTATAAACATGGCTGTTAGTTATAGTTGATTGCTACACCTTATAGTATTCTTTGAAAAGACAGTTATATTTTCCTTTGGAACTAGATTTATTTTAACTAACAGTTTAACAGACTGTCATTGTATTCTGTCATAAAGAATGTTTAAAACATTTTTTTTCAGAACTGTAAAATTTTCCTGCTATGGAGTTTTTTTTTTTTTTGAGGAAAGTTAAATTTTCACATAAAATTTCTTAAGGAAACTAGCTGACTTAACTCATCTAGTATCCTCTTGGTATTTGATCCCTAAAATATTAATCTAAGTTTTAGTAAATATTCCTGTGTATGTCATTTTTATGCAACACATATGTAAAATTTTGTAATAGGGTTCAGTTTTTTTAAGAGCATAGGCTCTGAATTCAGTGGCCTTAGTTTGAATTCTTCTCTGCCACTTCTTAGCTGTGAAACATTAGATATGTAATTTCATTTTTTTAAAATCAGTTCCTCATCTGTAAAATGGAGTAATTCTTATGCAGATTTTGGAGATAATTTGCAGAGTCCTTAATGCATGACTGAACTAAATATGTATTGGTTAAGTTAATGAATGAATGCCTAGTCTCCGTTGTATAAAACCTACAACCATTTTTTGTAAAAATTTGATTTATGCAACTTTGGGGTTCTGCTTTAAATACCAGATGACTGGGATAGTTACTCCCTGACCATGGTCATTACTTATGAATTATGATGGATAGTGAAATATATGATGAAAAGCATAAAAGGGTGGCTTGAGATTGTGTACCATTGTATTTTTGTTAGTACAGATTTGGATGCTACTAAAGGTTATTGGCTGTATTGGGCAGGGAGGACTTAACAGGGCTTTAGTTCTATGTGACTATTCTATATTTTTATTTTTAAAAACATGTACTATTCAGTCCCTGAACAACAGCTGCTTGATATTGAAGATTGTGACCTCAACGTGGTGAGATTATGTTTTCAAGTTTTTCTCCCTGATGAACATGGTAATTTGACAACTACTCTACCTCCTGTTGTCTCCAACCCAATTTATGACAACCGTAAGTAATTTGTTCTTCTTGTATTTGTAGCCTTGACTTTTTATTGTATTATTTATTTGGCCATGCTGGCTGGGTCTTTGTTGCTGCATGGGCTTTTCTCTAGTTGGAGAGAGCAGGGGCTAATTCTTTGAGGTGTGCAGGCTTCTCGTGGTGACTTCTCTTGTGGAGCACAGGCTCTAGGGGACTGGCTCAGTAGCTGCAGCACCCGGGCTCAGTAGTTGTGGTGCACAGGCTTAGTTGCCCTGCATCATGTGGAATCTTCCTAGCCTAGGCTTGGACCCATGTTCCCTGAATTGGCAGGTGGATTCCTAACCATTGGACCACCGGGGAAGTCCCAGTGTTAGCTTTTTAAGATTTTTTAAAGTATTTTGGCAATTTAAAAAAACGAGTATGCTCATTATGGGAAAATTCAAACATTATGGAGTAGATGTTATCTATCTGAAGTAGATAACAAGCAGAGTAAACCTCCTATAATCTCATTCTCCAAAGATATTTCATCAGTTTCTTCTTAATATATATACAACAAATACCTCATCTCATCATCATCATCATTCACACCATCTATTTTTGGCAACTTTTGGAAAAATCATCACTGATTTTTTTTTTAACTTTTTTTTTCCTCTTAGAAACATATCTTGAACCTCTTTCCCTTTCAGGTACCTTATTCTTTTCAGTAACTGCATATGATATAACTATATTATAATTTTATAAATCATTAGTCTGTTACAAGGCATTTGGTTTGTTTCCCTCTCAATTTTTTTCTTTTTTCTTTAACAAATTGTATTGCAATAAATATATCCTATATGTGCCTATCTTGTGCAGATGTCCCTAGCATAAATTTTTAGAAGTAGAAATGTTGGCAAATGGTAGATTAAAGGATCTGGATATTTATAGTTTTAAATATTATGAAATTGCCCTCAAATATTTTTGTGTATGTATGCTCTTACATATGTGCCCACCAGTGGTGTATGACTATACCAGTTCTACATGCAAAAAGATAGTGGAACGTAGAGTTATAAACGTAAGGTAAATCAGACTGTCCTCATCATGGAGAGCTTTGAGTGCCAGGGAATTATTGGAATAATGTTGACCAGATAATAGGAAGTATGAAAACTGCATTGCCGTAGGGTTATGGTCATGATTTTAAAAGTTTAATCTGATGAGAGTGTATGGGATGGATAGGAAAAATCACAGTTTACAAGCAGGGAGATTTAATTAGAAGATGTGTTAATGCCTAGAATTGAAATCATAAGGCTCTAAATAAACCAGGTCAATGCCATTAAGAAAGGAAAGGGATAGATATGGAAGATTAAGGTATTGAGTGTCCTTTATTTGTTTATACACTAAAGCTTTTATTGCTATCTATCCTGTAAGTTGTTTTCCTAAAGTTTTCTATCAAAAAGGAATAAAACGTATTACTAAAGGTTCAGTTCAATTCAGTCGCTCAGTTGTGTCTGACTCTTTGCGACCCCATGGACTGCAGCACGCCAGGCCTCCCTGTCCATCAGAACTCCCAGAGTTTACCCAAACTCATGTCCATTGAGTCAGCAATGCCATCCAGCCGTCTCATCCTCTGTTGTCCCCTTCTCCTCCCACTTTCCGAGCATCAGGGTCTTTTCCAAGGAGTCAGTTCTTCACATCAGGTGGCCAAAATATTGGAGTTTCAGCTTCAGCCTCAGTCCTTCCAATGAATATTCAGGACTGATTTCCTTTAGGATGGACTGGTTGGATCTCCTTGCAGTCCAAGGGACTCTCAAGAGTCTTCTCCAACACCACAGTTCAAAAGCATCAATTCTTCGGCACTCAGCTTTCTTTATAGTCCAACTCTCATATCTATCCATGACTACTGGAAAAACCATAGTAATTTTGAGCATTACTTTGCTAGCATGTGAGATGAGTGCAATTGTGTGGTAGTTTGAACATTCTTTGGCATTGCCTTTCTTTGTGGCCACTGCTGAGTTTTCCAAATTTGCTGGCATATTGGGTGCAGCACTTTCACAGCATCATCTTTTAGTATTTGAAATAGTTCAACTGGAATCCCATCACCTCCACTACCTTTGTTCATAGTGATGCTTCCTAAGGCCCACTTGACTTCACATTCCAGGATGTCTGGCTGTAGGTGAGTGATCACACCATCGTGATTATTTGGGTCGTAAAGATCTTTTTTGTATAGTTCTTCTGTGTATTCTTGCCACCTCTTCTTAATATCTTCTGCTTCTTTTAGGTCCATGCCATTCTTGTCCTTTATTGAGCCCATCTTTGCATGAAATATTCCCTTGGTATCTCTGATTTTCTTGAAGAGATCTCTAGCCTTTCTCTTTCTATTGTTTTCCTCTATTTATTTGCATTGATCACTGAGGAAGGCTTTCTTATCTCTCCTTGCTATTCTTTGGAACTCTGCATTCAAATGGGTATATCTTTCCTTTTCTCCTTTGCCTTTCAGTTCTCTTCTTTTCATGGCTATTTGTAAGGCCTCGTCAGACAACCATTTTGCTTTTTTGCACTTCTTTTACTTGGGGATGGTCTTGATCCCTGCTTCCTGTACAATGTCACAAACTTCCGTCCATAGTTCTTCAGGCACTCTATCAGATCTAATCCCTTGAATCTATTTCTCACTTCCACTCTATAATCGTGAGGGTTTGATTTAGGGTCATACCTGAATGGTCTAGTGGTTTTCCCTACTTTCTTCAATTTAAGTCTGAATTTGGCAATAAGGAGTTCATGATCTGAGCCACAGTCAGCTCCTGGTCTTGTTTTTGCTGACTGTATAGAGCTTCTCCATCTTTGGCTGCAAAGAGTATAGTCAATCTGATTTTGGTATTGATCATCTGGTGATGTCTATGTGTAGAGTCTTCTCTTGTGTTGTAGGAAGAGGGTGTTTGCTATGACCAGTGTGTTCTCTTGGCAAAACTCTATTAGCCTTTGCGCTGCTTCATTCTGTACTCCAAGGCCAAATTTGCCTGTTATTCCAGGTATTTCTTGACTTCCTACTTTTGCATTCCAGTCCCCTATAATGAAAAGGACATCTTTTGTGTGTGTTAGTTCTAGAAGGTCTTGTAGGTCTTCATATAACTGTGCAACTTCAGCTTCTCCAGCATTATTGGTTGGGGCATAGACTTGGATTACTGTGATACTGAATGAATTGCCTTGGAAACAAACAGATCATTCTGTCATATTTGAGACTGCATCCAAGTACTGCATTTTAGGCTCTTTTGTCGACTATGATGGCTCCTCCATTTCTTCTTGCCAACAGTAGTAGATATAATGGTCATCTGAGTTAAATTCACCCATTCTAGTTTGCTGATTCCTAAAATTTTGATGTTCACTCTTGCCATCTCCTGTTTGACCACTTCCAATTTGCCTTGATTCATGGACCTAACATTCCAGGTTCCTGTGCAGTATTGCTCTTTACAGCATCGGACTTTACTTCCATCACCAGTCACATCCACAACTGGGTGTTGTTTTTGCTTTGACTCCGTCTCTTCATTCTTTCTGGAGTTATTTCTCCACTGATCTCCAGTAGCATATTGGGCATCTGCCAACTTGGAGAGTTCGTCTTTCAGTGTCCTATCTTTTTGCCTTTTCATATTGTTCATGGGGTTCTCAAGGCAAGAATACTGAAGTGGTTTGCTATTCCCTTCTCCAGTGGACCACGTTTTGTCAGAACTCTCCACCATGACCCGTCCGTCTCGGGTGGCCCTACATGGTGTGTCTCATAGTTTTATTGAGTTAGACAAGGCTGTGGGTGCAGCAGACCTGGGTATGGCATAAACCCTCTTGGAGGAGCTCGCCATTAACCCCACCATGGAGCTTCCAGAACTTACACAGGACTGGGGAAACAGAATCTTGGAGGGCACAAACAGAACCTTGTGTGCACCAGGACCCAGGAGAAAGGAGCAGAGGCCCCACAAGAGACTGACCCAGACTTGTCCCTGAGTGTCCAGAAGTTTCCGGTGAAGGTGTGTGTCGGTGGTGGCGTGCTGCAGGGGTGGGGGCACTGAGTGTAGCAGTGTGTTCATTGGACCTTTTGAAGGAGGTCGCCATTATCTTCATTGCCTCCACCATAGTTTGGCCCCAAGTGAATAAGAGGGAGGGAACACAGCCCCACCCATCAACAGAAAATTGGATTGGAGATTTACTGAGTATGGCCCCGCACATCAGAACAGACCCAGTTTCTCCCTCAGTCATTCTCTCCCATCAGGAAGCTTCCATAAGCCTCTTATCCTTCTCCATCAGAGGGCAGACAGACTGAAAACCACAATCACAGAAAACTAACCAGTCTGATCACATGGACCACAGCCTTGTCTAACTCAATTACTAAGGTAGCAACCCATTAAAAAAAAAAAAATCCTTTGTATTTAGGTGCTCCTAATACTGCAGAATTAAGGATTTGTCGTGTAAACAAGAACTGTGGAAGTGTCAAAGGAGGAGATGAAATATTTCTACTCTGTGACAAAGTTCAGAAAGGTATTTTTTGTTTTTTGTTTGTTTCATTGAATTCAGAATATATTTTAAATTGATTGGTACATTTTACTTTGTGTTCAAATTATTTGTTTTTGTATTCACTAGACGACATAGAAGTTCGGTTTGTGTTGAATGAGTGGGAAGCAAAAGGTGTCTTTTCACAAGCTGATGTACACCGTCAAGTAGCCATTGTTTTTAAGACTCCACCATACTGCAAAGCTATAACAGAACCCGTAACAGTCAAGATGCAGTTGCGGCGACCTTCCGATCAGGAAGTTAGTGAATCTATGGATTTTAGATACCTGCCAGACGAAAAGGGTATGACCTTTTGTGTTAATATTTTATGTGTTTCTTACAGTTAGTCCTGCTAAGAACATTTTCTTGTAAGATATATTAGAATACAGTCATGTTATTTATTCACAATTTTCTTTTCCTTAAAGTTTTTTGTTGATTTTTGACTGATGTTCATGCTCTTTGAATCTCTTTCTTAGGAAAGGTATCTGGAATAATTTCAACATATCTAAACTGTTTGTCAGAATTTGTTTTATATTTGAGATTCTGTTTTGGTCCTTATTGTGCCTTCTTGATAGATGGCAAACTTGCCAGTCAGAAAGTGGTCTCCATCTTGGTCCTTATCTGCCCTTAGCCCATTCATTGACGTTGGTGACCTGTAGGTGTTATAATAAGATGAATATTATAAACTGTTTTTTACTAAGAGAAAAATGCCCTTTATTACTGACTTGGGACATACTTTGTGAAACTTAGAAATCTATGTTATGTACATTTGTTTAAAGCATTTTCTATGGAGGAAGAAAACATCTATGTATGTGTTAAAGGAGAGGAAGCATACTCATTGATGATTCACACATTTTCTCGATTTCTTTCTAACCAGACACATATGGAAATAAAGCAAAGAAGCAAAAAACAACTCTGCTTTTCCAGAAACTGTGGCAGGATTGTGGTAAGAATATTTTGGTTTGATTGCTATTTAAGTAAATTTGGTTTTTGGGTTTTTTTTTTTTTCTTCAGTTTTTCAAATTTTAACTGATATACTATTGTTTTTCAAATTACATTTAATAATGGAAAAAATTTATCACAGGAGTTAATTTTCCTGAAAGACCTAGACCTAGTCCCCTAGGACCAACTGGAGAAGGAAGATTCATCAAAAAAGGTATTTTATGCCCTATAGAGTATTCCTTGTGATCAGAGAGACCAGTGTTTTGCACAATATACTGGAATTCCATTCTTAGTAATAAAAACTGCGTCTTTGATTTATTCCATTCCTACATATTTTTTTTCATGCTATGAATATTGAATGAATTTGTCTCAGCTTCTAAAAGTCCTGTTGGGAACTGTGATTATGTTTTGGGATTTATTGTTTGAGAAATAACATTTCATTCCTATGGTGGTAATTGTACAATGTGTCATGAAAGAAATGGTTTAGACGTGGTCAGTTTCCTATCTTAATTTACAAAGTTTTACTAGAACACAGCTCATTTGATTGCATATTGTTTATGGCTCTTTTCTTGTACTATAGCTGCAAAGTTAAGAAGTTCCAGTAGAGGCTACATGGTCCACAAAGCCTAAAATATTTACTATCTGGCTCTTTATGGAAAAAAAGTTGCCAATTTCTGGTTTAGATCATTATCCAGGGTTAATTAGAAGTCTTTTTTTTTCTTTTTATGTTCTTAAATCAGTGCTTTTTTTTGGTTTAGTATGTACAGCAGTCATATAATATGTAATTAAATATAGACTACTATATTTTTTTCTGAAAATTTTATAGTACATTAGCGTGAGTTATATCATAATATGGCTTAGAAATTTATGTAGATTTCTCAATCATCCTTAATGTTTCCTCCATCCCTCCATTTTCTCCTGAAAGAAGAGAATATGAAATGATTTTGAATATTTAGAGCCCCATTAAGTGAAATTCTGACATTTCTCTTTCACATTTCAAAAGTACCTTTATAAGGCCTCAGAAGTTAGATTTCCACATTTAACTGAAATGAAATTTTCTATGCCAAAATAACTTACCAAATTATTTGATAGGCATTTGTAAAATAGCATTACATTATAATTCAGTTTTGGACTTATGTAATAATTATAATCCTATTTAACATTTTTATTTGAAGTGTTACATTGATTTCCTTGAAAATTTTTTTGAGTGTTTATGTAATTTTAATTTAGAATTGTGTTCATTTCAGTTTTGTAAACAATACATTTCCTTCCCCACAGAACCAAACTTGTTTTCTCATGGTGCAGTTTTGCCAGAAACTTCCAGGCCTGTTTCAAGTCAAGCAGAATCCTACTATTCCTCCTCTGCGTCCATCTCAAGTACATTGTCACATCCTGCTTCAGCCATACTACCAATGGGTACTCAGTCTTCTTCAGGCTGGTCGTCAATCGCCCACCCCACCTCACGCTCAGTCAATACAAATTCACTGAGTGGTTTTTCAACAGGGACACTTTCCTCTAATTCACAAGTTATCCCACCATTCCTGGAAATGAGTGATCTGAATGCTTCTAATGCTTGCATTTATAACAATACTAATGACATAGGTAGAATGGAAGCATCATCCGTATCACCGGCTGACTTATATGGTATTTCTGATGCCAGCATGCTGCCTAACTGCCCTGTGAACATGATAACGCCCAGTAATGACAGCATGAGGGAGACCGATAATCCGAGACTTGTGAGCATGAATCTTGAAAGTCCTTCCTGTAATTCAGTGTTAGACCCAAGAGACTTGAGACAGCTCCATCAGATGTCTTCTTCCAGTATGTCAACAGTCACCAGTTCTAGTACTACTGCTTTTGTTGCACAGTCAGAGGCATTTGAGGGATCTGACTTTAATTGTGCAGATAACAGTATGATAAATGAGGCAGGACCATCAAATGGTACTAATGCAAACAGTCATAGTTTTGGTCAGAATAGTCAGTATTCAGGTATTGGAGCTATGCAGAATGAACAATTGAGTGACTCATTTCCATTTGAATTTTTTCAAGTTAACTTGTAAGATATAAATGGTGATTCAAGAATTAAGTAGGCCCTTTAAAGGTAACTATTTTGATGCTACCTTTATAAATGTAACATTTTATGTTTCCTTGATTGAGACTATACCACATTCATAGAACAATGGACCCTTGAACAACATAGGTTTGAACTGTGTGGGCAGGTCCCCTTATACGCAGATTTTCTTTACTATTTCACAGTTGGAGAATTCATGGATACGGAACAATAGGGAAACAATACGGAACAATACAGAAAAAAATATACAGTTTTTTTTTAATTGGAATATAATTGCTTTACAATGTTGGGTGAGTCCAACTGTAGAGTTTTAAACACAAATTTTTCACTCTATGGAGTGTCAGTACCCCAACCCCCATGTTGTTCAAGGGTCAGCTGTACTTATAACTTTAGGTGTGTGAGGAGTTCCTCTAACAGACAATCTTGGCTTGGGAGCTTCTTGTTTTGCTGAGACAGACTTTGTTGAAATACAACAAATGCTCAGTGCTTGAAGCTGTAGCCAAAAGAGAGGGAGGAACTCATTTCCTAACTTCAGGAAGAGTTAGAAAAAGTCCATTGTTAGTTCACAGAAGACTTTTGCTTGAAAAGTAGATAAATCCTACAAACTGAACTCCTGGGCTATGATACATACAAAGAAAATTTACATCAACCAATGTATGATGAATCTGACATGTTAAATGTTGAATAAAATCAAATTTTCCATTTAAAAAAAACAACCAACTTTGGGTTGTTTTGGTTATGTAGAAACAACCCATACATACTTTGGGTATGTAGAACACAAAGTTGGAAATAGTCATAAAAGAAAAATTCCAAAATAGAAATTTAAAAGAGCTTTACTGTTTCTTCTTTTGAAACATTTAATAATAGCAGTGTGTGGTGGGAATTCTGTCCTAAGAGTCCTACCTCATTTCCCCAGGACAGACTGAGGGAGAACATTAGAGCAAGCTGCTGCTGCTGCTGCTGCTGCTAAGTCACTTCAGTCGTGTCCAACTCTGTGCGACCCCATAGACGGCAGCCCACCAGGCTCTGCCAGCCGTGGGATTCTCCAGGCAAAAACACTGGAGTGGGTTGCCATTTCCTTCTCCAATGCGTGAAAGTGAAAAGTGAAAGTGAAGTCATTCAATGGTGTCCGACTCTCAGCCACCCCATGGACTGCAGCCTACCAGGCTCCTTCGTCCATGAGATTTTCCAGGCAAGAGTACTGGAGTAGAGTGCCATTGCTGATTAGAGCAAGACTTAAGTTTTTTCAGGTAAACTTTTTTATACTTCTTTTATATTGTATTAATGTATTCTTAGTTAAATGAATGAACTGATATTTGCTTTTAAGCAAATTTAAGGTAAAACCTGTAATGGCTATGTCATTGGAAAAATTAATTCCTTTATTTTTGGGAACCCCTAAAATAAACCCCAAGGTGACCCCTAAGGGGTTTTCTGAGGGTTTTTAGAGTTTCTGTGATTTACATGTAACTCAAACTTCCTTTAAAATGCTAAGGTGCAGAAGGCAGTTGAAGTTAGCTTTCAAGGTATGGGAGTTCTCTACATTTTGTACTGTTTAGATCCATACCTTTAAAATTGCTTGACTTTAGCTTCACAGTTGAGTTCAGTCGCTCAGTTGTGTCCGACTCTTTGTGACTCCATGGACTGCAGCACGCCAGGCTTCCCTGTTCAACACCAACTTCCGGAGCTTACTCAAACTCATGTCCATCGAGTCAGTGATGCCATTCAACCATCTCACCCTCTTGTCGGCCCTTTCTCCTCCCACCTTCAATCTTCCCCAGTATCAGGGTCTTTTCTAATGAGTGAGTTCTTTTCATCAGGTGGCCCAAGTATTGGAGTTTCAGCTTAGACATCAGTCCTTCCAATGAACATTCAGGACTGATCTCCTTTAGGACTGACTGGGTTGGATCTCCTTGCAGTCCAAGGGCTCTCAAGAGTCTTCTCTAACACCACAGTTCAAAATCATCAATTCTTCGGTGCTCAGCTTTCTTTATAGTCCAGCTCTCACATCCATACATGACTACTGGAAAAACCATAGCTTTGACTAGACGGACCTTTGTTGGCAAAGTAATGTCTCTGTTTTTTAATATGCTGTCTAGGTTGATCATAGCTTTCCTTCCAAGGAGCACGTGTCTTTTAATTTCATGGCTGCAGTCACCATCTTCAGTGATTTTTGAGCCCAAGAAAATAAAGTCTGTCCCTGTTTCCATTGTTTCCCCATCTATTTGCCATGAAGTGATGGAACCAGATGCCATGATCTTAGTTTTCTGAATGTTGAGTGTTAAGCCAACTTTTTCAGTCTCCTCTTTCACATTCATCAAGAGGCTCTTTAGTTCTTCTTCACTTTCTGCCATAAAGGTGGTGTCATATGCATATCTGAGGTTATTGATACTTCTCCCAGCAATCTTGATTCCAGCTTGTGCTTCATCCAGCCTGGCATTTCACATGATGTACTCTGCATATAAGTTAAATAAACAAGGTGACAATATACAGCCTTGATGTACTCCTTTCCCAATTTGGAACCAGTCTGTTGTTCCATGTCCAGTTCTCACTGTTGCTTCTTGACCTGCATACAGATTTCTCAAAAGGCAGGTCAGGTGGTCTGATATTCCCATCTCATTAAGAATTTTCTACAGTTTATGGTGATCAACACAGTCAAAGGCTTTGGCCTAGTCAATAAACCAGATGTAGATGTTTTTCTGGAACTCGCTTGCTTTTTCGATGATCCAGTGGATGTTGGCAATTTGATCTCTGGTTCCTCTGCCTTTTCTAAATCCAGCTTGAACATCTGGAAGTTCACAGTTCACATACTGTTGAAGCCTGGCTTGGAGAATTTTGAGCATTACTTTGCTAGCATGTGAGATGCAATTGTGCAGTAGTTTGAACATTCTTTGGCATTGCCTTTCTTTGGGATTGGAATGAAAACTGACATTTTCCAGTCCTGTGGCCACTGCTGAGTTTTCCAAAATTACATCCATGTTTTAAGAGGAAGAAGTTTCTTGGACCTTTCCTCTTCCGTTTGTTTTGCGTCCAAACTCACTGTGATCTCATCCAGTTTCATGTTGTCAACTCCCAAATTTTACCCCTAGCTTAGACCCACCCCTGAACTCCTGACTTGGAGTGAGAAAGAGAGAGAGAGAGAGAGAGCATGTGTGTGTATGTAGAACAGCTTGTGTTACATGTCTACATAAAATTCTAATTAAAGCTCAAACTCAACACACCCAGAGCTGAGTTCTTAATCTTCTCTCCCAAACTTGCTTGTCCTTCCTCAATAAATGGCAATGCCATGTTTCTAGTTGCTCATACTCAAAACCGTGGAGTCATCTTTGCTTCTTTCTTTTTATCTCCCATGTCCAATCCACCAGCAAATCTGGTAGGCCCAACCTTTGAAATATATCCAAAGCTGACCACCTCTTTTGACCTCTGCTGTTAATATCCTGTTCCATACCATATCTTCTCTTGCCTAGATTGAATTATCGCTTCCCCAAACTCTCTTTACATCTTTGTGCTCCTGCAAGTCTGTTCTCTGTTGAGTAGCCACAGTGGTTCTTTTTATTTTTATTTTAAATAAATTTATTTATTTTAGTTGGGGGCTAATTACTTTACAATATTGTAGTGGTTTTTGCCATATATTGACATGAATCAGCCATGGGTTTACATGTGTTCCCCATCCTGAACCCCCCTCCCACCTCCCTCCCCATCCCATCCGTCTGGGTCATCCCATTGCCCCAGCCCTGAGCATTTGTCTCATGCATCGAACCTGGAATGGTGTTCTGTTTCAGATATGATAATATACATGTTTCAATGCTAGTCTCTCAGAACGTCCCACCCTCACCTTCTCCCTCAGAGTCCATAAGACTGTTCTATGCATCTGTGTCTCTTATTCTGTCTCGCATATAGGGTTATCGTTACCGTCTTTCAAATTCCATATATATGCATTAGTATGCTGTATTGGTGTTTTTCTTTCTGGCTTACTTCACTCTGTATAATGGGCTCCAGTTTCATAGTGGTTCTTTTTAAAACTAATGAAATCATATTCACTTGCTCAAAACTATCCAGTGGCTCCCCCTCTCACTCAGAGTAGAGACCAAAGTCCTTAAAATTAGCAGGCCCACACTCCCTTCCTCTCCTCACCTCATCCACTACCATTTTCCCCTTCTCATTCAACTCCAGGCTCTCTGGCCTCAGCACTCCTCTTCAAAAACACCAAGTACAATTATAAGCAGCTAATGAAACTAAATGAGTAAATGGTGCTGAGTACTTTTTTTTTAAGCCACAGTTTCATTGTCTTCGTTAAAACAGGATTATTAAGTGGTGATTTTTTTTTTTTTATTAGCAACTTTAATTGTAACAATGGGCTTCCCTGGTAGCTCAGTTGGTACAGAATCTGCCTGCAATGCAGGAGACCTGGGTTCAATCCCTGGGTTGGGAAGATCCCCTGGAGAAGGGAATGGCTGCCCACTCCAGCATTCTGGCCTGGAGAATTCCATGGATTGTATAGTCCATGGGGTTGCAAAGAGTTGGCCATGACTGAGTGCCTTTTACTTTCACTTAAGTATAACAACTGGAATTAAGTGTATTTTCTATTAATAAAAATGAATTTTGACCAAAACGCCTAAGTACACTCCTGCCTCAGACCCTTTGGACTTGGTGTTCCCTCTGCCTCTAATGTTTTTCTCAGCTGTATATGTGGCTCACACCTTGCACCCTTCAGTCTCACTCAACTGTTGATTGATCAAGGCCTTCCCTGACTGTATATACATTGGTACTCCATGTCTCCCCTACTGTGAATTTGTCCATAACACTTATCATGATCTGACTCGTTTGTTTATATTTGTTTTCCTATACTAGAATATAAGCTTCGTGAGGGTAAAGTTTTGTGTTTTTGTTGAATCCTGCATTTGTAGAGCCATGTCTGCTTCATATTAAACACTTAGTAAGTATTGAGCATTCAAAGTATTACTAATAGAACTTTGGTTTTTGAAACAAAGAATAGCTTTAATTATTAAATGTTTATGATTTTTATAGTTCATGTGACATTTCAATCTGTTTCATGGGACATTCTGTTTATTATATCAGAATCAATCATTCAGGTTGATGATTAATAACTACTTTAATTTCAAAACTATTTGAAAGCAAAGTAATTCCAGTGACAAAATGACTGTAGAATTTGGACAGTAATCTTAATTATGATGCTAAATAATTTATTAAAGACCTAGCTTATTTTACAACTAGACCCTACCACAACTGTTGAGCATATTCCTAGCTAGAAACAATGTATTTTTACTTATATAGGGGCTTCCCTGGTAGCTCAGCTGCTAAAGAATCTGCCTGCAATGCAGGAGACCCTGGTTCGATTCCTGGGTCAGGAAGATCCCCTGGAGAAGTGCATGGCAACCCACTCCAGTATTCTTGCCTGGAGAATCCCCATGGACAGAGGAGGCTGGTGGGCTACAGTCCACGGGGTCACAAAAAGTAGGACACAACTGAATGACTAAGCATAGCACAGTATCCAACCAACCCATAAATTTACTAGAATGATTAAAAGCTAGTCAATTTTGTGAAAATGAGGAATGTGCGAATGTCGTAAAAATTAAAATTCTGAGTTGAGTGATACTAGGAAATGAGAAGGGAGAGCAGGATAAGACTGGGGGTCAGGATAGTTTGAGAAGCAATAGATACCTAACTCATGAATATTTCTGAGTTATGATTTCAAAATGACATACTTTTTATTATACAACTGTAAAAATCATAAGCATATAATATACTTTAGTAGAACTTACCAGAAAAAACCTGAAGGCATAATTTCTTTCCTGTTCAAAATATGAACCCAGGATATCTCCAGACAGTGGCTTATAGATGATGAACTTTTTTTTTTTTAATACAGAATCCTATAACTTGGTATTAACTTGCACTTATCAGCTTAAACACTGTTAGGATAGCTAAATGTATATTTTAAATTAAACAACTTGTTCTGCAGGTTTTTTCCTGTCTAAGTGGAAGTAAGTGTTAGTGTTAGTCGCTCAGTCATGCCCAACTCTTTGCAGCCCCATGGACTGCAGCCCACCAGGCTTCTCTGTCCATGAGATTTTCCAGGCATGGAGTGGGTTGTCATTTCCTCCTCCAGGGAATCTTCCCAACCCAGGGATCGAACCTGGGTCTCCTGCACTGCAGGCAGATTCTTTACCAACTGAGCTACAAGGGAAGTGGAGGTAAGGTCCTGCTATATTTGTATTCAGAGTATTTCCAAAGTTTTTTTTATTTTTCAGGTGCTATTTATTGATCATAAATTTTATTTTATAATTTACAAAAACTGGCAGCTTACTTCTTCTTTTTCTCTAAATGTGGTTATACTTTCATCTGTTCTTCTGTCACCTCACTTTCAGTTTTGAGGAAAAAAGGACCTCTTGCTTTGTAAGCTCTTCTTATATAGCAGATCCTTCCTTTTCTCTCCCATCTTGTTTCTGTATCCTCATGTAACATTTAGTGCTTTTCTTGTATAAACACAGTAAATGTTTTCTCTCACCTAAAAGAGCAAGGATCAACACTTTTCCCACCTCTGTCATGCTCCCTCCCTTCACGTTCAGCCTGTTTCCTCCTTCCCAGTCATTCTTTAGCCTGTCAGGCTTTCTCTTTTCTCCTCCTATTTTCTTAGGATATTCTGGGAAGTAACCAGACACCCTCCCTTGTCAAATCTAGTGTCTTCTTACCAGCCCTCACTCTGCTCGACCTATTCATAACCTGCCCTCTTGACCACTCCCTCCTAGGGTACTCCTCTCTGAGGTTGACTTTTGTTCCAGGGTCTCGAATCCCAGCGCTTGGTTGGTGCTATTTTTACCCCTGGTTAAGCTCATGAGTGCCCAGAAGAAAGCTTCAGCTTTCTCTCAAAAACTGGCTGCTCCTGTCACATTCTCGACTTTCATTAATGGCATTACTATGTACCCTGCCACTGAAGACATTTAACAGACACCTCGGAATCAAATTTTATTCTTTTTTGTCCTCACACTGAAAGAGTTATCAAGTCTTTTTGGATCTGCCTTCTAAAAAACTCTCTTGCATTTGTCCCTGCTTCACTCCTGCTGCATTCTTAGTTTAGGCCTTCATTCTTCTTCCCTCACAAGAATGCTCCAGTTAAAAAAGAATTCCCCATACTTCCAATCCAGTCTTACGTAGTTAGCATTCTTTGAAAAAACAAACAAATGAAAACCTCTTTCAGGTCCCTAGGCCTCCATGCCTTTAACATGTTATCCACTCTGCCTCTGCTCTTCACAACCACAGCAAATGGCCTTTGAGAGCTGTGTGATGTTTGGTCCTGCCTCCCTAGCTGAGGCACAGCTTTGCACGTCTCCATTGCAGACCTCCTCGCACTGAATTATACACTTACATAGTTTATCTCATTCACCTTTGGGACTCTATCACTTAGCACAATCCCTAGTTGTTGCTAAATAAATGGTAGTATTAAGAGAGGGGAAGAATGAAAATGACATAGATGTGATTATAAAAAATGTGAACAAGTATATAATTTTTAAAGAGAAAGGTATTTAATCTGGTAGGGAAAGCAGTGATTACCAGGCTTGTGAAATACTTTACCCTCTGCCTCCTATAGTGTCAAGAGTATTATGTAGAAATTTTACAGTTCTTAGGACTGTTTCATTCCTCTCTGCTCTATGTGGCAGGTTTAATCTCACCTTTGGTGCATTTCCTCAGCACCTTCCCCTTGCACAGAAACTCCAGTATTCATGTAACCAATCACATTTTTGAATGTCTAATGTGCAAAGCACCATGTTAGGGGCTAGAAATGACATAGAGGTGAATGAGACAACAGACTTGCTCTCAAAGATGTTAGTCTTTTTCTTTTGCGGGATAATATACAGTAAGGTGCATAAAGTAGGCTAATTTTAAATTTACAGCTTGATGCATTTTTACATATGTAAATAATCATTTCTACATCCCTAGAAGTTTCTTTCCTGCCCCTTGCCAGGAAGGAACCTCAAAACCACTATCTGATTTCTGTCATCAGAACCTACTAATTGGTCTTCAATGCTTGTAGCTGGGCTTCCCTACTCAAAGCCTTAGTGAACAACAAACGGATGGTTATTTCTAACCTAATGCTTCAGAAAAACGAATTATGCTGACCATGTTAAGAGAGACTTAGAATTGGTGATCCAGGGTGCCTAGTAGCCCCAAATAATTTCTTCTATCATAAATTGATTTATTGAGGGATTTAAAAAAATTACTGTGTGGCGTTAAATAACAGAAATAGAGTAATTTTCAGTTAGGACATCTGGGTTTGAGTTTTCAGCTGTGCCACTTAGAAGTTATATAATATTTTGCAGATGGCACTTCCAATGGGCCTATCTCTTCAGATATAAAACACACATGGTTCCCAGCCTACTTACCTCACAAGGTGTGTTGTATTAAGTAAAATAATGCATAAGAAGCACTGTAAACTGTATAGTGCAAATCAAATATCGTTAGTAAACCAACATATGCATATACCCTGTGGCCCTGATAATTTCCTATCCAGACACTTCTTCCAGTTCACAGAGTGACAAATCACTGTGAGTTAGATTCTTTAGTAAGAACCCTGAGATGACTTTCTCTTTGGAATGGCTAGCTATTGCCCAGGCCAGGTCTGGAGGACTTTCATTTGGCTGTATCCTTTCCAGAACATTTCCTATTGTATACTGAAGATAAGGTCAATTAATGACTTCCAGTTCTCAAATTCTAACTCTTAAATTTCTTTGCCAAAATTGACTATGAGTTGTGAGTATTATGACTATATTCCTGAAAAGGAGTCTCATCATTGTTAATGAAGTGGCCACTGAAAGATGTCTGATTTGTTTTGCTTCCAGAGATGGAGTATATGCTTTTTGCATTGCATGTAACAGAAAATTTCATGCTTTTTACATTATAAGCCCAGATGTGGGCAGCAAATCAGAGATAAATATATGAGCTGTCTTGTCCAGCTTTATGCCTTTGTCTAAGATTCAGTCAAATTAATATTTTAACTAATACATCTTAGCAGAGTTTAAAGTACAAACTTAACATCAGTGAGTAAAGTCAAATCTCAATAGTAATCATGTCTCCACTACTTTCACTGATAAAACACAGGTACAAAACAATTATTTCTTCTAAATATTTTTTCTATTCTAAATGTCTATAGTTTTAGAAGAAAAAAAAAACCTGCTAGTAATTATATATTTAAAGGGAGTAGCATTTATACTCTTTATTCTTATGTCTTATTTCTACAACTTCAGTTTACTATTGGACTTCAGAAATTTAAAGAATAACCAAAGAATCATTAAACACCTATGTGTGAACAGTAATAAACAGTAATTAGTGCAAAATGTTGGTGCTTCAGTAAATCAAGTTCTCAGGAATATGGGCAGATCAACAAAATACAAATTTTTGTTAAAGATGGCAAACATTCATCTTGCTTATTTTCTGAAACTTTAATCAAACATTATAGCTTTGCATAAAATGTAGTGAAAAATAAGTTGGAGTGTTTGAAGATCTATTTCTGAAATTCAGTCTCAGGAGACTTCGTTGGTGACACACTTGATTTTATTGGGTAATTAGATAAAAATACTGATCACTGATCCCTGGATTGGGACGATCCCCTGGAGAAGGAGATGGCAACCCACTCCAGTATTCGTGCCTGGAGAATTCCATGGATAGAGTAGCCTGGCAGGTACAGTCCATGGGGTAGCAAAGAGTCAGACACAACTGAGCACGTGGTGCACACTTCAGACAGTTTTAAGATGAGACAGAAAGGAAAACACCAAGTTTTGGGGTAATGGGCAGTCTTAAATGCATGGTTCAAACCAGATGAATCCTTTTCTAGATGACTTCCATTTTAAAAGAGTGTACCTAAAAATGCTGTTATCTATGATGAATCCCGATCCCCACAAAATGTCACTGTTCTATTTTTTTAAGGGTCCTAAATATTTGTATATGCTTCTTAATGACTAATGAATTTGGAAGCACTGAAAAAATGATTTTTAAAAGTTCTCAGTGTTTATTTAATGTTAAGTCTGATACTTAAAAGATGAAATCACTTTTAAAATGTCAAAATGTCTTTTGTACAGAATATTTTATTACCTTTGTAATATCTTGTATACAGTGATTTTTTTCTTGATAATATAATAAATGGAAAATATTCTAAAGCTGTTACAAAAATTTGCTATCTGACTTTTAAAACATTGGAGATTTTCTTATATTTATAGCATATGCCTTACAGAAGAAAGCAATTTTGGTTGCTTAGAAACATTAGACATTTTTATGGAATGCTATAGCTGAATATATTTGCATATGTAACTGTCCTTTAAAATGGTAATTCTGTATAGTACCAAAATGCCTTTTTAAAAGATTTTCATTTTCTGCCTTCCTAACTTATTTGCTCCCTGTGTCTCTCCCTTCTTGAACAATTCAGAACAAAAATCATTTGCTTATTCTGCACAAGATAAGAGTTACATCTGCCACAGGGAGAAAAGGTGCTGACCCAGTGTGGGATTACAGTGTGGAGCCTAAGAACATTTGAGGGTAGGAGGAAGGGGAATCTCAGTAATCTTGAATAAGGATGTGGCAATAGAAATTGGTTATTTATCAAGGGGAATGATCTATTAAGTAAAATGTTAAGGCTAATGGGGGTCAGATTTCTGTCAGAAAGGAACTGCAAATACAGAAAGAGAGAAAACTAGAAGAAGGTTGGAATTGGAAGTACTGGTATAAGCTCATAGTGTGTGCACACATGCGCTCCATGAGAGGGCTTGGGAGCAGCAATGCCACAGTAGCAGTGGGCACACCTGCCACAGTAGCAGTGGGCACACCTGCCACAGTAGCAGTGGGCACACGTAGTACCTAGATCTTTTGTCCATCATTTTCCATGAAAAGGAACCAGTTCTTAGAGAAATGGCCATTTCAGGGCTGCAGATGAAATACAAGATAAGCCTGGAATGTCTTTGTATTAGAAAGTAAGGACATGCTTTAGGAATGATGGGGATATGTCAGAAGGACAAAGGAGCCAGCTTGAAGGGGTATCCACTGGCCAAGTCAACACTTAGAAATAAAAATAAATGTCAGTAACGTTATAAGCCATCAAATAAAATAGGAAGCCATGAATCCCCAAGAAGGATGTGGATTCAGTGTAATGCCAACCAGAAAATGTAAAAGGAATGGTGGAATTAGAAAATCATTTGACAATCATTGTGATTGGTTCTGGTGAAAGTCTTCAATAAATGCTAAAACTAGTGAATGAAAAGTTTGATGGTCTCCCTACAAGATACTTATTAAAGGGGAAAAAAGGGCTAACTAAAAAATTGGAGGAGTTTGGCACACATCACCTTCATTAACTGATCAAAGCCCAGTCACCAGTAACTACGGTATCAAATCATGTGACATCTGAGAAGATGTAAGATGGTAATCTCCCATTTGTGGGTATTCTTGCTAGAAAGGTGCAAGCTAAACCTAATTATAAGGGAGAAACTAGAAGAAGACTGGAGTTGGAAATACTGGTATAAACTCAGTTTTCAGTATGAGTTTTCAGTTTGTTTCAGGCAAGCCCAAATGAGGAATAGTCAACAAAATAGCCTGAAATCGTCAAAAACGTTAAAGTAATGAAAATCAAGGAAAGACAAATTGTATCAGATTGGTGAAGATTAAAGAAACTTAATTAAATGCAGAGTATCATTCCTGACTATGAAGGACATAGTTGGGACAACTGGTGAAACTTGAGCGGGGTGTGTGGATTAATTTATAGTAGTATTAGTGGGACTTCCCTGGTGGTCCAGTGGCTAAGACTCCCATGCTAAGACTCCAAAGCAGAGGCTCGGGTTCAATCCCTGGTCAGGGAACTAGGTCTCACATGCTGCAACTAAGAGTTTGCATGCCACAACTAAAGATCCCACATCTTGGAACTATAGATCTCACGTGTGGCAACTAAAAAGATACTGCACGCTGCAACTAAGACCCAGTGCAGGCAAATAAATATATAAATAATAAAAGTTAAAAAAATAGTAATATTAGTGTTAATTTCCTGATTTTGATAGTTACATTGTGATGAAGTAGAATGTCCGTTTGTTGGAATTTGTCCTTATTTGTAGGAATTACACACCTAGTGTATTTGAGGTGATACATTTCAGGAAAAAACAGTCTTTGTACTTTTCTTACAAGTTTGAAATTATTTCAAAATGAAACAAATTGAAAAATGTTATAAAATATATTTTCTCTAAAATAATAAAGGCTATCATTTAAAAAAAAATCAACCCAGTGAAAGCTTTATCGAAGTTCATTTTCTTATATGGAGTAAAAAACCAAAGAACAGAATCCCACAAGAAAAGATCTATTTAAATAAGATGCTTTTTATAGAAATAGAAATTTAACTTCTAAATTGATTTCACATAACATGTAAATGAAACCACTTATCTTACTTGGGAAATTTTTCATTTTACCAATTTTTTTTTTTCACTTTTCCAGCTATTCAGTGTTTTTCTTAAACGAAACAAGACTGTATTTGGGACAAAGAGATACTTAAAGTACAAAGGGCCCTTTCTCTTAAGTGTTACTTAAAAAACAAAAACAAAAAACAAAAATTTAAACAAGTTATAGGAGAAGATCACAAGACTAATTTAAAAATATTTTTATATAGGCAAAATACGATATTGTACTCTTATTAACGTTTTCAGTTCTAATTAAACAAAGACCTACATTAATTTTCAACAACCTGTCTCCTAAATAGTTGGAATAAGTATATACAGCTAATGTTTCCTCTTGAAATTTTATATAATCCCAGTATAATAAGTATAATAAGTCTTTTCATAATTGCTAAGGAGACTCTTAATTCTTCCATTTGCAGATCTACTAAATTCAAAGCTGAGCCAAGAAGAAATCTACAAAAGACTATTTCTCAAATTACTTAAATCTTTCTTGTAGCAAAATTTCCCTAGAAACTGAGAAACATTCACACAAAAGTTCTTACATTTTTGCCACAAGTTTATTTCTATTATCCCTTTCTCATTTTCTGGCATTGAGAACAATGAAAAAGTTATTTGCTGTTACCAGGTGGCTCAGTGGTAAAGAATTTGCCTGCCAAGCAGGGGATGTGGGTATGATCCCTGGGTTGTGAAGATCCCCTGGAGAAGGGACCGGCTACCCATTTCAGTATTCTGGCCTGGAGAATTCCATGGACAGTCCATGGGGTCACAAAGAGGCAGACATGACTGAGTGACTTTCACTTTCATTCACATATGAAATTTTTTCATGTCAGTTAAAGCATTTTCCTGATTCCTAAGGTTAATGATACAACTTAGTATCTCTGAAGCATGTTTTTCTGTTTTTTTATTTGTCTTTGTTGCTGTGAGTGGTCTTTCTCTAGTTGCAGTGAGCAGGGGCTACTCTTCATTGCAGTGCATGCACTTCTCATAGCAGTGGCATCTCTTGTTGCAGAGCACAGGTTCTAGGCTCTTGGGCTTCAGTAGTTGTGGCTCACAGGCTCAGCAGTTGTGGCATATGGGCTAGTTGTTCTGTGACGTGGGATCTTCCCGGACCAGGGGTTGAACCCATGTCCGCTGCATTGGCAAGAGGATTCTCATCCACTGTACCACCAGGGTAGTTCTAAAGCATGTTTAATGTAGAGATGGGAAACTGAGTAATCCATACGATCCAAGTCACACGTGTTCCAAAATAAGTTCAGAAAGTTGAATCATGGTGATGGAAATTGCACTTATATCTGAAATTTTAATGAGACTCCTTTCTGAAACTTTTCTCTTAATGATCCATCCATTTTCTTTAGGTTGTGCTTATTTAATAATTTTCCTTTTCAGAGTACCAACTGATGATTAACTAATTAACAAATGGTAATCATATGAGCTCACATGAAATTTACTTGGGCTATTTTTTTGTAAGCTTGATTTGGTATCTAAATTCCAAAAGTCAGTTCTCATGGTTATGTGCATTAAAAGGACATTCTAGGTGCCTCCTTCATATAGCAGGTGCTCAATAATAAGGTTTTTTAGAAAGACCCCAGAGACCAGGAAACTTCAGTTCTAGTCCCAGATATGGAACTTTAGATGAATTTTAGATAAATCAGTTAACTTCTATTCTTTGGTTTTCATATTTATAAAGTGGAGATGATAATACTCTATCTACCTGATGAAGATGTTTGCAATTAGATAATATATTGAAGCACTCTGGAATAATATCAGCTTACCTTTGTTTAGCAAGTCAGTTTTTCAGAATCTTATCCCTGGGATTAAAGTCATTGAAGGCACTTGTGTCTCCTCATTTAAAAGTCTCTTACCATGGTATGCCTCAATTCCTAAGGTGTTACTTCCTCTCCCCCAGGAAACATACTGACAATTCTAGACTGTCAGAATAGTAACTTGGAGTCATTAAGATTTTTACAAATCATACCAAAACAGTACTTCTATTGGTAATAGCTTGCTTGAAGCTTACTGGGAAAAATATGATGTCAGATTTTCATTTGATATCCTAGAATATTAGAAGGATACTGTGCTGCATAAATCTAGAGGTAACTTTTATCAAGATCATTTAAAAAATTTAAAACATGATTTTAACTATCTTATGGAAGGAAATTTTGCTGAAAGAAATTACAGCTTCTCAGATTATCAGAGAATGTATCCTGTTTTTGTAACTCTCTAAATGAATGGTTTCATTATTCATAATTTAGCTTGTTGGGGGTTGGAGAAAAATCATAAGACATCCTTAGAATAATTCAACACAAATTATACACATAGATAGATCCTGAGATGTTACAACAAATTTAAAAATATATAGATCAACATGATCCAAATGATTTCCAAGACACCGTTATGGTGGGTAAAAACAGCCATTTTACAGTGTATGCTGGATGGATGTCCATGCTGAGCTGGAAAAGCCTACTCTTTGTTTCCAAATCTGAAAGCTAGTCATCCAGAGCAGGGGGCCAATCAACATCTACAGACTAGAAGGAAGAAAACAAGTCATTAACACATTATTGTTCTAGTAAGCATTTACTGGTAATGCTGTATATATTTAATAGTTTTAATATAATGTAACAGAGGAAACTGCATTGGAAGAAAACAGCCATAGAACATCACAATTTAACACTCTAAAATCCACTCTAGGACTTGGGGTTCTTGGATCTGAGGTCTCTTCCTGAATTCACTGAGTATTTGGTTACTCAGCCAGTTATTAATCGTACTTTTTCATCAAAACAAGTTTAGAGTATATTTATAAACAAATTAAGAGTATGTTTAATTTTTTTTAATGTTATTTATGGGAAAATGAATGAATGCAGGGGGCAATACCAACTTTCCCTCAAAAGTCTCAGCAACTTTTAGTCTTCATTTTCCCATCCTGCATTTAACAGTACTACATTTAAAGTAGTCTTTATACTTACAATGTTGTTTATAACTTAGCAACTAAATGTGAAATAAATCATTTTGAAAGATCACCTGAAACTAGAAAAGGATTAGAAATTTTTGCACTCACATCAATAGAATTTTTGTTTCTTTTAAAATTGAATTTATCTATCTCTACTCATCCTGGTTTTGCTCTTCTAGAACAAAACCTTGATCTTTAAGTTATAATGGAATTATAGTAGCAGACTGTTGGTCTCCACATAAAACATCAGGTCCCAGGCATTAGAAGTATGAAATTGCACTTTGCCTTAACTACCTAGAGGGCCTAATTTAGAAGTTAAAACAAACAAACAAAAAACTACAAAAAGCAAACAACAACAAAACTACCATGCCCACATTGTTTTTTAAGACCTAAAGTGTAAAACCTGAAATGACTTACTTACTAAAAATTATTTTTTTAAGTTGATCTATAAGTAAATACAAGACTTGGGAGCTTTTATTAGAAAAGCCCAAATAAGTAATGTGTGTATGTGTATCTTTTACAAATGCCAAGAAATACTTTGGTTTCATTTCAGAGAGTAGCCATAAACCAAACACCTATATATAAATTTACGGGTGGTTTTTCAAGCCTGAAAACCAAACATTACTGATCACAATATCCTGTATGTGTTGAGGGCAGGGGAAAGTAGGCATATTTATTGGGTTTTTAAAGTTCTACAGGTGATTGCAGTGGACATTCAAGGCTGAGAAACTCTGGCCTTTGGCTCTTCGACACTCCTAAGCTATCCTAAGAATTAAGGTTCAAGAAGATGAATGCATTTGGAATTTTCTTTAGGAGAAGACTGTCTTCCTGAAAATGACAATCTTCCTAAGATTCCCTGCAACCCTCAAGGTGCTATCACTGGTTGTTCCGCAGGAGGTGTATAAAATCTAACCCAAAAGAACTCAAGGGAAGTGCTGGTAAGGTAATAACGCTCCAGTGATCAGTGGATTACCATGGCTGTTTTCACACCAGGTAATTATACCCACTTCTTTTCATTTATACTGAGATGATTCCCAAGTGCAAAAATTCCCGCCCCCCCTTTTTCTTTGTGGGCTGGGGGGCTGTTTTTAATCAGACATTTACCAAAGTGCACAACTTGTGACTCAATACCTATTGGTGCTCAAATGAGGAAAATATTTATGGAGAATTTCCTGAAAGATCCATTCATTCCATCCTTCTAGTTAAGAATGTAATCTGATTTCAGTTCAGATGATATGAACGGAGAATTTCTTTTATACCATATCATAGAAGCCTTATGGGACTGCTTTTATTTATAACCATTGACTCATCCCATTTTCTATCCCTACTTGTTTCTGAGTAGGCTGTCTTAAATTCTTTACAAAAGAGTCCAAAGGATATGTGAAGGGCACTGAAAACTTTCTTTCCTTGTGTGGTTCAAGGGTCTCATGTCATATGTAAAGCACAGTTAGTTTATTAGCTATATATTTTTAAGAATCATAAACGAGACCAATTTCAAATATCTATTAACGTGAACAGTACTATTTGGCTTAGTGCTGCAAGAGCATAATGTTGGCTGAATTCAGTGTGTAAACAGGCATTTCCACAATAAAATGGTTTACCTCAACATCCAGCTCAAGAATGTCTGCAGTCACTTCCATCAGAGAGCCAATGTTTGGCTTGGTTCTTCCAAAGTCTCCATGTACAAACTCTTTAATGTAGCTGAGGTCTGTTTAAGGATAAAATGAAGATAGTTGTGTAATACCAACTGTTAGGTGAGATTTGACAGATTGGAGGGGAAATGACAAACAAAAGCAGAAATGCAACAGAGGGAGTTTATTTCTGAGCCGTGATTGGGACATGTATCTTAGAAAATAGAGCTATGGCAATAAATAAGCTATGGCAAACTGATTCCTACCAGTCTGGGAGCCAACACTGGGGCCTAAAGGCCTATGTTTACACCAAACTTACCAAGAGTCATGACTTTTCTTTTGGCTCATCTCCAACCGCCAAAGTTTGAATATGGATTTTTAAAATTAACTGTAGTTCAATGCTTTAAAAAAAGAACAGCTATTTTCTTTTTTGCCACAAATTCTATTTTGTCATCTTTTTGGTCTCATCATTTTTTAGTAATGACAGCAGATATCTGCCAAATGGTAGGTTTTCACAGGGTCACTCATAGTGACATTATTGATGGCTTCTCTTGTAACATGACCCAGTGACATAATAGCAATAGGATGGGAGACAATGTACATATTTAGACTTAATGAAGGTCCTTCAGAAGGATTCTATATTCTAGTTGTTTGCAATTCTTGCATGGTTAGCAGTAGAACTAATTCTTTTGTGTGTGTATTTTTCTTATAGATTTTCAAACTTCAAAGTCAATGACTAATCCTAGAGTTATTCAGATTACCTTAACACTCCTTACATAGAACTCTACTATAATCTTAACTGTATTTTACCTGAGAGATATGTTTTTGCCAGCATTAAGTAAACACTCATTTAGCCTATGTTATCTATAAACCAGCACTTAGTATAAAAATTTAATATAATTTGAATATAAAAGTTTATTCTCAGATGATAAATATAAAATTAAAACCATAATATGATGACATTAAGTCTTCCTCACTTACTGATAATTTGTTCACTGTACTTTCACCAAATATTTTGACTCAAACATAAGGTATATAGTTATCTAGTAAACTGTCTTCTTCGCTAAATTCATAATTGCTCAACTGTCCCTTTTCACTCACCTCTTTAGAGAGTGCTACTTCTGAGTAGCAATGATGAGGGAAGATGAGAAAGAGTCCCAGACTAACCAATTAAAAGGTCCATAATGGTTTTTATTCATAGCCAGAGGGATGAAGTATAAGTCAAATGAACTAGTTCAGTATACTGAGCAATATACGAGAAAAATTCACATAATTCTGTGAATTATGGAATCTAAAATTTTACCATGTAATAGTCTTCCTTGGCTAATGCCTTGCTGCTAAGTCGCTTCAGTCGTGTCCGACTCTGTGCAACCCCATAGACGGCAGCCCACCGGGCTCCGCCGTCCCTGGGATTCTCGAGGCAAGAATACTGGAGTGGGTTGCCATTTCCTTCTCCAGTGCATGAAAGGGAAAAGTGAAAGTGAAGCTGCTCAGTCGTGTCCGACTCTTAGCGACCCCATGGACTGCAGCCTACCAGGCTCCTCCGTCCATGGGATTTTCCAGGCAAGGGTACTGGAGTGGGGTGCCATTGCCTTCTCCTTAGACTGGTTCTAAAAGTATGTTAGTGAGATTGAAAAGACATTGGCTTCTCCATAAGACCACTGCATTTCTTCTTAGCACATCAAAACAAACGCTAAAATTAGGTGAAAAGGTATGTCTTTCATATCTGTGATTTCTCTGAAATTCCACCCACAGTCTGTCTACAATAAGCAAATGTGCTCCATGTACCCTGGTCTAAATAGGTCATCACTTGATTGAAACTACAAAAATTTAGGAGATTTTTGGAGTAAATAACCTGTACCTATTACAGCTTGGTCAGTCCTGGGGTGGAGTAGGGAAAGAGAAAGGGAGAGAAGACTGATGGAAAGGAGAGGCAGACTAATAATAGAAAGACAGTAAGGATGCTATTTGGTAATTAAAACTTGACATATTTCCCCCCTGTTATTATATCCAATAAGTTATGTCATGAGTTTTATACCAGTTAGAAGGTTTCATACTTCTTGCTATTAAATCACAAAATAGCATCAAACCAAGAAACAAACAAAAACTTGGAGCACTTCTGAAAAATAAACTAAAACTAAGACAAAGGCAGTTCCCTGATATATTTTAACCCAGCAACTAAGATCTGATGCAAGGACTTCCCTGGTGGCTCAGATGGTAAAGCATCTGCCTATAATGTGGGAGACCTGGGTTTGATCCCTGGGTTTAGGAAGATCCCCTGGAGAAGGAAATGGCAACCCACTCTGGTACTCTTGCCTGGAAAATCCCATGGATGGAGGAGCCTGGTAGGCTACAATCCATGGGGTTGCAAAGAGTCGGACACGACTGAGTGACTTCACTCACTCACTCACTCAAGATCTGATACAAAACCACACAAAGCAGGGTAGGTTACAAACAAATGATTTAAACTGGGACTACTCTTTTGTCCTGGGCCAGTGGCCAGATAACGTGAAGGTCTGCATGTGAAGTGGGGCCACTCCCATCCACCACCCCTGTTTAATCATCTGGGGCAGAATGCTGAAAGGACCTAAATGTGGTCATGAATATGTGGCCTGCAAAACGTGTAAAGGTATGAATCAATCAAAAGTGTTCCCTGAACACTTACTATGCCCTCAGTACCTCAGCATTGTGTAAGACACTACATATTTTAAGGTTCACATTGAATTGGCTGCTGCCTCGTGATTTACAATGTCATTTTAAAACACACAAATTTAATAGGTCAAAACACCTCAGATAGAAAAAAAAAGATTCTTCTCCAACCCAAACCTTTCCTGAAAAGTTTCAAGATAAGGTTGAACCTCTTTCCTAGGGTAGCATGAATTCTCCCAATAGGATTCTGGCAGGCTTAGTGCTACACAAGGGTGAAAGGATACGTTCCAGCTTGAGTCTTCAGGTAGAGGCGGAAATGGTGCTCGTCCACATAGCATGTCTCCATGGAGTGAATGATGCGAGTTCTCACAGCCAGGGGCCTCCGGTGAAGGACCCGTAAAGGTGTTTTCTGGTCAATCTTTAAGTCCTAGAGAAGGATATGAGAACCATGTTTCAGCTTTCCTGCCCAGTGAAGCCTGTCTTAGCATCTCCTTTGTCATCCATGGCTCACTATAGATGTTTTCTTAAGGATCCCATCTATTACTATCAGGATAGAAACTAATACTGTAATAAATTGTATTCTTTAAGGTTCAAACTTTGTGGGAATTCCTATAATCTAGTCCACAATTACTTATCTTCTGGGCCCCAGTACACCATTTAAAAACAAACGAAGTATCATTGATTTGAAGGAAATAATACCCAAGGTCTCTTTTACTCTAATATTGACAAACTGATTGGACCCTGGAGTGTTATCCTGCCCATTAAACACAGATCTTCTAGAAGATAATGTTCTTACTTTTTTCCCCCCTAACCCAGCAGAGTGACCTAACAGTGAGAATTTCATACTGAGGTGAGAAATGGTGTTTATAGAAGATGGACATCAGCATCACTTGTGTGCCTGGGCAGTGTCCATGTTGTAGGGATAATAATATACCTATTCACAGGGTTATTTCTTTTTGTTCTACAAAAGGAAATATCTGAAAAATTAACAGCTGCATCACTGTCTAGGGTGGTGTTTCAGAATAATAATTACAAGTAAACCAGAACCTCTCAATATTTGTCAGCCCAGTTCAAGTTACTTGAGAATTACATTGCATGTTTTCTTTATAGCTCAGCTTTTTAGGGACAAAGGCTTGGTTTTCTCAGAATTAGAGATGTCCTTTTATGTCACAAGATATAAATAAAGAAATACAGGTTAATATTGTAAAAGGCCAACTAATTCCCAGTTTTAAAAATAGCTACTGGGCATAACCAGCAATGTAGGTTCACAAGAACTTTGAATCCTCTGCAATTTCTTGTTGGAACAACTCCTTCCTGATTTATGTGATTAGTAAGTGCCTGAAGCCATGCTGAGAAAAGAAAGATTTCTGTCTGGCCTCTCCTCGATCAAGTTCTCCACCAGGAAAGAAGAGCAGGTTCTGACAAAGACTACACTTGAAATGGTATGACTGCTTTCTTTTATCAGAGCAGTGAGTCAATGGCTCCTCCTAACTTGTGGGTTTTATGATTCTGTAATTCTTTGATTTTAGAAGCACTTTGTTCAGATGAGATAAGTTGTCTCCATAAGGTATAACGTTACTCTGGTCAAAAAGACCAAAAAACAAACAAAAAAAAAGGACAAGGCTGAATTATTATAGAATCTATAAAGACATGGTCTCCACTTTAGGGCATAGAATCAGCTGGGCTTTAAAGGTATAGACTAGGTGAGGTGTGCCCTTCCCCTGTTTCCTTTACAACGAGTCATTCCTGAGACTCTGACCCAGGAGCAGGCAATGGAGTTAAAACTGAGCCAGAAGACATACCACCGCTTCCAACACAACACTCAGACTGACACACACTCATGTGTCTTTTTGGTTTTTTAGTAAACAAAATGAAACCACTTCATTTACTCCAACACTGTGCTCTGCTTCCCCATACTGCTGAATTTTTCAGAAACACACATAAACATACACAAGTGATTTTTTCCTTACAACTAGGTTGCCCTGGACTTTCCTGGCGGTCCAGTGGTTGAGAATCTGCCTGCCAATGCAGGGGACATGGGTTTGATACTTGGTCTGGGAAGATTCCACGTGCCACAGGGCAGCTGGGCCTGTGACACAACTACTGAGCCCAAGCTCTAGAGCCTGTGCTCCACAACAGAAGAGGCCACCACAATGAGAAACCCATGCACCGCAACAAGAGAGAGAGCCCGTTTGCATCATGAAGGTCCAGTGCAGCCAAAACACACACACACAAAACTAGACTGCCCTTCAAAAAAGAGGAGACAAAGAGTAAATCTGAAATGACTTTTTTTCAGAATGGGGCAGTAATCAGTTTTTATATTTTTGATGCCAATAGGAATATCTGAAAAACGTTTTAACCCTAGCACTTTAAGAAAATGATTAGATGTCAGTTAGTTATCATCAGTCCACTTGGGCTGTGGTCTATTAAAATAGACCTTTTCACTACTGAGTGTGTACCTTTAACAATCATCTCTCAGCATTATTTCTGAATTAGCTCTATGGCTACTCCCAAACTGTCAATCTATTGTTAAAATGGGTTTCTGTTTTCCTCACAGCATTCTAAATGATATGTACACATGTCATGGAGTAGAGGCTTAGAAATTTGTTTCACAATCTTAAAGAAATCTGTCTTAGCATAACTATCATTCTAAAGACTCTCAATAACAGAGCCAAAAGCCAAAGGGCCTTAGATATGGAATCACAGAAGCCAAGAAGTGGAGGGCCCACTGGGGATCATCTAGTCCACCCATCATTTTATAGATGAACTTCCCTCAGTAGGTGAATGACATGTATGTTTTCACCAAAATACTCATTATTAAAATAAACAGCATTCTGCACCTTGCTTTTTCCCCCCATTGTTATGGGTGTTCCTACAAGTCATAGATGTAGACCTACCTCTATCTGTTTTTCCCCAACAGTTTTAGACATATATACATATAACACAAATTAAATGGGATCACATGTTGTTTTAGTTTTTTTTAAACAGTTGCATAATATTCCAACATGTTCTACCGTTCCCTTATCAAAGGAAATTTACTTTGTTTACAGTTTTGTTGATTTTCTCACTCTGAACAAAGTCAACAAACATCCTTGTGCACATATCCTTATACACTGAAGTTTTATTTCTTCAGGACAGATTGCCAATAGGGGAAGTACTGGGTAGACCATTAAATTTTTTATTTTCACAGTCACTGCCACATTGTTTTCCAAAAGGCTAAAACACTTATATTTCTATTGAAAATAGAGGTAACAAGCCTTCTCCCTCCAACCAACAGGCATTCTTAGCCTCAGAAGAATAAAGCAATGTCTTAATGTTACTTCCTGCAATTGTTACTGCCTGCAATGTGGGAGACCTGGGTTCAATCCCTGGGTTGGGAAGATCCCCTGGAGAAGGAAATGGCAACCAACTCCAGTACTCTTGCCTGGAGAATCCCATGGACGGAGGAGCCTGGTGGGCTACAGTCTGTGGGGTTGCAAAGAGTCAAACATGACTGGGCGATTTCACTTTCTTCTTTCTTTCTATTGTTACTTCAGTCTAGAGGTGAAGTATCTTTTCAAATGATTCTTGGCCATTTGGAGTTGCCATTTTTTCAGCTGTCTGTTCAAATAATCTGTCCAGTTTTCTCTACTGGGTATTTGTGTTTTTCATAAGTATAAATCCTATTTATGGTATTTCTTTTGCCATACAGTTTTTTTGTACAGAGTCACACATATGTGTATACATAACCACACACTTATGTGTGTGTCTAAATCACAATGTATCATCCTCTATATATTCTTTTATTATTATTTTTTAAAATTTATTTATTTTTGGCTGTGCTGGGTCTTCGTTGCCACACACGGGCTTTCTCTAGTTGTGGCGTGCAGGGGCTACTCTCTAGTTGCGGTATGCAGGCTTCTATTTGCTGTGGCTTCTCTTGTTTTAGACCACGGCTCTAGAGTGCGCGGGCTCAGTAGTTGTAGCACACAGGCACAGTTGCCCCGTGGCATATGGAAACTTCCCAGGCCAGGGATCAAACCCGTGCCCCTGCATTGACAGGAGAATTCTCAACCACTGGACCACTACAGAAGTCCTTTATATTCTTACAGCTTGGTTTTTTTTCCCCTTTAGGATTCATCAGGAACATGTCCCTTTGTCAATGAATATTCATCTTCCATAAAATTTCTAACATCTGGTTAGTAATAGTCCATCATACCAGATAAGCCATAAGATTAAACCAGTCCCCTCTAGATTTTTACAAAATATTGCCCATTTAAACAATGTTGTGATAACTACATATTTGTGCCCATTTATGCTCATTCCTTGCATGTGAAAGTGAGTTATCTTTATAGGAAGAGGTGGGGGCAGGTGGGAAGAAATACTCAAACGAACATGTAGATCCTCAAGAGCAACATTCTCAGGTGAAGGAAAATCTAGCATGTGCCAAAACATTTGTGCCGTACATATATCACCCTGACATACTTATTTACAATATGTTTTATCTGTGCAGTTAATCTGAGCACCAATTCTATTAGATAAATTCTGTTTTCTATTTCCTTTCTGCAGATGGTCAAATAAAATAATAGAATTGTTGAGTGTTTTCTATATGCCAGATCCTATCGTAAGGGCTTTATATGACTAAACCTGTTTAATCCTTCTAACTAATTTTATTGATGAAGAAACTGAAACACAAAGAAGCTAAGCAACTCATCCAAAGTCATACAACCAAGAAATGCAGAACCAAGATTTGTATCCAGGTGATCTGTTCTTGGAGTCAGACTCCTAATCAATAGCAACACTGCCTCTCAGACAGGTTAGATGAATTACTCAGTCATTTAAGGAGTAAATGGCAAAGCCAGAATTTAGAACCAGGTTTCACAGTCCCCTGGTGGCTCAGTGGTAAAGAAACTGCCTGCCAATGCAGGACACGTGGGTTCCATCCCTGGGTTGGGAAGATCCCCTGGAGAAGGAAAAGCAACCCTCTCCAGTATTCTTGCCTGGGAAATGCAATGGACAGAGGAGCCTGGCAGGCTATAGTCCAAGGGGTTGCAAAAGAGTTGGACATGATTTAGCAACTAAACAACAACAACAACTCAAGAGTCCCAAAGCCAGTGTGCTATGACTTGGTAATAAATGAGAAGACAAAAGACTCTTATAGGCAGTAGAAAAATAAAAGAATTAGAGCACTGAACTACCTTTATGTCATCTAGGAATTCAATGTCCTTCCTCTGTATTGCTTTATTTGTCCATATTAAGGCACTATAGGTCTTGGTCTTCTCTTCTTCACCTTCTTTCATATGTCCTATTGCCTCTCTAAACAAAAACAATAAAAGAAAGTTTGTCTGAGTTTATAAAATACAGATAAGCCTTGCCCCAAACTTCTCTTTCTTTAAAAATAGCTTTAGTGAGATATAATTTACATACAATTCCCCTGTTAACTGAACGATTCAGTGATTTTTAGTACGTTTACAGAGCTGTGCAGCAATTACCACAATCTAATTTTAGAATACTTTAATCACCCCAGAAGAGAAACTCCACACCCACTGCAATCACTTCTCATTCCCCATTTCCCCCAGCCATTGGCAACCACTAGTTGACTTTATATCTCTATAGACATTCCTACTCTGAACATTTTATATAAAATGTGAATACTGTAAAATGTACAATATGTGGTATTTGATGTCTGGCTTCTTTTACTTCATAATGTTTTTAAGGTTCATCCATGTTGCCACATGTATCAGTACTTCAAAGTAAAGTACTGATATTTTACCACTGATTTTCCACTGTATGGATATACTATTTTGTTTATCCATAGACATTTTAGTGGTTTCTACTTTTTTGCTATTGTGAGTAATGTGACTATAAGCATTCATGCAGAAGTCTCTGTGTGGATGTTCATTTTCACTTCTCGTGGGTATATAGCTAGAAGTGGAACTACTGGGTCATATGGTTACTCTATATTTAACCTTTTGAGAAACTGCCAAATTGTTTTCCCAAGTGGTACTAGTTACAATCCCACAGCAATGTATAAGGGATCCAATTTCTCCACATTCTTGCCAATACTTGGTGTTTTCTGTCTTTTTTGTTAAGTGGGATCTCATTGTGGTTTTGATTTGCATTTCCCTAATGACTAATAATGCTGAACACTTTTTCATTTATTCACTGGCTATTTGTATATCCTCTTTGGAGAAACGTGCACTTAACATTCTCTCCATTTTTAATCGAGTTGTTTTCTTATTATTGAGTTGCAGGAGTTCTTTATATATTCTGGATACAAATCCCTTATCAGATAAATGATCTACAACCAAAACTCCCCTCTTGAGACATCCATTACCAGTGAGCCTACCCTTACCTTGTGACAAGCTGCAAGTCACGGACTTGGATTTTGTTAGATGAGTTATTAATTTTCTGTAGTATTAGAAAAAGAAAAACAATTAGCAACTCTGGTTCAGTTACAGAGTTGCAGAAACATGACAATTTCCATGTCATGAAGTGGTTTACCTGCTGAAGTTCCTTAATTTCTTGTGAAGTGAAATGTACTCTATGAGGATTCACCAGCTCAATTGCAAAGGGCCTTCCTGGCAGCACACACCCCGTCATGAAACAGAAACGTGTTGATGGAGTTAACATTTGGGCTAATGCAAGAGGGTTAGGAGGTGTGAAAAAAATGAGTTGAGCTCTAGAGGACGGAAAGTTCAGTGACATGACTACATCTGGGGGAGGGAAGAATGTGTGAAAAGAATCAAGGGGTTTTTGGGGGGCTGCTAAACCCCAGTACAGGCAATATGTGAAAATGACTGCTTTCCCAAAAGTCCATGAACAAGCCTGTGTTAATTTACAAAATCACATCCAAACAGCTACTAATTGACTTGGTTACACTAATGTAACGTTGTCATGTGCAGTAATGCCCAGGTATACCAAGTTTAAATATATTCTCCTAGCCTAGTGAAATGAAAAGCTTAGATTCCATGAGAAGAAGGGACTATAAATCTAGAGTAGTTCAGGATTACTCTCATCATCTTTCTTGTAATGCAATAATATAAAATGAGAAAAATGAAGGCTAAGAGAGCAGGAACACCTTTTCAATGATGATGTGTACTTTGAAAACTGTACTGTTACTGAAATGTTATTGAAAGGAACAATGAATAATCAGACTTTTGGAAAAAATCAAGTACCTGTTTGTTAATGCACAACTGTACAAGTCCCTTATAACCTATAGGTATGCAATAAAGATGGCCTCTGAAGAAATGATCCCTGTTAAAACATAATCATATAATTTACAAGGGTAGCTCCAAAATCCACAAGGCTTCCTCTCATGGAGAAGCTCTGGGCTCTGCCAACTTTAATTATGACTAAGTGACTACAGAAAACCTGCTGCTGGAAAAGGGTGATAATCTGAAAGTTAGTTCTAGTCAAGTGATGTCGCAATCTTACCATTTCCTAATGTTCTCACATCTACATCTTCTCTTCCAGAGGAAGAAAAATTAAAGCCTTTAGAAAGCAGATAAAGAAAAAAAAAATCAGCGACATAATAGTCCTAAGACTTTCATTCCCACCCTTGGTAGAAACCCAATTTGTCTTAAGCTACAGGAGAATCCCAAGGAACAGTCATCATCACAACTCTAGTCCTAATCTCTACTGAAAATAACAATGATAATAATAAATACTATTTATTGAGTACTTATTACATGTCAGACACTGAGCTAAAATTCTGCATATACTATTTCATTTATTCCTTACTGTAACCTTATGAGGTAAGTATTAAATGAAAGAACACCAAGCTTCTGAAAGGTTAAGTACTTTCCCCAAGGTAACACAAATTAAAGGGCAGAGGTCAAAGCCAGATCTTTCTTATCATCCCATGCCACCATCCCATGGGAAAGCCAAAGGCAGAGCACTGTTTGGAGAAAGGCCCTGCTACCAAACTGGCTACAAACTTACGGTGAAAAATCTTTCTTCTTTTTCTTAAAACAAAAGAAAAGAAAAACAGTATTTGAGAATTAAACTCCATGAAAGGAAGGGAAAAGAAAAAGTTTGACTCTAAAAGCAAATTCATTATATAAGCAAACTTAAACTGGGGCCACAATAAAACTAGTATATATTTTAAGATAGATGGATCATCACAGACTAAAAGCTACAAATACTGGGGTGGGAAAGGGGAAATATGGAGCGGAGCAGAGGGTGGGGGGAGTGGTTCCATGACAACTTTCTTAGATACAGAACCAGCTGGATGATTTCACCAGAGCAAACATTACCATGAGCAGGCTGTAGTTTGTCTTATACCTGCGCACCTCCATCTCCAATCCAACCTCAGGGAACTAGGGCCCTACAGTGACTGAGCCATAACCTGTGGCTGGTGGGGTGGAGGGAATGAACAGGACACAGGTAGATCTCCCTGTGACTCCTCAATCAGATCAGAAACCTCAAATTCATAAATTAGCCCATAAAGCTTCCCCAAAATTCCAGCCCATCAACAAGAAAGAAGTACAGAAAAATAGGCTCTTGAGAAGCCCAAAGAAACATTAAATCCAGACTAGGGGAGAAAGGGTATTTATTACATCTTTTAGAAAAAATGTTGCAAATTTGGACCCTACACTGAGAAATACTTTGGAGGGCAAACTTTAGAACTTTATTTGTATGCAATTATGAATAACAAATTTAGGGGGGTTCAGGATGGGGAACACATGTGCACCCATGGCTGATTCATGTCAGTGTATGGCAAAAAACCACAACAATATTGTACAATAATTAGCCTCCAATTAAAATAAATAAATTAAAAAAAAACCTCATATTATGCCTTGCCTTATCCCCCAAATCCTGTGAGTTCTACAGACTTCTCAATGGAACAGATATTTCAAACAACAACAAAGCCAAGGACAAGAATGATCAGGAACGACAATGATCAGGAAAAACAAGGACAAGAATGATAAGGGATTCAGTAGTCTGCAGTGACCCTCATACTTGGGGAGAGACAGACAGACAATGGGGCTGAAGGATGGGCAGAGGTCAGATGATGATGGCCTCAGAATATCAAGTTATATAGTTTGGACTTTACCCTGTAGCTGAAACATTGACCAGTTTTCAGCAGGCAACTGACATGACAAATATTTATTCAATAAATGAAGTAATAAATGTATTGGGAAAAGATTTCTTAGACACATTGGTTTTGAGACTGTGTCAAAGTTTCACTTATTAACTAGAGAACTGGCAAGTAAAGAATATGACATGCCAGTCTGAAGTGACTGAAAAACAAGTTTATATCTCCCACTGAGGGGAAGGACCCTATATAGAAGTAGTTAGGCTGTTTCATGCAATACAGAGCTGTAAAGTGTAGAGGTACAACAGTCAGACCCATCTTCCCAGAGCTGTCAGGTGTGAATCACAGAAGTGACAAGTAATATATCTGAGAAGCACAAGTTTAGCAAACTGATGCTACTAATCAGGGATTTCAGACAACAAGGTTTTATTTCATGACAAGGAGCCAATTAGCACAGAGGCCCAGAGGTTTGCTTTTTCTCAAGTGGCTCTTTATAAATTTCCTAAACATACAATTACAGTTTGCTTTCTTTTAAGTTTGGGGACAATTTTTTTTCCTTTTCAAGTGGACTGTGACAAGGAATTACCTCATGAAAGATTGCAAGGGGGAAACATACAGGTGTTCCAGAACCCCTCTATAGGCCTCTTGGTAATGGGGGATTCCTTGGAACCCAAATAATCAGAACTAAATCTTGTATCTTCTTATAGAAGGGAAATAAGGTGGCCCCAAAAAAGAGTTTGAAAGAGACTTTTCATGCTAACGCTTTATTTTCACTTCTTTGTAACTTGAATAAGTCTTATGAGATAACCAGTGTGTAAATATTAAATTAAGTAGGTAAAAGTTCATGGCAATAGCCCTGAGTCTTTACTGTTAAGATTTTGGAAAATGTTAGGTTGCTAGGTTACTTTCTTTTCCATTCAGTAAACAGTTCTTAAAGGCCTTTTTAAAAAGGGCCCACCTACCTGACAGGCAACAAATTATAAAAGGGATATGGCTTTGAAGTGCTTCCCTTTCCTTTTGACAAGCAGAGAGCTGGAAGGGACAGGGCATCTCATTTCGATCACTTGTCTGCCTTTACTAAAGCACATTTGTCTAAGGTTTGCCAGAGAGAAAGATGGATGTCTAGCTGGTCTTTCAAAAAAGATGTTCTAATTATGCTAGGAGACCTACTCCAAAGAGTATGATATACTTACTCACTGACTATGTCTTTTCCTGATATACAACATGATTTCCTCTGATTGAAATCTTAGTCCCTTCCCTCTAAGTCTAATCCTGGGTGAAATCACAAGGTTTTTTGCTCCTTTGACCTGACAGGCCTACTGAGACAAAGAAAGCATATTCCTGACAGGATCTGACTCAGCTCACAAACCTGGGCTTGTTAATACCTAAGAAATTAAAAGAACAACACTACTATTAAGTCTTTGTGAAATGGTTGCTGTTGATCTATCTTCTCTAGGTCTGAACTCTATTCTAGGACATTTTAGCCATTAAGATGGAAGCCAGGCATTTGCCAATGGTTACTCTTGAATAAGTAATGGATATGGAAGCTGTGTTTTAATTTCCTCATGTTCCCAATAAGAGGCTGAGGCTAAGGTGTCCCAAGGTCAGAGCTTAAGTGCATTCATTTAAAGTAGTTTCAATTGTTTTGAATTTGCCCAGGAAAAGGCAGTAGTCTTGAGAGAACAGAGAAATCTTAGGGCAGCTTGACTCAAATCCAGCCCCGGGCAAAGGAGCTCAGGACATGGCAATCCCTGTTCACAGGAAGCTGCCAGGCAAGGGGCCCAGACTTGGTGGTGGTTTACAAAATACAGAAATCTTTCCTGCCACCTCCAAGAAGTCTATTTGTGAACAAGTATTTAAAATATGAATATTATAACACTTACTTTCTGCTTTGAACACTTTCAAAAGATGGTCTGAAATTAATTCTTCCACTGAAGATTCCAGCTTCCTTTCTCCATCAATTATCCAAGGAGTTTGTGGTAGATTCCTGGAGTATTTATTATATCTCCCTGACAAAGAAATATAAAGGTTACCTGGCTGGGATGGTGTGATTAACGCAGAAGAATAAAAAGGAAAGTAACGACTATCCACTAAGTGCCAATATTCTAGGTGCTATGATACAAAACAAGGCTTAGCCTTCGACTAACTTATAATCTAATTTAGTGACTTAGCACATACACATAATTCAATGAAAAAATTTAAGGTAGCAATAGAAGAGATGGCTAAAGACATGGTATGAATCATCAATGCGTTCTAAAGGAATGCTCAGTATACTTACTAACCTGACTGACTGACTGAACAATTTATAATATTATGGAACACACCAAGGATCACTTAAAAAAAGAGCAACTTCTGCTTTTATGCCTGATTGATAATACTCTCAGTGTAAGAGTCATTGGTGATAATGTATTCCAAAGAGTTCAAATACAGGAAATTTTGAAATTTTTATAAGTTAAAAAAAAAAAAAAGAAAACACCCTAACAGAATATGACTCACTGTTTTGGTAGCTTTTATTACCCCAGGGCAGGGTATTATAGTCAAGACTAAAGAGCGATTTCATTTCAGCTATTACTATGAAACAGCTGTAGCTTTCAAAACAAAAACTGTCTAACCAGATTTACCTCTTGGGAAAGTCAATGCAACAATTTCTTTTTCCAAGCAGAAGCCAAGTGTTCAGCCACTCTGCAGATAATTTTTTTTTTTTTCAGGATTGATTTCATGTTGTAAAACATCCTCTTTGTTCTCTTGATTAGTTTTTGGTCTGTACATCTACCCGTATTTCTACTTGGCCATCTCTGATGAAAACTGTTAAAACCTGGGATGTATTATTTCCTTTTGGCATGGCATTTTAAATATCAAATCTCTTTAGTGATCCATAAGAATACTTATAAAATCTAAAATAAATGACTATCAGGTCTAGTGCTTAAAAGAGTTAACCAATCAGAAACTAATAACAATAATAAGAAGGAAACAGAGGAGGAGTCAATTGAGTTTTTCAGAAAGGAGAGACAATTGACAGTGTAAGTATATTCTAGACTAAGTATTTTACCAGCCACAAAAACAGCACCATGGGCACATTCAATTTCAAGAACAGTGCATACAGCCTTCGGTGAGTTTGGAGGACAAGGAAACTGCCTGCAAAACAAAATAAATTTTACAGCTACTATTTTCCAGACATGATATTGAACCACATAACTAAGATGAATCAGCATTGCCTGAGATGCACAGAGCCTGAGTCTCTCAAGGACTAAGCCTCTCCCAAATTTTAAATTTTGGGACTGTAAGGGTCTTCTGGGCCTCTGGAGGACCACTTTTAATACATGAGAATTGCACTAAGTAAATCAGGGCTCTACTAATAACATTCAGACTCAGGAGGCCTCATGTTCCCAGATGATAGTTTTCAACATCAGCCTTGAGATTTAGGGGGAAAAAAAATCCACACATATGTAGTAGAAGCCTCTCTGGCTTCATTTTAGTATCCATGAACACTTGCTGCTGCTTACAAAATCCTCAGTCATTTGGGCAAAGCTGGTGTGCAGTCAGAGATTGGTCATGTGAGCATGGCACACCTGTGGGGAGGGTAGTCCACCATTTTCCTCTCTTTTCATTTCAACTATGATCTTGGAAATCAGACCACAGAGCCAGAAAAAGTGAAATGTGGCTGACTCTGTCCTTGAGCTAAGAAACTTCAATCCAGCTGAGGACAGAGAGGAGAAAGCAATGTATGACTTTATTCTCTGTCCACCATCTGGGAAATTCCAAGAACTGGAGTCTCTCTATAAATGACTAGATGTGTATTTAATCCAAAATGCTTGTGTTTCAGTTTCCCAAGATGTCTTAACAAAGAAATCACTTAGAAACTCAGGCACTACTGCTTGTAGAGAGTAACTGTCTTTTGTTTCTAAAATTTAACAGGGACTTCCTTGTCGATGCAGTGGTGAGGACTCCACACTTCAACTGCAAGGGGCACAAGTTCGATTCATGGTGGGGGAACTAAGATCCCGCACAGCATGGTCAAAACAAACAAAAAAACTTAATAAAAATATTTCTATTCTGAGACATGTTTAGTCAGCAAAATATATGAAACCTTCCTCATAACTTCCTTGTTTGAAATTTATTCAAGGCTATTCTGGAAGGATAACTATGATAATATCTTATTTAATGAAATGAACACACTGAGTATTAAAATCTAAGATTTATTGTAGTTCAGCATACTTTAGTGAGAAAAGAAACTCATGAGCCTTTTCCTCTCTCTTCTGGTGAGGTACAATAACAGGAAATCCAGGATGGGGGATGTAATGGGGCTAGTACTAGCTTGGAGAATCAGGAAACCTGGCTCAACATCCAACACTCAATCTTAGGCAAGTCAACCTCCACTTTGGACCTCAATGTTGTTGTTGTAAAGTCGCTAAGTCATCTCCTTCTAAAAGATAAACGAGTTGGGCATGATTCACAAATCCAAATATTAATTTGAGAAACATTTATTGAACACCACTACGTGCCAGATACTGAGCCAGGAACTAGGGATATAATGGAGATTAAGACACAATTCTGGTCCTGAAAATACATCCAGTCTTGTTTCAGAGATAATCCAGGTTATTTCTAACATCCCCCTTATTCTAAAATTCCATGATTATTTCTTGTTTCTATACTTCTACTTACCTGCGGAAATCCTCTTCTTTTATCTTATTCAAAGCTTTCAGAACTGCCATTCTAGTGAATACTGACTATACAGGATAAAATGAAAAGAAAAAAAAACATTTTATCACCTATATAAGAAAACATCAGAGTTGAAACAGAAAATGGTTGGAGGAATTACAATCATTTTAAACCATACTTAAAAGGGAGAAATACTTAATAGCTTCAAGAAAATTAAGAAAATATAGCACAAGTGTCCATTCTGTCAGTTCTGTGACTGGATGCTTCTCTTCAATTCAGGCTATGTCTATAATATCAGGTGGATCTAGCAGAATATGTCTTCTTCACTGCACTATCCCACTCCCCTCAAAATGTGGTATTTTTCAAATACAAAAAAAAATGATGACATGGCAGGAAATGTGATTCGAGTATTTTTTCCGAGACCTCAAAAGAAATTTAGATGGACCTGTCTCTCTTTTCTTCTCTACATCCCTTCAAGGGTCACAGTACATAATTTAGGAGTTGGCTGCCAGGATAAGGGGTAAAACAGAGCCAACTAGCATGTCTTGACATCCAGAAATTCAGTATCACTCACTAACCACAGACAAAGTAAACAAAATCCACTATACTGAACAGAAGGGCATCTACAAATGTCTCACTTTGGGTTTTTTAAAACAAGAAAAGCCAAACTTCATGGTAGACATACTAGAACTAATCAGTGCATATTCATGTGGTCACTATGACAAGTTACAATTATTTCTTCTGTTATGAGAAACTATACTTGACTGAAAATAGGAACAATGCAGATATCTAAACAGTTCAGCAACAAAAGAAATGATTTTGTAAACCATACTCTGTCATAGGGTTAGAATTAAAAATTAAGTGCCTGTTTGTTAAGATATGAAATCTTAACCCTGGAAGAATCTCAAAAGGTCATTCAACTGATTCCCAGCCATAATGCAGGAAAACTACACTTAAGACTAAACAACACCTACTGGCCAAATGGCATGATGTCTGTGATGGTTTAACAAAAATTTCCTTACTCTTTTATTTGATGCTGGTACTTACATACTTGCTCAAAGATAACAAAAAATAAAACTAGATCTTTATATAAACATGGCTCACAGGTCATTTGGGCAGAACTTCCCAGTTGGTATGGCAAAGCAGTGAGCTACAGCTGTACCCGGGTCCTTCTAGGTCACGAGGGTTGAGGGGAAGGGCCTGGAACAATGAGAACCCCTAGGCCTACTGCTCACACTTAGAGCAACTTCACCTGTTAACCTCAGGGTGCTGGCCAAACATGGTAATGTTCTAGATGTACCATGATGTGAGAAAAGGAGGGAAGCAGGGTTTTAGGCTTGATCTGCATTTCTGATTACTTCATCATAGGGCATTTGGCAAATGATACAAACTCCCCAAGCCTCCAATCTCCCCCAGGTACTAAAAGATCCAGCAATTAGTCAAAGTAAGAGGAAAGACCAAAAGATGTATCTTTGGCAACAAACTTACATTCTTTTTAGCAACTACAACAGCAAAATATCTGTCAGTTATGTTTAACAACCACAACATCGGTCAATAAAACTAGAGTGTCTGACCTTGTACAAAACCAGCTAAGTAACTGGGCTGTGAAAACCTGTCAGTAACATGCCAGGCCATTCCATTCTGGCATGACAGAAACTAAAAATACAAGCTAACTATTTTTTCTCATTAACATGAAGACCAGCTCACATCAGACAGCAAAGAAGAGTTTAAATAAAATACCCTTTTGCAAATGTAGCCTGAAATATGTTCTATTAATTCAGGACTGTCCTAAATAAAACAATTTACTTTGGATTATATTTTCAAAATATCTATTTCTAGAAAACAAACATTAGACAAAAGTTTGGAATGGTGATGATACTGAAAACATATTTTCCCAGATGATGTAATCTTGGGGAAATGATTCAGACACTGACACAAGCATGAGAATGTTTGTGTGTTACGACTTCTGAGCCACACACAAGGGTGTTGAGAGTTAAAAAAAAAAAAATGAATGTAGCAAGTGGAAATAGTTTGAGATTGATTCTTAGTATAATAGATTGCCAATGTTTCTAATATCATTTTTGTTGTTAATTTGATTACTAAGCTCAGAAAAAACTCATTAAAGAATAAGAAGCAGGAATCCTTACCTGTTTGTTTTTGGCTGGCTTGAAACAATCTGGGCATATTGTACGTCTAAGCAAAATTCAAGTCAATATAAAAGATTAATGAGTTTATTTGAGGGTGGATAAAATTCAAATATTTTATACAACATGGCTGCTAAACTCAGGATATCAGAAGCGGACAAAATGAATCCTTATATGAGCCACATTGGTTTGTCTAGACTCATATCAGAGAGCACACTTTAAACCTTCAGAGACGTGACAAGTTCTGATAGGCCCCTTAGAAAGAAGAACAAAACTATTTTCATGAAAATCAAAAGGTATTAACAATGTTGCACAATTGGCATTAAGTTTTAACTTACAGGAAGTGGCAATCCTCAACTGTTTCTGGGTGAGCAAAGACCACACTCACTTCAAACAAGCTCTAAAAATTATAAAGACAGTTTAAAAATGAGCAAAAAGAAACTAACATCTAACAACTTATCAATGGAAACAGTATTAACTCTCAAAGATTGGCTCAGAAAAAGTGACAAGGAAAACTGGAAATACTACTGTTTTCAAATCAGCTTGGTCACAGGGAGCTGTAAAGGAAATAGTCTTTTTTTTTTTTTTTAACTCCTAGAACTCAATCACTAGTGATCCTACAAAAAAATAAGTTTAAAACAAATTAAATTTGTATGATTTTTTGGTAAAGTATATAAATTAGGTACGAAGATGAATGAGAACTCAGGGAACTGGAAAGGGGTAACTGAAACAAGTGAAGATATACTCCTGTCAGTACTATGATTAGAATTAGCAACTATTATTTATGCACATGCCCAAAAACTCTGCATGAGGTTTCTTTATTAAGTTCTCAAAGTTTTTAATAGATGTGACTTTTAAAAGAAAGATTTTAATTTTTTTGTTTCATTAAAAATGTAATAAATAATATTATAAAATAATGGGTTTTCAATCCCACTCCACTGAGGTAGAACTAGTAACAGTTTGACATGTTCCCTTCTAGTCATTTTTATGAATATAAACATAAATATATGTACTTCTTGGTATATTTAATAGACATTTAGAAAACTGCTTAATTCAGTTAATATTACATCATGAACATCTTTTCAACTCTAGGGACTGCTAGACATTTAAGTTGTAGTTAAGTTTTATCATTTTTAAAAAATGGTATAGTGTTGCTATATGGCAAACCAATACAACATTGTAAAGCAATTATCCTTCAATTAAAAATAAATTTTAAAAAATATTTTAAAAAATGCCCAATGAATATCCTTGTACACACAAAGAAGCACAATTTCATACTCTATATACATTTACCTCCATGGCGATTAAAATTTCACACTGAAAAAAAGATATAAATGTCATAGAATAATTCTTCCTTTTTATTGAATTTTATATTTATCGATTGCATTGGATCGTCAGCAGGCCTATTAGCAACTCTTAATCACAATACTGAAGGACTGATCTTTTTTGTTCTACTCAGATCAACAAAATAAAATTAAAATTACAACATATTCCTTTTACTTAAGAAAACTTAATTCATCCTGACTCCATTAGAACTTTACTGCATCTTTTGTTTTCTATTTTCTGTTCTCACTGATACAACATGTAAAATTATCTGTGCTTCAAACTGAAATTTGAGGTAAAAATATTTTGCATCAATGACTTCTCTAATTTCCAAAGTACTTCCATCACCTCATTTCCTCTTCATACTATCTGTGAAGTGGTTTTATTCTCTATTCTCTCAGTATTCAGTTTAAAGGACAGCGTTTATTCTTACTAACGGAGGGAAACAGAGCTATATAATTCAGAATGAGGAAAATTTTTTATTGTTTAGCTTTGAAAGATGGTTTTGTGATTTTATTTGAATAGGGGTGTGTCTGATACCCAGGGAATTTCCTTCAAGCAAAATGCTGAAGCAATGAGGCCATACTATTAAAATCTAATTTAAGATGAGCTGGGAATGTGTTCTGTTTCCACGTCTGGAAATTACTGAGCTCTTCCCTAAAATTCAGTCCATTACAAAGGCTGAAGCAAGGTCTACCCTGGAATAGAGGGGATGGGAAGTGTTCTGGTTTCAAAGGCAGTCTGCTTAAAATTAAAGACAAGGGATTTGAGATACCAGCAAGGTGGGATAGGTTGAGCCCATGCTCCCTATAGTTGAACAGGTTCTGTCTACATACTTGAAAACAAGACTAGCCACAGACAACCAAAATTAAATAGTCTACAGTTGACTCCACACTTGTTCATAGTTATTTATATATAGCTTTATATCAGTAAATCTGTCTAATTAAACTATAAATATACTTAAAGGCACGAACTCATTTCTAACCTTTTATCATCAGTTAGGGTATACTGCACCTGTTACACTCATAAGTGTCTTGATTACAAAGAAATTTAAAAAAGAAAAAGAAAAACTTTAATCTCAATTTTAACCTCAATTTAAGAACTGTAAAAGCTTAAAAGCCTTTTATTGGATTATTGAAAGAGAAGATTCTTTTGGGTAACCAAAACTCTGCCATATAATGAAGTAAAACTAGTAAAACCAGAGAATAAAATTAACAATGCTGATGACCCAATACCTTTCCATCAATGGGAACACCCAGTTCCTCTGAAAACAGGGGGTGAGTTATCCATTTGTAGGCTTCTTTTAGCTGAACTATATCATTTCTTCCCAGCGACACACTCTGCTTTCTGAATAACATAAAAATTAATTCACTGATATGAAAAACATCATTTTTATGAAGGCAAGAATTTATGCGATTATTAAAATGTATTGAGTGCCTACTATGTGAAGACACTATTTTACAAATTAGATAGAAAGCAGAGACCAAAGCAGACAAAGTTTCCTCAGTTCATGGACCTATATTCTAGTAGACTCAAGAAACTACTTTTTTTTTTTTTAATGGCATATAGGACAAATTTTGAAGTTTCAAAGACAAAGGCATACACATGAGTTTTTCTGAGATAGAATTGCCAAATTCCAGGATTTATATATCAGAAGATGGAAAGATGGAATAGAGAAGATTGCTTATTGCTCAGAAATTACAAACTGTGTATTACAATAATTTCACCCAGATCAAAAATGTTTACATCTACTTTCTTCCTGATAATGGGAACTTACTTTTGGGAAATCAATGTAAAAGCTGTACTTCTCTTTACTGGTAAAGAAGATTAAATCCTAAAGCATCAGTGCTCTAAAATGTTCATTAATTTAACAACATATATGTGTCTTAATAAACATTTTACATTCCTCCCAAATCTACTCATAGCCAATAAATTGGTTTGGGGAAGTCCCAGTTATGATTTCTAGCTTTTAGTTGGTAACCTAAAATTGAGATAGAAGTGAACTGAAGTGAAAGAAAAGAAAAACATGATATGGTTAAATTTAAACAGCTCTACTCTGAAATATCACTAATAAACAGGCCCATGTCATTCAAATAATTAAAATTAAATCAGTTACAGCTATTTATAGGACTGCTTTTTAACAAAAGAGATGTTTAGGCAAACTTGTGAATCATTTCTTTTAATATCCAATTTTCACTAATAAAAAAGACAATATAGTCAATATCTACTGTATTTAATTCTTCAATACCAAAAGACACTATGCACTATGAGTAGAAAATAAAAAATAATTTTGTTAATTGCTAAATTTAATTGACCTAAAAATATAATTATAGACACACAATATAAAGACCACTGTTACTCTAAAAATGTAAATTAAGAAATAGCTGATCTACTCATCCAGCTGAGATAATTTGTTAAAATGAATGCTTTCATATGCTTTGGGTTTAACAATGAAGAAATAGCTGATCTACTCATCCAGCTGAGATAATTTGTTAAAATGAATGCTTTCATATGCTTTGGGTTTAACAATGAAGGACTCTGATAAGCCCTACATTTGAAAAAAAAAATTAAATTACTTCTCTACACTTATGAACTTCTTCAAACACTAAGTGTTTGAGCTTCATAAACTGTTTCTAGTTCTCTGAATATCAGAAACATTTTAGGAATTTTCAAAGACTATCTTGACATTGCATCAACAGTTTAACTAATGATATTTGCATGAAACAGCATCACAGTTGAAACTAAATAATTAAGGTATGAGCACACATTTTAAAGAATAAAAAGATGAAAACAGAAAACACAAGAATGGAAAACCCTTTAAAACTGTTTAGACTCTAGAGAGTCTAAAGTACAAAGGATTGTAGCCAAAGCCAATCCTAAAAACAGATTAAAACATTACTCATTATGTGTTTAAGAAAATTGATATTTTAGGTCCTTCATGGTTTTTGAAATACATTTAAATTTAAAGCACCTTACTCCAGTTTAAAAACTTCAACTACAGGTAATTTTTTCCTTCCAGATTAATGAACTATAGGAAAGGGTTAACAGACATTTTGGAAACCTTAAACTCACCTTTAAGGCACAAATACAGTACTTAAAACACCAGATTTTCAATCCTGCAAGTTGAATGTGGCTAATAGCTTTTATAATATAATTTAGGGTGAATGTTTTCACAGAGGTCCTTAGCTTATGACGGATGGTCCTTTAGAGGAATCAGTAGTCATTAAGGTAAATTCAGTGTCAATTTAATACATAGAAACTGCATTTCCCTCTCCTCTGTTGGATAATTAATGATGAGGATATCAATTACAATCACTTTTTCTATAGATACAACAGGATAACCATTCTTAAGCAAAGATGAACCAAAATATCCAATACACTTTTTTCCCAAATTCCTTGAATCAATTCTTTAAAGGCAATCCCTCCACAGCCTTTTGACATTATTATTATAGAATGAACTAGGGATATTAAGAGAAAAGAGTAGTATTCTGCATTTTTTTTTGTTTTAGTATCCCTATATTGATCAGGATCTTTTGGAAGAGCTAACCTTGGTTTAAAATCGTTCAATAAGACATAACCACAATAAGCAAGGAGGATGGAAACTGGAAACATTTAAAAAATAGCATGCTCTGACTATGCTATTAATAAAAAACTTCTCAAACACAGGATCAAATTTTATTATGCCAGAATCACAAGCATTGAGACTAATTTAACATAATCTAACAGAACCCCAAAACCTTTGATAAAGATGTGGTTACTACCCTTTTAAAAATGCAGATGTGAAATACAACACACACACAAATGCCAGATAAGTTAGTTTTCTGTAAAATACCAAGTATGAGATTGTGATACAGAAATTTGTACTTCTCTCTGTGATTTTCTTTCAGGAGTACACAGGAACCTCCAGTAGTCACATAGCCCTTTTCATACTGGTATAAAATTTTTAGTTTCAAAATCCAGAAAGCTCTGGGAAATTAAAGAGCTTTTTCCTTAACTCAGTTGGCAACCAAACTCTAACTTGAACATGTAAGGCTTTGTTTATCAAACTTGGTGTGAATATTGGTATGCTTCACTGCAGAAATATTAATGCTTGATAATACAGTACTACTCCAGAGGACAGAGGTATATCATATATGGTATTTACACTGTATTACATTTCCAAAGTCTAAAAAATTCTAAATTCCAAGACACATTTGCCACCAAGGGTTTCAGATAAAGGCTTGTGGACCTATGTTTTCTATGTCTTATCTATGTATAAACTTACTGTTGTTCTGCCTTAACTAGGACTTAACTACATATCTTATATAGCATAATTAGTTTTATAATTTAGATTCTAAGACCAGCATAAAATGTGTTCCTTTAAAATAAGCTGCCAAACTACATTATGTAAGTGCATAATGATTACAAAATATACATTTATGTTCATGATAAATCTACCAGAAAAATGAGACTACTAATATGCTGTGCAATAAATCAGTTAAACAAGGTTAACACCTAAATATATAAAATAAAAATTTTTCTTTGTGCCAATTTCTCTAGTTGCTAGTGAACTCACTCTAAAAAAATAGTAGTAGTAAAAGTACTTTAAGAATTAAGTAGCTTATATTTAAATGGTAGTAAAAATTCCCTATGTAAATTACTTACCCCATTTCCTGTTTTACCAGCAACCAAGCAGCATGCTGTAGGCAATTTAGTCACACCCAGAAAGAAAAGGGAAAAATGTTCATTGAAATTTGGCTCCAATATCATTACTAAAGTGCTTAAGTAATTTGCTAATCAAACTCTCCCCTGTAGAAGAGGAGTTACTGTTCAGAAATGTGGCAATGACCTCAATCTCATTTAAAATCAGAAATGAGGTAATATGCCTCATTGGCAGTGCTGGCTTGCTGTGGCCTAGGAATTCAACAGGGGTATCCCCCTCCTTCCCACAGATTTCTATTTCTCATTAATAAGTTACAAGTGTTTTTTAATATGGGTGGCTCACATTTTTCTCTTAAAATATCTTACTGTTTCATGGGGGAAAGCCCAAACTGAATGACATACTATGTCCCCAAAACATAGATTTGAAGGACTCAGTTTTCTGTTTTTGTTTTTTTAATAGGGCTAACATTTTTAACTCAAATTAATGATATCCACATAAAAGTGTTTAGGAGTACAATGTACTAATGTCTATAACTCACTTTGAAATATAACAAAAACCAAGATGTGTGGGTGGATAAATGGATAGATGTATTAAAAAAAAGCAAAAATAGAAAAATAAGTGTAGAATCTAAGTGGGTATATGGGTGTTCACTGTACAATTCTTTCAATTTTAACATAGGTTTGAAATTTTTCATAATAAAATGCTAGGGGAAATGTTCTGGGAAGGATTAATTAAAAAAACTGAAAAAGTTGCCTAAACGAAAACAATAACATTTACAATCACAATTGTTGTGAGGATTTAGTGAAATTCATGTAAAATGCTTTGTATACTAAGTGTATGACACCAAGATTTCTCAGTTTGTCATTAGACTTCCACAGCTTTCACCTTAAAGAAAGGTAATATATGGCCTGCCTCATATATACGGCATTTTGTGAACATGACAGAAACATAAATGTGTAAGTCAATAAAATACCACATGTAGTCTCGGCTTCTACATGTCACAAAAATGGCCAGTCACACCCATTTTGAGACCTGGAGAGATAGCTTTTGTTGTTCATATGTCTTTTTAAACTTCAAATGGCTGGTAGGGCACCAGAGACTTCTAAAGACTTAAGATCATTTAGAAACATTAGGTGCATTAATTTGATCAGATATTAGCCAAGCAGAATAAATTAATCACTAGTTAGGTAAGAACTACAACTGTTCCCAGTGCCTAAATGTCTCATCAGTACCTTCCAGTCTATTAGTTTGTTTACTTCGCTACCTCAAAATAATACCATTTATAGTGCTGCAAGACCCCTTCCCTCCTGCCTTCCAGTTTCTCAAGACTTCTTTGAAAGTGTATGGTTATAGTGGAATACACAAATTAAGGAGTTGGAAGACCTGGCTTTAGGCTCTACCAGATGTCTGGCACTCAATTTTCTAGTGTGTAAAATAAGCGAGTTAGACAAAGATGCCAACAAATTTGGAAAACTCAGCACTGGCCACAGGACTGAAAAAGGTAAGTTTTCACTGCAATTCCAAAGAATGCTCAAATTACCGCACAACTGCACTCATTTCACATGCCAGCAAGGTCATGCTCAAAATCCTCTAAGCGAGGCTTCAACAATACGTGAACTGAGAACTTACAGATGTACAAGCTGGATTTAGAAAAGGCAGAGGAACCAGAGATCAAATCACCAACATCTGCTGGATCATAGACAAAGCAAGAGAATTTCAGAAAAACATCTACTTCTGCTTCATTGACTACAATAAAGCCTTTGACTGTGTGGATCACAACAAACGATGGAAAATTCTTCAAGAGATGGAAATACCAGACCACCTTACCCGCCTCCGGCAAAACCTGTATGCAGGTCAAGAAGCAACAATTAGAACCGAACATGGAACAACAGACTGGTTCAAATTTGGGAAAGGAGGGCATCAAGGCTGTATATTGTCACCCTGTTTATTTAACTTCAATGCAGAGTACATCATGCAAAACACTGGACTGGATGAATCACAAGCTGGGATCAAGGAATCAAGATTGCCAGGAGAAATATCAACAACCTCAGATATGCAGATGACACCACCCTTATGGCAGAAAGCGAAGAGGAACTAGAGAGCTTTTTGATGAAGGTGAAAGAAGAGAGTGAAAAAGCTGGCTTAGAATTCAACATTTAAAAAACTAAGATCATGGAATCCAGTCCCATCACTTCATGGCATATAGATGGGGAAACAACGGAAACAGTGAGAGACTTTATTTTCTTGGGCTCCAAAATCACTGCAGATGGTGTCTGCAGCCATGAAATTAAAAGACACTTGCTCCTTGGAAGAAAAGCTATGACAAACCTAGACAGCATATTAAAAAGCAGAGACATTACTTTGCCGACAAAGGTTCATCTAGTTAAGGCTATGGTTTTTCCAGTAGCCCTGTATGGATGTGAGAGCTGGACCATAAAGAAGACCGAGGACCGAAGATGCATTTGAACTGTGGTGTTGGAGAAGACTCTCGACAATCCCTTGGACTACAAAGAGATAATACGAGTCAATCCTAAAGGAAATAAATCCTGAATATTCATTGGAAGGACTGAAGCTGAAGCTCCAATACTTTGGCCACCCGATGTGAAGAACTGACTCATTGGAAGAGACCCTGATGCTGCGAAAGATAGAAGGTGGTAGAAGGGGATGCCAGAGGATGAAACAGTTGGATAGCAGACTCAATGGACATGAGTTTGAGCAAGCTCTGGGACATGGTGAAGGATAGGGAAGCTGGGCATGCTGCAGTCCATGGGGTTGCAAAGAGTCGGACATGACTAAGCAACTGAACAACAACAAGACTAAAGATGACTATAATTTAAACTTTTATGGATGGCTAAAGGTCACCATTAATGGACATTAGTGGGTATACTGCTCTGTAACAGGGGCTATTAAGACTTCTAGGACTCTGAGATCATAGAAAAAATAAATAATGGTCTCCTAAAGTTGAAACCTTGGAGTCAATGTTACCCCACCTTTCTTCAGTCTCCATACTTTAAGAGATCAATAAATACTTGTTTCCTCATCTATAAAGGGTTATTAATATTCCCCTTGCAGAGACATTATAAGGATTTAATGAAATTATATATGCAAAGAACCAAGTAAGATTTCTGGCATGCACTTAATAAATGGTACCTATTATAGTCATTTTTTAATTAAAACCTTATCTGTAATTCACAAATAATAAAATTATTATCCCTTTAAAGATTTACAGGACTTGATCCCTTTCCTTCACACCCCAGACTGCTCTGCTGTAGGCAGTCCTGGAACCTCCCTCATCAATGAAACCCTCCTGGGTATCTGCACTGTAGAGAACTATCTGTCCTTTTTTTCAGATGACTCAGACTCTTCTGTCCTTTCTTAGTGACCTTTTCATTTCCTCTTTTGACCTCTGTTCCCTATGGTCCCTTCCAGATGATGCCATCTAGTCTGTAATCTACCCTGCCATCCTCTGATTATAAAGTAGTGTAGGGTGGAGGTTGCCAAGGGAAACCAGATTACCATGTGTAACATGATAAATTAAATCAAATGTCTTTAGTACCTGAGATTTGTTAAAGGGTTTTTCCTTCCTAATCCCCTGCAGGCTCCCTGCTCAAGCATGCCAGCAGGTTGGACTGAACTAATTACACAGCAGGGGCTGGAAGGCTGAACCCCAAAGTAGTCAGTGTTGTTCAATTATTCAATTTTACCACGTGCTAATAATGCCATGGACCTGCTTCTGCTGAGGTAAAAAAAAAGTACATTCCTCCCCTTCAGGTCACCAATATACTTTTAATAAATGTTCTATTCCTTAGTCAGTGGAAAAAATTCATTCTCTGGAGTAAGAAATTTAATTCTTCCTCCCCAATAGAACCACTTAAAGTTATCAAGTTTAATCAAATTTCATACCAAAGGTAGCATGTCACCTCTTGAAAACTCAAGACCCACAGAATTTAATCCTGGACTCAGCTTTGCTAAATGGAGGAGTTGAATAACATGCTTACTAAAGTGCTTGTGCACTCTGGCAACACACAGACAGACACAGACACACACAAGCATATACCCATACACATATCATGGAAACTCTATGCCTGGGAATGGCTTTTAAGCTTAGAGTTCCCAGCTAGGGGTTCATTCACCAGCAAATAATGAAAGTGAGTTATAGTAAGGCCAGGAATTGAGGCTGTTCAAGCAGAGGAGGCAGGAAGGAAGGAAAGAAATATGTGGGGAGGCATTAAAAATGGCACTTGTCACATACAGATAAATGGACAGCCCAGAATAAAACCACACACCTACAGTCAATTATTCTTCAACAAAGGAGGCAAGAATATAAAATGGGAAAAAGTCTCTTCAACAAGTGTTGCTGGGAAAATTGGATGTAAATCCAATGCTGCATGTAAATCAATGAAGTTAGAATACACCCTCACATCATGCATAAATAAACTCAAAATGGCTTAAAGACTTCAACATAAGACATCACAACATAAAATTCCTAGAAGAAAGAATAGGCAAAACGTGCTCTGACATAAATTATTCAGTGTTTTCTTAGGTCAGTCTCCCAAAGCAATAGAAATAAAAACAAAAATAAACAAATGGAACCCAATCAAACCTACAAGCTTTTCACAGACAAGGAAACCATAAACAAAACAAAAAGACTGGTAGAAAATATTTGCAAATAATGCAACCAATGAGAGCTTAATCTCCAAAATATACAAACACCTCATACAACTCAACAACAACAACAAAAACCCAAACAACTCAATTGAAAAATGGGCAATAGGCCTTACAGACATTTCTCCAAAGAAAACATACAGATGGCCAGTAGGCACAACATCACTAATTATTAGAGAAATACAAGTCAAAGCTACGATGAAGTACCACCTCACACTGGTCAGAATGACCATCATTAAAAAGGAAACTCATTTTTTGAGACAAACTCAAACTTGTTTGTCTACAAGTAACAAACATTGGAGAGGATGTGGAGAAAAGGGAACTCTCCTACACTGTTGGTGGGAATGTAAATTAGTATAGTCACTGTGGAGAATAGAATAGAGGTTCCTCAGAAAACTAAAAACAGAATTACCATATGATCCAGCAATCCCACTTTTGGGCATATACCTAGACAAAACTATCATTCAAAAGGGTACATGCATCCCTATGTTCATAGCATCACTATCACAATAGCCAGCTCTTTGGGGTTGGCAAAGAGTTGGACATGAATGAGCAACTTTCACTTTCTTTACCAAATGAGCTATTAGGGAAGCCCCAAAATGGTAATACTACAATAATAATGATTAATTAGATTAATAAAAATAGAAACACAGAGTAGTAGGGGCTGTGACAGGGAAATATTTTGAGGGGACATTTAAGGCATCCTCAGTTCAGTCTTGTTATTAAAATTATCAAGAAGTAAGATCTAATCTGCGGAGAAGGCAATGGCATCCCACTCCAGTACACTTGCCTGGAAAATTCCATGGATGGAGGAGCCTGGTAGGCTACAGTCCTTGGGGTCGCTAAGAGTCGGATATGACTGACTTCACTTTCACTTTTCCCTTTCATGCACTGGAGACGGAAATGGCAACCCACTCCAGTATTCTTGCCTGGAGAATCCCAGGGACGGCAGAGCCTGGTGGGCTGCCGTCTATGGGGTCGCACAGAGTCGGACACGACTAAAGTGACTTAGCAGCAGCAACATCTAATCTGAGTTCTGAAGAATCAGGTATTGAGAATCACCTGGGTGAAGAATGGAGAAAATACAATTCGAACAGGGAAAAACTGTTGTGCAAAGGCCACAGAGCATCAGGAAGCTCCTGGGAACTATAGGTTATTGGTCCCTAAAGAGCTGAGGATTGTGTTGCTGCAAAGTACAAAGGAGGAAACAGGATTAAAATAATAGAACTAGTGAACCCATGGTAAGGGGTTTAGATTTTACACTTAAGGCAAAATGGAGCCACAGAAGGATTTTAAGCAAGGGAGTAGCGTGATCACATTTGTCTTCAGGAATTCTCACTTGGGTTGCAATGTGAGTTAGAGGAAGAAGATGGTAACTAAGGGAAATGAAGACATTTGGTAAACTAAAGCAGTAATTCAAGTAAGAAAGCATATATATGGCAGTGGTGGTAGGACTGGAGAGGAGGAGGCAGCTTTAAGAGATAATGAAGACACAGACCGGGAGGACTTGGTGATCAACACTGATGTTGGGGTTTCTAAATTACCACCAATGCCCTTAAAACTCTAAAGTCTTTTGAATCCTATACATCTCTTGGGCTCATTTGGATAATACAAATATAGAGTTGTACCTACAGGGAAATGACAATAGCAGTGTGGGCAGTTACAGGCATGACCCTCCGCTCTTCTCTACCCAGCACACACACACATTCTCTCTCTCTCTCTCCCACTTACCTACCTCCAAGTCTCCTCACCACCATCACCTCCCTGCCACTCTACTGTTCCTCAGAATCTTCGATGTCAGACCTGTGATGTAATGACTAACACAGAATCTGGGTGTCTCTTTTGATAAATAAAAGATATGTTTTTAGCCATGTTTAAAAACCCACCCTAATCCTCTACATTATCTTTCTCTATAGGGTTGAGAGAAAAGAAAATGAAGCCAGACATATGACCTTCTCACTCCAACTTTCCCTACTACTGTTAGCAATAAAATAAAACTTGAGATAGCATTAAAAATGTTGAACATTTTATTTGTGACAAAGCAAGAGGAAAAAAGCAAGGACAAATCAGCAAAGATAGAATGAATCCGCAGAGTCAAATTCAGAGAAGGCAATGGCACCCCACTCCAGTACTCTTGCCTGGAAACTCCCATGGACGGAGGAGCCTGGTAGGCTGTCGTCCATGGGTTGCAAAGAGTTGGACACGACTGAGCGACTTCACATTCACTTTTCACTTTCATGCATTGGAGAAGGAAATGGCAACCCACTCCAGTGTTCTTGCCTGGAGAATCCCAGAGACGGCGGAGCCTGACGGGCTGCCGTCTATGGGGTCGCATAGAGTCGGGCGTTTTGTGAGTTTTAAGGAGAATTTAGGGGAAATAATTGGGGAAAAAAAGAATTTCCATTGCATAGGGGTGGGAAGGTGGCCTACCTAGAAGTAAGGAGGAAAGAATTAACCGGAAAACAGAGCAACTGCAATGAATGAAGGCTCTGGGACAGATATAAATAAAAACAGGGCTCAGTCTTGTCCTTTGGTGTCATATGCTAATGAGGAGATAACCTGGCTACTAAATTTCAGGTAACTCTAGAGTTAAAGACATTAGTCAAATGGAGATAACAACAAATATCTGTTAGTAATTGGGTCTGGCTGAAGGTGCAAAGGTGTTTTCTCTTAGAATCTGATTTTAGAGAATTAGCATCCAGTGACACCCAGTTAGCATATGACACTGAAAGACAAGGCTGAACCTTATTTGTCTTTATTTATATCTGTCCCCAAGCCTTCATTCATTGCAGCTGCTCTGTCTTTTTGGTTCCTTTTCTCCACCTCTACTTATGCTGGTTAATGTGAAGTGAACCTGCGGATTCAAGAGGCTTCAATTCATCAACTAGCTCAATTTCAATAGTCATAAATACAATTTTACTTCAAAACAACTACCAAGAAAAACAGCTTTTTAAAAGTAAGTTTTAAGTTTTGAAATATTAAGGAGATAAACTAACTTGCTGATAACCTATTAATTGTTGAAAAAGGTCTTCAATAAATAACTCGAGAACTCTATAAAGAGAATTATTTTTAAATTTTTCCAGGGTCTTCCCTGGTGGTCTAGTGGTTGGGACTCTGGGCTTTCGCTTCCAAGGGCCTAGGTTCAATCCCTGGTCAGAGAACTAAGATCCTACAAGTTGAGCAGTACAGTTAAAAAAAAAAAAATTCAAACTAGGAAAATTACAAGACTGGAATCATTCCATATGTTGAACTTGATTTGCACTAATGTATTAATATTCTTATGGATAAAGATTTCTTTATTGCATTTTTAAAATTAACTTTTAGATATTACTTTTTAAATATACTAAAAGAATATTATCAAATAATAAGACTTCTGGCTTCAAGAGAGTGGAAAAAGGCCCTTTCTGCTCACTTCTCTGGAAAATCACTGCAAAATAAGGAGAATGAGAAACAGACACTCCATCTACAATGAGACAAGAATACTCATCACCTCAACTCTCAATGTACACCAGAAAAGGAATGCAGGAGTGGAAAGTAGCAGAGCCCAGGAAGCTGATCCCTCAGTCTTGGCAGAGAGATACTAGCTCCTCCAAGCCCAGCAAAGCTGAGGACTGGAAACCTAAGACAATAGACAGTGAAATAGGGGCTAAAAAGAAGGGGAATAGTTGAAGGCCTGTATAAAGAACAGATGGACCCCCACGTCCCTCCCTGACACCAAGCAATAGGAGATTTATACTCTGGGAAACCAAACTAGAGGTGTCTACACTAAGGAGCCCCTGGCAAGAGGACAGTTGGAGTGAAGCCCTGCAAGGAAAATAGGAGGGATACATAAGAGCTTACAGTCTCAACAGAGAGAACGGCAGCCCCCTTTCCTACCCTGCTCTGGCACTCAGGCTGCCAAGCTTATACCTTTCTTGACGAGAGACTAGAGGATTCTTCTCTGGACAAAGTGGATGGTTTTTGAGGGAAATTTTTCAGATAATATAATATGGCCCTTTCATATAAAAAGTCAATTTACTACCTGTTCTCTTCTAATAAAACTCAGTCAACAGGCACCACCATCCCACACATAACTTTCAATCACCTTTTAATGTTCTGTACTTAAATGAATGCACAGAGACCATAAGTCATTTGAAGAAAATCGCTAACTTGAAAGGAAGAAACCAAAACACAAACACAAGTGGAAAGAATAGTGCACAAATTTCCATGTGCCCTTCAAGCCAGCCTCAAGTTATCAACATTTTGCTAAACATATTTTACTTATCTCTATTAACTTTTTCATTTAAGAGGGAGGTGGGCTGGAGTTACCATAAGAAAATCTCAAATAATTTCACCTGTGAACAACTCCCAATGGAAACATTTTTCAAAGCAATATTCTTTGTTATTTAAACTTACATTGAAACATTTCTGATGTCAATTTAAACATATGTAAGGGAGCACATGGTTTCTCAAATTTCTTTTGGGGCTGGAGAAGGGTACATAAGTAAAAATGTTTGAAAAGCATTTACTGAACTTTAGCAGAGACAAACACCATTAGAAATGAAAAGGGGACTAGAATAACATATGCGGAGAAGGGTTGTTTTTTTTTTTTTCTCATTTTCTGTTTTTCCTCTAAGATAACATGTAAAAAGTACAGAATATACTGGTTTAAAAAAATATTTATTTATTTGGCTGTGTTGGGTCTTAGTTGCCCTGTGGCATGTCGGAGCTTAGTTACAGAACCAGGGATCAAACCCGTGTCCCCTGCATTGGAAGGTAGATTCTTAACCGCTGGACCACCAGGGAAGTCCCTGGAATACACTGTTATTTATTGTGGAACATAATTTTCTCTCTCACTTTCTCTGTGTATATCATCTCAACCTCAAAGGTTTTTTGTTTTTTCAGCAAAGAAAAGAAGTATGAGGGCCCTTGGGGAGTGCAGGAGAAAGACCTCCTTCCTCCCTTTCCCCATTTCTTTCTCTTACTCTGATCACTGAATAGACATGAATTCCTATGGCTTCTGCTGGGAACCTGGGTAAGACATGCTGGATACAGTCCAGAGTGACCACAGTCAATGAAAAATGTGTCCAAGTGTGGTAGGCATATATTAGTAGACAAAATAGACACAAATTCCTACCCTTGTAAAATTTATAGTCAAGAAACAAATAACAAGCAAAATAAATAAATAAATCACATGCTGTTTCATGTGATAAATGCAATGAGAAACGATCCATTTATCGGTTCAGTTCAGTTCAGCCACGCAGTCATGTCCAACTTTTTGCAACCCCATGGACTGCGTCATGCCAGGCCTCCCTGTCCATCACCAACTCTCAGAGCTTGCTCCAACTTATGTCTATCGAGTCGGTGATGCCATCCAACCATCTCATCCTCTGTCGTCCCCTTCTCCTCCTGCCTTCAATCTTTCCCAGCATCTGGGTCTTTTCCAACTAGTCAGTTCTTTGCATCAGGTGGCCAAAGTATTGGAGCTTGAGCTTGAGCTTCAGCATCAATCCTTCCAATGAATATTCAGGACTGATTTCCTCTAGGATTGACTGGTTTTCTTTAGGATTGACTGGTTTGATCTCCTTGTAGTCCAAGGGATTCTCGAGAGTCTTCTACAACACCACAGTTCAAAAGCATCAATTCTTTGGTGCTCAGCTTTCTTTATGGTCCAACTCGCACATCCACACATGACTACTAGAAAAACCATAGCTTTGACTAGATGGACCTTTGTCGGCAAAGTAATGTCTCTGCTTTTTAATATGCTGTCTAGGTTTGTCATAGCTTTTCTTCCAAGGAGCAAGTGTCTTTTCATTTCAATGAGTGCGGTCACCATCTGCAGTGATTTTGGAGCCCAAGAAAATAAAGCCTGTCAGAGTTTCCACTGTTTTCCCATCCATTTGCCATGAAGTGATGGGACTGGATTCCATGATCTTAGTTTTTTGAATGTTGAGTTCTAAGCCAGCTTTTCTACTCTTTCACTTTCATCAAGAGGCTCTGTAGTTCCTCTTCACTTTCTGCCATAAGGGTAGTGTCACCTGCATATCTGAGGTTGATATTTATGTTACTGTGGAGAAAACTAAAACAGGAAAGAGGAATGGAAGAAGAGCAATTTGCAAGCTTAAATAGGGTAGTAAGGGAAGGCCTCACTGAGAAGCAAAAAAAAAAAAAAAAAAAAAAGAAGAAGGTGAGGGAATAAGCCATACATATATCTGAGGGAGAAGTATTTTAGGCAGAGAACAGCAGTGCAAAGACCTGGAGGCAGAAGTGCGCCTGTTGTGTTCAATGTGCCTAGACCAGTCAGGGAAGAGAGCAAGTATCTAGTGATGAAATCAAAGAACTAAGGTGCAGTGGTAGGGCAGGGCCAGTATAGGCCCTTGAAGGCAATTAGAGGACTCTTATTTCATTCTGAGCCAGATGGGGAGCCATGGAGGGTAAACTAAGGAAGGACATGAACTGATTCACTTTTTAAAGTGGCAAGGGACAAGCATGGAAGCAGGGACAGTTTTTAGGAGGCCATTATAAAAATCCAAGTAATTGCTTAACCTGCCTCTGGATAAGGGAAATTATCTTGACAGGTACAGCAAGGAGAAAGACTAGGGTTGTTTCTAGGATCTTAATGCCTTCAAATTAATCAGTCTGTTAATGGGCCAACAGTCCGTGGCCCATTTGCTGGAAGAGTAAGTTGGGGCTTTACTGCTACAACCCTGTCCTAGGTCTTGGCCTGTAATCCTCTGCTTCACACTGTGCTGGATTATTCTCTTCTAAGAAAGAGCTCCCAGTGCATAGTGGGCAGGCAGGAGGTACCAGACCCAGGCATCTCACCTGTGTCCTGCAGTACGTCTCCACAGGCACTAGTCTTCAGAGCCAGAGGCTTCTGGTCAACATGGATAAGAAGATGAAATAGTCCAGCTTGGTGGAAGTTGGGGAGAGGGTACACTGAGGACAGACAGTTGACATGCATAGACTGCAGACCCCAGAAAACTACTGACCATGGGATTCACAGTGGCCAAGACACTGTACATAGCAGCCTCAATCTAGGGGCTTTTCTGAATCCCTACCTTGGACACAAGACGGGTTTCAAGAAGTCCAATGCAACCATCAGAGGATGGGGCTGACCTATGACAGCAACTTCCCTGGGGGAGCCTCCCATTCTCCCTGCTATGGCTCGGAACTCTATGCCTTTCATCCAGGCCTAATCAGAAGTTGGCCACTTCACGTACCTAAATCAATTCTGTAAACTTGGCCTGTGGACCAAATCAGCCACAAAGAAGACCCAAAATATCAAGGGGGCCAGTTCTTCCATCTACACTGGGGTTCTGCTCACAGGCACACATAAAGAAATACACAATGAATACATAAAAAACAAAGATGCATGCACATATGTATGTGTACATACAGATGCAAACATATATACAAACACACACACACACCTATACAGCAGAATATTCTATTCAAAGAAGACTTCAAGAAAGAGTTGATGAGTACATGCATTTTCAAAAAAAATTGTTAAATCTTGATTAGTGACTCTCAAATAGTTTGGTTTCAGAGCTTTTTATAGTATTAAAATTTTTTGAGAACCCAATATAGCTTTTGTTTATGCTGGTTATATCTACCAATATTTATCATATTAGCAATTAAAACTAAATTTTTAAAATATTAATTCATCTAAAATTGATAAGAAAGTGATAAATCTACTACGTGCTAACATAAATAACACTTTAAAAATACTATATCATTCAAACAAAATAATTCAGTGAGAATACTGGCAATGCAGTACATGTTTGCAATTTTTTTAGTATACATCTTAATAAAAGACATCTGGATTTTCATATCTGCTTTTACATTCAATTTGCTGCAATAGTATATATCATGTAGCCTCTGGAAAATTACACCGTATACTCTTGAGAGGATGAGAATGAAAATGGCAAATAATTATATATTACTATGAAAATACTTTTGACTTCATGAACCTCTTACAAGGACCCTAAGTAGTCCCTAAACCACACTCTGAGAACTACTGATGTGACTGAAACGGACAATTTTGAAGGAACATACAAATAATTAAAATCTGACCCAAGATGAATGAACAAAATCATATAGACCAATAACCTTTAACAGAATAAACTGAAAAAGTAATAACGCTATCCCCTTAGTACTCCCTAAAACAGTTTGTTAAGTAGTCTATCAGAACTTCAAGAAACAGAAACAAATTACTTCTTTTTTGCTAAAATTTTCCAAGCACAAAAGAAAGCCTGATAACTAAATCCACAAGGATTACACAATCTAACATCCAATCCATAATCTAATACGTAATATACTTGTATAATTTAATACCCAAACCAAAGATAGCATTAAAATAGTAAGTAAGAGGCTATTTTATTTACATATATATACATACAAACTTCCCAGGTGGCACTAAGGGTAAAGAACCCACCTGCCAATGCAGGAAACTTGGGTTTGACCCCTAGGTTGGGAAGATTCCCTGGAGGAAGGATCCTACTCTAATATTCTTGCCTGGAGAATCCCATGGACTGAGGAGTCTATTGCGCTATACTCCATTGCATCACAAAGAGTCAGACATGACTGATGTGACTGAGCATGCATGTGTGCATATATATAAAAATCCTAAATAAAATATTAATAAGTCAAATTTTTATTTAAATAAAATCAGGCTAAAAATGTTATTCAGGAAAACAACAAAAGTTCAACATAAGAAAACCAATTCATTTACTTGACTACAATAATAGTTAAAAAGAAAAATAAAATGACTGTCAATACTCATTTTTGATTAAAACACTTACTAAACTTGAAATGGAAGCAAATTTCCTTAAATAGAGAAAGAATATGTATAAGAAAAGAGTTAACAATGTAATTACTACTAAAACTTCAGAAACATTCCTATTACTGAAGAGCAAGACAAGAGTCACTACTAGTATTACCATTATGTAACATGTTTTGGAGGTCTTAATCAAGTCTATACAAGTACACACACAAACACACATAGACATGTATCATATATACATAAATAGTGAAAAAGTAGAAAAGTGATCATTACTTGCAAATAAAGTAATGGTATATTTAGATAATCAACCAAAAAAAAAACCACTAGAATTTTTAATAGAGACTAGAAAATTGAGCAATTACAAGATAAATATCAAGACATACAAACATACACATATTGCTTTCTTAGTAATCAAACAGAAAATGTTATGAAAAAAAGAAACCCTACTCAGATTACCTTTAAATAAAAAATGAAAACATGTTTAAAAAAACCAAAACACATAGGCATAAATTTATGAAATGTGAGATGAAAATGATAAAATAACTGTAAGCCCAAATGAAGAACCGAAACACTGTAGAGACATTTGCTCCTCATTGAAAAGTTCCATAAAAATTAGAAACTTAAGTTTGCTGAATGACTATAAACAAAGGTAAATAATAAATGAAAGACTGAAAGAAAAACTGTATAAAGGATCAATAACCATATGTCCAGAGAGCTCTCACAAATCAGTTTTAAACAGCCAAATAACCGGATAAAAAGGAACCCCAATGATTAACATACATGCAAAAGAAATGTGAAACCTCACTTGAAAATCAAATAAGTGTAAATTAAAACAAGATAATTTTTGAATGTAGTTTAGAATGTGAAAGAGCATGATATACCCAGTTTGGGTGAGGGTACTAGGGTGTAAGACACTGTTGTAAATTGGTAACATCTTGTGGGAGGGCAACTTAGAAATACTTATCAAAATTTCAATTAATTCAAAGACAAGAGCTGCCCATTTTGAATGTAAACCTCATTTCCCATAAATATAAGAGCTCATTTTAGAGGTGCTGTGATGACAGAATGAATGTTTTGTAAATGGTAAAATGTGCACATGACACATGCACCCCCTCCCACCCCATATACCATGATCCTATTTTTGTTAAAGAATTTTATTTTAATTTGAAAAATAGATTATCTGTCAAGGTATTAATATTGAAGTCTTTCTAAATGTGTTAAAGCAATGTACCAAAAACTTCAAACAAAATCTTTTCAAATACATGACAAACTCCTCTGATCTGGCAAGGTTTAGTATGCCTACCACTTTTTCTCCCCAGGGACTTGCCTAAGTAGTATCAGAAACAGGACAGGAAAGAGGTCAAAAAGTATCCTAGAAGATGGGACTGACATACATACACTACTGTGCATAAAACATAATTAATGAGATCCCACTGTTAAGCACAGAGAACTCTACTCAGTGATCTGTGGTGACCTAAATGGGAAGGAAATCAAAAGAACAGATAGACGTATACGTATAACTGATTCACTCTGCTATACAGCAGAAACTAACATAACATTGTAAAGCAGCTATACTCCAATAAAAAAAATTTTTTTTAAGTATCCTAGAAAAAGCATGGGATTCTGAAATAGAACTGGGTTCAAGTTCTCTTCCTACTTAGCAGCAAGTATTTGGGGCAATTATATGCCCTTTAGTTGCTTGTTTCCTCATCTGTAAAACAGTCAGAATGCTGTTTCTCGTATAAATGAAAATTTAAATGAGATATTCTACCAAAATGTTAATTGTCGTTTTTATAATGCAGGTCTCCTAACTCAGTTTAGTAGTGCACATTAAACAAAAAAGGGGATTTCCTCAAGCCTTTCCCCTTCCAAACTTTCAGTTCTAGTTTTACTCTAAAAGTTTAAGGAAGGTCATTTGTTGTGAATTTGAGTATGGAACAGCATCCGCACTGGGCCAGTTTCTAGCTATGAATGCTGGTTAACAGGTATGCAAAACATAAAGGCAAATGACCAAGGCAGATCAAATCATACACCCAACAACAAAATGCAATAAGTCTCTGGGGAAAGAAGAAAGGCAGGGGCCCTGGGACCTGACCTGCCTCTTTGGAAACCTGTATGCAGGTCAGGAAGCAACAGTTAGAATTAGACATGGAACAACAGACTGGTTCCAAATAGGAAAAGAAGTACGTCAAGGCTGTATATTGTCACCCTGCTTATTTAATTTATATGCAGAGTACATCATGAGAAATGCTGGGCTGAAGGAAGCACAAGCTGGAATCAAGATTGCCAGGAGAAATATCAACAACCTCAGATATGCAGATTACACCCACCCTTATGGCAGAAGTGAAGAAGAACTAAAAAGCCTCTTGATGAAAGTGAAAGTGGAGAGTGAAAAAGTTGGCTTAAAGCTCAACATTCAGAAAACTAAGATCATGGCATCCAGTCCCATCACTTCATGGCAGTTAGATGGGCAAACAGTAGAAACAGTGGCTGACTGTATTTTTCTAGGCTCCAAAATCACTGCAGATGGTGATTGCAGCCATGAAATTAAAAGACGCTTACTCCTTGGAAGGAAGGTTATGACCAACCTAGATAGCATATTGAAAAGCAGAGACATTACTTTGCCAACAAAAGTCCGTCTAGTCAAGGCTATGGTTTTTCCAGTGGTCATGTATGGATGTGAGAGTTGGACGGTGAAGAAAGCTGAGCGCCGCAGAATTGATGCTTTTGAACTGTGGTGTTGGAGAAGACTCTTGAGAGTCCCTTGGACTGCAAGGAGATCAAACCAGTCAATTCTAAAGGAAATCAGTCCTGGGTGTTCATTGGAAGGACTGATGTTGAAGCTGAATGAAACTCCAATACTTTGGTCACCTGATGTGAAGAACTGACTCATTGGAAAAGACCCTGATGCTGGGAAAGATTGAAGGCAGGAGGAGAAGGGGATGACAGAGGATGAGATGGTTGGGTGGCATCATCAACTCGATGGACATGGGTTTGGGTGGACTCTGGGAGTTGGTGATGGACAGGGAGGCCTGGTGTGCTGCGGTTCATGGGGTCGCAAAGAGTCGGACACGACTGAGCGACTGAACTGAACTGAACTGGGACCTTAAATCGTGTCCAGTATAAATCCTGTCAAAATCTTTATTAGGTGACCTTGTGTAGTATTTGGAAGGAAAGGGAGAGAGGCAGTGAGGGAGGGGAGGAAGGTAAGAGAGACGGAAAGGGAGAGAAAGATGGAGACAAATGAGAGAAAAAGGAGGGAAAAGGAACCACAGATTCCTAAGAGTAATTTGGGGAAGCCTATCTAATGGCAAGATCTAATGCCAAAGCTTTGGCATTTTGGCTGGGAAATTTCAAGTGCTTTTCTAGAATATGGCAGAGTGATGAGCTATTCAGATACAACCACTAATTTATACAATATGATATAAAAATAGAAGCTACAATAACTAAAAAATTAAAAAGGCCTAAGTTCATGAGCTGTCAAAAATGATTATTAAATACACTCGTGAGTCTAATTGGTAACGAATTTTTTTCTACCCTTTACTTCTATCTACCACTCCTCCATTATATAAACTTAAAATATGCAAACATTGTAAAGGATCACTATTGGGTATGAGTCCTACTATTAACTCTCAAAAAAGAATATAAACTCTACCACAAATAATTTTTGTGTGTGTTTTTTCTCTATATTTAACTGACAGATTTTCATTAGGGTTGTTATTGTATAAAAAAAAGTATTTCTAACCTCACACATGAAACAAACAGGACAGTATGCTCTGATCTTAGTAATTTGTTTAATGTAATAAATAAAAATAAGGTAACATAATAAAAATGAAAATGAAACAAATGCAAAAATTACATTTTAAAAGTCAACAAATATATTTGGATTTCTTGGTAACGAAGAGCAAATTCAGGTATATACTTTTGCTAATTCTATAAAACAACAAGTAATGAGATCTGTACCCAGAATGGGGACAGTGGGAGTGTAGCTGGAAATCTGGATGTTGGAAAGCAGAGGAGTGGTAAGGGACAAAGACACATATACACACAAAAAAGCAGAATCCTAAAGTAGCAGAATGGGAAGCTGATACTCTGTGACTAACAAAAGTTTGAGAAGTAAACACCACCATGGAATTCTCGAAGTTAGGATAGGAGGAAAAAGGAAGATTGACTAAAAATCTGTTTGAAAAAGACGTAGACCCTCATATCTCCCATACCACTCCATTCAGCCAGGTGAATGCTCCTCCTTAACTTCTGTAAAAGGCTAGTTATTTTTCCTGTAGAAGGTAAAATGAGGGTCTTTTCAATGTGGATCATGAGTCAAATGAAAGGAAATGACACCAGATGGCAACTTGGATCTCCACGGAATGAGGAGCACTAGAAACGGTAAATTTGTGGTAAATATAATAGGTAGGTGTCAGGCTTCCCAGGTGGCTCAGTGGTAAAGAATCTACCTGCTAATGCAGGAGATGCAGGCTGGATCCCTGGGTTGGGAAGATCCCTGGAGGAGGAAATGGCAACCCAACTCCAGTATTCTTGCCTGAGAAATTCCATGGACAGAGGAGCCTGGCAGGCTACAGTCCATGGGGTCACAAAGAGTCAGACATGACTGAGCAACTGAGCACATTGTTTTCATCTCTTCTGTTAAAGATAAATTCTCAGGGCAAAAATTATAACACAGCATTGTAGGGTTAAAATGTATATGGACATAACAAATATACAATAATTGCACTAAGAACAGTAAACAGAAATATAATGCTGTAAAATTACAATATTTACCTGATAGAGTTAGGATAAAGATGCTTATTATAGTCCCTAGAGCAAAGGCTGGAAAATTTTTACATAAAAGAGCAGAAAGCATATATCTTAGGCTTTGCAGGACATAAGCATCTAGCACCTAATCAACTCTGTTGTTGTTTAGTTGCTCAGTCGTGTCTGACTCTTTGCAACTCCCTGGACTATAGCCCACCAGACTCCTCTGTCCATGGGATTTCCCAGGCAAGAATACTAGAGTGGGTTGCCATTTCCTTCTCTAGGGGATCTTCCCCACTCAGGGATCGAACCTGTGTCTCCTGTATTCGCAGGTAGATTCTTTACCACTAAGCCACCAGGGAAGCCCATGAAGAACAATTAAAGCCAAAATAAGTAGAAGGAAGAAAACAATAGAGAACAGAAATCAACGAAATACAAACATATATAGAGTAAATCAATGAAATTAAATGCTGGCTCTTTGAACAAATCAATCACATTCATTGGTAAATCTCCAACTGAACAGATCACAGAGGAAAAAAAGAGAAGACACAAATTACACTGTCATGGAATAAAACATTAAGCGATAAGAAGGGAATATTATGAAAAACTTTATGACAGTAAATCTGACAATTTAGATTGAAACAAATTCCTCAAAAGATACAAATTAACAAAATTGACACAAGATGCAATAGGAAGCTTGAATAAACCAATATAAACTAAAGAAACTGAATCTGTAACTTAAAAAAAGGGTCAAATATCTTAAGGAATCCACAACAAAACTATTAGAGCTATTTTTAAAAGTTTAGCAAGATTCCCAGTTACAAGTCTACAAAAACCAATTATATTTCTACTGATCAGCAATGAAAAATTGGAAAATTCAATAAAACTCTAATTCCACTTACAAGAGCACCCAAAACAATGAAATTCTTAGGGACAAGTTATTCAAAATGTGTGTGAAATCTGCACAACTAAAAACTATATACCACTGTTGAAAGAAATTAAAGATCAAACTACATGAAAAAACATATGACATTCATGGATTTAAAAAATTCAGTATTGTTAAGAAGTCAGTTCCTGTCAAATTTATCTATAAATTCAAGCAATTCCAGTGAAAATTTAAGCAAGTTTTTTTTTTTAAAGACATTAACAAGCTGATTCCAAAGTTAGTATGGAAATGGAAAGTACCTACAATAGTCAAAGCAAAGCAAATTTTAAAATGGACAAAGTTCAAAGACTTCATGTTTTTAAGACATACTATAATGCCATAGTAATCAAGACAGTGTAGAACTGACATAAGAATGGGCTAATGTCAATGGAAGAGAATAGGGAACAAATACATTTATATACACATTCAAGCACACTGCCAGTTTATTTTTGACAAAGGTAGCAAGAAAATCAATGGGAAAAGAAACATCAGATAGTACTGGGGGAAAAAAACTCATCAACCTTTACCTCACAATACAATAAAATTTAACTTGGAATGGATCACACATCTAAATACAAAAGCTAAATGTAAGAAACTTTTTAGAATAAAACGCAGGAGAAAAATCTCTGCAACCTTACAGTATACAAAGATTTGTTAGCCAAGACACAAATATCATGAACCAGAAGAATGAAAAGTTGGTGAACTGGACTTAATCAAAAGTAAAAAACTTCTCCTCTTTGACGGATACCATTAAGAAAACTAAAGAGCAAGCCACAATGTGGGAGAAAATACTGGAAACATATTTATAATACATATTTGTACATGAAACGTATTAAGAACTCTTACAATTCAATGAAAAAAAGACAACCTATCTTTTTAGATGCACAAAATATCTGTCAAGAAAGCCAAATGTGAAGAGTCTTTACAAAGATATATGATTGGCAAGTAAGCATATGAAAAGATGCCCAATATCATTAGTCATTAGGAAAACAAATACACAACCTCTACACAATCACCAGAATGGCTCAAATGAAAGGGAAGGACAGCAACAAGTATGGACAAGGATGTGAAGCAAGTGGAATGCTTATACACTGATGGTGGGATATAAACTTAAACTGACAAATCCACTTAGGAAAATTATTCTGCAGTTTCCCATAAGGTTAAGCACAAAGCCACCCTACGACCCAGACATTTCACTTCAAGGTAGAAAAATGAAGACATATAGCCACACAAAGAATTGTCCATAAAAGTCATAACAGCATTATTCAAAATAACCAAATACTGGGACAACTGATATATCTGTCAAATGATGAATAGATAAACAAATGGTATTATATTTATACAGTGGAACCCTGCTAAGCAGGTAAAAGGAATTAATTACTGATATATAAACAACATAAATGGGTCTCAAAATCATTATGCTATACCAAAGAAGCCAGATGGAAAAGAATAATGTATTATTCTATTTATATGAAATTCTAAAAAAACACAAAGCAAACTAAATCTATAATATCTGAAAGTAGATCAGTAGTTGGCTACAGCTGGGAGTGGAAGCACTGCAACAGACACAGGAAAAGCTTCCATGTGTTGGAAATGTTTTATATCTTGATTTTGGTGATGGTTACTTGGATATATGCATCGATCAAAACGCAGTAAACTATTTTTTAACTAGGTACGATTTACTGTTCATAGTTATAACTCATAAGCTGAAACATATACATGCAAGGAGATACCATTAACACTCACTGAAATACCAAAATTAAAAAAACTCAATACTGGGACTTCCCTGGTGGTCCAGTGGCTAACACTCTGTGCTGTCAATGCAGAGGGCCTGGGGTTGATCCCAGGGCTCAGGGAAATAGATCCCACATGCCACAACAAAGATCAAAGATTTCAGATACGACAACTGAGACATGGTGCAGCCAAATAAATTAATATTTTTTAAAAAGACGCAATACTAAGAGTCAATGATGATACAACATAACTGCAGCTCTCATACACTGTTGATGGGAATGGAAACAAGTAGAACCTCTTTGAAAATTGTTTGGCATAATCTGGCAAGCTCAAAGACATGTATTCTGTATGACTCAGCAACTTTAGTCATAGGCATATATCATAGATGAACTCCTGCATGTGTGTAAGATAAGCTATGAGAATGCTGATGGTTTCACTGTTGAAAGCAGCTAGAAACTAGAAATGCCCTCAATATCCATTAATAGTAGTATGAATAAACTGTAGTATATACATGCAACTGAATACTGTACAGCCATGAAAACACAGTACAGTTTCACATAGCAGTATGAATGAATCTCTTCAAAAATAACATCAAATGAAAGAAGTCAGACAAAAGATTTATCATGTTATGATTCCATTTTATATAAAGTTCAAGATCACACCCATTTCAATTCTAGCTTGAGGTGTAAAGACAATGGTTACCTGTGAGAAGGAAGGGGTTAAACGCTGATGAATATAAAAACAATAAATTACTAAAAAGAAAATGAAAATATTTAACCTCTGTGTTTTCTATGAAGCAATTACTTAAAATGTGAGAAATATGAAAGATAAAACAAACTAGAAAAAGACTATCTAAGATATCCAACAAGCTATCCAATATACCTACTATATCACAAGCTCAGGGAAAGAAATCTCTATGTTAATTGATATTGTTTATCTGAACACTCACTCTGACTCATTACACTATACCTGTACTGAGTGTGATTAAAAGCTCTTCAGAAGACACGTGTGGGGCATCTTAATCTTATTTGCAAAATAACTCAGGTTGCATCATGAATAAAAATGTGATCCAACAGAAGTGCCCTAATTATATGTCTGCATTTAAAAAAATCTTTTGAAATACCAATTTAGCATTCACTCCTAGTTACTGATTTACTCACTAGAACTTGAGTGTACATGTCCACTTTCTTCATCAGGAAAGAATTTTACCTTGATAGGTAATGCTTTCAGAAATATGATCCAAAGTCTCACTAAAATCACTCTCCCATGGTTTCTAATACAAATTTATAGTGATAATACCAAATGAATATTATATTATTAAAACACATAACACCAGCTTCACAGAAAATTTAAATCCTAGATGGGAACTGAAATCTAAATGGAAACTATTTTATGATTCTTTTTGAAACGCAAGAAATTGGTATATAACATTATATAAGTTTCAGGTGTACAACATTATAATTTGACATCTGTGTATGCCACAGAGTGATCACTACCAAAAGTCTAGTTACCATCCATCATCACAGTTTGGCCCCTTCACTCATTTCACCCACCCTGCAACCCTCTTTGCCTCTGATAACAACCTATCTGTTCTCTGTATCTGTGAATGTGTTTTTGTTTTGCTTTATTTGTTCATTTTTTTTTCTTAAGTTCCACAAGAGTGAAATCATACAGTTTCATCTTTCTCTTATTTCATTTATCATAATATCCTCAAGCTTTGTTCATGTTGTTGTAAGTGGCAATATTTCTTTCTTTTTATGGCTGAGTAATATTCCACTGTGTATTTATACCACATCTTCTTTATCCATTCATTCTTTAGTGAACATCTAGGTTGTCTCCATATCTTGGTTATTGTAAATAATACTGAATGAACATAGTCAATAGTGAAGCTGGATTTGTCTGACTTCAGGGTGCCACCAGGTCCCTCTTTTTGGACATTTGGATATACACATGACAAAAGAACATCATTGAAAAGCCTAACTGACATGTCTGATTAATAACTCTAATTATTAAGGGAATAACATGATAATGGGCCTTAGGAAGCATCACTATGAACAAAGGTAGTGGAGGTGATGGAATTCCAGTTGACCTACTTCAAATCCTGAAAGATAATGCTGTGAAAGTGCTACACTCAATATGTCAGCAAATTTGGAAAACTCAGCAGTGGCCACAGGACTGGAAAAGGTCAGTTTTCATTCCAATCCCAAAGAAAGGCAACGCCAAAGAATGCTCAAACTACTGCACAATTGCACTCATCTCATACGCTAGTAAAGCAATAATCAAAATTCTCCAAGCCAGGCTTCAGCAAAATGTGAACCGTGAACTTCCAGATGTTCCAGATGGTTTTAGAAAAGGCAGAGGAAGCTGAGATCAAATTGCCAACATCCGCCGGATCATCGAAAAAGCAAAAGAATTCCAGAAAAACATCTATCTCTGCTTTATTGACTATGCCAAAGCCTTTGACTGTGTGGATCACAATAAACTGTGGAAAATTCTTAAAGAGATGGGAATACCAGAGCACCTGACCTGCCTCTTGAGAAACCTGTATGCAGTTCAGGAAGCAACAGTTAGAACTGGACATGGAAGAGCAGACTGGTTCCAAATAGGAAAAGTAGTACGTCAAGGCTGTATATTGTCACCCTGTTTATTTAACTTATATGCAGAGTACATCATGAGAAACGCTGGGCTGGAGGAAGCACAAGCTGGAATCAAGATTGCCAGGAGAAATATCAATAACCTCAGATATGCAGATGACACCACCCTTGTGGGAGAAAGGGAAGAAGAACTAAAGAGCCTCTTGATGAAAGTGAAAGAGGAGAGTGAAAAAGTTGGCTTAAAGCTCAACATTCAGAAAACTAAGATCATGGCATCCAGTCCTATCACTTCATGGCAGACAGATGAGGAAACAGTAGAAACAGTGGCTGACTTGATTTTTCTGGGCTCCAAAATCACTGCAGATGGTGATTGCAGCCATGAAATTAAAAGACACTTATTCCTTGGAAGAAAGGTTATGACCAACCTAGATAGCATATTGAAAAGCAGAGACATTAGTTTGTCAACAAAGGTCTGTCTCGTCAAGGCTATGATTTTTCCAGTGGTCATGTATGGATGTGAGAGTTGGACTATAAAGAAAGCTGAGAGCTGAAGAATTGATGCTTTTGAACTGTGGTGTTGGAGAAGACTCTTGAGAGTCCCTTGGACTGCAAGGAGATACAACCAATCCATCCTAAAGGAAATCAGTCCTGAATATTCATTGGAAGGACTGATGCTGAAGCTGAAACTCCAATATTTTGGCCACCTGATGCGAAGAGCTGACTCATTGGAAAAGACCCTGATGCTGGGAAAGATTGAAGGCAGGAGGAGAAGGGGATGACAGAGGATGAGATGGTTGGATGGCATCATCGAGTCAATGGACATGGGTTTGGGTGGACTCTGGGAGTTGGTGATGGACAGGGAGGCCTGGCATGCTGCAGTTCATGGGGTTGCAAAGAGTCGGACATGACTGAGCGACTGAACTGAACTGAACATGATAATTCATTATCACACAGGCTGAACAACTGTCTTAAGATCAAAGGAACATCAGAAGTAGCTCCTCACAAAAATGACTGGAAATTCCTCTATTTTTAAGATATCTTCTGTGATAAAATATTTTATTCAAAACCTCTTCTGTATAGTCATCTGATAACAAAAGCTGAACACAAGCATGGTGAGGAAATGCTAAAAAAATATAATGTTAATTTTACTTTCAAAGTTGTAGTCTTAGAGAATCACCAAATAAACTGTTGGTTTATCATCATGCTTGTTAAATTATATACACATATATATACATATATATTTTTAAATCAAGAATCCTTTCCCTAACTTTGAAGATAATGGACCTTTTGAGTGTGAAGATCAAAACCTAGACTAGGTCTCTCCTGCAAACATAGATATACAATAACCCACTTCTGATATCTAGCTGACCAAATCACATTATAGGCAGTAAGTAGGGCACGGAATGTGCATGCTCAGTCGTGTCCAACTCTTTACAATCCCATGGACTGTAGCTCACCAGGCTCCTCTGTCCATGGAATTTTCCAGGCAAGAAATACTGAAATGGGTTGTCATTTCCTTCTCCAGCAGATCTTCCTGACCCAGGGATCAAACCAGAGTTTCTCGAGTCTCCTGCATTAGCAGGTGGATTCTTTACCATTTGCACCACCAGGCATAGCAATAATCAAAAGCATATACTTTGGAGTTGGATACATGAGTATTAAATCCTAGCTCTGTTATTTATTAGCAATGTAACCTTGAGCTTCAATTTCGTAATCTATAAAATAGAGATGATAACCCCACCTACTTCAAGGGGCTATTACAATCAAACGAGACAGCATAGGCAGCACCCCATCCTACAAATACTAAATGGTGGCAGCTACTTCCCCCTGTGTTACCAGGAAAGGGGTTATATCTTGCTGCTCTTAAAACATCAGCACACGTTGTGGTGTGGCTGTTTCACAAATAAACGATCACTTTATATACATATATATTACACATATAAATTATTGTGAATGATTTTTCAGGAATAATAATTTAATAGCTGAGAAGTACTAAGTCTAAACAGTTAGAACTGGACATGGAACAACAGACTGGTTCCAAATAGGAAAAGGAGTACGTCAAGGCTGTATATTGTCACCCTGCTTATTTAACTTATATGCAGAGTACCTCATGAGAAACGCTGGGCTGGAAGAAACACAAGCTGGAATCAAGATTGCCGGGAGAAATATCAATAACCTCAGATATGCGGATGACACCACCCTTATGGCAGAAAGTGAAGAAGAACTAAAGAGCCTCTTGATGAAGGTGAAAGAGGAGAGTGAAAAAGTTGGCTTAAAGCTCAACGTTCAGAAAACTAAGATCATGGCATCTGGTCCCATCACTTCATGGGAAATAGATGGGGAGACAGTGGAAACAGTGTCAGACTTTATTTTTGGGGGCTCCAGAATCACTGCTGATGGTGACTGCAGCCATGAAATTAAAAGACGCTTACTCCTTGGAAGGAAGATTATGGCCAACCTAGATAGCATATTTAAAAGCAGAGACATTACTTTGCCAACAAAAGTCCGTCTAGTTAAGGCTATGGTTTTTCCAGTGGTCATGTATGGATGTGAGAGTTGGACAGTGAAGAAGGCGGAGCGCCGAAGAATTGATGCTTTTGAACTGTGGTGTTGGAGAAGACTCTTGAGAGTCCCTTGGACTGCAAGGAGATCCAATCAATCCATCCTAAAAGAGATCAATCCTGGGTGTTCATTGGAAGGACTGATGTTGAAGCTGAAACTCCAATACTTTGGCCACCTCATGCGAAGGGTTGACTCATTGGAAAAGACCCTAATGCTGGGTAGGATTGGGGGCGGGAGGAGAAGGGGACGACAGAGGATGAGATGGTTGGATGGCATCACCGACTTGATGGACATGGGTTTGGGTAGACTCCAGGAGTTGGTGATGGACAGGGAGGCCTGGCGTGCTGCAATTCATGGGGTCACAAAGAGTCGGACACGACTGAGAGACTGAACTGAACTAAACTAAGTCTAAAACATGGAGCTGATCCCACAAAAAGAGTAACTGAGATGACTTCTCTATGTAACAAGAGAAACCCCAATCTGAAAAAGGCAGAGTCTAATTTAGAAGTTCCCTTTTTTCTGAAACTTAGTCCATTCAGCCACACAGTCCTAAAACTGAATGAAAAAAAGAAAACGTTTGACAAAAAAATAGTTGGTAAGTAGCAATGTGATAAGTAGCAACTGCATTTGATGGGGAAGTAGAAAAAGGATGTGCTTTATATCTTGTATTCCTATTAATTCTGTTATATAACCATTTCTCACTATAAAATTTAAAGATGCAAAATGTGACAATTCATGAGAATAAGGCCATACAAATTAGAACAATAAGTTTCAAAATTTCAAGGCTGCCTCATGCTCTTAACACCCTCTGCTCCCTCTCGACCACCCACACTGGTAGATTGGCCACAGCAACCTTTTCTTTCCCATTGCCTCCTCCACCAGGGCTTAGCTGGGTCAGGCCGAGAAAAAGGCAAAGCTTTGAAGTAACCATATGCATCTTCAAGTATTTAAACATACATCTGAACACTCTGCCAATGGCATTCCTGAATCCAATATGCATTCTATTTTTGTGGTGGTTTTTAGAGTTAGGCTTCCCTGGAGGCTTAGAGGGTAAAGCGTCCGCCTGCAATGCAGGAGACCCGGGTTCAATCCCTGAGTTGGGAAGATCCCCTGGAGAAGGAAATGGCAACCCACTCCAGTACTCTTGCCTGGAAAATCCCATGAACGGAGGAGCCTGGTAGGCTGCAGTCCATGGGGTCGCTAAGAGTAGGAAATGACTGAGCGACTTCACTTTCACTTTTCCCTTTCATGCACTGGAGAAGGAAATGGCAACCCACTCCAGTATTCTTGCCTGGAGAATCCCGGGGATGGCGGAGCCTGGTGGGCTGCCATCTATGGGGTCACACAGAGTCAGACACAACTGAAGTGACTTAGCAGCAGCAGCAGCCAGTACTCTTGCCTGGAAAATCCCATGGACGGAGGAGCCTGGGAGGCTGCAGTCCATGGGGTCGCAAAGAGTCGGACACGACTGAGCGACTTCACTTTCTTTAGAATTAGCCTTGCTCCTAGTTCTATTTCACCATGCCATCTCATTCCCAGAAATGTGATTTGTTCTTCCTTGCTACAAGCCTCAATGACCTTAGGAAAGGGTTTTTGCTTTATTTGTTGGCCTCTCTGCACCTTACCCTCCAACTGGGAGTTATTAAACCATTCAATACTTACTCTGACTTCCTGAGAGCTAGACTCCTGACTGCTCACCCTAACCAGAACTTGGGTTCTGTACAAACCCTGACTAACCACATGTCACTCATCCTTTCTCCCTGGGAACATACGTCCCACTTGTAGATCCAGTAACAGAATCCTGAACCTGTTCCCATGTCCAGTCCCATGGCCCCCGATGCAACACCTCTGCCTGGATTGTATCCTTCTTGTGTCCCCTGACCTTTTCTGAGTGCATGATTTAACAAGGGCAGTAGTTAGGAAAAGGCAATGCCCATAGAGCCAAGGTAGTTAAGTAAATAAAACACAACTAAATATGAAAGATGGCGAGACAGTGTAGATTAAAAACAAAAAAAGAGCATGAATCAGGGAGACACACCCAAATTCCAATAAATGTGACACATTGGGCAAGCTTTGGTTTTTCCCTCTTCACATGAGATGAGATGATTAGTGAGGTAATCCCAATCACCCAAACATACTCTCTTTCCAATTCACAGATACTGGGGATCTGTTAAATTTTCAGATTGACAAGTTGGGAACTGCTGGCTCTCCATTAGAGATTCTCCACTAGAGATTTTAATGCATTTACATCTGGGGTTGTGGCATGACCAGACTTTCATATACTGATGTGCTCACAGAGGCATGCTATTGGGGTTACCTTTTATAGGGAAGATGGGTTTCAGTTGCTGCCTGTTCTCTGAATGGCTTAAAATGCTGCAGCCTATGTATGCAAAACATTAGCAAGGTTACTTCCCCCCAACCCATCCATAAAGAGTACTGAAAAATCTTTAAGAGGCAGAGACCTTGATTGCTATAGTTTTGCATGTTTTTCAGTACCTCAATCAGCAACCTTGTAAAAACGCGTTGCATGGATAAATGGACCATATAGAGATTGCAGTAGGTCCTACCTAACTATTCTAACCAAAAAATAAAGCTACAAATTCTGGAAACTCCTTAGTAAACCTAGAAAATTTGTTGATTGAAGTGAACCTTAAATGGGTGTTATACTAAATGGTGGGTAAGAAAGAACAAAAAGTGATTTAGGCACGGTGTTTGTCATACAAATAAAAATTGAGAAGTCGTGAAAAATGAACAAAAAGTAGAAAATATGCATGCTAAATTAGAGAGTTGGATTGATGAACCGAGAGAGCCAGCTTAGGCCTATACCTACAACGTGAAATTGAAAGTGTATCTCTCTGTACTTGGAGTCAAAGAGATATCATCAAATTCTGTTCTATGAGCTAAACATAATTAGAAAAAGCACTGCCCTTTAGACAAAGTAAGCACGAGTCAATTATAGTGGGTAAAATTACTGGAGTGTCCAGTTAAGAAAGATCCTAGGTTAATGATTGGGAGTTTAAGAAGTCCCTATAAATACACAGAAATTTTTGAATATGTGCATTTTTAGGACAAGGAAGTCATTGCTTTCTTTAGATTGTTAATGAGATAACATCTCAAACTGAGATGTTATCTTAAGAACCCACAGATTTAAAATTCAAAGTCTTTTGCATACCCATTTGTCAGAATTTAAGGAAAAAAAAACCAATTTTGTACTGCTTTTAATTCTGGCTAATTTCCCAGGGCTATGTATAATTTATAGTACTTAGTGCAAAGCCTGGGGCTATTACAAACTATAACAAATGAAAGGGAAGGGAAAAGGTTTTGATGTGACAAATAAAATCCAAACTATATCAAGTTGCATATAGAGAAGTAGCTGTTTTGTACAACCAAAGTAACATTTAAGGGACACTAAATCCATTCTAAGTCAACCAGTATACTGTATAGCATAGCACAGGGAACTCTACTCAATACTCTGTAATGACCTATGTGAGCAAAGCATCTAAAAGAGTGGATATATGTATAACGGACTCACTTGGCTGCACAGCAGAAACTAACACAATATTGTAAATCAACTCTACACCAATAAAAATGAAAAACAAAGCAAAGTCAATAGCAAACAACTTTCCCACATGCTGCGCCTCTGGTGGGGCCAGCATGCCAAAATGATAGTACCATATTGCCCCCTACTGGACTGGGAAAGATAAACCTAAACAGGACTTTTATAGTGAAGTAGTTACTTTTTTTTTAAGTGTTGACTTTTAAAAGGACTTAATTGGAATGCTCTTTTCCTACAATTCAAGTTTAGTCTAATATTAGCATAAGTCTAGGTTATTCATTCTATAGTAATTTTATTGTGGCAGTAATTAAATGTGGTGGAGACGTTTAGAAGAATCAATCACTAACATAAGGTAACACTTAAACATTATTATATTTTTCTAAAAACTATATAGGATCTTATAGTTTAAAAAGGCTGAACAAAGTCTCTAGTCTAACCAACTGTACGGTGCACATCTCTGCCAAGTAGTTGCCCAGCGTTGGTTTACACATTCTGGTGACAGAAAACTCACCGTACCTGAAAACAGTCTATTCTATTCTGGATAATTCCACTTAGGGCTGAAAATTACTCTATCTCTCCAGGAGAAAACCCCTCAAATATTTAAGCCGAGAAAATTCATCCCCCTAAATCGTCTATTCTCCAAACAAAGTAAGCAAGTTCCTTTGGCAGCAGCTCCTGTGACCAGGGGTCAGATGTCTCCACCATTCCAAATACACTCATCTAAATGTGTGTTTGTTTCCACTGCAGCTACAACAAATTCCTGCAAATTTCGTGATTTAAAACATACACTTAGTATCTTAGTATTCTTTAAGTCAGAAGCCTGACACTGGTCTCACTGTGCCAACAGGGCCACATTCTTTTCTGGAGGCTCTAGGCTAGGAGGACCTGTTTTCTTGCCTTTTCTAGCTTGGAGATACCACTCATTTTCTTTGGCTCATGACTCCCTCTCACTATCTTTAAAGGGAGCAACACTGCATCTCTCTGACCATTCTTCCACAATCACCTTTTCCTCTTACCACCATCTCAGCCAGGAAGGGTACATTTAATGACTCACATGATTAGGCTGAGCCCAATTAGACAATTCCTCAGCAGTAAAGAATCTGTTTGCCAATACAGGAGACTGTGGTTCGATCCCTGGGTTGGAAATATCCTCCAGAGGAGGAAATGGCAACCCATTCCAGCATTCTTGCCTGGATAATACCATGGACAGAGGAGACTGGCGGGCTATAGTCCAAAGGGTGGCAAGGAGATGGACACAACTGAATGAGCACACATACACAACTAGATAATTAAGGATAATCTGTATTATCTCTGCATCCTTAATCTTAATGACATCTGCCAAGTCCCTTCTTTTAAGGTATGGATACATATTCACAAGTTTGGGGGATTAGTACATGGACTACTACAAAATGCATTCCCATCTGTATTTGTTCCTCATAAAGTAGAACATTCCATCTGAATGCGGGACTCCAGGAATGACTAGCACTGAGTGAAAAAAGGACTGTCACCTTAACCTTTTCAGATTGTAGTTGTTCAGTCACTAAGTCATGCCCAACTCTTTTTGACCCCATGGTGTGTGGACTTCCAGGCTCCTCTGTTCTCCACTATCTCCCAGAGTTTGCTCAAATTCACATACTTTGAGTCAATGATGCTATCTAACCATGTCATCCTCTGCTGCCCCCTTCTCCTTTTTCCCTCAGTCTTCCCCAGCATCAAGGTCTTTTCCAATGAGTCAGCTCTTCTCATCAGGTGACCAAAGTATTAGAGCTTCAGCTTTAGCAAGTCTTTCCAATGAATATTTAGGACTGATTTCCTTTAGGATTGACTGGTTTGTTCGCCTTGCAGTCCAAGGGACTCTCAAGAGTCTTCTCCAACACAATTCAAAAGCATCGGTTCTTCAGCACTCAGTCTTCTTTATGGTTCAACTCTCACATCCATTACTGGAAAAGACCACAGCTTTGACCCTACTGTCCTTCGTTGGCAAAGTAATGACTCTGCTTTTTAATATACCGTCTAGGTGTGTCATAGCTTTCCTTCAAGGAGCAAGCATCTTTTAATTTTATGGCTGCAGTCACCATTTGCAGTGATTTTGGAGCCCAAGAAAATAAAGTCTATCACTGTTTCCACTTTTTCCCCTTCTATTTGCCATGAAGTGATGGGACCAGATGCCATGATCTTAGTTTTTTGAATGCTGAGTTTCAACCCAGCTTTTTCACTCTCCTCTTCCACCTTCATCAAGAGGCTCTTTAGTTTCCTCTTCACTTTCTACCGTTAGAGTGGTATCATCTGCGTATCTGAGGTTGTTCCTATTTCTCCTGGCAATCTTGATTCCTGCTTATGATTCATCCAGTCCAGCATCTCGCATGATGTACTCTGCATATAAGTTAACATGACAATATACAGCCTTGCCGTACTCCTTTCCCAATTTGGAACAAGTCAGTTGTTACATATATTGTTCTGTTGCTTCTTGACCCACATACAGATTGCTCAGGAGACTGGTAAGGTGGTCTGGTATTCCCTTCTCTTTAAGAATTTTCCACAGTTTGTTGTGATCCACTCAGTCAAAGGCTTTAGCATAGTCAATGAAGGAGAAGTACATGTTTTTCTGGAACTCCCTTTCTCCATTCAACTCCAGTGAATGTTGGCAATTTGATCTTGGTTCCTCTACCTTTTCTAAATCAGCTATACATCTGGAAGTTCTCAGTTCACATACTGTTGAAGTCTGGCTTGAAGGAATTTGAGCATAACATTGATAGCACGTGAAATGAGTGCAATTGGGCAGCAGTTTGAATATTCTTTGGCGCTGCCCTTCTTTGCGATTAGAATAAAAACTGACCTTTGCCAGTCCTGTGGCCACTGCTGAGTTTTCCAAATTTGCTGACATATTGTGTACAGCACTTTAACAGCATCATCTTTTAGGATTTGAAATAGCTCAACTGGAATTCTGGAGATTTGTTAGTAGTAATGCTTCTTAAGGCCCACTTGACTTCACACTCCAGGATGTCTGCCTCTAGATAAGTGACCACACCATCACAGTTATCTGGGTCATTAAGACCTTTTTTTGTAGAAGTCTTTTGTGTATTCTTGCCACCTTTTCTAATCCCTTCTGCTTCTGTTAGGTCCTTACCATTTTCTGTCCTTTATCATGCCCATCCTTGTATGAAATCTTCCCTTGATAGCTCTAATTTTCTTAAAGAAATCGCTAATCTTCCCCATTCTGTTGTTTTCCTCTATTTCTTTCCATTTTTCATTTAAGAAGTCCTTCTTATTTCTCCTTGCTATACTTCTAATATCTGGACTGAAATCCAAAGAGCTTATCTAATCACATCCATAATTTTCATTGGGCTACTAACTAAAACCCTAAGCCTTGCTATAAACAGAGCTCTGAAGCTACTCCTGCCTCATCCTTTACTTGGCAGTTGTTTTTCCCAACACAAGTATAAAAACATATGTTTAATTCTATTAAATTTTATCTTGTTAGATTTTCCCTATTCTTGAAATCTTTTTGGACCTCAATTCTAACAGTTAACCTGTCTGTTATACTCTCAAGTCTCTGTCATGCACAACTACAGTAAGTGTTCCTCATCATCACATGTTCCATCATCACTGATAAAAATCATGAACAGGACAAAGTATGAAAAGAGTGTTGCAGCACACCAGAAATCTCCCTGAAGTTTGGAATTCTAATATGTACCTAACTTGTGGAGGGGCTTCTCTGACCCCTCTCTAGAGATTATGATTTAGGAGGTCTGAGACAAGGCCTACAATGTTTTTGACATCTTTCCTAAAGTGAGTTTCAAGTGGTTGATCTGCAGAGCACCTTTGGAAAAACATCATCCAGTCTGATAGCAGTCGTTAATCAGCACCTTCTGGGTATGACCAAAATCCACCCAACTGTTTTCACATCCTGGTCACATTTCCTGCCACTTTTTAGGAAGTTACCATGGGAAAGAAACCTGATCAAATGACTAGCTGAGTCCCAGTCATACAGGTACTACTGCATTTCCCTGTTCTACCAACTGTGGTTCGGGACAATCCCCTGGAGAAGGAAATGGCAACCCACTCCAATATTCTTGTCTGGGAAATCCCACGGACAGAGGAGCCTGGCAGGCTACAGTCCAGGGGGTTGCAGAGAGTTGGACACAACTGAGCACACACAGACAATCCAGTCCTACTAGACTGTAAATGCAAGAAATAATACAGACGTGATTCGACTTTAACGAATTTGTTCAACTAAGTTTTCCTTACCCTCACTGTCCACAATTTACTCTTTAGTTTCTGATCTAGAATCTTGCCAGGCTTTTAGATTCAAGCTCACCAGTTGGTAGGTAACAAAACCAATTTTCCTCAGCTTTGGAAAGTTACAACGGCCCTCATCTGTCTCTAGACATTTGGAAAATCTGCTTTTAAAACCTCTCAATGATCATGGAGGCTGCAAGTTTCTTCTAAATCTATTCTGGAATGTAATTCATCCAGATATGAACACCTGAACCCGTTTCGAAATGCTTAACAATCTGGACTGGAGACTGGGGAAACAGACTCTTGGAGGGCACAAACAAAACTTTGTACACACCAGGAGCCAGGAGAAACAAGCAGAGTCCCCAGAAGAGACTGAGCCAGACTTGCCTGTGAGTGTCCAGGAGTCTCTGGCAGAGGTGTGGGTCAACAGTGGCATGTTGTGGGGTCAGGGGTACTGAAAACAACAGTGCATGCACAAGTCCTTTTGAAGGAGGCCACCATTATAATCATCACCATAGTTTGGCCTGGGCCAAATTAACAGGGAGGGAACACAGCCCTACCCATCAACAGAAAAGTGGATTAGATCATGTACTCTTTATTACAAAATTCACACTTAAATTGAAGAAAGTAGGGGAAAATCACAACCATTCAGGTATGACCTCAATCAAATACCTTATGATTATACAGTGGAAGTTACAAATAGATTCAAGGGATTAGATCTGATAGACAGAGTGCCTGAAGATCTATGGACGGAAGTCTGTGACATTGGACAGGAGGCAGTGATCAAGACCATCCCCAAGAAAAAGAAATGCAAAAAGGCAAAAATGGTTGTCTGAGGAGGCCTTACAAATAGCTGAGAAAAGAAGAGAGTGAAAGGCAAAGGAAAAAGGAAAGGTATACCCATCTGAGTGCAGAGTTCCAAAGAATAGCAAGGAGAGATAAGAAAGCCTTCCTCAGTGATCAATGCAAAGAAATAGAGGAAAACAATAGAATGGGAAAGGCTAGAGATCTCTTCAAGAAAATCAGATATCAAGGGAACATTTCATGCAAAGATGGGCTCAATAAAGGACAAGAATGGCATGGACCTAAAAGAAGCAGATATTAAGAAGAGATGGCAAGAATACACAGAACTATACAAAAAAGATCTTCATGACCCAAATAACCACGGTGGTGTGATCACTCACCTACAGCCAGACATCCTGGAATGAGAAGTCAAATGGGCCTTAGAAAGCATCACTATGAACAAAACTAGTGGAGGTGATGGAATTCCAGTTGAGCTACTTCAAATCCTAAAAGATGATGCTGTGAAAGTGCTGCACTGAATATGCCAGCAAATTTGGAAAACTCAGCAGCGGCCACAGGACTGGAAAAGGTCAGTTTTTATTCCAATCCCAAAGAAAGGCAATGCCAAAGAATGCACAAACTGCCACACAACTGCACTCATCTCACACACTGGCAAAGTATTGCTCAAAATTCTCCTAGTTAGGCTTTAACAATACATGAACCGAGAACTTCCAGATGTTCAAGCTGGATTTAGAAAAGGCAGAGGAACCAGAGATCAAATTGCCAACATCTGCTGGATCATTGAAAAAGCAAGAGTTCCATATTACTCAGCCATTAAAAAGAATACATTTGAATCAATTCTATTGAGATGGATGAAACTGGAGCCCATTATACAGAGTGAAGTAAGCCAGAAAGAAAAACACCAATACAGTATACTAATGCACATATATGGAATTTGAAAGATGGTAACAATAACCCTATATGCGAGACAGAATAAGAGACTCAGATGCATAGAACAGTCTTATGGACTCTGAGGGAGAAGGTGAGGGTGGGACGTTCTAAGAGAATAGCATTGAAACATGTATATTATCATATGTGAAACAGAACACCATTCCAGGTTCGATGCATGAGACAAATGCTAAGGGCTGGGGCAATGGGATGACCCAGAGGGATGGGATGGGGAGGGAGGTGGGAGGGGGGTTCAGGATGGGGAACACATGTAAACCCATGGCTGATTCATGTCAATGTATGGCAAAAACCACTAAAATATTGTAAAGTAATTCGCCCCCAACTAAAATAAATAAATTATAAAATAAATAAATAAATAAATAAGGGTCAATGTATGTATGTCACTCAAAAAAAAAAAAAAAATATATATATATATATATATATATTGCCTTCTGTTAAAAAAAAAAAAAGAAAAAGCAAGAGAGTTCCAGAAAACATCTATTTCTGCTTTATTGACTATGATGTCAAAGCCTTTGACTGTGTGGATCACACAAACTGTGGAAAATTCCTCAAGAGATGGGAATACCAGACCACCTTATCTGCCTCCTGAGAAATCTGTATGCAGGTCAAGCAGCAACAGTTAGAACCGGACTTGGAATGGACTGGTTCCAAATTGGGAAAGGAGTACATCAAGGCTGTATATTGTCACCCTGCTTATTTAACTTATATGCAGGTTGAGTCTTGTGAAATGCTGGGCTTGATGAAGCACAAGCCGGAACCAAGATTGCTGGGAGAAATATCACTAACCTCAGGTATGCAGATGATACCACCCTTATGGCAGAAAGTGAAGAAGAACTAAAGCGCCTCTTGATGAAAGTGAAAGAGGAGAGTGAAAAAGCTGGCTTAAAACTCATCATTCAAAAAACTAAGATCATGGCATCCGGTCCCACCACTTCATGGCAAATAGATGGGGAAACAATGGAAACAGTGAGATACTCTATTTTCTTGGGCTCCAAAATCACTGCAGATAGTGACTGCAGCCATGAAATTAAGAGACACTTATCCTTGGAAGAAAAGCTATGATCAACCTAGACAGCACATTAAAAAGCAGAGATATTACTTTGCCAACAAAAGTCCATCTAGCCAAAGCTATGGTTTCTTCAGTAGTCATGTATGGAGTGAGAGTTGGCCCATAAAGAAAATTGAACACTGAAGAATTGATGCTTTGAACTGAGGTATTGAAGAAGACTCTTGAGAGTCCCTTGGACTGCAAGGAGATCAAACCAGTCAATCCTAAAGGAAATCAGTCCTGAATAATCATTAGAAGAACTCATACTGAAGCTGAAACTTCAATACTTTGGCCTCGTGATGCAAAGAACTGACTCACAAGGCCCTGATGCTGGTAGAGATTGAAGGCAGTAGAATGGATGACAGAGGATGAGATGGTTGGATGGCATCACCAACTCGATGGACATGTTCAAATGCAAGCTCTGGGAGTTGGTGATGGACAGGGAAGCCTGGCGTGCTGCAGTCCATGGGATTCCAGAAAGTCGGACACAACTGAGCAATTGAACTGAACTGACCATGTGGAGCTTTCATTCTCTTAGCAGTGACCATTCGATCCTTTTCATTTGCAGGTCATTTTCCTTGGAGAAGGAAATGGCAACCCACTCCAGTATCCTTGCCTGGAAAATTCCATGGATGGAGGAGCCTGGCAGGCTACACTCCATGGGATTGCAAAGAGTCGGACTTAACTTTCACTTTCCTTGACAAACAAAATAGGATCTTCGGGGTTCTGCCTTCTCTATATCATGCATCAGCAGTATGCCTTCAGTATCAAAAAGCAGATCTATCCCCTTTTCATCTCTTTGTTGATCTAAATATAACTTTAAGTACCCCGAGTCTTCCTTAGCAATTCTTGCAAGTCTGTACTCATTTTTCCATTTGCTATTATTATAGATCTAAGCCTCCTTCTACATTTGCCTTAATTTGACTTCACCTTTTCTATATTTTTTAAAAATTGATCTCAGGTTGGTGAAATAAAAAAAATTTAACTGTTGGAGTTGGATGATACACACATAGGGTTCATTAGGCTAGTCTTATTACTTTTGAAACTTATCAAAGAAAAAGTCAAACAAATATATAAATACAAATGTTTATACACACACACACACACACACACACACAGAAAGTGAGAGAAGATAGCCCCCATTTCTTCTTCATCAGGATGTATTTTTCTCCCTAAACTTTGTTGGTGGGGGTAATTTGCTATTTTATTTTATTTTTTTTTGGTCAGGCGGCATGGCTTGCAGAGTCTTAGTTCCCCAACCAGGAACTGAACCCAGGCCATGGTAGTGAAAGCACAAGTCCTAATCCCTGGACTGCCAGGGAACTCACACGGATAATCCAGCTTTAACTAAGGTCTGAATTGCACTTTTTTTGAATTTCCCAATCCTTTTATTTTCCAGCCCAGATTCCTATGCCATTTTTTCTTTGACTGCCTTTTCCTCTGAACTGTTTGAAGTCTACATATCAAAAGCCTAGTATATATTCTAATTACGCCTATTTCTCCCATTCTATCAGGAATACAAATTTTAAAAGGTTTTTTCACTTAGGAGTAGATTAGTTCCCCCATTATCCTTTAGGGCAGTGGTTCTCAAAAGTGTGGTCCTTATAGCAGCACCAACATCGCCGAGGAGCTTGTTAGAAATGCAAATTCATGGGTCCCACTCACCTACTATATCAGAATCCCTGGGGATGGGGTCTAGGAAACTCTCCAATTGATTTCTATACACATTAAAGCTTGAGAACAACTACTTCAAGAAAGTGAACTGTTCCAATTCAAAAACTGTCCAGACAATGTGCCTTAAACTGTGATTTCAATCATGTGCCTTGACACCAAATTCTCCCATACTACTGCCTACTTTCATGACTCTCTTATGTCTGCAACTCATCATTTCTGCCCTTGACCAAGGGACATACAACACCGTTCCACTCCTGTCATTGATGCTATTTCTCTTTTTATGCTTCTCTGGGTGTTCAGCATCCTTCCACTTGCAGGATCTCAGATCTCAATGCATGTACATAATTTCTTGCCACATCACAATATTACATCTCTCCTTTAAACAAATCTGAATCTTGCAAAAAAAAAAAATCCTTCCATAGTTACATTCAAGTGGTAAGGCCAATTTCAGAAAGTCACCATGATAGCTAAGAGATATTTATTACTCTCTCTTATAACTAACTTTAGCATCCAAATTTTGTATGCTGTTATGAAGGCTTTGGAGCCTCTAAGTATTATATCCAACTAGTTTCCATATTGTTATCTTCTGTGAATCCCTGGATATGGTCTCCATTTATTCCACTTATCATGTTTTACTTGATGTCTAACAGGTGTTTGTCAGTTCATCACTTGTTTCTCCGCTCTTGAGCAATATTAGTCTGTAACTGTCCTGACCAGACCAACTAATCCAGCTAGTTCCTAGAAAAACATTTCAGTTCAGTTCAGCCGCTCAGTCGTGTCTGACTCTTTGCGACCCCATGAATTGCAGCACGCCAGGCCTCTCTGTCCATCACCAACTCCCGGAGTCTACCCAAACCCATGTCCATCAAGTCGGTGATGCCATCCAACCATCTCATCTTCTGTCGTCCCCTTGTCCTCCCGCCCCCAATCCTACCCAGCATTAGGGTCTTTTCCAATGAGTCAACCCTTCGCATGAGGTGGCCAAAGTATTGGAGTTTCAGCTTCAACATCAGACCTTCCAAAGAACACCCAGGACTGATCTCTTTTAGGATGGATTGATTGGATCTCCTTGCAGTCCAAGGGACTCTCAAGAGTCTTCTCCAACACCACAGTTCAAAAGCATCAATTCTTCGGTGCTCAGCTTTCTTCACTGTCCAACTCTCACATCCATACATGACCACTGGAAAAACCATAGCCTTAACTAGACGGACTTTTGTTGGCAAAGTAATGTCTCTGCTTTTAAATATGCTACCTAGGTTGGCCATAACCTTCCTTCCAAGGAGTAAGCGTCTTTTAATTTCATGGCTGCAATTACCATCAGCAGTGATTCTGGAGCCCAAAAAAATAAAGTCTGACACTGTTTCCACTGTTTCCCCATCTATTTCCCATGAAGTGATGGGACCAGATGCCATGATCTTAGTTTTCTGAACGTTGAGCTTTAAGCCAACTTTACAGGAACTTTATTCCACCCCTCCCTCCATATTCTCCCAAACTCAGTGAACATGATGGTGATTTTTCTTTCTAAGCTTTTAAATTAGTGCTTTTATAATGATGATAAACTAAAACTATAGCTTAGCCAGAAAGGAACTGGTAAGGCCAGGATATGGAAGAGTGAATACAAATTTAACAGTTTGATTTTTTAAAAAATTCTTTATTTGAGCTCATCCCTTTCCTAGATTCTTCTGTAAACAGGAATATAATAAATACTACTAGGCTAATGAAAAATTATTTGCTTTCAAATCAATTTATCTGTGATCATAATTTTCTTCTTTAGGAGTAGGAAAAAAGGTGAATGATTTCAACTGACTCAATTGTATATTCCAACATGAATTATGAGATAACCAGCATCAGTCAATGGCACATAGGTTAATAGTTAATTTTACATACAGACCAATAAGTTCCAAGTTTTATAAGATCTAAGCTGACAACATAGAAGAAACATGGCAGTAGAGATGCACAAAATTTATGGTCAAAATACAAGAATATTCTGAAGATGTGTAGTTTGTTTAAACTGGGTTGAGTAGCAAATAAGTTAACGAGTTTGAAAAACAATTTATATTCCACTTGGCTAATAAAACATAACTCAAGTTCAAAGAAGTAATAAGAGATGGCAATAAAAGTAAGTATCAAAACATAATAATAAAAGAAAATGACAAATTGAACCATAAACATGATTTGCTGAAAATATCTGGGTTGCGAAAACAGTATACTGCAAACTTGTGAATAGTTATTATTCTCAAAGAAATAATGGGTAAAAATATATTACTCATTAATACATAGGAAAACTTTATACACTAAACTGTGGAAATGTATTAATGTATTAATTCCCCAATAACTGAAATAGTTTATATTTCTGCTAATAGTTTAATGATTAAAAATCAATTATAAAAACCAAGAAGAGTTTATGAAGAATAATTCTACTTTTATTTAAAGAAGCATCTTCTATTTCTAATATGGAATATAAATACTTCACAAGTATTCAACAAATATTAAGTTAGGATTGTTCAAATAATCACATATGTGGTAAAAATGGACACTACAAATTTTAATGTAAAAACATAAACATTCAGATGAGGAGGTTGGTAGCAAGATATATAAACACACTTAGAAAATATATTTCTTTTCCTATCTCTGTTACTCAAATACTGAAACTTTTTGTGAATCCGTTAGCTTTTCAAAGTCTGTTTTTCTCTACCAAAATTGGACCTATCAGTGAGAAATTCATTGATGACTGACTAGAAAATCACTTTAAGTGTTCATGAACCTTGGTATCGCATCATCATCCCCTTTACTCTTCCATTTGCTCTGTTATCTTGTCATCAACAGAGATACTACTGAAAATCACTCTACTCTTTTTCACATCCCACCTCTTCTCTATCATTTATCCAGCTTCAACAAGTCTTAAGTGAATCTTTAGCCTATTAGGGGCTAATAAACATACTCACCCAGAGAAAGTGATGGTACAGATGAAAGATGAAGTTTTGGGATTCTTGGGGAAAAGATACCTCATACATACACATGGATGTGTTTACAACTCGTTATAAGTTAAGATTACAGAGGTCATTCTCTCTATGCTACATTTAACAGTTTTAACAAAGACAGCTTTGTTTTCACATCAGTTTCTACACACAGGAATGTTACGATAATGCCTGCTATTATTTTTTTCACTTACTAAAGGAAAAAAGTTAAAACAAATATAAAGTACTTTCTCTCCATTTTTCCTTTGACTAAAAGAGGTGTTACCTTTTTATATTTTACTTTGGAAAAGAGAAGGCTCATCAAAATTGAAATGACCTTAGCTTAGGACCATTATAAAACACATACATTTGCCCCCAAAGATCTCTGAGGAGGAGGAGTAGTAGTTGTAGTTGTAGTAGTGAAAGTCACTCAGTCATGTCAGACTCTTTGTGACCGACCCAATGGACTATACAGTCCACGGAATTCTCCAGGCCAGAATACTGGGTAGCCTTTCCCTTCTCCAGGGGATCTTTCCAACCCAGGGATCAAACTCAGGTCCCCCACATTTCAGGCAGATTCTTTACCAGCTGAGCCACAAGAGAAGCACAAGAATACTGGAGTGGGTAGCCTATCCCTTCTCCAGGGGATCTTCCCAACCCAGGAATTGAACTGGGGTCTTCCGCATTGCAGGAAGATTCTTTACCAACTGAGCCATCAGGGAAGCCCCAAAGATCTCTGAAGTCCTGGTTAAATCTCTTTCTCTGACCAGCATGTCTCACACAGAGCTAATGCTCAATGAATGTCACTACTGAATAAGGACCTTTAAAAAAGATGGCAGTCCTATGAGGGCTAGACTAACTTGAACCAATAATTCCTTTTTTCATGCATTCACTCAACATTACTAAACATTTATAATGCTATAATGCTTTCAGTCATTCAATAAATACACAAAGTGTGAAAACATAACATGGTAAGGAATATTTATACTTCCCTAATTTTTTAGAAATTCTATTGCATACTTCACATATAGTTTTACGAATGTAAATGACCTTACCTCTCTTACAGATAGCTGCGGTGGGAAGGAGACAGACAATACCAAGTTGGTGAATTCAAACCCGGAGGCCTCAACCTTTTGGCACACCTAAAAAAGTATTACATAGAAAGTATTTTTTATTCCATAAAAAAAGTGTTATACAGATTTCTAGGAATTGCTGAAAATTTTATACGCATCTTCATAACATGAATTTTTGGTCCAAGAGACAGCACTGCAAAACTTCTAAACTTTTATCTTTGAGTAGGAAACTCTCACAAACATCCTGAAATCAAATATTTGATATCACGAGGCGCCAAAAGAGCCAGGACTCATGTGCAGAACAATCTATCAAATGTCAAAATACTTTTCTATTAAGTCACCTGATAATTCAGAAAAGATTTTAAACAAAAGAAAGCCAAATACGCACTCTTAACACCTGGCAACAAAAAGCAATCTCACCTTCAATCATGTACCTTTCACAAGGCTGTAATACTCATCTTTTCTAGACACTGACAGGTCTCAAAAAGAACGGTTTCTCTAACTCCTTAGTTATGTTAAACAGCAAAAGGGAAACTGCCATATTCAACTGTTCAATTGAACAGGACTCATAACAGAAATACATGGATACATACTTCATTGATTTTTTCAGACACATTGATAAAAAGGCAATTTGAGAATAGTAGACTTCGTTTTTTAAAAAAATTAAAATATTCCAATGATCCATTTGTGTGAAACAAGTTAAAATGAATGGCATTCTTCCTTTGGATACAGGAACTATAGGCCTTAGAACTGAAAATCTTTATATATTACACATTAATAAAAAAAACAACAACAGTGTACCTTTCTAATGAACTCTTTTTCACAGAAATCTTGAAGAATTCCTAAGCATACATTGCATACATTTAAATTCGAGTTCTGGGAAGAACTGCTTCCATCTTCAGTCACTGAGAGATTTCCCTCTCCATTTTGACTCAGACTATCCATCCCATCAATCCGATCTTCTGGTTCTTGGAGTCGAATTTTCTTGGGAGGTGGGTATGGAACTTCAGAAACTAATTTATCTCCTTCAGCTTTCAGAAATTTTTGTAGTTCACTGAGTAACTCCTGAAAGTTAATTAAAAAGGAAAAGTAATGACTCTTTGACAATACCCTTAAAGATGAACATGAAAACAGGAATGAAAATTATGATATATCATAGACTTATACAATGCTGATTTACATCAATTCTGGAGCAACGAACTTATTTTATTAACCAGCACTGGCTTTTGGGAGAATTTAGAAGAGATTCACCTAGCTCCTATAATATGTGTGTGAATATTTTTTCAAAAGGGTTTCATACATTAGTGGAGCTAAATTCTTAAATCTGAGATGGAAAAGCTCCATTAACAAATTTACTAATTTGCAGTTCTGTTTTGATGGTCATTCACTTGCTAATTTCAGCAACACAAACAAACAAAACAAAAAACTTCAATTCTAATTATTAACAAACAGAAATGCAAACTGAATTTCCATTCATGTTAGGTTATTTAATAATCTCACAACCACTAAAATTTCATATGTATAATGTTTAATATGAAATCTAAAAACTTAGATTAAAAGTCTACTAAGTAAAAATAATTTCAAGGCAATTAACTACACAAAGGCAAACAGATGCTGGCAATGTTGAAATTTGGCATCATAATTACATACCACTAATAGGCAATTATTAAAAAAAACTCTTTACTACATACTGGTTTCCCTAATTTCTGTCACTCTTAGTATTGGAATGTAAATTGTGGCACTGCTTTCAAACATTCTCATATTTCAGACATTCCACTCATCTAAATATTCAGAGGACTTTTCTTCTGTTTTGTCTAAATTAGGCATATATTATTCAGTTGCTGAATAAATATCCCTTTGAAATTCACTCACATTACAATTTACTGACTCCAAAGGGAAAAATCTTTCACTCAAACAAATTTAATTCATTTTATTAAGACATTAGTTTTCTTATTAAATCTTTAACAGAGAAATATGTACTCATACATATATACACATATAGGTATCTTATGGCCCACACAAATATGTTTATTATTACCTAAGATCTATAATGTCAATAAACATTGTACAGATATATTAATATGTATGTGACATATATGACATGAATAGAAAATACCAAAATATAAGTATATTTACTTATATTATTATAAATATCCTCAGATATTTTCATGTTTATTTACATAAAATGATATAATAGTTGGTAACACTAAGTCTCTATACAAAACTTACAACATATGTATAAAACAATGTATCTGAAAATAATTGAGGAGAGTTACATAAACTCAATCTTATTACTTTGTAGTTACTATGCATATAAATGATATAGATATATTTATTAGTTATCATAGCATATGTACCATTTTCAGTTTTCAAAGTGTTTTCACATACGTTATTAGATATTGTCCCTTAAAATCCTGTGAGGTGGATGTTATCATCAATCCCATTTACAGAGGAGAAAACTGAAGCTGGAAAGTGGTGGAACTGGGGTTCAAATCCATGTCTTCTAGCTCCAAATTCTAGGCTTTGGATTCAGACAGACAGTTCATATCCTAGCTTGCTCACTTAATAGCTGTGTAACTTTGGGCAGGCTGCTTAACCTCTCTGTGCCCCAGTTTCGTCATCTGAAAATAGAGACAATCATAGTATGTACTTACCTAATAGGTTAGTATGAGGATTATATGAGCACTTGACATGTAAAAATGTATATGAATACTGGACATAATTACTAATTTCCAAGATAATAGAAACGATTAATACATAGAAGGAATGACTGCTGTTGCTAACTCCTGGGAAATTTTTTTTCTGTCTGTGCCATGTGCAGCCTGTGGGATCTTAGTTCCCCAACCAGGGATTGAACCCATGCCCCCTGAAATGGAAGCACAGATTCTTAACCACTAGACAGACAAGGAAGTCCCTGGGAAATTTTTTTTTTAATTATAGGAAACTGAGCATGCAGGCGTGCATGTGTGTGAATTTCTACTGCTTATATAAGTACATATTTATATACATATATAATTACTATCTGCCTCTGAAATGAACATCACTATTAGAGTAAAATATATTTCACAAAATGTTATATATCTTATATGAAATATTCTATAAAATGTCAAAGCTCTCTGTATATTACCATAAATGTCAAAGACCTCAGTATATTACTTTTGTTATGAATAGCAGCAAGTGATGATAGATGATAAGCATTTACTTCTAGAAAGTTGCAAGTACCCCATCTGTAAATACAAGTGGTAAAATAGAAAACAGAAAAAGAAAAAAAGGCAACCAAACTCATAATGTTTCCACCCCCTTCTGTTATATTTTACTAAAATCTGGTGAGAAATACTATTTTGTGATATTCTGTCTAGAAAGTCTTTAGGAAAGGTCTATGCAAACATTAAATGTACCAGGGAATTACTCCACAAAGATCCTACTACATTAAATGCTACATATAATCACTTAAGAAGGAACTTACATTTATGGTAATGGAAATTCTATAATTATCATTATCAGTAATTATTTTATTACAGTTTTTTAATGAAGAGTTATGAACAGATACTTGCTCTCAAATACACAGGTACTGACTTTAAAAACAGAGACTATTTCTTAACTTTAGAAGGAAAGAAAATACCTTGTAGGGAAGTTTGTATGGTGCGTGAAAATCCACACCACAGAATCGGAAGATACATCTTGGACAGGTACCAGTACTGAGCAACAACTGGGCCACATGCTTGTTTTCCACAGTCAGAGGAAACATACTCAGTAATTGCAACTAGAAAAAAAGAATAAGTAAAACTAATGAGCATCTTTTGTGCTTTACTTTCATAGACAAATACATGGTCACCTTTAAGGATAAGACTCTTAAAGGATAAAAAGTTCATATTTGGAAATCACTATTTGGTACTCTCCAGTAACGTTGCTTTCTTTACATCTTTACTGAAACATAAACTTGAAGGCAATTTATTAGATGGATCAGGTAAAAGTTTCTAGCTGTCGAGGGTTCAACATTCTAGATTATGATAAGTGCATCAACATAACTAAATCAATCAAAAGAAATAAAAATAAACAAATAAAATATGGTTGTCTCTGAGGAGGATAGTGAGAACAGGAACAGAGACTGCAATTTTGATTCTTATTTTGTACCATTCAGTATTGTTTGAGAAAACAGAGTAGTGAATTCTATCAACTTTCCTGTTAGAAATCAAAAATGAGTTTGCTAGCGGTTTCCCTGGTGGTTCAGCGGTAAAGAATCTGCCTGCCAATGCAGGAGACACAGCTTCGATTCCTGATCCAGGAAGATTCGCCATGCTGTGAAGCGACGAAGCCCATGTGCCACAAGAGAGAAGTCCCCACTTGCCACAACCAGAGAAAAGCCGGTGCAGCGATGAAGACCCATACGGCCAAAAATAAATATTTTATATTCTTGCTAGAAAAAAATAATCAGATCATTCTATGTTATGTAATACTTGACTGACCTGAATGATAGTTAAGCAGACAAGTATTCAAAATAAAATGATCAGTAGATTCAAAAATGCAGTTTTACTTTGATGAAATAATAACTAAAAAACAACCAACTACTAGCAAAGTGAGAACAATCTGTTCTTTCCATACACAAGTAAAAACGCCAACAAAAACAAATTAAATGCAAGATATTTCAGAGTAATTGTTGTCTAAAACAACTTGCAACTTTTCAATTTGAAAAAATTCACTTAGAAGTACACATTGCATAGAGAATGGGCTCTTGTTGCCTGGAAAGAGGGGTAATAAAAATTAAATTATGGAATCATTCTTTGGGGGGGCAGGGTCTTCTGATTAATGAATCAACTCACATTAGTTTAAAATGAGGAACTAGTGATGTTTTATAAAATCATAATTGCATGGTAATGGTACTGAGGTACTGATAAAAGACTGGCACTTTAATTCGTGCAATGTCATAATTCAAACGAACTTGATTAATAATAGTGGGAGAGTGAAGCTCTTAGCAGCTGCTTACTATGAAGATGTGACTCTTAGAATCAGTTTGTGTTTTCTAACCTTTTAAACTCATTACTAAATGCAAGTTTCTAAATGTTTGTGGCCACTTATCAAGAGTAGATCTTTGACAGAAAATAATGAAGGCAGGTAGACAGTTCTATTGAATTCTTCACCATAAAAATCAGTTGGGCAGGCAAGACTACAAACAACAGATTGCCTGTGGCTGGGTTCTAGTTCAGTTCAGTTCAGTGGCTCAGTCGTGTCCGACTCTTTGCCACCCCATGAACCGCAGCACACCAGGCCTCCCTGTCCATCACCAACTCCCTAAGTCCACCCAAACCCATGTCCATCGAGTCGGTGATGCCATCCAGCCATCTCATCCTCCGTCATCCCCTTCTTCTCCTGCCCTCAATCTTTCCCAGAATCAGGGTCTTTTCCAATGAGTCAGCTCTTTGCATCAGGTGGCCAAAGTATTGGAGTTTCAGCTTCAACATCAGGCCTTCCAATGAACACCCAGGACTGAATTCCTTTAGGATGGACTGGTTGGATCTCCTTGCAGTCCAAGGGACTCTCAAGAGTCTTCTCCAACACCACAGTTCAAAAGCACCAATTCTTCGGCGCTCAGCTTTCTTTATAGTCCAACTCTCACATCCATACATGACCACTGGAGAAACCATAGCCTTGACTAGACGGATCTTTGCTAGCAAAGTAATGCCTCTGCTTTTTAATATGCTATCGAACCTGGACTGGCTATCTGCTGCTAAGTAACTTCAGTCGTGTCCGACTCTGTGCGACCCCATAGACGGCAGCCCACCAGGCTCCCCCGTCCCTGGGATTCTCCAGGCAAGAACACTGGAGTGGGTTGCCATTTCCTTCTCCAATGCATGAAAGTGAAAAATGAAAGTGAAGTCGCTCAGTCGTGTCCGACCCCTAGCGACCCCATGGACTGCAGCCTACCAGGCTCCTCCGTCCATGGGGTTTTCCAGGCAAGAGTACTGGAGTGGGTTGCCATTGCCTTCTCCCTCATAAAACATGAGAAATCAGTTATTGCGTATTAGATTTATTATCTTTGCAAGCAAGCCCTGAGAAATACATCCCTTGTTGTAAAGTTTTAATTGTTGGTTGCCTTCAAGGTATTTACTTTTCGTTTACGTGTGTACACAAAGAACTGGTACATATTGCAACAGAACCTCTTCCCAGGTGTCAGGATCCCTAGTCTCTTCTCCACAAACCAGCGGTAACTCGCCCCGTCCCTGGTTTACTAGATGAAAGGAGGAATTTTCTCTTCACAGCTCCGACGATTGCAGAAACTATTTATGGCAAAGGAGCAGGCAAAATACCCAGGCTGAGTCTCACATCCTGGGATCTTTTAAAACTCATTTTCATACAGAAGGGGGTCATTCGTTTTGTGGGGTGGGGTGTGGATTTTTTAAATAAGGAGGTGCTCGTAACTTCATCGCGCTACCGATACACTCTGCAGTGGAACCTAATTTCTGGAAAGTTCATCCCCAGGTCTAACCTCGAGTCTTTGGCCAACCAAGCAAGCCCTTCTCCCCTCCACTCGGATCCAAAAAACTTCCCACGCACCCCTCCTTGCTATCAAAGACTCTCCCGAAGTAAGGAAACGATCCCCTCCATCCACACCTCTCAGGCACCCAATCCGCAACCCCACACCTCAGACCTCCCAGCCTCACCTTCTCCCAGAACGCCGGAGCCTGAAATTTAACCCCTTCCAGCCCTCCGAGAGAACGGGGAAGACTAAAGACAACGCACCTATTGCGTATAGCAATTCTGTTCCCCGAGGAAACGAGAGCTTTAGAACGAAAGTACCAGGTGCCTCACGCGGGGACTGAGAGAACTCTCTCTCCCCTGCATGTTGGCAAGGAAATCAGTCAAGATGCCTGGCCAGTCGCAACACACCCGGCCTTCTCCGCGGGGGGAGAAGTGTGTGGGGCATTACTCCGGGAGGGTGCGGGACTTGTCCCGGGGAAGCCTCCGTGGGACTCAGACGTCTGGGGCACTGTAGCCGCTGCCGGAAATATCGATGAACTCTTATCCTCGGTTTAGAATGGAAATTCTTTCTAGAACAAATAAAAAGAGAGCATTTCTTCCCATGGATTAGTGGTATAGACCTCGACTGTAATCCCAAGTAGCAAAGCACCACGAGCCACATCCTGACTTCAGGGGCGGGCCGGGTGGAGGGCTCGGCGCTCGGCAAGTTTTGCCTGGTGTTCAAGCGGCCGGTGTCCCGGGGCCTTGAGAGTCCCAGTTCAGAGCGGGAGCTGAGAGGAGGCGGAGATGGCGTCCCAGCCGCCGCCTCCCCCGAAACCCTGGGAGACCCGCCGGGTTCCAGGGACCGGGCCGGGGCCAGGACCCGGCCCCACTTTCCAGTGAGTATGCGATTCTGCAGGCCGCGAGTTTTGTGGGCCGCAGCGCGGACTTTGCAGGAGGCGGTTGAGGCCGTTGTTGGTGCTCAGGTGTCCCCTCCCCCTCTCCACCAGCTCCACCCGCACCCTTTCGGGGGTCGAGGTGCAGCCGGGGCGTCTGCAGGGGTAGTTTCGGTGTCAGACAGCTGTTTCTGATTCGGCAGCTCTCGATAGCAACATTTTCCGGGGGGTTCCTGTGCGCCTGTGTGGGTGCGGGTGCGGGTGCTCGGAAGAAAGGGGCAGGTACCTGTTCCTTCTCTTTGAGGGAAACTGAAATGCTTGATTGTTTTCTTCCCGCCATCCCCACCTTAAGGAGACTTTCGGTCCGTTGTAGGTGAGAGAGTATTTGCCCAGCTCCTCTCGTTAGGGAGCAAAGTCTCTGAAGCCTTTAACCATCTCTCTACAAGTTGGTGAAAGCCCAAAAGGTCACTTTTGCGCAACTATAACTCAAGACTGTACTCTGCGTTCTTTTCCAGCATAACCCAGCATTGTTTCGGATAGAGATTTGTGAAAGCAGCTTGAAAGCGGGAGTTCAAAACTGAGGCCTAAGGGTGGCCTTTGTGTGCTACATAGCGAGTGATTTTTTTTTTTTCCCCTAAGGCCAGTGGTTTTTTGTTTGATTTTAATTAGTGTTAAATGAATCTACAACTCAAAAAAGGTTAAAATAGAATAAAAGAGGAGAATTTCACAGCCTGTGTGATTTGTGTTGGGTGGATCTGGACTTCTTTTTAATTTTTTTAAATTTTGTATTGGAGTATAGTTTTATTTTATATTGGAACATAACAGGGTTGTGTTAGTTTCAGATGTACAGCAAAGTGATTCAGTTATACATATACATGTATCCTTTTTCACATTCTTTTTCCATTTAGGTTATTTCAGAATATTAAGCAGCTTTCTCTGTGCTATACAGTAGATCCTTGTTGATTATCTAAATACAGCAGTGTGTACATATCAGTCCCAAACTCCCAATCTATTCCTCCCCCACACCTTCGCCCCTGGTAACCATAAGTTCATTCTCCAAGTCTGTGGACCTGGACATCTTAATTCAGATGGTGAGACTAGAATTGGAATGTCAGATCACCTACTATGGTGATCCTTACATAGAAATCCTTACATAGAAATCCTGAACATACAGGAATGAATTTCTGCTATGTTCTGAAATCTTGTTATCTTTTATTAAGATGTTTGAGCACAATTGCTACTTTATTTAATAATGATAGGCACATAAGTAATAAGGTTTAATTATGCTGTTAAGATGGGTGACACTTTCTGCTACCTCTTTTTATGAGTGGTTGACTGTCTAAAAATTTGGACTGCTCTTGAGAAGAGCAAACTTTTATTCTTGGTTCTGGTTAAGTTCTGTTTATGTAAAATTAACCATTTTCCCACTTTTTAAGAAAATGTGAATTGTACTATGTTAAACACCTAGAGACTGGTAGAGACTAAGATGATAAATACTCATGTATTAAATCCCAGCTTTAAGCAGTTAGTAACATTTTGCCAGATTTGCCACAGGTCTTTTGAAAAATGAAAATTAGAGCAACGGTTAAACCCTCCCATTCTTTCCTACAGTAACTACTGTCCCTATTTGGTGTTTAGTGTGCATAGTGGTGTTTTTTTGGAGGAGGAATTGGCAACCCACTCCAGTATTCTTGCCTAGGAAATCCCATGGACAGAGAAGCCTGGTGGGCTACAGTCCATGGGGGTCGCAAGAGTCGGACACAACTTAGGAAGTAAACCACCACCACCAATGTTTTTATACTTTAGTATTTGGGTTTGTGTGTACATTACATATGTATGTATGTATTATTTAGTATATTTTTAAACTTTAAATATTATCAAACTGTATGTTATCATTTGCAAAGTGTTTTTCCACTAAGTATTATTTGAAATTTATCTTTTTCATTCATATAAGCTGTACAGGCATACCTGGGAGATATTGCAGATTGGATTCCAGACCACTGCAATAAATGGAATATTGCAATAAAGCAAGTTGCATGAGTTTTTTGGTTTCCCAGTGCATATGAAAGTTATGTTTACACTCTATTGAAGTCTATGCAGTAGCATTTTGTCTAAAGAAATAATGTACATACCTTAAAGATACTTTATGACTAAAAAAAAAATTGCAAACTATCATCTGAGCCTTCAACCAGTTGTAATCTTTTTGTTGGTAGAGAGTCTTGTCCCCATTGCTGAAGGCTGGAGTGGTTGTGGCAGTTTTTTAAAATAGACAACAATGAAGTTTGACACATTGGTTGACTCTTCCTTTCTCAAATGTTTCTGTGTAGCATGCAGTCCTATTTGATAGCACCTTACCCACAGTAGAACGTCTTTCAAAGTTGGAGTAAATCCTCTCAAACTCTGATGCTGCTTTATCAACCAAATTTACATAATAGACTATATCCTTTGTTGTCATTTCAACAATCTTCATGTCCTCACCAGGAGTGGATGCCTTTTGAAGAAGCCACTTGCTTTGCTTATCCATAAGAAGCAGCTCCTCACCCATTGAAGTCTTAGTCATGAAGTTACAGCAATTAAGTTACATCTTCAGGCTCCACTTTAGTTCTCTTGCTGTTTCCAACACATCTGCAGTTACTTTTTTCACTGAAGTTTTAAAGCTGCTCAAAGACATCCATGAGGATTGGAATCATCTGCTTCAAAACTCCTGTTAAAATTGATATTTTGAACTTGTCCCAGGTATCAGATGTTTTTAATGGCATTTAAAAGGTGCCATTAAGAAAACCTTTCAGAAAGGTTTTCAATTTACTTTGCCCAAGTCCATCATGGAAATCACTATCTATGGCAGCTATAACTTTATGAAATTTATTTCTTAGATAAGCAGACTTAAAAGTTGAAATGCCTCTTTGATCCATGGGCTGCAGAATGGATATTTGTTAGCAGGCATGAAAACAACATTAATCTCGTTGTACACCTCTGTCAGCTCTTAGGTAATCACTTGCATTGTCAGTGAGCAGTAATATGAAAGGAATCTTTTTTTCTGAGCACGAGGTCTCCACAGTGGTCTTAAAATTTTTTTAATAAACCATACTGTTAACAGTTATGCTGTCATGCAGACTTTGTTGTTCCACTGGTAGAGCATAGGCAGAGTAGACTTAGCATAATTCTTAAAGGTCTTAGGATTTTCAGAATGGTAAATGAGCATTGGTTTCACCTTCAAGTCACCAGCTGCATTAGCCCCTAACGAGAGATTGTCCTTTGAGGCTTTGAAGCCTGACATTGACTTCCCTCTGGATATGAAAGTCCTAAATGGCATCTTCTTCCCATAGAAGGCTGTTTTTTGTCTGCATTGAAAATCTATTATTTAGCATTGGCACATTCATTAATTATCTTAGCTAGATCTTTGGATAACTTGCTGGAGTGTCTGCGTTAGCACTTGCAGCTTTATCTTGCACTCCCTTGTTATAGAGACAGCTTCTTTCCTTAAACCTTGTGAACCAACCTCTGCTAGCTGCAGAAGTTTCTTCCGCAGCTTCCTCACCTCTCTCAGCCTTCACAGCATTGAAGAATTAGGGTCTTGCTCTGGATTAGGTTTTGGCTTAAGGGAATATTAATGGCTGATTTGAGGTAGCCAGACTACTAAAACTTTTGTCATATCAGCAATAAGGTTGTTTCACTTTCTTATTCACATGTTCACTGGAGTAGCACTTTTAATATCCTTCAAGAAATTTTCCTTTGCATTCACAGCTTGGCTAACTGGTGTAAGAGGCCTAGCCTTTGGCCTGTCTTGGCTTTTGGCATGCCTTCCTCACTAAGCTTATTCATTTCTAACTTTTTTCTTTTCTAGAAAAATATTTATCTATTTAAGTTAGCCGTGTCAGGTCTTAGTTGTGTGGCAGCACACAGGATCTTCATTGTGGCACATGGATGTGTGGGCTTAGTTGCCTCTCAGCATGTGAGATCTTAGTTCCCCAACCAGGGATTGAACCCATGTCCCCTGCCTTGCAAGGCCAATTGTTATTCACTGTACCACCAGGGAAGTCCTCATTGCTAGCTTTTGATTTAAAGTTTCAGATTTGTGACTCTTCCTTTCACTTGAACACTTAGAGGCCATTGTAGGGTTGTTGATTAGCCTAATTACATTTTTATGTCTCAGAGAATAAGAGGATCCTGCGAAGAGAGAGACTTTGGAGGAAAGGCTGGTCAGTGGAGCAGTCAGAACACACACAACATATATTTTGACAGTTTGCTGTCTTATGAGTGCAGTTCTTGGTGTCCTAAAACAAATAGAGTAGTAACATTAAAGATCACTGATCTCCATAACAAATATAATAATAACAAAAAAGTTTGAAATATTGTGAGAGTTACCAAAATGTTACTCAGAGACAAAAGTGAGCAAATGCTGTTTTAAAAAATAAAATTGGCCCAGACAGCCTGGGTAGACAGGGTGTTTAGGGGAAAATGGATACATGTATATGTATGGCTGAGTCCCTTTGCTCTTTACCTGAAACTACCACAACATTGTTAATTGGCTATACCCCAATACAAAATTTTAAAAAGTTTGGGGAGAAAAATGTCACAGATATATTGTCTTGATGCGGGATTGCGGCAAATCTTCAATTTGTAAAACACACTATATGCAAAGCATAATAAAGCAAGGCGTTATAAAATGATGTATACCTGTAGTACATTTTAATTGCCATAGAATATTCTGTTATATAGGGGCTTCCCAGGTGACTCAGTGGTAAAGAATCTGTCTGCAATGCAGGAGACCCAGGTTCGATCCTTCAGCTGGGAAGATCCCCTGGAGGAAGAAATGGCAACCCGCTCCAGTATTCGCCTGGAAATTTCCTCAGACAGAGGAGCCTGGCGGGCCACAGTCCATAGAGTGACAAGAGAGTCAGGCATGACTGAACACACACATTCTGTTATATAGAAGCAAACTGTGTATTTGTTCTTTTGCAGATATTAGAGAATTAGTTGTTTAAAGCTACTACTACTTTCAGTAAACATTCTTGTGTCTTTCTCCTAGTCCACATTTCCATGAGGTTTTCTGAGAGGTGAGTTACTTAGTTGGAAGGGTATGCTTATCTCCAAGTATTGACTATTACCATGGTGCTCCTCAAAGTGGTCGTATACCAATTTTTACATTTTCACTAGCAAGGTATTCTGTTTCTCTGTAATTTTTTCAACACTTGATATTATTTTATAGTACTGTATTTATGAATCTAATGCATGTGAAATGACATTTAATTTGCACTTCTCTGATGAATAATAAAATTTAGGATCTGTTTTATATTTCTGGCTTTTCTGGTGGATCAGACAGTAAAGAATCTGTCTGCAATGCAGGAGACCCAGGTTCTATCCCTGGGTCAGGAAGATCCCTGGAGAAGGAAATGGCAACCCACTCCAGTACTCTTGCTTGGAGAATTCCATGAACAGAGAAGCCTGGTGGGCTACAGTCCATGGGGTCACAAAGAGTCAGACAGGACTGAAATGGCTTAGCTCACAGCATGTGATATGTTCTATTGTGCTATTTATCTATTCTTATGCTAACACCACACTGTCTTTATAATAAGTTTTTATATTTGGTTTGTCAGGATCCTTCATGCATTGCTGTACTTCATAATTGCTTTTGTTACATTTAGCCTTTATAAAAAGACTTATTGGAATTTTTTATTGGAACTTTATATTTTATTGGAAATTTCATTAAGAGATAAAGTAAGTCTTTTCATCCATGAGTGTTGTGTAAGGTGAAATTGGTGAAAATTTTATCCTTTTTTACCTTATGTAATGTTTTATTGTAGTTTCCATGAAGTTCTTCCCTATCCTTTATAAGATTCAGATATTATATCCAGCTTAATGTCAGACTCTTAATTTGCCCTGATGATTTGGTTAAAGTTTTTTAAATCCTGTGTTGACAATCCTGTCATTTATAAATAAGCCAGCATAAGTAGCCAACATCCTTGTGTCGGTCCATAGACCTGACACCTGACATTCCAGGTTCCTATGCAATGTTGTTCTTTACAGCATTGGACTTTACTTCTATCACCAGTCATATTTATGAGTGGGTGTTGTTTTTGCTTTGGCTCAGCCTCTTCATTCTTTCCTGAGCTATTTCTCCACTCTTCTCCAATAGCATATTGGGCATCTATCAATCTGGAGGGTTCATTTTTCAGTGTTATATCTTTTTGCCTTTTCATATTGTTCATGGGGTTCTCAAGGCAAGAATTCTAAGGTGGCTTGCCATTCCATTCTCCAGTGGACCGTGTTTTGTCAGAACTCTCTGCCATAACCTCTCTTGGGTGGCCCTACATGGCATGGCTCATAGTTTCATTGAGTTAGACAACGCTGTGCTCCATGTGATCAGTTTAGTTTTCTGTGATTGTGGTTTTCATTCTGTCTGATAGACAGAGTGCCTGAAGAACTCTGGAAGGAGGTTCGTAAAATTGTACAGGAGGCAGTGATCAAAACCATCCCCAAGAAGAAGAAATGCAAAAAGGTAAAATGGTTGTCTGAGGAGGCCTTACAAATAGCTGAGAAAAGAAGAGAATAAAAAGGCAAAGGAGATATTTATCCATCTGAATGCAGAGTTCAAAAGAATAGCAAAGAGAGATAAGAAAGCCTTCCTCAGTGATCAATGCATAGAAATAGAGGAAAACAATAGAATGGAAAAGATTAGAGATTTCTTCGAGAAAATTAGCAACACCAAGGGAACATTTCATGCAAAGATGGACACAATAAAGGACAGAAACGATATGGACCTAACAGAAGCAGAAGATATTAAGGAGAGCTGGCAAGAATACACAGAAGAACTATACAGAAAAGATCTTCATGACCCAGATAACCACGATGGTCTGGTCACTCACCTACAGTCAGACATCCTGGAGTGCATCTCAAGTGGGCCTTAGAAAACATTACTACGAACAAAGCTAGTGAAGCGATGGAATTTCAGCTTAAGGTATTTTAAATCCTAAAAGGTGATGCTGTGAAAGTGCTGCACTCAATATGCCAGCAAATTTGGAAAACTCAGCAGTGTCCACAGGACTGGAAAAACTGAGTTTTCATCCCAGTCCCAAACAAAGGCAATGCCCCCAAATGCTCAAACTACCACACAATTGCACTTATCTCACACTCTAGCAAAGTAATGCTGAAAATTCTCCAAGCTAGTCTTCAACAGTACATGAACCGTGAACTCCCAGATGTTCAAGCTGGATTTAGAAAAGGCAGAGAAACCAGAGATCAAATTGCCAGCATCTGTTGGATCATTGAAAAAGCAAAAGAATTCAAGAAGAACATCTATTTCTGCTTTATTGACTATGCTAAAGCCTTTGACTGTGTGGATCACAACAAACTGGAAAATTTCTCAAGAGATGGAAATAACAACCACCTTGCCTGCCTCCTGAGAAACCCATATGAAGGTCAAGAGGCAACAGCTAGAACTGGACATGGAACAATGGACTGGTTCCAAATTGGGGAAGGAGTATGTCAAGGCTGTATATTGTCATGCTGCTTATTTAACTTCTATGCAGAGTATATCATGCAAAATGCCAGGCTGACTAAAGCACAAGCTGGAATCAAGATTGCTGGGAGAAATATCAATAACCTCAGATATGCAGATGACACCACTCTTATGGCAGAAAGTGAAGAAGAACTAAAGAGCCTTTTGATGAAAGTGAAAGAGGAGAATGAAAAAGTTGGCTTAAAACTCAACATTCAGAAAACTAAGATCATGGCATTTGGTCCCATCACTTCGTGGCAAATAGATGGGGTAACAATGGAAACAGTGACAGACTTTATTTTCTTGGACTCCAAAATCACTGCAGATAGTGACTGCATGATATTAAAAGACACTTGTTCCTTGGAAGAAAAGCTATGATCAACCTTGGCAGCATATTACAAAGCAGAGACATTTCTTTGCCAACAAAGGTCTGTATAGTTAAAGCTGTGGTTTTTCCAGTAGTCATGTGTGGATGTGCGAGTTGGCTCATAAAGCCGAGCGCCGAAGAATTGATGCTTTTGAACTATGGTGTTGGAGAAGACCCTTGAGAGTCCCTTGGACTGCAAGGAGATCAAACTAGTCCATCCTAAACAAAATCAGTCCTGAATATTTGTTGGAAGAACTGATACTGAAGCTCCCAATACTTTGGCCACCTGATGGGAAGAACTGACTCATTGGAAAAGACCTTTGATGCTGGGAGAGATTGAAGGCAGGAGGCGAAGGGGAAGACAGAGGATGAGATGGTTGGATGGCATCACCAACTCAGTGGACCTGAGTTTGAGCAAGCTATGGGAGTTGATGATGAACGGGGAAGCCTGGTGTGCTGCAGTCCATGGGCTTGCAAAGAGTCGGACATGAAAGAGTGACTGAAGAGTGACTTCTATTGGTCCAGGCTTTCACTGAAATTCTTCTCAAGTCTTGCTATCAATTATGATGTTTGCTTTTTGTTTTTGATAGATAGCCAGCAAACTTCTATCTCGCTACCTAGCTTGGATTTTTATTATGAAGGGTAAATTTTTTAAATTACATCACTTAATCATCCTTGAATCATCCTTGCATTTCTGGATGAACTCAGCCTAATTTTGATTTTTTTTTTAAAAAAATACAATGTTGAAATATAATATTTTAAGATATAAGCATATATGTTCCTAGGTGAATTTGGCCTCTAATTTACTTTCTTTGTATCTTTCTGGTTTGGTATCAGAGTTTTAAAGCTACAGAAATTTTTCTATGTACTCTAGTTTTTATTTCTTTACAGACTGTCTTTTCCTTAGCATTTTTCAAAATTTTACCCGATACCTTCGCCCTCTGCAGCTTTATTAGGCTCTTTGTTGTTCAGTCACTAAGTCATGTCTGACTCTTTGTGACCCTATGAAGTACAGCATGCCAGTCTCCTCTATCCTTCACTGTCTCCTGGAGTTTACTCAGATTCATGTTCATTGAGTCAGTGATGCCCTCAAACCATCTCATCCTCTGCTGCCCTCTTCTCGTGCCTTCAATCTTTCCTGACATCAGAGTCTTTTTCAATGAGTTGGCTCTTTTCATCAGGTGGCCAAAGTATTGGAGCTTCAGCATCAGTCCTTCCAATGGATATTCAGGACCGATTTCCTTTAGGATTGATTGATTGATTGGATCTCCTTGCAGTCCAGGGTTCTCTCAAAAGTCTTTTCCAGCACCACAATGCAAAAGCGTGTGTTCTTCGGTGCTCAGCCTTCTTTATGGTCCAGCTCTTACATACATACATGACTACTGGGAAAACTATAGGTTTAACTATATGGACCTTTGTCAGCAAATTGATGTCTCTGCTTTTTAATATGATGTTTAGGTTGGTCATAGCTTTCCTTCCAAGGAGCAAGTGTGTTTTAATTTCGTGGATGCAGTCACCATCCACAATGATTTTGGAGCCCAAGAAAAGAAAACCTATCACTGTTTCCACTTTTTCCCCATCTATTTGCCATGAAGTGATGGGACCAGATGCCATGATCTTAGTTTTCTGGATGTTGAGTTTTAAGCCAACTTTTTCACTCTCCTCTTTGACTTTCATCAAGAGGCTCTTTAGTTCCTCTTCACTTTCTGCCATTATAGTGATATCATCTGCATATCTGAGGTTATTGATATTTCTCCCGGCAATCTTGATTACAGCTTGTGCTTCAGTCAGCCCGGCATTTCGCATGATGTACTCTGCATAGAAGTTAAATCAGCAGGGTGACAGTATATAGCCTTGACATATTTCTTTCCCAATTTGGAACCAGTCCATTGTTCCATGTCCAGTTCTAACTTCTTGACCTGCATTCAGATTTCTCAGGAGACAGATGAGGTGGTCTGATATTCCAGTGTCTTATGTGATCCACACAGTCAAAAAGGCTTTAGCGTAGTCATTGAAGCAAAAGTAGATGTTTTTCTGGAATTCCTTTGCTTTCTCCGTGATCCAACAAATGTTGCCAATTTGATCTCTGGTTCCTCTGAATTTTTTAAACCCACCTTGAACATCTGAAAGTTCTCAGTTCACGTAGTACTGAAGCCTGGCTTGAAGGATTTTGAGTGTAATCTTACTAGCATGTGAAATGAGTGCATTTGTACAGTCGTTTCAACATTCTTTGGCATTGCCCTTCTTTGAGATTGGATCTGGGTTCAAATGTTCAGATTAATGTATGTATATGTATTCTCCTGCTCAGCAGCTACAGTGTTTGTGCTTGGCACCCACAGTGCCCAATCTGAGGATTCATGTCGTTATTTCAGGAAAACTCTCACCAATCCTGTTTTTAAATACTGTTTGAGCACTATTCTTTCCCATCTCGTATAGAATTCCTATTAAACATATCAGGGGTAGTTCTGCTACAAGTAACAGTATCTGACTTACTGTGCTTTGGACTATAGACACAGTTATTCTTTAGTTGACAGGAAGTCTAGAGATATGCTAACTCAACATTGTCATCAGGAGACCTACATTTTTTTTGGCTTCCTTTCTGTGTCAGCTTTCTGAAAGTTTCAGTCATCTCTGCCTTACTCTTGCTCCCTCAAAAGGAATCTCTTTTGTTCCTCTGACTGCTTTCAAGATTACCTGCCTTCCTTTTTTTTTTTCCCCCTGCCTTCCTTTTTTTTTTTCCCCAGCAGTCATACTTTGTTGGGCTTTAATGTATTTTTCATTATATTGTTTTTGGTGGGATTCATAGATAACTTGAATCTGACTTGATGTCTTTCATTGATTTTAGGAAAGGCTCAAGCATTATCTCTTTAAATATCACTTCTGCTCATCATCTTTTCACTTCTCTGGCTCTAATTATATATAAATATGCTCTGTTTTTCACTGTACTCTCCATGTCCTACACTCTTTTCTGTACGTGTCCTTTTGTTACTCATGCTTCATTCTGGGTATTTTCTTCTGAGCATTCTTCTAGTTCACTGCTATTTTTCTTTCAGTTGTCTAATCTGATATTAAACGAGTCAGTCATTGAGTTCATAGTTTTAGGTACTTTATTTTTTTTTTTTAGTTTTAGAATTTTCATCTGATCCAGCTTTAGAGTTTCTATTTCCTGATGAAGTTCCCAACCTTGCCTTTTTTTTTCTTGAGTATTTGTGGCATAGTTGTTTAAAGTCTCTGCCTCATAATTCCATTATCTGAATATATATCATTTTTATTGTCTAACATCGCTCTTTTTTTTTTTTACATGTAGTTTTGTCATCATAGAGGCTCAATTATTTTTCAGTGAGAGCTGGACATTATATATAGACAATTTAAGGCAACTTGAGGCCTACGATGGTCTCTTCCCACAGAGGGTTTTACTTTGACAGGCACCTTGGGCCACTAGCAGTCCAGGGTCATTTTAATAATTTCAAATTTGAACTAATTTGAAATTGTGGTTTTCAGTTTCTGCCTGGGCTAGTCTATTTCTTGTTAATGTTTTCCCCCTTACTCCTAGCATATGACCTTTTAAGGTCTCAGTCTGAAGTGTGGGCATTACCTTGTCCCTCTTCTTTGGGCTTCTGTACTCTAGTTTTTGTCTCCTTAGCTCAGAGAAGCTTTAAAAAGCTCTGCTCAGCTTCTCATACTGTCAGCCATCTCTGGAACTGGCCCCCATCCCTTGAGAAACATCTAAAATGGGCTCTCTAGCTTTTTTAATTGTTTTCTGTGGAAGGGTTGATCTGGTTACTTAGAATACCATTACTTGAAGTAGAATTCCCCAAGTTCTATGTTTCTCCTCTGTACCTTATTGTACAACAACTAATTTTGTTTTTGCCTCACAGTTACAAGATTCCTTGTGTCTGTGGGTATTGTATAAAAGAGTTTTAATGAAATTTTTTAATACTTACATTTTTTTCACTTTTTATTTTACAGATGTTATGACTTCATTTACATCTTTGACTTTTTTAATCAATTCATTCAATCTCTAATTCTTATTCTCATCTCTTTGACCATTCTAAACATATTTAAAATCTTTGTTGTTATATAAACTTAGATTTTCCTTGAATGACCTTTGATTCTTGTTGATTTTTGTTACTTTGGTGTCCTAGTGTTTTTATTTCTTCTTGTGTATAGTTTTGAATATTTTTAATGTGTCCATTTTGAGTAGGAATTTGTGAGTTCTGTTGTCTCACCTTTCCCTTCTACATTCAGTACTCTGTGCCTGGTAGGTTTCTTTGCTGCTTCTACCTCCCTCTCAACACCCACTCCCCATGTAAGAATCTGGTATAAAAATGGTAGCTTAGATTAGGATATCACAGATTAAGTCACTGAGTCAATTGTTAACTTGTTTCATTTCCTGGGTTTGAAGCTTTATCAGAGTCTTCCCCTGCAATGCTTTATCAGAGTTTCTCCGCCTGCAATGCAGGAGACCCTGGTTCGGTTCCTGGGTCTGGAAGATCTGCTGGAGAAGGAATAGGCTACCCACTCCAGTATTCTTGGGCTTCCCTTGTGGCTCAGCTGGTAAAGAATCCGCCTGCAATGAGGGAGACTGGATTCAGTCCCTGGCTTGGGAAAATCGCCTGGAGAAAGGAAAGGCTACTTACTCCAGTATTCTTGCCTGGAGAATTCCATGGGTCACAAAGAGTCGGACACGACTGAGCGACTTTCACTTTCTTTCCCCCTTCTTAGTTCCATAACTTTCTAAAAATTATAATCTGTTGTTAGCAAATTTTATAATCTTTTTTACCACTGTAAGCAAATTTTTATGAACCAAGGTGGCTCTTCCTAGTGCCTAGCCTCAGTGAGGTAGTTTCATTTGAGTGGAACACTTACACACTGAGCTGCTTCATCCAAACCTGGATGCACTACACCATTTGGTAGTCCACTGACTCTTTTTAAAGTTTTGCTTCTTTTTTTATGATGTGATTCCGTCTGAGGTAAACAACTTCCCTGATGATTTATGCTTGCCAGAACCTTTAGATCAGACCTTTAGATGCATACTTTAGTTTGACTGGAAATACAGAGGATGGGGTACAAGTTAAACAACATTTAGGGGAAACACAAGTCCAGAATGTGGGACATTCATTAAGGAAACTGGCTGGACTCTTCTGAAAGTCCAAGACATTATTGTTTCCTTTAGATGAGAACGAGGACACAACCAACCAAATGCAATGTGTGAGACGTAATTGAATTTTTGTCTCTCCCCCCACCCAAAAAAAAATAAACAAGACGTTTTGACTTTTACAACTCAGTGATGAAAGACTAACAACCTATTTTTTTTTAATGGGGACAATATGTGAATAGACATTTCTCCATGGAAGATATAAAACTGGTCAATAAGCATATGAAAAGAGACTCTTATCATTAACCATTAGGGAAATGCAAATCAAATACACAGTGACATACCATTTCACACTGACTAGGATGGCTTTAGTGAAAAAAAATGGCAGATAATGACAGGTGTTGACAGAATGTAGAGAAATTGAAACCCTCATGCACCACTGGTGAGCATGTAAAATGGTACAGTTGCCTTGGAAAACAATTTGGCAGTTCTCAGAAAGGTTAAACACAGAGTTACCATATGACCCAGGAATATCATTCTAGTCATAATAGCTCCAAGGTGGAAACAACCCATCTATGGATAAATATAATTCAGTAATAAAAAGGAGTCATGAAATTAAAAGACGCTTACTCCTTGGAAGGAAAGTTATGACCAACCTAGACAGCATATTAAAAAGCAGAGACATTACTTTGCCAGCAAAGGTCCATCTAGTCAAGGCTGTGGTTTTTCCAGTTGTCATGTATGGATGTGAGAGTTGGACTATAAAGAAAGCTGAGCGCTGAAGAATTGATGCTTTTGAACTGTGGTGTTGGAGAAGACTCTCGAGAGTCCCTTGGACTGCAAGGAGATCCAACCAGTCCATCCTAAAGGAAATCAGTCCTGGGTGTTCACTGGAAGGACTGATGTTGAAGCTGAAAGTCCAATACTTTGGCTACCTGATGTGAAGAACTGACTCATTGGAAAAGACCCTGCTGCTGGGAAAGATTGAGGGCAGGAGGAGAAGAGGATGACAGAGGATGAGATGGTTGGATGGCATCACCGACTCAATGGACATGAGTTTGGGTAAACTCCGGGAGTTGGTGATGGACAGGGAGGCCTGGCATGCTGCAGTCCATGGGGTCACAAAGAGACACCACTGAGCGACTGAACTGAACTGAAGGTACTAATACATTCTACAGCATGGATGAACCTTCACAACATTAAGTGAAAGAAGCCAGTCACAAAAAGCTACATATTGTATGTTTCATTTACAGTAGATCCTCCTTATTTGCAGATTCCCTATTTACAAACTCGCCTACTCACTGAAATTTATTTGTAAGTCTGAAATCGGTACTTGAGACATTTTCATAATCTTATCAGATGCACAGAGCAGTGAAATATCTGAGTCACCTGTTTGCTGAGGCTAAACAAAACACAACACTCTGACTTCTTGTTTCAGTTCACATACTGTAAACAGGTGTCTTTCAAAATCTATTAAGTGTCAGCCACATTTTTCCACATTTTTGTTGATTTCACAGTCTTAAACTGACCCATACGCATAGTACTGAAGTGCTATCTAGTATTCTTAGGAAGCTTGTATGGAAAAAATATTAGCATTAGATAAACTTTGTTCAGACTTGAGTTGTTGTGCTTTAGGCCAAGAGTTCATTATTAATGAGTCAACAATATAATTAAAGTAGTTATATAACAGAAACTTACATAAAACAGTATATGTGTTAATCCGATGAAATGTTTTGCCCAGAGGCTTGAAGGAACCTGTTTGTTGCCTTCTTGAGCAATGATTTGGTACTTGTTAATTCAGTGTTTTCAGCTTTATTGGGAACACAAGTATGACAGATAACAAGGATCAACTATATAGGCAATGTCCAAGAAAGCAAACCTATAGCTACAGACAGTAGATTAGTGATTACCCAGGATTAGAGGAGAGTAAGAAACGGAGTGACTGCTAATGAAAATGGGATTTCTATTTGGGATGATGAAAATTTTCTGAAATTGCATATAGTGATAGTTGTACACCTCTGTGAATATATGAAAAACCTTTTTATACTTTAAATGGGTAAATTTTATGGTATATGAATTATATCTCAATAAAGCTATTTAGACAAAGATAATTGAGAGTAATGGATATGTTTTGAATTATCAATTGAGAATGGAGAATATGGATTTGTTAATTTTCAAAGATGGGAAAACAGTATTACTGTTTTGTATGAAATATCTTTGTTGTTAGGAGATGCCCTCAGAGGTATTTAGGAGTAATTTATTCAGTCTGCAAGTTAATTTCAAATGGTTCAAGAATTTTTTAAAGACTATGGAGTGAGAAAGAGAAAGCAAGTGTGGCAAAATGATAGCAGTTGTGGAATCTAGATGGAAGGTATGTGGATAGTCATTGTACTTTTCTTTCATGCTCTTTTTTTTTTTTTCTTTCCTGTTTGAAACTTTTCAAGATAAAAAACTGGGTGGGAGAGACTTTTTGCACTTTCAGCACTAAGGAAAAATCTTCTGTTCTTCTAACGATAGGCTTCTTTAGTTATTATGCTTGTTGTAACATAAAGCAAAACCGTATATACCCACTGAATGTATTTGTGTATGCCAGAAACAGAGACCATTAAAACCAAAGAAGAGGGAATTCCCTGATGGTCCAGTGGTCAGGACTCCAAATGCTCACTGCCGAGAGCCCAGTTTCAGTCCCTGATTGGGGAACTAAAATCACACAAGCCAAGTAGGGCAACCAAAAACAATAACAAAGAAGAGTAAGGAGGAATATACTACCTTTCATATGTAGTATATGAAATCTTTTTATTACCAAATGTTTAAATTTAATTCCCTATAATTTTTTAAGTTACGTATTCATCACAATTTATGAAACAATACAAGGATATATATATATATATATATAAAGAAAATCTCTATTAATAGTCTGTGTGATACATGTGTATTAAACACTTATTAATGAAAGACTCCACATAGTGTTTGTGTGTGTGTACATGTGCTCAGTTTGGTTTTAACACAGGCAGATTCTTTACCACTGAGCCACCTGGTAAATCCTATAGTGTTTGTATCAGTACCTATTTATATGCTGAGCTCTATAGTAGGTGATGGAGAGGCAGGAGAGCTCCTGTGCCTTTGAGGAGCTCACTGTTTACAGGAAGAATCAGATGCATAAATAAATGTAAGATACTGTAGAATCTATCTGCCAGTGCCAAAGATGCAGGTTTGATCCCTGGGTTGGGAAGATCCCCTGGAAAAGGAAATGGCAATCCACTCTAATATTCTTGCCAGGGATATCCTATAGACAGAGGACCCTGGTGGGCTACAGTCCATGGAGTCACAAAAGAGTCATACGCAACTTAGCGACTAAACAGCAACAACTGTACAAAATGTGGATAAAGAATTATAGGAAGAACTTTTGATGATGGCAGAAGAAGTAATTTAGGCAAAAGTAATTGAGAACAAGTTGAAAGGTAAGCAGAATATAAAAACATCGGCTAGAAGGCATTTTAGAACAAAAAAGAAAATAAAGATTTATGGAGCTCAAATTCAGGAAAGCTGAAAATTCATAAAGGTGAACGTGGCCTTTGGATGTAGTTTTTCCATATAAGCTTCTGCTGATTTCAGAAAAAGCAGCTTAGATAATGAAGCTAGTTGAATAACACGTTTTTGAAGCATGGTTGGAGTTCAAATGCCCTGTAAGAGGAGATACTAATAAATTACCCATGCATTTATGTTAGACCCTGAAAAGATACATCTAGATATAGGATATAAAAGTAGAAGACAGGCCCTTATAGAAACAGAAGCCCAGCTTCAAATCAGTTCCTGAAATTATATTAAGGACATTATGAATTGATAGTAGCCTTAGAAGCATGCCTGAACCAAACTAAAGGATAGTTCAGAAAACAATATCCAGGTATATACTACTGTGTATAACATAGATAACAACAAGGACCTACTGTATATAGCACAGGGAACTAATGTATAGTACAGGGAACTACATTCAATATCTTGTAATAACCTATAGTAGAAAAGAATCTGGAAAAGAATATATATGTTCAGTTACATATATGTATATGCACTTATTTTGTTGTTGTTCAGTCAGTCAGTCATGTCTGACTCTTGTGACTCCATGAACTGCAGCACACCAGACTTCCCTATCCTTATTATCTCCCAGAGTTTGCTCCAACTCATGTGCATTGAGTTGATGATGCCATCCAATCATCTCATCCTCTGTTGTCCCCTTCTCCTCTTGCCTTCAATCTTTCCCAGCATCAGGGTCTTTTCCAATGAGTCAGCTCTTCCCATCAGGTGGCCACAGTATTGGAGCTTCATTTTCAGCCTCAGTCCTTCCAGTGAATATTCAGGGTTGATTTCCTTTAGGATTGACTGATTTGATCTCCTTGCTATCCAAGGTACTTTCAAGAGTCTTCTTCAACACCACAGTTTGAAAGCATCGATTCTTCAGTGCTCAACCTTCTTTATGGCCCAATTCTCACATCCATACATGACTACTGGAAAAACCATAGCTTTGACGGCACATAAGTATATATATATATAGCTGAATCACTTTGTTGTATACCTGCAACTAACAAAACACTGTAAATCAACTACATTTCAATTTTAAAAAAAGAAAAACAATATCTAGAATGAAACACATCTGGAGAAAGAGAACATCATCCCGAATCTCAAATTATTGCTACAATAATGATTGCTGATGCACAGAAAAATCAAATAGCCAGACCCAGGAGGACATTATATAACATAAATGTTAGCTAAGTAAACAGCTAGGAAAAAAAAGATTCATAGGGACTCTAGATATTGGCATTATCAAAGAGACTTTAAATTATGTTTAATATGTTGAGGGCAATAAAAGAAGAATTTTGACAGAATTGGAAACTATTAAAAAAGGAATTTCTAGAACAAAAATAATAATCAAGACTGAGAACTTGTTGGGTTTAAAAACTGATTAGACACCACAGGTGTGTTCTGTAGCTACTGAGAATCTATGGGCTGGATGCTATTTTTCAAACTATGTAGTAGCAGTCCACAACAAGATAGGATATTTGTACCAGCATGTAGAACAACATTGACCCTAAACACACCATTTTGTTCAACTGGCATTTTTTGAAAATTTTATTGGAGTATAATTGATTTACAATGTCATGTTAGTTTCAAAGGTACAGCCAAGTGAATCAATTATGCAAGTATCCACTGTTCTAGATTCTTTTCCCATATAGGCCATTACAGGGTACTGAGTAGAGTTCCCTGTGCTATACAGTAGGTTCTTATTAGTTATCTATTTTATGTATATTAGGTTGGTGTGAAAGTAATTGTGGTTTTTGCATTGTTGAAATTTGCCATTTGATATTGGAACCACCAGGCTTCCCAGGTAGTGCCAGTGGTTAAGAATCCACTTGCCAGTTCAGGAGACGCAAGAGATGCGAGTTCGACCCCTGGGTCAGGAATATCCACCACTTGGAACCACTACTGCACTGTACATTCCTTAAAAGTAGAAAAGAAACTACTAGATCTATAATCTACAGCAAACATGATAATTGGCGGTGCCATCTTGAAAATTTTCCCTTTGAGATTGGGAATGAGACTAGGATGCCTTCTATTATTCCATTTATTCAAGATTGTACTACAAGTTCTAGATGCAATACCTTAGTAATCAAAGGTGTAAGAATTGAAAAAAGGAAGAAATAACCTATTGTTATTCACATACAATATGACCACAGATACTTAAGATTCTAGAAAATACAAAAGAAGAATCCAAAATAAGGTTGCTAGATATAAGGACTATATTTTTTAATCAATTATTTCTATATAACAGCAACAAAGTGAAATTTTATAAAGACACCATTTACAATAACATCAAAAACCCCCAAATATATAGAAGTAAATCTAAAGAAAGACCTCCACAAAGTAAACTATAAAACACTGAGACTTGGTGGTTATTTAAAAAAAAATTATTGAGAAAAACCTTTAAGACATAAGTAAATGTAGCATATGTTATAATCTTAAGTTGAAACTCAGTATTTTGGAGATGTTGACTACCTCAAATTAATCCATGAATTTAGTGTAATCCCAAATCAGAATCTCAATAGGGCTTTTGCAGGGAGAGCAGTATAATACTTCAAGCTCTGATTCTAAAATATATCTGGATATTCAATGGGTCAGATAGCCAAGACACTGCTGAAGATGAAGAATATTGTGGGAAGACTTGTTTTATTGGATATTAAGAACTATTATAAAACTACAGTAATTAAGATAGTGCCATTTTAGGTGTAAGGATGGATAGATATCAAGTTGTAACTAACTCTGAGAAAATGGACATATGTCTTTGAAAGAAACCCCAGATTGAAGATACTATTACTAATGCAAGCACAAGTAAACAAGAAAAAGAGTTTAGTCAGCCATTTTATCTTACCCATTTTTTTCTTAACACAGATTCTAAGCATTTGGATATTAGAAATTATTCCTTACTCTTAAAAATCTTTAGTAGAACCTGTTTAGTAGATTTAATAGAATCATAATACTGTTTTACTTTGAATGAATTTATTGTGTGCTTAAGTTACAATTTTGAATCTTTTTCGGTTTTAGATCTGCTGATTTGGGTCCTACTTTATTGACAAGACCTGGACAACCAACACTTACCAGAGTGCCACCACCCATTCTTCCAAGGCCATCACAGCAGACAGGAAGCAGTAATTTGAACACTTTCAGACCTGCTTACAGTTCATTTTCTTCTGGATATGGTGCCTATGGAAATTCATTTTATGGAAGCTATAGTCCTTATAGTTATGGATATAATGGGCTGGGCTATAACCGCCTTCGTATAGATGATCTTCCACCTAGTAGATTCGTTCAGCAAGCTGAAGAAAGCAGCAGAGGTGCATTTCAGTCCATTGAAAGTATTGTGCATGCATTTGCCTCTGTCAGCATGATGATGGATGCTACTTTTTCAGCTGTCTATAACAGTTTCAGGGCTGTATTGGATGTAGCAAACCACTTTTCCCGATTAAAAATACACTTCACAAAGGTTTTTTCAGCTTTTGCGTTAGTTAGGACTATAAGGTATCTTTACAGACAGTTACAGTGGATGATAGGTTTAAGAAGAGGCTTGGAGAATGAGGACCTATGGGCAGAAAGTGAAGGAACTGTGGCTTGCCTTGGTGCTGAGGACAGAGCGGCTAACTCAGCAAAATCTTGGCCAATATTCTTATTCTTTGCTGTTATCCTTGGTGGTCCTTACCTCATCTGGAAACTGCTGTCTACTCACAGTGATGAAGTAACAGGTAAGAGTAATAGAATGGGTTTAACAACTATGTAACAAGGACTTCCCTGGTGGTTCAGCAGTTAAGACTTCACCTTCCAATGTGGAGGGTGTGGGTTCAATCCCTGGTCAGAGAGCTATGATCCCACATACCTCACAGCCAGAAAACCAAAACATCCAAACAGAAGTAATGCTAAATTCAATAAAGACTTTTAAAAAATGGTATACATCAAAAAAAAAATACTATATATATGTATAAGTCTTAAATTTCAATAATTAGTTAAATTAGCTTTTTTATATTCATTTGTATTTAATCTTTTGATTGAGTAATTTTTTTTCAGTTAACTTCAAAACTGGAAGAGGAACATATAGCAAAAACAGACTTGTTGATTTATTCTTTGTTAGTTCAGTTTAATAGCACACATTACTTAACTGCTGTTCACAAAGTACTAAACTTGATGCTGTGGAAGGTTCAGAGATAACATAGGGAATAATCCCCTTACCCTTTTTAAAGCTTACTGAGAGAGAGGTAGGTGAGACACATAAGGTAATTGTAGTGAGGCATAAAGAGTGTAAGGAGTATGACAGTTGGGGAGAAACATAAGACTTATTGAGCCTTTTTTATATGCAAGACACTGTGCTAAGTATTTTGTGTATTTTACTCATTTAGTTCTTACAACAATCCTAAGAGGAATTATCCTCATTTTATAAGTGATAGACTGAAGTTCAAAGAAGTCACTTGCTCAGGATCACATCTTTAATACACCAGAACCAAAAACAAAATGAGGCATCGTTGACTGTTAAGCCCCTACTCGGTCAACTGGTACAGAATATTATCTCAATTTAGAATTGAAGCTGTCATTTTTTGACTATTCGCATCTAGAAAGAAGTAGCATCTAAGTTAGATTTTGGAAAGACAGGTAATGTTCCATCAGTTATATAGGAAAAAAACAAGACTGTGAAGCAGATGGAATAGTTTGAACAAAAGTATATAGGCAGGAACTATAAGAATTGTTCATCAACTGTCCTATAATATTGGATAGAAGGATACTGGGAAGTAAGGCTGAGAAATTATATTGGAACCTAGTAATGGAAGATCTTAATTTCCATGGAGAGGAGTCAAAAGATGAAGTGTCCTGTAAGAAAGTAGGAGAGGATACAATCCAAGACAAGTGAAAAGGAGAGGTGATTTTTTTAATCTGAGGCCAGAGAGGGAGCATGTGTCCATTAGTAAAGTTTTATTAGAACACAGCCACATTCATTCATGTGCATTTTATTATGGCTGCTTATGTACTGAAAGACCGGAGTTGAGTAGTTTGTAATAGAGACCCTATCTTTGTTGGCACTGTTGTTGCCTTGCACTTGTTCTACACACTGCATATCTCAGTATTATAACTTGCAATGTATTGAGTGCGACATGTATTGTTATACTGCAGTACATATTTTTTATTACGAGTGCAGACATGCCTCATGAGAAAAGAACAGTGAAGTATACTTTGAATGTCACACTTTGAAGGTGCAGTATTGTCTGGATTATTCTAGTATTGAATTAGGTGACAAAGCATTCCATTTGTTATGCAGTGACAACATAGCTATGTTAAAGTGATACAATATACATCACCATTCCCAGACTGAGCACTCATCACAGTATTCCCAACTGACAGGAAGTCAACAGTGAGAAAAATTAGAAAATTCAAAATGGAATATCTCATCAGAGCAGAATTCCCTCACCTGAAAACAGGGTGGGGGAGAAGGAGCAAACAAAGAAAAAAATAAGCCTGCAACCAAGGTAAGTTTCTGAGAGGCTTCTTTGTCAGATTAGCAAGGAAATCTGTTTACCATTGGTTATTGCAACAGCCAAGGAAATGTGTTCAAAGAAAATAAACTTGTTTGAGACTATTAACATTTCAGGGAGAACAGTTTCTGGAAGAGTATTTAAAACAACAGCACTAGTCATTTTAAAACTAGACAAATGGATTTACTTGGCTTGAATGGATTTACTTGGCTCATGAGGACCTAATAGATATTGATACTGTTCAGTAGTTTATTGGAAGAGTCCTGTTGAATTTGAAGTGATTGAAGATGTTGCCTCTGTGAACAGACTGCAGGGAACAACTACAGATGAGTATTTTCAAAGCAGTTGGAAAACACTAATCCAACCCAACTTGAAGTTACATCTACAGAGATGTGTTGTAACTAATGGTAAAAATTTGTGTGTTAACAGAAGACTGGGCAGGACAGAATTTACAGAATTTTGAAAATACAGTTTTTAAAGCCTATAGTTATTCATAGTATTCTTCATCAGCAGATATGCTGCATAAAATATTTGAATTTATCTTATGTTATTGAACTAGTAATGTCAAAGATGAACTTCAGTCACTCGTGGACATAGCTGTTGTCAGTTCTGTGAATTTTTATCAGGAGAAGAAGCTGAAAATCCTGACTTGCCCTACCGTACAGCAGTGAGATGACTGAGCAGTCAGTGGTTAAGTTTTATTACTGTTTTGGGAGGATCAAAGCCAAGATTGAAATTTTTCTGAAAAATAGGAATCACCATGAGCCACTATTAGAAAACACTAAATGGCTTTGGAAATCAGTCTTTGCTGCAGACTTGGTAATCTTCTTAATGAGTTCAACCTAAAACTGTAAGGCAAAATAGCATTGGAGTAAAGTTACTTTGACAACAACTAATATTGTTTGAATCACAAGTAATGTCACACTGCTTTTATACCTCATAGGTTGTCAAAAGTTAATGAAACAAGATTTCCATTCCCACATAAATTTGCAGCAGTTATACTTTTTTAGGTCATTCTACATTTCAGAGGTGTTTTTGGACCTCCATGCAAGTGCAGAGGAAATGTCCATATTTCAGAACCCATTTAACTGCCATTGAAGAGCTTCCATTTAATCTTCATTTGAAAGTGATTAGTTTCTAATGAAACAACGTGTTAAAAGGTTAATATCAAGAGAATTTAACAATTCTATGCTATTCACCTTCTTAGGAAAAATATGCTCATTAAAATCACATATTCAATGGATTGGTATTAGAATTTGGCAATACATAGCTCTGTGAAAAAATATTTTCAAAATGAGATACCTTAAATCTCATTACAAATTAGTGTCAACAGATGTATATTTGCAATTGATAATAGATGATAGAAAATATTATCTTTGAGCCCCAAATTAAGTGAAATATTATCCTACCCCAAAAAGGTTCCATTCTTTACAATAGATCTATATTACAAAAAGAGAACTCAATTGTTATTATATTTTGAACTTTTCATAAAATTTATGGAAATTTTTTTCTGTCATTATATAATAAACTATACAACATGTTCAATTTTGCCTCATGGCCTGCAAAACTTAAAATATTTCCTATCAAAATTATTTTACTCTATAAAAAAAACTTGCCGACCCCTGGCTTAAAATAAGGAAACTAGAATTTGTAGCTTAAAGAAAAGGAAAAAGTTTATAAAAGATATTGTAATGAACATATTGTTGATCTTACATAGTGTTAATTGAGGATATTACTTTGTGGGACAGCTTTTCTCTTGGCAAATAAGTTTATATAGTTTGCAAACCATAGCCACTGGAATATCTTTTTTTTTTAAGTTCTATTAACCTAATCTTAATTCTTAATTTGGTTTATAGACAATACCAACTGGGCAAGTGGTGAGGATGACCATGTAGTTGCTAGAGCAGAATATGATTTTGTTGCTGTATCTGAAGAAGAAATTTCTTTCCGTGCTGGTGATGTGCTGAAATTAGCTCTCAAAGGTAAGAAAACTTGAATAAGTGGGAATTATCTGTGCACTTTTAGAATTTGTTAATGTATTGAAAACTGCATTAAAGGATCGTGGGGGACAAAAAGGATCTTGGTCACTGTTAGTTAACTCAGAGGTAGTTACTAGAATTTCTTTATGTCAGTGTAAACCTTCCAAATCTGGGGGAGTGGGAGAGAAATGTCCCAGCAAAGTTGTTCCAATATTTCACTGAGATAAGGAAAGATTTTGCTTATATGATCGCTTCTAAATTTAAAACATTTGAATTCCAAGTTAATTACCAATCCCAAAACATGAGGTAAGCACTAAATTTAATGAATCTAATAAACCAAAGTAATTGCCTGGCATCATCTAAAACATACCTGTTGGTCTTTTGTTGCTGAGACTAGTAGTGCTTTTTTACTTGAATCATGTTTACCTTAGAGACTTCAACATGAATATTTAGGAATTACTGTCATGAAGTATTAAAGAACCTCAGCAAGAAATTTATAGATATTCGGGTTAATTCTCAGACCATAACTCCAAACAAAATGGCCTTTTCCTCCACTTTTCCCCAGTAATGATGATCAGAATTTTTGTAGATTTACCCAAAAAAAAAAAAAAAAAAAAAAATTTTTTTGTATTTTTTGTATGTGTGTATTTGTAGGAATTCAGTTTTGCTATGAAAAGTCACATTTTGTTGGTAAAGATACTAGTAACAATAATAAGAATGATCATTTATAGACTGCTTAGTATGTACTAGGAGGAGTTCCCTGGCAGTCCAGTGGTTAGGACTCAGTGCTCTCAACTGCCTAGAGCCCAGGTCCAACCCCTGGTTGAGGAACTAAGATTCCACTAACTACAGAGCAGTCAAAAAAAGAAAAAAATATAATGTACTAGACACTGTACTTTGCGTATTTCATTTAAACCTTATAATAATGCTGGGATGTAAGTACTGTTATTATTCTGTTCCTGGCTTACACGTGAGAAAACTGAAACTCAGAATGAGTGAGTTGTCCAGTGTTACCTATGATGTAATGGAGATGGACTATGAACCTAGGTTTATCTGACTTCAGAACCTGTATTTTAATCACTTTGGCTGTTTTCCATGTGATCTATTAATGGAAACTGCGATTTTATTGGTGTTAGTCACTCTTTACAAAAGGGAGAAATATCTTTAGTGTTCAAATCATTACTTTAATTGGGTAACTAGTTGAAAATCTTGGATCAAATTTGCTAAATCTCTGCCTCATCTCCTCACACACAAAACCTAGGCTTACAAGAAAAAATTTTAAATAATAAAATGTAAATTTAAGAAAAATTCTGGCTGTTAGGTATTATATTCATGTTTTTCATCTAGTCAAAATAGTGGTTTACTTAGATGTCAAAAGAATTCTAAGATTTATTGTTAGAGGAAAATACAGATAATTAGTTTTAATAAATTAAATATAAAGTAAAGAAGATCAAATGTGGATTCTTTCAATTATAATATTCCAGAAAAATTTTATATCTCAGATTATTCTTCAACTAATAGTGCCTTTTAACACTTTGGCTTTGCTTCTTTACTTTCTTCATTGCTAACATAAATATGTTAGGGCATTTAGAACGAAATCAATCACAGACATGGGTAATTTAACTTTTTTTCCTTTTTATTATAGAGAAACATGAAACTGTCATATTGTGCCAGAATTACAGTTTTGAACTAAAACTTAACAGTTAAACAGCTTTTTAAAGACGTAAATAAAAATAACACAACACTGTAAAGCAACTATACTTTAATTTTTTTTTAAATAGGTGGGAGTATTTAAATAATCTTTTCTACTTTAAGCTTAAAGTATTAACTTCTTGTTATGTGGCTGTAGGTAACTGAGGTCTTCAATTTTTGCCTATCTTGGGTTAAAATTAACATTCATTGTCCTTCAGGATTATGAATCGCAATCACATAGAATGGATTTTTTTAAATTTCAGCCAAAAATATGTAAAGAAAGCTGGCTTATATAAACGAACGTATCTATTTTCTATACTCAATTTCTATACTAACTTATCAAGAAGTAGTGAGATACTCATTCCTTAAATTTCAATTTAAAATATGAAAGACATTTATGTTAATTTTCAGCTTTTGAGAGAACTGAATTTTTTTTCTCTATGAATGCACCAACTGACATAAACTTTATGTTCTTAAAGGCTGAAAAAAATTTTCATAAATACAAAATTAAAAATGTTATAAGAAGGGATCCTAGAATTAAGCCTACTCATCTTGATTTTAAATATTCATGTGCACTATTTATTTATGAGTATACTATGTTATGTAAGTATAACACAGATTTTAACATTTTACTGTCAATATTCTGTTGGACCCTCAAAGTATGTTATAATTACAAGGCTGTCTTTTCTTCCATCAGAGCAACAACCCAGAGTGCGTGGTTGGCTTCTAGCCAGTCTTGATGGTCAAACAACAGGACTTATACCTGCTAATTATGTCAAAATTCTTGGTAAAAGAAGAGGTAGAAAAACAGTGGAATCCAGTAAAATTTCCAAGCAGCAACAGCCTTTTACCAACACAACACTAATTAAAGGAGCCACAGCTGCTGATTCTTTGGATGAGCAGGAAGCTGCCTTTGAATCTGTTTTTGTTGAACCTAATAAGGTTCCAGTTGCATCTGATTCCACTGGGAAAAATGGAGATAAACAAGATCTTTGATAACTTTCATGATTGCCTGAAGTTGAACTATAGAGTACTTTTTAAAAATTTCTTCTTACAAAAAAATTAATCTACAATCCAATGAAAACATTTGTTAATGACTATTTAAGGTGTTTTGCTGCTAGAAATTATTAAAGTTGTACACTAGTATGTTGGTCTAGTGACCTGGTTACGTTTTACGAGTTATTGGACCGTGAGGATATTTGTTCAGCCTAGATTATAAGATTATGGAGACTATCATTTTCATCTTATTTGAAACCCTGTGTTTCTCTTGAAAGAGTAAGATTGATGTGAACTATAGAATACACAGTTTGCTACAGTAGGGATCACTAATACATTTTAAAATTCTAGTTTAATTGACTTGGAATCCTCAGAAATTGAGTGACAACATGTGAGAACAGGCTAATTTTTCTACAACTTTAATTTAACTGAATAATAAAAATTTTCTGATGTGTATTACATTCTGTATTGGGTTTGCTTTAGGCAGTAGTAAAATGTTTTCACCCAACAACAATTAATGCTATTATGTTTTATTGTATTTTTGAAAATTTTATCTTAGAAAGGTTGCTAAAAGCATTGTGAAGGAAATGGTTCCAGGGTGATAGTTAGCCCAAATAATTTTCCTTGCTAGTAAAAAGTCTATAATTTATCTTTCTTACAGATTGCTTCCTTTTCTTCAGAGGGTCATATGACTTTTTATATGTATGACTAGTTTCCATCCTGGGTGAAGCAGAATTCTTAATCTGAAAGATTTACTTTGTTTTTCTCCAGCCTAGACTCAAGTTCTTTAAATTTGCAACTCAATTCTGGCAGTAATGATTTTAAATCTTTTCACAGATTCTCTGCTTCTACCTATTAAAATTATTTTTTTAATTCCATATTTAGGCTGTTCTTTAAACATTGAGAGTGTATTCCATTGGGTACATATTTCTTTTAGGTTCAGTTTTTACTACTGAGACTATAAATAAAATGCTGAATTGCCATTTAGAATATGATAATATTTGACTTGTTTAGGAATGATTTTAGGTACAGTTAAATTTCAGTACACTGACTATTTCCCCCAAAAACTGGAAAATTCATATACTTGCTATTATCATATTACAAAAATAATATCAGTTATACAGAGTATGAGAATACATTACAGATATTGTTGAAAACTTGAAATTATTTGATAAAGACTTTGATCTTTTTCTTCTTATAGAGTTTATGTTCAACAACTAAGTAATTCTGGAATAGTTCAAACTAAAACATTAGGAACCAAGTATATGTATAATCAACATAGAGTTTTACTAAACGCTTCTTGGGAACCTCTCTTTTGTGACAATACAGTAAGTAATGTATCATTTAAAATACAATGTTGACCCCATGCAGAAAAAAGTAATAAAATAGTAAAATTGTTATCTAGATGTATTTTTCTAACACCTAGTTCTTCAAACCTTCAAGTTGAGATAAGTTACTTATATATTATTTTCCATTTGTATTCTTCAGTTAGAGGTTCTGCTTTGCTTTGTTAGAACGTCATTTACGGAAATTTTGTTCTTGAAACAATTTTTTACAAAACAAATTATTAAATTTGATGTTGAGACATCTAAATTGAATGCAAGTAGAGGTGAAATTTTGAGTTGGTGCTATTTAGATTAGAAAAGGGGTCTTTATGATTGCTATTAAAGATGTATAGGGAGAAGAGTATAGCACAAAATAAATGACAAAAACAATTTGACTTTTCTTATGGTGGTTTTTTTTTGTTGGTTAAGAATGCTAAATTGCAGTGTACATTTTATGTACATTATTTGTGTCTAAAAATTCCTTTTCTAATAAGAATCTAGAAAAGGAATTTAGGAATAAGCAGAGAAATTTTGTAACCTTTCTTATCATGACAGTTTTAGGTTTCAATATTGTTATTTTTAGAAACTTATTTAAGGAGTGCTGCTTTGTAAAAACTACAAACTGAAACAAAAAAATTTTCAATTAAATACAATAATCACAAGTTACAACAATAAAACAGGTTTCATTTAAATTTTTTTCTGATTGTAGTTTATCAGTATAGAAAGGAAAAAGGTAAGCTTTATAAATTTTCATGTTTTAACATTTTATTTAGGTATTTGATTTAGTCTATCAGTGTGTCATATATTTACTTGAATACTGATGTCCTTTATCTTGTGCTTTCTTTAATAGATAAAAGAACAAATATTAAATGCAGTTAACATTTTATTTTTAATAGATTGTGAAGTTATTTTCTTGGACAAATAAAAATATATTAAACTTGATTGACATTTTTTGAAGATAAACTGTTAACTCTTTTTACAGGATTGCAAGTAATGTAAAAGTCTGTTTTTCTTCATATTATTGTGTATATTAGCTACTGCAGATCCATGTGTCTTTTCTGTTTACTTGTGATTAAAGAAAATATTGAATTTACACTTGTATAAAAACTACCTTGAAGATGAGTTAACTCATTATTGACCGGGGAATTTCTGAAGAAATTAATGCCTATGTCCAGCAGTTTTTATTTCGGCCACCCAAAAGTTAATTCTGTTATTTCACTAGCACTCTTTGGGTTATTACACTCAGTAGTTAACACCTGACACACCTGTAAAGTCTCCAGCCCAGTGAGTTTCATTTTCACTTTCCGTATTAGAATCCATCACTAAGGTTTTTTATCTTTTTTTTTTTTGTCTTTTTTCCATCTGAATCAGAACTGTATTCTGAAGAACTATCATCTTCTGAGACACTAGTATATATGTCCCTTACACAATCAGAGAAAGTATCTACGTAAAATTCGCTGAAAAATGCATCTTCCTTAAAATTTCATGATGCATCATTTTTGAAAATTTTATGAAATAAACTTGCATTTAAAATATACACAAGGTTGGAACAAAGACCCAACAGAGCAAAATGGGAATGATAATGACAATCATAAGTTGTATAATGAGCCCTTGATCAATTTTAAGCTCTAACAACTTTGCACAGTGATGCAGATTATATCACTCTCTAAAAAAATGTACTGATATATCACCAGTCAATAATATATTAAAATAAGACCTCAGATCTAGGTTTTGGGAGACCTAGATTCTAGTCTGGACAACTACCTACTTACTGTGAGATTTACTTACTGTAAGATTATTTTTCAGTTTCCTCATTGATAACGTTGGTGATAGCTGCTATATGTACCTCACATATGAGTGCTTTTTTAAAAAATATAAATCAAAAGACATTATGGCAGCTATATATTTTGTAATTTTTTCCATGTTTACTTAAACTTCTCATATCCTGTTTAAATGGCACAAGGTATTTATATCAATCTCAAATTTCATATTCACACCTAATTAAAAGTTGAAATTAGTTCCCTAGTACTTATAACTTTGCCCAAAACATAATTTTAAATTATTTTGCTGAATACCTAAACAGCCTAGAAAAATGCAGTGGAATATTTATTGAACACAAATTTTGTTTTTTAAGCGTTGCCTTGAAGTGTCCTTTCATATTGTATGTTGTTTTTATGTAGGTTATCTCATTTGGGAGAAGGAAACTGTTTCTTTTAAATTAAGACAGCTAAGTCAGGAATCCTCTGGAGTACTTACTACATTATGCCCTATGAATAGTTTTTCACATTTAAAGAAGTAATGTTTTAAGTATTTTAACGGTGTTTCTCTCCTCACATAAATTGTCTTGTTTTTTAAGAATTTCACGTGCTCAGAATTGACTCACTTATTGAATATACTCTTTATTAATGACACCAGTATCATTGGTCTAGAAAATCCGTAGTTTTGTTCTACTTAATTTTACCCTAATAGTTTTCTTCATCTACTGCCTGCGATTCCATACTCTCCACTCTCTTCTGTATTTAATGTTTAACCTTCCAAGGTATCTTCTAAATTTTTCACATATTTCTTTAAAAAACTGTATGATAACATTTATTTTGTATAACTTTTCAATTTTATATAAATGATATTATGGTATAAAACTCATTTTACTTCTAACTTCTTTCACTTTCATCAAGAAGCTCTTTAGTTCTTCTTCACTTGCTGCCATAAGGGTGGTGTCATCTGCATATCTGAGGTTATTGATATTTCTCCCAGCAATCTTGATTCCAACTTGTGCTTCCTCCAGCCCACTGTTTCTCATGATGTACTCTGCATGTAAGTTAAATAAGCAGGATGACAATATACAGCCTTGACGTACTCCTTTTCCTATTTGGAACCAGTCTGTTGTTCCATGTCCAGTTCTAACTGTTGCTTCCTGACCTGCATACAGGTTTCTCAAGAGGCAGGTCAGGTGGTCTGGTATTCCCATCTCTTTCAGAATTTTCCACAGTTTATTGTGATCCACATAGTCAAAGGCTTTGGCATAGTCAATAAAGCAGAAATAGATGTTTTTCTGGAACTCTCTTGCTTTTTCAGTGATCCGTCGGATGTTGGCAATTTGATCTCTGGTTCCTCTGTCTTTTCTAAAACTATCTTGAACATCTGGAAGTTCACGGTTCACGTATTGCTGAAGCCCGGCTTGGAGAATTTTAAGCATTACTTTACTAGCATGTGAGATGAGTGCAATTGTGCGGTAGTTTGAGCATTCTTTGGCATTGCCTTTCTTTGGGATTGGCATGAAAACTGAGCTTTTCCAGTCCTGTAGCCACTGCTGAGTTTTCCAAATTTGCTGGCATATTGAGTGCAGCACTTTCACAGCATCATCTTTCAGGATTTGAAATAGCTCAACTGGAATTCCATCACCTCCACTAGCATTGTTCGTAGTGATGCTTCCTAAGGCCCCCTTGACTTCACATTCCAGGATGTCTGGCTCTAGTGAGTGATCACTCCATCGTGATTATCTGGGTCATGAAGATCTTTTTTGTACAGTTCTTCTGTGTGTTCTTTCCACCTCCTCTTAATATCTTCTGCTTCTGTTAGGTCCCTACCATTTCTGTCCTTTATCAAGCCCATCTTTGCATGAAATGTTCCCTTGGTATCTCTAATTTTCTTGAAGAGATCTCTAGTCTTTCCCATTCTACTGTTTTCCTCTATTTCTTTGCTAAAGAGCCTCTTGAGGAAAGTGAAAGAGGAGAGTGAAAAAGTTGGCTTAAAGCTCAACATTCAGAAAACTAAGATCATGGCATCCAGTCCCATCACTTCATGGCAGATAGATGGGGAAACAGTGGCTGACTTTATTTTTCTGGGCTCCAAAATCACTGCAGGTGGTGATTGCAGCAATGAAATTAAAAGACGCTTACTCCTTGGAAGGAAAGTTATGACCAATCTAGACAGCATATTAAAAAGCAGAGACATTACTTTGCCCATATAGTCATATATGGTCCATATGGTCCATATAGTCAAGGCTATGGTTTTTCCAGCAGTCATGTATGGATGTGAGAGTTGGACTATAAAGAAAGCTGAGTGCCGAAGAATTGATGCTTTTGAACTCTGGTGTTGAAGATCCTTGAGAGTCCCTTGGACTGCAAGAAGATCCAACCAGTCCATCCTAAAGGAGATCCGTCCTGGGTGTTCATTGGAAGGACTGATGTTGAAGCTGAAACTCCAATACTTTGGCCACCTGATGCGAAGAGCTGACTCACTGGAAAAGACTGATGCTGGGAAGGATTGAGGGCAGGAGGAGAAGAGGACAACAGAAGATGAGATGGATGGATGGCATCATCGACTCGAGGGACATGGGTTTGGGTGGACTCTGGGAGTTGGTGATGGACAGAGAGGCCTGGCATGCTGCAGTTCATGGGGTCGCAAAGTGTCGGACACAACTGAGCGGCTGAACTGAACTGACTTCTAACTTTCATAAAACATTAGGATTTTAGGAACTATTCGTCTTACTGTATATAACATGCTTCTGACACGTATTATTCTGTTATATACTATAGCTTATCTTTTCCTCGAGTCATAGATGCTCAGGTTATTTCCAGCTGTTCACACTTCTACAAACTTGTACGTTTCTTCTTATGACTCTGCCCTGTAGTTTCTTTGGTGTATATGTCCTAGAGTAGAACGGCTGGTGTTTTGAGTGTATGCATATTTAATTTCAGTTAGTAATGCTGGATTGTTCTCATGAGTGGTTGTACAGTTTGCACTTAAACCAACAAGACACGAGAATATCGTTTCCTTTACATCTTCAGCAGCATTTGATATTTTCTGATTTTTTTGTAATCTGCTATTAATGAAATTGTATGTTGTCTTAATCTGCATTATCTGATTATTAATAAGCCCACACATACACTTTTTTTTTTTTTTTAGAGACTGCACTGGGTCTTCATTGCTGCGTGCAGACTTTCTCTGTTTGTGGCAATTGGGGGCTACTCTCTAGTTGTGATGCACCGGCTTCTCATTGTGCTGGTTTCTCATGTTGTGAAGCATGAGTTCTAGGCACGCAAGAATCAGTAGTTGTGACATTGGACTCAGTAGTTGTGGCTCACAGGCTCTAGAGCACAGGCTCAGTTGTTGTGACATTGGACTCAGTAGTTGTGGCTCACAGGCTCTAGAGCACAGGCTCAGTAGATGTGGCGCGTGGGCCCAGCTGTCCCATGGCATGTGGGATCTTCCTAGACCAGGGATCAAACACATGTCTCCTGTGTTGACAAGTGGATTCTTTACCACCAAGCCACAAGGGGAGCCCTGAGCATATACTTATTAGTCATTCTGGTTTTCCATCCTATGGATTGCCTATACTTATAGACAGTGGATGGCCTGTACTTATAATATGCCCATTTTTCTGTTGATTTTTCTCTTTCATGTTGATTATAGTGCAAGAAATTCTGTATATATTCTAGATAATGTTTCCTTGTTAGGTGCAGATGTTGGAAATAACTTAGGCTTGTTATTTATTAATTCTTGTCTTTGGTGTCATTGATGGAATAGAAATTTTGCTTCCAGTTGTTACATTTTTTAGGTCTTGTCCTATCAGTGTTTTATATTTACATTTAATTTAACTGGAGTTTAGTTTTGGATATAATCAGTCAGTTCAGTCACTCAGTTGTTTCCAACTCTTTGTGAGCCCACAGATTGCAGCACGGCAGGGTTGTCCATCACCAACTCGCAGAGCTTTCTCAAACTTATGTCCATCGAGTCGGTGATGCCAACGAACCATTGCATCCTCCATCATCCCCCATCTCCTCTTGCCTTCAATCTTTGCTAGCATCAGGGTCTTTTTCAATGAGTTGGCTCCTTGCATCAGGTGGCCAAAGTATTTGAGCTTCGGCTTCAACATCAGTCCTTCCAATGAATATTCAGGACTGATCTCCTTTATGATGGACTGGTTGGATCTCCTTGCAGTCCATGGGACTCTCAAGAGTCCTCCAACACCACAGTTCACAAGCATCAGTTCTTTGGCGCTCAGCTTTCTTTAGGGTCCAACTCTCACATCCATACATGACTACTGGAAAAACCACAGCTTTTACTGGGTAGACCTTTGTTGGCAAAGTAATGTCTCTGCTTTTTAGTATGCTGTCTAGGTTGGCCATAGCTTTTCTTCCAAGGAGCAAGCATCTTTTAATTTCATGGCTGCAGTCACCATCTACAGTGATTTTGGAGCCAAAAAAATTAAAGTGTCAACTGCTGCTGCTGCTGCTAAGTCACTTCAGTCGTCTTCAACTCTGTGCGACCCCATAGACGGCAGCCTGCCAGGCTCCGCCGTCCCTGATATTCTCCAGGCAAGAATACTGGAGTGGGTTGCCATTTCCTTCTCCAGTGCATGAAAGTGAAAAGTGAAAGTGAAGTCACTCAGCCATGTCTGAGTCTTCACAACCCCATGAACTGCAGCCCACCAGGCTCTTCCGTCCATGGGATTTTCCAGGTAAGAGTGCTGGAGTGGGGTGCCATTGCCTTCTCCAAAGTGTCACTATTTCCATTGTTTCCTCATCTATTTGCCATCAAGTGATGGGACCAGATGCCATAATCTTATTTTTCTGAATGTTGAGTTTTAAGCCAGCTTTTCCACTCTCTTCTTTCACTTTCATCAAGTGGCTCTTCAGTTCTTCTTTGCTTTCTGCCATAAGGGAGGTGTCATCTGTGTATCTGAGGTTATTGATATTCCTCTGAGCAATCTTGATTCCAACTTGTGCTTCATCCAGCCCAGCATTTCGCGTGATGTACTCTGGATATAAATTAAATAAGCAGGGTGACAATATACAGCCTTGACGTACTCCTTTCCCAACTTTGAACCAGTCTGTTGTTCCATGTCCGGTACTAACTGTTGCTTTCTGACCTGCATACATATTTCTCAGGAGGCAGGTAAGGTGGTCTGGTATACCCATCTCTTTAAGAATTTTCCACAGTTTGTTGTGATCCACACAGTCAAAGGCTTTGGCATAGTCAATAAAGCAGAAGTAGATGTTTTTCTGAAATTCTCGCTTTTTCCAGTGGATGTTGGCAGTTTGATCTCTGCTTCTTCTGCCTTTTCTAAATCCAGCTTGAACATCTGGGAATTCACAGTTCATGTACTGTTGAAGCCTGGCTTGGAGAATTTTGAGCATTATTTTGCTAGTGTGTGAGATGAGTGCAGTTGTGTCGTAGTTTGAGCGTTTTTTGGCATTGCCTTTCTTTGGGATTGGAATGAAAACTGAGCTTTTCCAGTCCTGTGGCCATTGCTGAGTTTTCCAAATTTGCTGGCATATTTAGTGTAGCACTTTCACAGCATCATCTTTTAGGATTTGAAGTAGCTCAACTGGAATTCCATCACCTCCACTAGCTTTGTTCATAGTGATGCTTCCTAACGCCCATTTGATTTCTTATTCCAGAATGTCTGGCTGTAGGTGAGTGATCAGACCATCATGGTTATCTGGGTCATGAAGATCTTTTTTGTACAGTTCTTCTGTGTATTCTTGCCACCTCTTCTTAATATCTTCTGCTTCTGTTAGGTCCATACCATTTCTGTCCTTTATTGTGTTCATCTTTGCATGAAGTTTTCCCTTGGTGTCTCTAATTTTCTTGAAGAGATTTCCAGTCTTTCCCTTTCTATTGTTTTCTTCTATTTTTTACATTGATCTCTGAAGAAGGCTTTCTTATCTCTCCTTGCTATTCTTTGGAACTCTGCATTCAGATAATTATACCTTTCCTTTTCTCCTTTGCCTTTTTATTCTCTTCTTTTCTCAGCTATTTGTAAGGCCTCCTCAGACAACCATTTTGCCTTTTTGCATTTATTTCTCTTGGGGATTGCCTTGATCACTGCCTCCTGTACAGTGTCACAAACCTCCATCCATAGTTCTTCAGCCGCTCTGTCTATCAGATCTAATCCCTTGAATCTATTTGTCACTTCCATTGTATAATCATAAGGGATTTGATTTAGGTCATACCTGAATGGTCTAGTGGTTTTCCCTACTTTTTCAATTTAAGTATGAATTTTGCATTGAGGAGTTCATGATCTGAGCCGCAGTCAGCTCCCGGTCTTGTTTTTGCTGACTGTATAGAGCTTCTCCATCTTCGGCTGAGAAGAATATAGTCAAAGAATGTAATATAATATATCTCAGGAATGGATGTCAGCCTGGCTCACGGGCTCCGGGATCCAAAACTATTGGATATAGTATGAGATATGAATTCAACTTATTTTCCAGCTAATCATTAAAAGAGGTATTAACAAAACTACTCTCTCTCTCTAGAGGAAAATTATCTTGGATTTACTTTATTAGCACTATTTCCTTGAAATTGTGGTTTAAGATACATAAGGAATGCCAGCTGTTTATCCAGCAGCATGTATTTGGTTGTAAAAAGCACAGGCTTTGAAATTTCTTTGAGTAAGATACAACTGGTAACCAAGCTTGTTCCTCCTCGGGGAGACAAAGAACCCACCCTCAGGGATTTTTACACCATAGTGGTTCCTGTGACATATGAGGCTTGCCTAAGGTGGGTGCCAGGTTTACTATACTGTGCCCTTTCCGGCAAGCTAAGTGACGTTAGTACCAAATTATATCCTTTTGAGTCTTGTGAGTATGAATATCTGCTGGGCATGCAGAGTAGAATTATAAGTTTTTTTCTAACACCTTCTATTAAATCCATTTTTCACCCATTTTACTACATACCAATTTGTCATAAATGTAAAACTGTTGGGGCTCTCTGTTCTGTTTATTGATGTCAGTTCCTTTCCCAGTATAACATTGTCTTAATATAACTTTGTAATACATCTAAATAGCTGAATCTTTTTGTTCAACTTTGATAGAATTAACTTTTGTCAATTTTTATTTTTTTAGTAGCCTTTTATCAGATTCCCAAAAACAAGCTGCTGAAATTTTACTTGCAGATTACTTTAGAATTAACATTTTTATAAGGTCAAATAATGAATTTTATTTCTTCCTGAAAGGCCTTAATACCTTTCTTTCATTTTGACTCTTTCGGCCATGTTGCCAGTCTATATTTGACAGAGCTGTGGTAGCAGGCATTTTTATCAAATTTCTACTTCAGATTCTAAACTTGCTCTATTAAATGCTATGGTTGCTGTGAGTTTTATGCTAGTTGGTCTTTTTCAAAAGAAGTTCCTATTTATTGATAATTTATATATGCCTTTGTTCGGGTGTTTTTTTTTATTTTTCACCTTTAGTAATAGTAATATACAGAATAACACTGATTGTCTGATAGTGAGCTATTCTTGCATTCCTACTTGATGTTATTTTTTAATGAAATGATTTATCAAAAAGACACATATAAATGAATATGGTGGTTTAGTTGCTAAGTTGTGTCCAACTCTTGCGACTCCATGGCCTGGGAACCTACCAGGCTCCTCTCTGTCCATGGGATTCTCCAGGCAAGCATACTGGAGTGGGTTGCCATTTCCTTCTCCAGGGGATCTTCCCAATGCAGGAATCAAACCCAGTCTCCTGCATCGCAAGGAGATTCTTTACCAACTGAGCTACAAGGGAAGCCCATAAATGAATATAGAAGATGATTAAAAGTGGAGTATTATGCAGAAATGTAACTGTGTGTTCAGAAGGCACAATTGCCGCTATTTGATGAGGTGTCCTAGAAGAAGATAAGCTGAAAATGGGCTCTGGGTCATGGTCTGGCTTCATTTTCTCTGATATTTTACTTTCTCCTTTTCTGGAAAAAGTCATTGAGCTAATAATACTGGGAAACCTAGAGTTAGCTACATTTTATGTACTGGGTTGGCAGGAAAGATCGTTTGATTTTTCCATACGATAGTACAGAAAAACCCAAACCAACTTTCTGGCCAACCCAATATTTTGAAAGATGTGCCAGCATTTAGAACTAGATACCTGCTTGTAACACAATCAGGAGGATTGGGCTGCTTAGGCTTTTCCACTTTTAAGCTTCCGGTGGCTATCCTTCAGCACTCAGGAGCAGGTCAAAGCAGAACATTTGCGTGTTCTTAAAAGATCCAGGGAGCAGAAGGAAAGAGCTAGACCATCAGCAAGCCAAGTACAGCTAGTAACTTAGGTCAAGCTCACCCAGGCATTGTCGGATTTTTTTAAAAATATGGTACCATGTAAGAAAGCATTATGTTGAAGTCTCAAGTCATTCTGCACAAATCTGAACTGGCCACTCTCTTTGCCTGGTACAATTATCCTGGATTTTGTTTTTATTTTCCTGAAGAGTCCTTTGATCTTTCTTATTTCTATACCCTACTCTTATGTGTTTCTTGGTTTACTCTCTTTGATGTAAAGCACATTTAGCAGCTTCCTGAGAAAGGCTCTATGGGAGATGAAGTATGGTTCCTTGAATGTCTGAAAATTGTCTTTAATTCTGCTTTCGGTTTAAATAATAGTATGGATATAAAATTCCAAGCTGGCTGTTGTTTTCCGTTAAAAATTTGAAGGGATTTCTCTGTTGTCTCCGGCTTCCATTGTGATCACTGAGAAAGCTTGAAGCTGTTCTGATTCTTGTTCCTTTATATGTGCCCTATTTTGTTTTTGTTTGTTTTCCCCTCTAGAAGCTTGTAGGATCCATCTGAGGATATCAATGATTGTAAGTTACTTTGTTTTCAGGTTTTTATTTTCCTACGTAGTCTTTTCCCCCCTGTATTCGTGTGTGTGTATTTATGTTTTATCTCTATCACAATAAAGATTTTCTCTCAGGTTTCTGCTGAACTTTGATTGTCTGCTTATGTTTAAGAATAAGAGGCTGAGCAGCTGATTGAAGGCTTTGAGCACACAGGCAGGGCTTGTTGTCAGTGAACTTTGTGATAAAGCCAGTTCAGGGGGCATGACATAGGATTTGCTAATATTTCCCTGATTTAAACAAGGAGATCCAACCAGTCCATCCTAAAGGAGATCAGTCCTAGGTGTTCATTGGAAGGACTGATGTTGAAGCTGAAACTCTAGTACTTTGGCCACCTCATGTGAAGAGTTGACTCAGTGGAAAAGACCCTGATGCTGGGAAGGATTGGGGGCAGGAGGAGAAGGGGACGACAGAGGATGAGATGGCTGGATGGCATCACCGACTCGATGGACCTGAGTTTGGGTGGACTCCGGGAGTTGGTGATGGACAGGGAGGTGTGCTGCGGTTCATGGGGTCACAAAGAGTCGGACACGACTGAGCAACTGAACTGAACTGAACTGAACTGAACTGATCCAGTCTCAGGCAGAGTGACCCACCAAACTTACAGAATGGTCAGGGAAACAGACCAGAAATCTCTTCAACTTTAGGTAGGTAGGCAGCTCCAATGAGAGAGTGGAAAACTGCATGTGTATAGTTTCTCCTTCCAAAGTCACTATTCAGGTAAATCACTCCTCACCTAAGAAGCTGCTGGTAAGAGAGAGGGAAGGAGAAAGAGGCACAAGTGTTACTATAGAGGAATACTGTTATGTGAAAACAGAGAGTAGGGAATTACAGTAAATTGAACAGTGTGTTAAAAGTGAATGTATATTTTAAATTTGTATTTGCTTGGGGGAGGTCTCTTTGCTGTTTCTAAGAGAAATACATTTAAAAATGTCCAATTGTTGATATATTCTCATGGTTTTGTCAGTTATTTATTTTTGCTGCCTTATAAGTTTTGTGCTTAGCATGTTTCTGTTTTTGGTTTTGCTTTTTAATAGATTTTCTTCTGAAGGTTTGGAAGCTATACATTCTATTTTTATTCTCATTGTGGTTACTTCTAACCCATATTTATGATTACCCTTCTCTACCAGTATTTAAAGTTACCAACATTAGAGTCTCACAGTAACACAGAAGTATTGACACACTGTCATTCTCCCTCCGTCCCTCAGACAGTTTACCTGTTGTCTCTCTGCTCCTCTTCTTCACTCAGGTTGATATTACTTAAGAGTGTTTATCCCAGTTAATTTTTCATTTTGAATATTTGCTAATTGAACAAATAACTTGTCTGAGGTTGCTATTTCCTGTATACATTTTATCCATTCATTTATGTGTTTAACCATCAAACTAGTATAATCACCTGGTTTTAAAAACACATAAGGAAATAAGAGCAGTCCCTTGCCTTACTCCAAAGTCCAGATCCCAGAATCAGTTGTGTTTAATTCCATGCTATTTTTACTTTCTTACTTGTAAGTAATGTGCTCACCTTGCTATTTTGACTTACCAATGTTACAGGTTATCTATTACCCTCTCCTTCCCACCCTCCAGGGAGGATTTGACTGCCTTATACTACTATCCACACTTCCTCTCACCCCTCTTCCTAATATTATTTTAATTTTTAGTCAGTTCAATTCAGTCACTCAGTCATGTCTGACTCTTTGCGACCCTATGGAATGTAGCTAGGCTTCCCTGTCCATCACCAACTCCTGGAGCTTGCTCAAACTCATGTCCATCAAGTCGGTGATGCCATTCAACCATCGCATTCTCTCTCATCCCCTTCTCCTCCTGCCTTCAGTCTTCCCCAGCATCAAGGTCTTTACCAGTGAATCAGTTCTTCGCATCAGGTGACCGAAGTATTGAAGCTTCAGCTTCAGTGCCAGTCCTTCCAATGAATATTCAGGACTGATTTCCTTTAGGATTGACTGGTTTGATCTTCTTTTGATCTACTTGCGGTCTAATTTTTAGTCAAGTCACTGAAAATGTTTGCATTATTGTGACCGTGTAAATACTGTTTCTTTCTTCCCTGTTGTTCGTTTTATATATAACTTTCTGGTTTTCCCGGTATTGCCATTGCCTTGCTTTTTATTTGCCTCATTTCTGTGTACTGTACCTGGCTACAGGTTGTGGTGCCTAATGCTTTCATGCTGGGCCTTTCAAGAGTTCTGCAGTGTAAACAGCTGTCAGAATCCCAGTCTCTGGTATAATTTCATCACCTCTGCTAAGTCAGTTACCTCACATTCATTTGCTTTTTTACTGCTTCTGAAAGTCTCATTGTTGTCTTCTCTTTTATGCTTTAACTTGGTTTAATACCTCTCATTCATTTATTGTCATTTTGGGGGAGATTTTGAAGGGAAAAGAGAATAAGGTGAATAATTAATCTCTTGTATTTAACTAGAAAACAAACTAGTTTTCTCTAATCATGTTTTATATACATGAGAGACTTATCCATAGTCCTGCCCACCCCACCTACCTCCCCCTGTTCTGTGTTGAACTCAATTCATTAAGAGGTTTTTCCCACCACCACCACCACCCCCATCTTATTGAGGTCACTAGTGACCATTACACTGCTTTCCAGTGACCAGTTCTCTGTCTTTGTTCTACCTGACTTACAGGGGCACAGTTGATTACTTCCTCCTGCTTGAAAATCTATTTTTTTTTTCCCCTGGCTTCCAGGACACCATACTCTTCTGCTTTCCTTGCAATATCATTAATCTCTTCTTTTTCAGCCTTCATTGCTGATGTCTCTTCATATCTCCTACCTCTAAATATTGAACAGCCTCAGGGTCTAGACCTTGGACCACTACTGTAAACTTACTCACTTCGCTGGTGAGCTTAACCAGTCTAGTGACTTATAATACCATATGTTTTGATTCTAGAGTTTGTACCTCTTCTTTTATCTGATTCCAAAATCGTGTATCTACCTGCCACTTCACTATCTCCACTTGGTATCTTCTAGGCATCTTAGGTTTAGCATGCTTAAAAATCCCTGATTTTTACTGGAGAAGGAAACAGCAACCCACTCCAGCATTCTATTCTTGCTTGGGAAATCCCATGGATAGAGGAGCCAGGTGGGCTATAGTTCATGGGGTCAAAAAGAGCAACTGAGTAGCTTTAATTTCACTTCCGTATATACGTAACTTTAATATCATACCCATTGAGCAAAATAAGTTTCATAAAGGTGTTTCAGATCTTATTTAAACTAAATTACATGTTTTGTTATTGTATTAGTCCAATGTTAAACATTTAAAATGCCTGTTCATAAGACTTGTTTTTGATAAGTTTATCTTTAGTATGCTGCTGCTAAGTCGCTTCAGTCATGTCCGACTCTTAGCGACCCCATGGACTGTAGCCTAACAGGCTCCTCCATCCATGCGATTTTCCAGGCAAGAGTACTGGAGTGGGGTGCCATTGCCTTCTCCATCTTTAGTATATTGTTTTCCAAATAAATACAATAAATAAACATCTTGTTTTCTTAAAAAAAAAAAAAATCCCTGATTTTTCTTTCAAAACCTATTTCTCCTCCATTCTGTGTCAGTAAATGACAACTCCGTCTTTTTGTTTAGGCCAAAAATTTTGGAATCCTATGTTTCTCTTTTTCATTCATACCCCATATTTGTCAGGAAATCCCATTCATATTAACTTTAAAATAGATTTTGCATTCAGGTACTCCATCCTCCATTGCCTGCTGTCTAGTCTAAGCTGCATCATTGCTTACCTAGATTATTGTAATAGCTTTTTGGCTCTGCTTCTGCCTTTACCTCACCAGATCTATAGTCTGTTGTCAAGAGTGGAACAGAGTGATCCTTTTTTAAAAAAATCTTAATCATTATACTCCTCTGCTGAAAACCCTTCAGTGGCTTCATATTTGACTCAGTGAAAACTCAAAAGTCCTTATATTGGTCCGCATGGTGTTATGCTATCTGACCCTCTAGTCTTTGCTTTCTGCTTCCCTCCCAAGAGTCACATTGGCTACAGTTGTAGTTATTTGAATACTTCAGGCATGCTTCCCATAGGAGCTTTGAACATTATTTTTCTTGTGTCTGGAGCACTTTTCCTTTGAATATCCTCATGGTCCTCTGCACCTTTCTAGTTATTGCCCAAAAGTCGTCTTCTCAGTGAGCCTGTCCATGTTACCTATTTTAACCTGCAACCCTTTCTGTCTCCCTCTGCATTCCCTTATCCTCCTGCTTTTTTTTTTTTTTTTCCTTTGCAGTACATATTATGTATCCTCCTGCATCCCCATACTTGAGAACAGTACCTGGCAAATTTAGGCACTCAATTATATTGAAAGAGTGAGTGGATAACTTGTAGTAGTAATTGCCTGTTCCTAATACTCATTAATGGCAAAAAATTTCACTCTAAAAAGAGCATAAATGACTGTTATGAAATTAACAGTAACATTAATAGTAAACAACAAAATCAGTTCAAGGTAAATTAATGGCTTAAATTCATAACTACTAGCAATCCCTATATATTTATAGTTCATCAGTGTTTTGTTCTTTATACTACTAATAGACAGTAATAAAATTTAAATACATAGAAATATCAAACTATATGCCCTTTATTATTTAAATTTTGTGTAGTTTAAATTTGGTTGATTTTTAAACACCAATAATACATCCATAACCTAGCATACTTAAGGAAATCTTAGTTTAAAGCCAGCTTTATTAAGCTTCAGTTGGAAACTACACCACAGAGAAAAGACTCCAAATCGTTTAGATAACATACACTTTTTAGATGGCCTAATTAGAATTGATACTGTAATTGCCCCCAGCAACTTCATTTTATTTATTGTATTCAACATACATTTGATTTTAGGATCTGTGGATCTTTGGATGCATCTTTAATCAGTTCTGGAAATTTTACAATTCTGTCCTCTGTAGAATTCATATTAGACATATGTTTAGTCCTCATCCTACCCTTCATATCTTTGTCTTTCATATTTTTCACCTCTTTGTGCTGCAATCTGGTTTAATTTTTCATGTATATAGTATTTGCATGTTCAAGTATGCTATGTTAATGTTGACAAGAACTCCAGATCCTGCAGTCCTTCGAAGTTAAAATGCTTGTTTGTGCTGACTCTCACACATAGTATCTGGCCTCTTCACATTTATGGTAACCTTTATGAATTCATTCCTTGTTAATCTGTAAATTCCATAGGCCAAATCTGGTCAAGGCTTAATTGTAAAGAATTCACTTCTGCTTCTGCTGGTATGGAAGCATCATTATTTGGGGGCCATTTCAGCTCCTCCTTGAAGGTCTTGAGTGAGAGTAGTTCTTTTCCCCTCATCCTCACTCTGCTTCTGAGCCCAAAGCTCAGAGTCCTCACAGCTAAGTTTCTCTGGGCAGGGGCGCTCGTACCCCTCGCTTCTGCCTGGAGTTTCCCGCCCATTTTGATTGATTTTGCCTCTCCCCCTACTTCATATGAGATCAGTACTGCTTTCATGCGCGTGTCCGAGCCAAAATCTGTCTTGGTGAACAAGAAAGTCTCATGTGTAGCCAACCACAGTGCCCAAAGTAGAAACCCCCTACAATTTCCAGACTCTTGTAGACAGTTATTTCAAATGTTACATTGTGAAATATCAGATATATCTATGTTTTTGTTTTCTTTGAGACTTTTTCATAAAACTAATATGTTACTTTATAAAAACTAATCCTTACATTGAAATTAACTGGGAAACTCAATATCTCCAGTGGAACATGAGGAGAAACCAGGATGAAGAAAAGATATTAATACTGGAAAGTAAACAAAGCATAATTTCTATTGTAAACTTAATAAACCAGCAAGCATGTATATTTCATCTTATCTTTCTCATGTGCTGCAGATCGTCACAGGTCCTTAAATTAAGACAAACATTCAGGGGCATTCCTGGTGGCTTAGTGGTAAAGAATCTGCCTGCCAGTATAGGAGACACAGGTTTGATCCCTGAACCAAGAAGATCTCACGTGCTGCGGAGCAACTAAGCTCAATAGTGTGCTACAGCTATTGAGCCTGTGCTCTAGAGCCAAGAAGACACAACTACTGAAGCCCGTGTGCCCTAGAGCCTGTGGTCCCCCACACGAGAAGCCAATGCAATGAGAAGCCCATGCACTGCAACTAGAGAGTAGCCCCTGATCACTGCAACTAGAAAAAAGCCTGAGCAGCAGTGAAGACCCAGCGCAGTCAGAAATAAAAAGAAATTTTAAAAGCAAACGTGGAGAATTTAAGATTTAGGAAGAATCTTAAATGCCTTCTGACTAATTAAAGGAAAAATCAGATACCTCTTTAATAGTGAAGTTTAATGTATTTTTTGTAGTCTATGGCAATATTCTTTGAAATTCTTTGAAAATTGTTCATCCCTGTATGATAAGGCAACTAAACTCAAATTGATTGGAAAAACCCACTTCTTAACCATTGTATTAAGGATTAAACATTTAATCCTTGACTCATTTTCCATTTGTATGTGAAAGAACAATTTTTTTAAAGCCAACAAAAATTAATTTCTTAGTATGAATGGTTAATTCACTTTTCAACCTGAAGCTCAGTAATAGTAACTTCAAAATAATATCTATTTAGTTGTTGAGAGGTCCAAAGGATATTCTACATTAGGCAAAGTACCTGGCATATAATAAGGTCTCTTGCTAAAGTGATAAGTACTTCTTAATAACAATGTTATCAAAATGCAGTTTTGAATCAGGAGCTGTCTTTAAGGACTAAGGATCTGCTAGGAGATCAGGTAGAATGGTGCCCTATAGGAACAGAGATGTTCTCTGAGAAAAAGTAAAAGTGGTAGTCGCTCAGTTGTGTCCAACTCTTTGCGACCCCATGGGCTGTAGCCGATAAGGCTCCTCTGTCCATGGAATTCTCCAGGCAAGAATACTGGAGTGGGTAGCCATTCCCTTCTCTAGGGGATCTTCCTGACCCAGGTCTCCTGCATTGGCAGGTGGATTCTTTACCCATTAGAAGAGGAGGAAATTATCTCTACCTGTTACTTGCACAGGTACTGAGGGACAGGTAGAAAAGTTACTGTTCAGGAGTAAGCAGTCAAGATTTCTACAATGTTGAGCACTGAGCTGCCCACGCATAGCACATATGAGTGGACTATGTATGTATATGTACACAGATGGAGGGCTTGCAGGCTGAGCATGTGGCATATCAATTTAAGTGGTTATTGTGAACAGGGACCTCTACTTCATGGTAGTTTTTTTAAAAAAAAGCTCCATGCTGGGATATGGAACATTTTGGGGAAGTCAATATGGCCCCCAACGCACCCTTTTTCGTTCAGACCTTAAAGCAGATGAAGGAAACATGCTTTTATGGATAACTTTCACTTTACCACATTACTTTTGTTTTTATTGTTGTTTTATACAACCCTGTGCCTTGTCATAAAGAGAATTATGTTTATTTTTAAGAGTAGTTCTTTAAAAAAAAAACAACATAATTTGGCTGCATCGGGTCTTAGTTGTGGAATGTGGGATCTTCATTGTGGCATTTGGGCTTAGTTGCCCTTCAGCATGTGGGTTTCTAGTTCCTCAACCAGGGATCAAGCCCACATTGCCTGCATTGCAGGGCGGATTCTAAACCACCTTACCACCAGGGACGTCCCTGTTTAATTTTAAATTATGTTCTCCAGTAATATTTGATGGTAGCTGAAGTCTGAAAGGTATTTGTATTTTTTATTGCCTTTTATCCATAAACGTTTTTCCATGTGTATGTTTTTTGCAGTGCTAATGAATTCCCTTTTCAGTTCATATTTCACTGTAGTTAAAGATATTTCAGGGAATTCCCTGGTGATCCAGTGGTGAGAACTCAGTGCTTCCACTGCAGAGGACACAGGTTTGATTCTTGGTCAGGGAATTAAGATCCCTGCAAGTTGGGTAGCACAGCAAGAAAAAAATGAGAGATAAAAAGATTCTAACTAAGTGAGTAATAGAAGTCTGAATATCATATAATCCTGGAAACCAGGCTGTTGGGTAGAGACTGGTCACTGGCCACCAGTGTTTACTCTCCTGTGATTCAAAAATAGAACTCCCACCTTTTAGTTGGCCATGTAGCTGACCAAATGGTTTCTACCTTTTCTAGCCTCCTCCTTTGTGGTTACATTGTAGCCACTGAATAGAAGTGGAAGTGATGTATGTGACTTCCGGATCCTGCCTTTAACAGTACTGGGCATGCATTCTTTACCCTGTCTCCCATTCCCTCTGTGGGGCGTGCAAGTAAGAATGAGTCATCTGCAGCCGTTTCAGAGGCCTGTTTCAGTGACTGTATTTTGCGTCTGTTTGTATTTTGGGTCTCTTTTAAAACAACTTGTGTGTATGTGCTCAATCGTTAATCAGACTCTTTGTGAACCCCATGGACTATAGCCCATCAGGCTCCTCTGTCCATGGAATTTGCCAGGTGAGAATACTGGAGTGGGTTGCTATTCCCTAATCCAGGGGATCTTCCCAACCCAGGGATTGAACCCGTGTCTCTTAAATCTCCTGCATTGGCAGGTGGATTCTTTACTACTTCGCTACCTAGAAAGCTCCTAGATCAATTTAGTCTGTACTAAAACTAATAGAGGGATAGTTATCTTATGAACACAAAAGGTTTAGACTGGAGAAGGATAGGAAGTGGATTGAAGTCTTAAATGAGACTGCCTATTCCACATTAAAGGGCTCAGGACGAAACGTCTGCACAATGCCAAAGATTCTTCCTTCAGTAAAATTGTTGAAACTAATGAGATGGCTATTTGACTTTGGACAAGTCACTTAAACTTTCTCTGTTTGATCTTAAAATGAAAAGACTGAAGAAGTTCTCTCAAGGATCCTCTCTAGCTCTGTCATTCTGTAAATGTATATTGTTCTAGAAAAGACTGGAGAGGAGTGAGGAAAAACTTTTAAAGTTAGTGCGGGTGAAAATACCTTTGGCAAAAGTCACCAGGCTGCAATCTGTTTCTATCCACCAGTTTCCTAAGTATCTTAGATCTTTGTTATTGCAGTGCACTACTTTCAGGAACCTAATCTTTTAGGGAATACATTAAGCTTCTGTAACAAATAGACACACAACAAAAAATAAACAAAATACAATAGCTAAAGCAAGACATTTTCCTCATGTAACAGTCCAGAGGTAGGCAGGCAGCCTAGGGTCTGTTAGGCAGCTTTGTTTCACAAGGTAAACTTCAAACCCCAGGTTCTTTCTGTTACTGCTCTGCTATCAGTCCAGTGTGGGGTATTGTCTTCATAGTTTAAGCTGGCTCATCACCACTGTAACAGTTTCAGCTTGTGTGAAAGTGTTACTCGAAAACTGGGTTGCAATAAAGAGAACACGGGCTCTTTATCAAAGCGATGTCTCCCTGAACAGCAAATAGGTAAATTTTAAGCTAAGGATATGTGCATATTCATGAAGAGGTTTGAGCAGAGAGAATTCAGCATAAAATTGGGGCAAAGGTCAACAGAGTTCAAGTCTTATTTGATTGAAGTCAGGAGGGTCAATATCATCATTCCATCCTTCACCTGGATGGGGGCCTTAATTCCTGCAGAACTCAAAGATATAATTTTATTTTATATATATATCCCTTGAGGAGGAACTAAAATTGCTTTACCACTGCACTATTGCTTGACTGCCTTTTCTCTATTTCTGCTTTCCCTTTGTTCCCTTAAGATCATTAATTACTGAGACCTGTTTAAGGGCAAGCATTGCAGCCTGGCTTGGATTATGAAATGGCTTAGGCCCAAATGGCTTCTTTTATGTTCATAGCAGCGCTATTTACAATAGACAAGATATGGAAATAACCTGTCCATCAACATATGAATGAATAAAGATGTGAGGTGTATGTGTGTGTGTGTGTGTGTGTGTGTGAGAGAGAGAGAGAGAGAGAGAGAGAGAGAGATGGAATACTACTTAGCCATAAAAAAGAATGAAATAATGCCATTTGCAGCAACATGGACGGACCTAGAGATTATCAACCTAAATGAAGTAAGTTGGAGAGAGAAAGACAAACACTATATGGTATCACTTATATGTGGAATCTGAAAAAAAAATACTGTAAATGAACTTGTCAACAAAACAGTCTCACAGAACAGATTTGTGGTTGCCAAGGGTGGAAGAGGGTGGAGGAGAGCTAGATTGAGTTTGGGATTAGCAGATGCAAACTATTGTATATAGAATGGATAAACAACAAAGTCCTACTGCATAGCATGGGAAACTATATTCAACATCTTGTAATAAACTATAATGGAAAATAATATGGAAAAAAAATGTAACTAAATCATTTCGGTGTACAGCAGAAGCTAACAACATTGTAAATCAACTAAAATAAACAATTTTAAAAGAGAAAAGATACTGACATGTAGCATTTACCCTACAAGATTGGGCCTTATACATCTGACTAGGTTCCCAGTTCAGTTCAGTTCAGTCGCTCAGTCATGTCCAGCTCTTTGCGACCCCATGAATCGCAGCACGCCAGGCCTCTCTGTCCATCACCAACTCCCGGAGTTTACCCAAACCCATGTCCATGGAGTCGGTGATGCCATCCAACCATCTCATCCTCTGTCGTCCCCTTCTCCTCCTGCCCCCAATCCTTCCCAGAATTAGGGTCTTTTCCAATGAGTCAACTCTTCGCATGAGGTGGCCAAAGTATTGGAGTTTCAGCTTCAACATCAGTCCTTCCAATGAACACTCAGGACCAGTAGTAGTAACCGAAGTCACGTCCTTCCTGAACCTATTAATGTACGAAATCTGAAGGAGTAACCCAAAGCTATTTACATTTTTCAAGAGACGCCTCCTGATGAAGACCACGCTTCACGAACCGAGATATTTCTTGCATCCTCAGATCATGAAGTTTTCCCATTCTACCTGACCTAAGCGGGTATATCAAAGTCACCAACAACTTCATTCTTTATGAGTTCTTTCTCCCCCATTTTCCCCTTTCTTCTGGACTCAGAGGCGATCATTCTGAGTGAAGTTCTGGCTCTTGAGGGCATCTGGTTGCTAAGAGACAGGACGCTGGGAGGGTGGGGACGCTGCACTGCGACAGGCCTGAGAAAGAATTCGAGGGGGGTGGGGAAGAAACCGGCAAAGGCTAGGCCGAGTAGCCGCTCTTCGCAGCACCCGCTCCCTGCAGACCGAAAGGAGCTCGTCGTTCATTGGCTGCGCCGCTGCAGCGCTGGCCTGCGATTGGCCAGGCGGCGTGGATCTCCGCGTTCCCACCCCGCGGCGCTGGTACCCCAGCGGTTGGGTTTGCGGGTCTGGTCACGGCTGCTTCATGGCGCGGCTGGTGCCGGGCTCTGCAGGTGACGGGGGCGAAGCGAGGGCCATTGCGGCCTAGAGGTGAGTGACGAGCCGAGGGAGCTCGGGGGCTGGTCGGAGGCGGGAAGTGCGGCGAGAGGCGTTACCGCTGGCGGCTAGCTGCCCCCATTGCGGCCTCCTGCGCTTTAGGGCTGGGCCGGAGTCTAGCTAGTGCAAAGTGCCCCCGAACCGCCCCCACGTGCGTCGAGCGGCCCGCCGCCTCTGCCTTCTCCAGATCCCCAAAGCCGGTCCTTCCAGTGAACCAGCTGAGGGAGCACAGCGTCTGCCGTCCTGGCTCCACCCCTAGTCCCTGCCCTGCATCTTCCCCTGCCTCGGCCCACTGCTTTCCCCGCGCCTTTGTCCACCTCTCACCCGCTCAGTGCCCAGAGTTTCTGCCCCCGAGGGAGGCGGGAGACCACCAAGGTCTGGGCTGCCCTAGAGGACGTGCAGTGCAGCGAACCTCTGGGCCGAAGGTTGCGGGGCTTTGATGTGTTCTTTCTAGGTTTCAATTGTGGTTTTATTTTCTCCTTCATTATGAAAGCCAGATGCCCGTTCCCGTGGTCAGAAAGCCTGGGCACAAGGTATCTACCCTGGTGATGACTCAGTGTTGTCTCCCACCCTCTGTTATGCCAGAGGCCTTTGACCTGCCCTGCTGGCCCCTCTAACACCAATCCTCAGCCTAGGGTAAAAGTCTCTGTCTACCAGATCTTTTGCTATTTGAAAATAGAAAAAAACAGATGCCAGTCTTGGACCTCTGTTTGGTCTTGTTAGTACATTTAAACTCCCATCGTGGAAATGGAGAGGGCATGAGATATGTTAAAAAGTATAGAGTATTTAGAGTAGTAAACAATTTTTATTTTTGGTAAATAACATGTTTCATACTAAACATTAGGATCTTTTTCATATTTTATCATGAATGGGAGTAAATCTAGTAATAGTGTAATCTGAGCTTCAAACTTTTTCTTATTGGCAGTTTTTGATAAGTCTATACTTCTTTTCCAGAAGGGGATGCACAGTTGCAGCTACTCTGAGAGAATTCTGACTCTAGGGATGCTTTCTTGAACATTTGTTTAACTGGAATTAATACTGGGTAGTTTTCCCTTGCTTGGTGTGATTCAGTTGTGTAAGGAAAATATCAACAGAAAAAAATTGTTTTTCACATTTAGACGATGTTCAGTTCAGTTAGTTCAGTTGCTCAGTCGTGTCCGAGTCTTTGTGACCCCATAGACTACAGCACGCCAGGCCTCCCTGTCCATCGCCAGCTCCCGGAGTTTACTCAGACTCATGTCCATTGAGTCGGTGATACCGTCCAACCATCTCATCCTCTGTCATCCCCTTCTCCTCCTGCCTTCAATCTTTCCCAGCATCAGAGTCTTTCGAAATGAGTCAGCTCTTCGCATCAGGTGGCCAAAGTATTGGAGTTTCAGCTTCAACATCAGTCCTTCCAATGAATACCCAGGACTGATCTCCTTTAGGATGGACAGGTTGGATCTCCTTGCAGTCCAAGGGACCCTCAAGAGTCTTCTCCAACACCACGGTTCAAAAGCATTAATTCTTCAGCGCTCGGCTTTCTTTATAGTCCAGCTCTCACATCGATGCATGACTACTGGAAAAACCATACCTTTGACTAGACAGATCTTTGCTAGCAAAGTAATGTCTCTGCTTTTTAATATGCTGACTAAGTTGATCATAACATTTTTTCCAAGGAGCAAGTGTCTTTTAATTTCATGGCTGCAATCACAATCTGCAGTGATTTTGGAGCCCAAGAAAATAAAGTCTATCACTGTTTCCATTGTCTCCCCATCTATTTGCCATGAAGTGATGGGACCAGATGCCATGATCTTAGTTTTCTGAATGTTGAGCTTTAAGCCAACTTTTTACTCTCCTCTTTGACTTTCATCAAGAGGCTCTTTAGTTCTTCTTCACTTTCTGCCACAAGGTTGGTGTCATCTGTATGTCTGAGGTTATTGATATTTCTCCCGGCAATCTTGATTCCAGCTAGTGTTTCATCCAGCCCAGCATTTCTCATGATGTGCTCTGCATATAAGTTAAATAAGCAGGGTGACAATATACAGCCTTGACGTACTCCTTTTCCTATTTGGAACTAGTCTGTTGTTCCATGTCCAGTTCTAACTGTAGCTTCCTGACCTGCATACAGATTTCTCAAAAGGCAGGTCAGATGGTCTGGTATTCCTATCTCTTTCAGAATTTTCCACAGTTTATTGTGATCCACACAGTCAAAGGCTTTGGCATAGTCAATAAAGCAGAGATAGATGTTTTTCTGGAACTCTCTTGCTTTTTCAATGATCCAACGGATGTTGGCAATTTGATCTCTGGTCCCTCTGCCTTTTCTAAAACCAGCTTGAATATCCGGAAGTTCACAGTTTACATACTATTGAAGCCTGGCTTGGAGAATTTTGAGCATTACTTTACTAGCGTGTGAGATGAGTGCAATTGTGTGGTAGTTTGAGCATTCTTTGGCATTGCCTTTCTTTGGGATTGGAATAAAAACTGAGCTTTTCCAGTCCTGTGGCCACTGCTGAGTTTTCCAAATTTGCTGGCATATTGAGTGCAGCACTTTCACAGCCATCATCTTTTAGGATTTGAAATAGCTCAACTGGAATTCCATCACCTCCACTAGCGTTGTTTGTTGTGATGCTTCCTAAGGCCCACTTGACTTCACATTCCAGAATGTCTGGCTCTAAGTTGATGATCACACTATCGTGATTATCTGGGTTGTGAAGATCTTTTTTTATAGTTCCTCTGTGTATCCTTGCCACCTCTTCTTAATATCTTCTGCTTCTGTTAGGTCCGTACCATTTCTGTCCTTTATTGTGCCCATCTTTGCATGAAATGTTTCCTTAGTATCTTTAATTTTCTTGAAGAGATCCCTAGTCTTTCCCATTCTCTTGTTTTCCTTTATTTCTTTGCATTGATCACTGAGGAAGGCTTTCTTATCTCTCCTTGCTCTTCTTGGGAACTCTGCATTCAAATGGGTATATCTTTCCTTTTCTCCTTTGCCTTTTGCTTGCTTCTCTTCTATTCGAAGCTATTTGTAAGACCTCCTCAGGTAACCATTTGCCTTTTTGCATTTCTTTTCCTTGGGGATGGTCTTGACCACTGCCTCCTGTACAATGTCACAAACCTCTGTCCATAGTTCTTCAGGCACTCTGTCACTTCCACTGTATAATCGTAAGGGATTTGATTTAGGTCATACCTAAATGGTCTTAGTAGTTTTCCCTACTTTCTTCAATTTAAGTCTGAATTTGCAATAAGGAGTTCATGATCTGAGCCACAGTCAACTCCTGGTCTTGTTTTTGCTGACTGTATAGAACTTCTCCATCTTTGGCTGCAAAGAATATAATCAGTCTGATTTCGGTATTGACCATCTGGTGATGTCCACGTGGAGAGTCGTCTCTTGTGTTGTTGGAAGAGGGTGTTTGCTATGACCAGTGTGCTCTCTTGGCAAAACTCTATTACCCTTTGCCTTGCTTCATTCTGTACTCCAAGGCCAAATTTGCCTGTTACTCCGGGTATTTCTGACTCCCTACTTTGGCATTCCAGTCCCCTATAATGAAAAGGACGTCTTTTTTTGGGTATTAGTTCTATAAGGTCTTGTAGGTCTTCATAGAACTGTTCAAGTTCAGCTTCTTCAGCGTTACTGGTAGGGACATAGACTTGGATTACTGTGATATTGAATGGTTTACCGTGGAAACAGACAGAGATCATTCTGTCGTTTTTGAGATTGCACTGAAGTACTGCATTTCAGACTCTTGTTGACTATGATGGCTACTCCATTTCTTCTAAGGGTTTCCTGCCCACAGTAGTAGTTATAGTGGTCATCTGAGTTAAATTCATCCATTCCAGTCCATTTTAGTTCGCTGATTCCTAAAATGTCAATGTTAGATGATGTAAATTATTCTTAAACATATGTACTATAAATGAATATTTATACAAGTATGGGATACACATACAAGTTTGAAAATATTTTATATGAACTGTATTTTTGATTAGCTAACAGGTACCTGCACATTGTAGGCCACAATAAATATTTTAGAAATTTTTAAGTAATCTTTTTGGAAATAAAGTAAAAAACAGCACCCAAATCCTTGCCCTGTATTCTGTTTCAGACTGTTTTCTATTGAGGCCCAAACAGAATTGTAATAAAATACTCCATGCCCCAACATAGTTCTCAAGTTGTGTGGTATGAAATGATAATGTGCTAGGTACACAAGTAGAAAACATTGAAGTTCTGTAAAATCTATTTTCAACTGGACTCAAGGCAGTGTTTTACAGTTCTTAAAGTGGTTTTTGAAAATTTTTATGCCAGTAAAGTGGCCAAAATAAGAAATAATTATTGATCACCTTCTGTATGCCAGGTAGTGTGTTATATATATTATCTAATCCTTACAGTAACATCAGAGGTAGGTATTATTTTCCTTGTGTTATAGCCGAGATCATTGAAACATAGGTTGTACTGCTGGAAATGGTAACTAGATAAGAATCTTGATCTGATTTTCCACTCATTTTGTTGAGAGCTGACTTCATTGGAAAGTCACTGTCTCTCCTTTCCTCTGTTACATTTATCTTTATGAATCTGTTTAATCCTAGGCTCTTTGGAATGATAATGTTACTGTTATAAACATTACATAGTACTAAGTGCCAGGTAACACTGTCCATGTATCTTCAAAAGTATATGGGCTAGCTACTATTATTCTTTGTTTTACAGATGAGAAAACTGAGGCATAGAGATACGTAATCTGAACCAGATAATACATTAAGTGGTGGAACCAGGACAAAAATTGGGGCAGTCTAGCTCCAGGGTCCATACGCAACACGATTCTGGGACATCAGCAAGGTACCTGTCTGGTTGCTAGGAAGCTGTAATTTTCTTGTTACTTTCTAATGTTCATGCACAAACATGTAGGATAAATCTATGATGTCTACCACCCGATGTCATGCATCAGTGTTTTGCGTGTACAGTGATGTAGTACTAATCATTGTTAATGCTTCACTGAGAGTTTCTGCATTCCAGTTCCCCATTCCAACATTTAAACATATCACATTATCCTTAGCTTGATCCTAGGTGATCAGTTCAGTTCAGTTGCTTCCAATGAACATTCAGGACTGATTTCCTTTAGAATTGACTGGGTTGGATCTCCTTGCAGTCCAAGGGACTCTCAAGAGTCTTCTCCAACACCACAGTTCAAAAGCATCAATTCTTTGGTGCTCAGCTTTCTTTATAGTCCAACTCTCACATCCATATATAACTACTGGAAAAACCATAGCCTTGACTAGATGGACCTTTGCTGGCAAAGTAATGTCTCTGCTTTTTAATATGCTGACTAGGTTGATCATAACATTTCTTCCAAGGAGTAAGCATCTTTTATTTTCATGGCTGCAGTCACCATCTGCAGTGATTTTGGAGCCCCCCAAAATAAAAAGTCTGACACTGTTTCCACTGTTTCCCCATCTATTTGCCATGAAGTGATGGGACCGGATGCCATGATCTTAGTTTTCTGAATGTTGAGCCAACTTTTTCACTCTCCTCTTTGACTTTAATCAAGAGGCTGTTTAGTTCTTATTCACTTTCTACCACAAGGGTGGTGTCATCTGCATATCTGAGGTTATTGATATTTCTCCCAGCAATCTTGATTCCAGCTTATGTTTCATCCAGCCCAGCATTTCTCATGATGTACTCTGCATATAAAATAAATAAGCAGGGTGACAATATACAGCCTTGATGTACTCCTTTCCCAATTTGGAACTAGTCTGTTGTTCCAAGTCCAATTCTAACTGTTGCTTCTTGACCTGCATGCAGATTTCTCAAGAGGCAGGTCAGATGGTCTGGTATTCCCATCTCTTTCAGAATTTTCCAGAGTTTGTTGTGATCCACACAGTCAAAGGCTTTGGCATAGTCAATAAAGCAGAGATAGATGTTTTTCTGGAACTCTCTTGCTTTTTCAGTGATCCAACGGATGTTGGCAATTTGATCTCTGGTCCCTCTGCCTTTTCTAAAACCAGCTTGAACATCTGGAATTGCACGGTTCACGTATTGTTAAAGCATGGCTTGGAGAATTTTGAGCATTGCTTTGCTAGTGTGTGAGATGAGTACAATTGTACAGTAGTTTGAGCATTCTTTGGCATTGCCTTTCTTTGGGATTGGAATAAAAACTGAGCTTTTCCAGTCCTGTGGCCACTGCTGAGTTTTCCAAATTTGCTGGCATATTCAGTGCAGCACTTTCACAGCGTCATCTTTCAGGATTTGAAATAGCTCAACTGGAATTCCATCACCTCCACTAGCGTTGTTTGTAGTGATGCTTCCTAAGGCCCACTTGGCTTCACATTCCCGGATGTCTGGCTGTAGGTGAGTGATCACACCATCATGATTATCTGGGTCGTAAAGATCTTTTTTGTAAAGTTCTTCTGTGTATTCTTGCCACCTTTTCTTAATATCTTCTGCTTCTGTTAGGTCCATACCATAGGTACTGTTATTTTATGCTGCATCACATTTGTGAGATGCTTTTTTCACAGTGCTTTCACAAAATAATCTCTTTAATTATTTATATAAAATCAATTAAAGGTATACCTGATAGCTCAGTTGGTAAAGAATCCACCTGCAATGCAGGAGACCCAGTGCAATTCCTGGGTCGGGCAGATATGCTGGAGAAGGGAAAGGGTACCCACTCTAGTATTCTGGCCTGGAAAATTCCATGAACTGTATAGTCCATGGGGTCACAAAGAGTCTGACATGACTGAGCGACTTTCACTTTTAGTTTCACTTTTCAGAGGTATTACCATCACTTAATTTTCATTGCAGAAGTTCAAATGACCTGCCCTGACTAATTTGTGTGGAGTTAAACCTCAAACCTAAGTTTCAGATTTCTATGTGCATTGCTTCTTCCACTGTAGTAGTGTGTCAGTGGATCTCTGCTTTATACTTCCTTTCCTAAAATAGGTAACATTTTTCCATAAGAACTGTTTTGTTTTGGGGGATTATATTTCCAGCACAGATTCAGTATCAATAAAGTCATTGTTGTTGTTCAGTCACCCAGTCGTGTCTCACTCTTTGCAGCCCCATGAATTGCAGCATGCCCGTCATGCCTGTCCCTCACCATCTCCTGAAGTTTGCCCTAAGGTCACGTCCATTGCATTGGAGATGCCCTCCAGCCTTCCCATCCTCAGATGCCCTCTTCTTCTTCCCTCAATCTTTCCCAGCATTAGTGACTTTTCCAATGAGTCAGCTGTTCCCATCTGATGACCAAATACTGGAGTTTCAGTTTCAACGTCAGTCCTTCCAGTGAGTGTTCAGGGTTGATTTCCCTTAAGATTGTCTGATTTGATCTCCTTGCTGTCCAAGGGACTCTCAGCAGTCTTCTCCAGCAACACAGTTCAATGGCATCAATTCTTTGGGGCTCCACCTTCTTTACGGTCGAGCTCTCACAACCGTACATGATCACTGAGAAGACCATAGCCTTGACTCTACGAACCTTTGTCGGCAGAGTAATGTGTCTGCTTTTCAACACACTGTCTAGGTTTGTCATAACTTTCCTGTCAAAAAGCAAACGTCTTCTGATTTCATGATTGCAGTCACCATCCGCAGTGATTTTAGAGCCCAATAAAGTCATAGATATGACTAATTGTAAATCTTTTCATCTGTAAATTTACATTCTAACTTCATATACAATGCCTGGCCCATGGTGGAGGCTCAGTAAATGTTAATTTTTTTTTTTTTAGCGATTTCAGCTTTGTTACATCTGAAGTATAATTGACATAAATTCTCAAAATTTTTTAAATTCGAAGGGAGTAGCTTCTTTTTTCCTTCTGTACCACAGCCTTTTCCCTCCCTTGCCTTTTCCCTCCCTTGCCTTTTCCCTCCCTTGCCTTTTCCTTCCCTTGCCTTTTCTCTCCCTTGGCTCACAAACAGAAGCTTTGGAAATTGCTTCATTGAATCGTTACTAACTTCATAACGTTTAGCCTCTGTCTCTCTCTACCCTAAGCCATCATTCCCATTTGCTATCTCCCCTATACTCTACTTCTTGAATATAATGGAAAGAGCCTGGATCTGAGAGTCAGTTTTACCTGGGTCTTTGTTCTGCCTCTTGTTAGCTCTGTGGCCTTGTCCAAATTATTTAACTTTTCTGAATGTGCTTCTTCATCTTGTAAAATTGGGGAAAGACTATCTTATAGGGTTGTTGTGAGAATTGAAATAAGTTATATAAAAGCCTTAGCACAGCTCCAGGCTCCTAGTAAACACCTGACAAATAAGTTCTTAAAATTCTCTTAAGGTTGAAGGAGATAGATTCTTTTTCTCTTTAATATCGGTGTTCCCCTCCTCCATAATACCAACAGTTATTATTTGTCCCTCCTCTGCCCTTGCATGGCTCCCCTCTGCTTTGGCTCTCAGCAGATGATATTAAAATCATCTGTTTGTCTACCTGTATCCTCAGCTCTCTGCTAGTAAACTCCTTGAGGACAGGGACCATGCCGTATTTATTACGGTATCCCCAGTGCTTGGCCTGGCTTATAGTTGGTACTCACTAAATGTTTATTGAGGTACATCCCTTTGGAAAGCCTTCTAGAGACTTTTTTTCTTGGTCATCATGTTGCCTGAAGATTTTGGACACACCCTTAGTCCCCTGATTCAAGGTCTGCTGAATTGAACCAGAAGATATGTGATAGTAGGACCAGGGTGGGGAACCAAGTAAAGAAGCAGGGGAAGCCACCACTCTGCAGGAGTGAGTGTGAGTGTGTGTGTGTGTGGAGGTGCTGTGGCTTTCTATATATGAGAATCAGATGGTGTGTTTGGGTGTGTGTAACGGTTAAACCTTGTCAGGCCAGTCGCCACAGTGCTTCTGAAGACATGGAATAAGAGAACTTTACAAAAAATGTTCCAAACATATAAAAACAATGCTAATTACATTTGTTAATATAATCTCCTCACCATATATAATTCATAATCACATGCACAATAACTATTATGCTTATCCTAAAATGTCAGATTAACTTGGTTCTAAGTTTCATTTGATTCAGTTCAGTTCAGTCGCTCAGTCGTGTCCAACTCTTTGTGACCCCATGAATTGCAGCACACCAGGCCTCCCTGTCCATCACCAACTCCCGGAGTTTACCCAAACCCATGCCCATCAAGTCGGTGATGCCATCCAACCATCTCATCCTCTGTCGTCCCCTTCTCCTCCTGCCCCCAATCCTTCCCAGCATTAGGGTCTTTTCCAATGAATCAACTCTTCGCATGAGGTGGCCAAAGTATTGAGTTTCAGCTTCAACATCAGTCCTTCCAGTGAACACCCAGGACTGATCTCCTTTAGGATGGACTGGTTGGATCTCCTTGCAGTCCAAGGGACTCTCAAGAGTCTTCTCCAACACCACAGTTCAAAAGCATCAATTCTTTGGCACTCAGCTTTCTTCACTGTCCAACTCTCACATCCATACATGACCACTGGAAAAACCATAGCCTTGACTAGACAGACCTTTGTTGGCAAAGTAATGTCTCTGCTTTTAAATATGCTGTCTAGGTTGGTCATAACCTTCCTTCCAAGGAGTAAGCGTCTTTTAATTTCATGGCTGCAATCACCATCGGCAGTGATTTTGGAGCCCCCAAAAATAAAGTCTGACACTGTTTCCACTGTTTCCGCATCTATTTCCCATGAAGTGATGGGACCAGATGCCATGCTCTTAGTTTTCTGAACGTTGAGCTTTAAGCCAACTTGTTCACTTTCCTCGTTCACTTTCATTGAGAGGCTCTTTAGTTCTTCTTCATTTTCTGCCATAAGGGTGGTGTCATCTGCATATCTGAGGTTATTGATATTTCTCCCAGCAATCTTGATTCCAGCTTGTGTTTCTTCCAGCCCAGCGTTTCTCATGATGTACTCTGCATATAAGTTAAATAAGCTCTATCAAATTAAGTATACTCAGCCTTCATTGTAGCATGGGCATTCAATCACATGAATGAAGAAAGTATGGCTTGGAACTGCAATGAAATTATCATGTAACTATCTTTTTTTTTCACCGCTTAGCTCAACCATCCATGAACTGCTAATCAAAATATAAATCAGCCACACATAAGGGGTTTTTTAAGGAAGATATATTGTATTCAACTTTTTCTCTGTTTTGTTATGAAAAGCTTTTAACATACAGCAAAATCAAAAGAATTTTATAGTGAACACTTGTATACGCATCACTTATATTCTATCCTTAACATTTTATCATATTTTTGAAATCATATATTTACCCAGCTCTATATCCTTCTAGGCTTCCCCAGTGGCTCAGTGAGTAAGGAACCAACCTGCAGTACAAGAGTCATAGGAGATGTGGGTTTGATCACTGGGTCGGGAAGATCCCCTGGAGGAGGGTAGGGCAGCCCACTCCAGTGTTCTTGCCTGGAGAATCCCATGGACAGAGGGGCCTCGTGGACTGCAGTCCATGGAGTTGCAAAGAGTTGGACACGACTGAGCAAACTAAGCACGTACATCCTTCTGTCCATGTATCTACCAATCCATAATATTCAAGTGCTATTATATTTGAAGAGACTTGAGCTATATATTCTGTGTTGATTTTTAGTTCAGTTTTATTTTTCTTTTTTATAGTAGCAGTTAATTCTCAGGAATGAATTATAACTGATTTATAATGTTCTGAAAACATTTGGATTTCAGATGCAAATAAATTTGTCTTCTCTATTTCTAGTTCCAAAAGATGAGTCGTGGATATTCCGAAAACAACAATTTCCTAAACAATAACAACCAAATGGTATTGGACATGATCCTTTACCCATTAATTGGAATCCACCAGACCATCAATTGGGAAACTGTGGCAAGGCTTGTGCCTGGATTAACACCCAAAGAGGTAAATAACAGTCTTCCAGATAGCTACTGAAAAGAAATCAGAAAAAGTGATCAATTTAAAGGAGTAACTACTAAGAGAGAAAAAATATTTGAGTATTCACGTATTCATATGCATGTAAAAACTAAATATGCATGAAATATGATTTGACTATAAAATCTATGTATTAAGCCACCTGCTGTGATTAAATTCAGCCTTATTTTACATACTTACAACTGAATGGGTAGATAAAACTTTTGTAAATCCGATTTTATTATTAAATTTCTAATGCTATGCTTCTCAGAACTGAGTAATGTACAGACCTTTTTAAAGTAAAAAACTTGAAAACTTCCAGTGATGACCCAAATTACTATCATGGTGGAAATTAAATGTGCGCTAACAATACCAGGTATAAACACACCTATACAATCATAAACCAAATTTTACATTTTATAAACACAAGTGAAAACTCAAACCAACATAATTCAAACTAATAAGCTTAATGTGATCAGTAATAGTGTTTTGCTGAAATTAAATTGCGATTATAATGCAAATATTGTATAGTCTTTTTGGCACAAAATTCTTTGTGTTTAGCCTATATTGCCGAAAGCCCCTCAAAGCCTGTATTCTTTCTCCACTTTTCTCTCTTTAACTTGTGGTGAAGCCTTGTGTTGCACCAAGACATTACTTGCCTTCCCTTGGCATTAACACATCTCTTCTCTACTAAGTCTGTTTTCTACCTTTGTCTTAAAATATTCTGTCATCCTAATGATCCAAATGTTTTTTATTAATGTTATCCTCAGAATCAAAACTTGCAACCTAAAAACTCTTATCGGGTAGTCTTTCTGGTAATTCATCTCTGAACTCTAGTTTGAGAACACGGACCTCAGAATTTTTGCTATTAAAAGGAACCCTAAAGCAAGTGAATCATCTCAGGTTTCTAGAAGTAGAAAGGACATTGGCGATTTTATCCAGTAGATTTTAAGCATTTTCACTACTGCCTTTCCCATGATACACTCTCAATACTTATAGAATCAGTGAATGAACCAAGTTCTACCCTCTTCTTTTACAGCTGAGGAAACATACCCACAGAGATTACTCGCCCTTGAGTATAAGTCTTTGTGAAATGATGAAGGAACTTACTTAGTGTATATTATCATTCCTTAATCTATACTTTTTCATCTTTTGGATTTTTACATGTTAGGTTTTAAAACAAGGCAAATCTGTGAATTTGACTATTTTTCCAACTTTTTATTGTGAATATTTTGAAACATACAGAAAGAAGAGCATAGCATCCTTATATCCTTTATTTGGGGTCAGCAATTCTAGATGTTTGCTTGATTTCTTTATGTAACTTTTTTTTTTTTTTTTTTGACATTTAAAAGGAAGTTTCAGGGACTTCCCTGGTGGTCCAGTGGCTGAGACCAAGCTCTCAGTGCAGGGGGCCTGGGTTCAGTCCCTGATCAGGGAACTAGATTTCACATGCTGCAAATAAGACCTGATGCAGCCAAATAAATAAATATTCTAAAAAAGTAAATAAAAGTAAGTTTCAGACATCACTCCATAGACTGCAGCACACCTCTTAAAATAAGAATATTATTATGTAACTACCTAGCTACAGTACCATGGTAAAACCTAGGAAAATTAACAGCAACTCCATCGTATCATCTAATATCCACTGTGTATTCAGATTCACCAAATTGAAAAATAATTCTTTATTGTTTTGGCCACACTGCATGGCTTGTAGGATCTTAGTTGCAGGAGCAGGGATCAAATTTGTATCCCCTGCAGTGGAAGCACAGAGTCTTAACCACTGGACTGCCAGGGAAGTCCTTTACTTATATATCTTTTAAATGTGTTTTCAAAGGACTAAACCTTGAGAAGGCATTTGTTTGTAGTAATAGTACTATAATACTATTAGTAAACAATCTTCATTAAAACGGTGCTCAATATCTAGTGGGCACTTGGTAAATATTTGTGTAGTAAATGAATGATGCCATACCCAATGCATTATTCACTTACCATATATGTGTGTACATAGTATATATTTTTCTCCTTTTGCACCTCCCATATTACTTGGTCTGCTATGTAACTTGCCATCCACATTGCTGTTGATGGAGGTTTAAACATGAATACTACAGAAGTGCTATCTGACGAAGACCCACATTAAGGAAGGCATTTTGTGTTGTGACCTAGTACACTCAGAAATGACATTTTCATGGACAGCTTAGTCTTACTATGCTTAATGCACTCTTGATATTTTCTAGTCTGTTGTATTTTTTTTCACTGCTAATCTGGTCTTTCTAAATTAATTCTATGACTAACAATGAGATAAGGGAGAACATTGTGCTAGAACAAACTGCCCAAATACGTGGCCATATATTTATAAGTGTTTTTAAGTGTTACTACAGTATTTTGTGCAAGGTGAACCTCACTGTTGGTAAGAACAAAAACTCATTATTTTAATGAAGAAAATCTAGGATCACAGATCAGATACTTTTTGATTTGTTCTCTATTGAACATTAGAATTTGGTCTTGTTCCTGGGGGAAACTCAGTGTGAAAATAACAGCCAAGTTTTTAACTAAAGTTTTTAAATTGTCAACTGATAATAGACATAGATCATGGGGAAATATGGTTAGTGAAGGCATTCTTCATTTTCCTACAAGTATATAAATACATTATGGCTTTGAGTTAAAACATATTTTTTAAAAATCTACCCTGAATTTTAAAAAAGAAAAAAGTAAGTCAGAGGCTTTCATGTATTGAAATACGCACTGGTTTTCTAGATGTTACCCAAGAGATTAATTTTTCACTTATAAAAAATGATTAAAATCCCCCAGACCTGCATTTCCTTCCTTTATGCCATTACAGTGTGCAAAGAGGTTTGATGAGCTGAAGAGCAGTGGAAGTTCACCTGTGGACAACCAATATAGTCCCCTCATGGCTGCCGGAGAGAGTCCTGTTGAAACTTTAGCCACATACATCAAATCCTCGCTTCTTGACACACAAGGAGAATTTCAGGAGACTCCAGCTGGTCAGGATGCAGTTTCTAAAACAGGTAAGGTTTTGAAAGCAAAATGCTGTGCTTGTCCTTATGATAATTCTGTAAATATTATGCATTCCAGTCAACTTTATTTAAAGGGTAATAGAAACCTTAATGGGAAAAATCTGTTAGTGTTTGTATGTTCCTGAGCTTTAGAAATTTGTCTTTGCTATATTTTAAAAAAATTTAGATGTTAACATACAGGGCCAACACTATTACCAAAAAAAAGGTTTTCACTATATTAAAATCTACTACTCCATTGTGTTAGCCTATTTGTGTCATAAAATTTAGAGGAATTTGACCTGTACCTTTTACTTAATTTTTTTTTTTAACCGAGAGAATCTCGCTTGTCTCTCACGATACCTTTTTTACAGCTCCCCTCTATGAACAGTAGCTTCAGATGACACAAAAGCAGGGTATGGGAGACGTTCTCCACATTACATTGAAAATAATAACTGGTTTTAGAAATCTTCAATGTAGTGAATTGTTTTAATCTCAGCAGTAGCAGAATATTGATAAAAAAATTTGCTTCAGGAAGAGAAACTATATTGTAGGCTTTTGAACATTTGACCCCTGTCCCTACATACCAGGTTAGTATTTTTTTTTAAATCTTTAGTGTAATGTTAGCAATTTGTGACTGTTTTTCATACTGTTTCTTTCATATACCTTTAGAAATATTAAGGCACCTAACAAAGTACCATCTTTAACTACTCTTGGAAACCATGCATTTGTAGTATAACCATTCAATAAGTAAAACCCCATTTTCAGCTAGAAATGCTAACCTCCCCCCTTTGTTTTTGTATGTGTTTGTTTCTGTATTTAAGGAAGACATAGTATAGCTTCCACAAGGAATTGTTCTTCAGAAAGTGAAAATTGTACTACTCATAATGGTGGAGAAAAGACTGAAGAATCTGAAGGGTAGGAGGCTGGTTCTTTGCTAGATAAGCTTTTAATATGAATATCAACTTCAAATTATAAAATATATGAATGATGATTATATATATCAGTTACCATAATTTAGGAATTTCATATTACACAGTTGCTGAAATAATTGATATCAGAGTAGTTGATGTGTTGAACTATCAACAACTGCTTAATAGGTGAACATATGGCTTATTCATACTACTTATAAATTAGACAATAGTTTTCCACTTTAAAAATTCATTTTCATCTTATAAATATTAGAAATAACATCCATTAACATAAAGTTTTGGAAAGTAAAATTTAAAACCCAAAGAAAAATCTCTGCCATTAGTTCTACAACTTTATTAAAGAAACTGGATGTATATTTTAGAACTATTTGGATATAACTACTCATTATAGAAACGTTTAAAAATTAAAATATATATTTCAATGTAATGCAAGTTTTAATAATTTTGTATTGTTTTGTGTATTTTACATACAATAAACTGCACATATTTTAAGCATTCACTTTTGGTGAATGTTAGCCATATAACCAATGAAGATAAAGAAAATTTTCATTATCTCTAAAGGTTCCTTTGGATATTTTCAGTTTTGATATTTTTTAATAACACATGCCATAAAATTTACCCTTTTGAAAAGTTCTGGGGATGGATTCTAGAGATGGATGGTGGTGATAATTGCATAATAATATGAGTGCATTTACTTTATGTATATTTTACCACAATAAAAAAAAATTTACCCTTTTGTAGCTTAGTGAATTTTACTTTACTCACATAGATTTTTTTAAATTTTATTTTTACCATGACAGATATTCAAACAATATATTCTTAATGTTCAACAGATACTTTTTCTCGGTTGCATGACATGTGGGATCTTAGTTCCCCAATCAGAGATCAAACCCATGTCCCTTGCATTGCAAGGCAGATTGTTAACAACTGGACCACCAGGGAAGTCCCCTCACATAGATTTTTTTAATTGATAGGTTTGTTTGTGTAGCATAGAAATTTATCAGGTTAATTTTTTACTATTATTATTTAGTATTTCATGTTTTGGCCCCAAAATTCACTGAATTTTCATGTTTCATTATACCAGCCATTACCTGTTTATATTTTGACCATAATGTCTTTGGGAGAACAATTTGCAAAGTTACTTAAATTCCTATATTTTGTCAAAGTGCTGATTATTAATCCTTTTTCTGTTGCCAGTTTTACTTCAGATGTAATTTGTGTTAAAAATTTTTGAAGTTCATTTAGATACACATTAAATTCATATTGTAGATTAGTGTATCTCTTCTTATTTAATCTCTTCCTTGTGTAATGACATGAAGGCAGTTGTGGATCACACTAGTATTTCTTTTTGAGGTGATATAATTTTCAAGGGCATATAAATTCAAAGAGTATACAATTTTTGAAGTAGTCTTTCTGATATATCATCTAAACCTACTCTTAAATTGTTTTTTAAATATGTAAATAAGCACATTGTAGTGTTGAGTTTTTAAACCACGTTGACTGATTTATATTTATTGATGCCTAGAAACAAGCTTTCTAGCTGTTAAAAATAACAAAATAGCTATGCTAATTATTCACTATTCGATGAATAATTTTAACTTTTTCCCATTCAGTAATAGTAAGAAAATTCTAGTGTTTCATCTTTATCTCCTTTCTGTATCCATTACCATGTGAAAGTGCCGTGTTATGTTCCTCACAAAAACTAGAAATTGTAATTTAATTTTTCTTTTGTGAATTGGTATTTTTTAAAACACTATAATTAACTTATAATTTGAAAATTATAAGTTTCAAACTTTTATAAGTTCTATAGTAAAAAACTTTTGTTTTACTAAGTCAGTAGCTTAACTAAAATTAGTCATAATTTTCAGATACAGATCAGGGTAGAAAGGTGCTAATGTGAACTTCTGAATGTCAAGCCTTGTAAAACTGGTATGTGGTTAAAACCTTGAAAAACATCTGGTTCTCATACTTCCAATAAATGTCAATATTATTGGCTCCTCTTCTAAAACTCTAATAATTTCATTTCTGTGTAACATTTTTCATGAAGGCCAAACATGGTGATCCATGTATGTGATGAAGCAAAAAACTTGAAAGAAGATTTTATTTGCCCACGAGATCTTTTGATATCAGAAATGAAGTACTTTGCTGAATATTTATCTGTGGATGCCCAGCGCTGGGAAGAGGTGGACATTTCAGTTCATTGTGACGTTCACATTTTCAACTGGTTGATAAAATATGTTAAAAGGAACACTAAGGAGAATAAAGATTGTGAGATGCCCACTTTAGGTAAAAGACAATCTATTACTTACTTTGTAGTGAAATTTTTGTGTCAGTTGGTAGTTGCTTCAGGCCAAATAGGAAATGTGGAAAATTGTTCAAACCTTAGTATTTATGTTCAGATTAGTAATCACCATTTAGGAAACTGATGCCTCATTCTTTTTTAGCAAATTTTAGTGAATTTATGGCAAATGGACAGGTCTCTAGATTAGCCATTTCACTGTATGTTATGATGGCCGACCACTGGCATCCTAAAAATGCTTTTAGAGGATCCACAAGGTCAAGGAAATCTGCTTAATAATGCCAGGATGTTATTTATCATTTTTCCCTCTGTGTTGACATTTGTTCAGAAAGTGCAGAAGTAATAGAGGATAGAACTGTTGGAGCTTTAGCACACATCAAGGAAGGAGCATCACATTGTGTGAGTGGTCACTGTGTTCTTCAACCCATGTGCTCGTAGTAAAAACGGAAAAAAAAGAAAAGGAAAAAATAGTTTCTCTTAGGAATATCCTTGATGAGGCAGTAAAAATGACTAATTTTATTAACTCTTGACTCGTGACTATACATTCTTTTGAAATTCTGCATGATGACACAGGAAGTGCACTCTTGCTACACACCAGAGTATGATGGTTGTCTGAAGGAAAAGCACTTGTGCAGTTGCCTGAGTTGCAAGCTAAATTAGCTGCTTTCTTACGAAACCATTTTAACTTGGAAGAATGGCTGACAGACCCTCACTTAAGCATCTGGCAGATACTTCCTCCTTTTTTATTTTTTAATTTTTCTTTTGGCTGCACTGCACAACTTGCAGGATCTCAGTTCCCCAACCAGGAGTTGAACCTAGGTCACGGCAGTGAAAACTCAGTATCCTAACCACTAAGACCAGGGAGTGTCCCAGGCAGATAGTTTTTTGAAGATGAATTAAGTGAGCCAGTCAATGAAAGGGAAATAACTAACAATATTTGTTGCCAGTGATAAAATTCATGCTTTCAAGTAAGAATTAAGAGTTTTGGAAAACTTGTATCTGCTTCCATGTGCTTGATAGTTTCTCTATATTTAAAGACTTTTCTTTAAATGTTAACAAATAAGGCTTTTTAATATAATGTATAATGAAATGTTGCAACATTTGGAAGATCTGCATAACTCAGTAAACCAGTTTCTTTCAAATAATCGATGCATGATGTTACCAAAAATCATGCATAGATTAAAGATCCATTCTAAGTGCAAGGTAAATCAGAGGATTTTGAGATAGCAGAATAGGAAATGCTCTTAGTATGATTTTGATTCCCATTGCAACTAACCTTTAAGAAAGACTACCCACAAATTCAGTGTGGAAACAGATGTGAGAATCAAACTATCTGCCCTTAAGTCAGACACTGAAGAGATTTATAGAAAATGTCAAAGTGTTATTTTCATTTTGTTTTTAATACAGTTATTTTCATAAAATTATGTTAATATGTAATGAGTGTATTAATTCATTGAAAAAGAATAATAAATATTTTAATTTTTTTCTGTTTTACTTTCCAGTATAGTAAATACAGATAGATATAACCCACTTAAACAAAAGCTCTCTAGGAATCTCAGCTTTTAAGATTTGTTTTTTAAAAGAGGTCTTGAGAGCAAAAGTTTGAGAACCAATGTTCTAGATGATAAGAAGAGTAATTACTAAGTAATTTTTGGGGGGCATTGACTTGTATAGGAAATCACACTGGTGGGGTTTAATATAAGTATTTCTGTGCACTAGAATTACAATTTACAGTAATATCGAAATATTTCTAATTTCTTACTAGTAAATAAATCTATACTGACAGTATAAAAGTCTTCTGAGGAAGTTCATAATTTAATACCTTTTTGTGACCAAATTAAGGAAAAAGATTTCTAATGGTTCTTAAAATTACAAAATTGCTAAATCAAAATTTTCAACCAGTCAAAGGGTAAAAAAAAAAGTCGAGCAAACTTGGTCATTCTGTAATCTTGACCTTAAATCAGTGGCTACAAATGTTATGCTTCTATAAAAGCAATCTTTAACTAGGAAAATTAGCAAAATGCTTAATTACATCGCTAATAATCCAGACCTTGGGTCTTAACTGGAATGGGTCATATTACAGTTGAAATTTTTCACCAACTCCTTCCTCTCTTTACCATTTCTCTTTGAGAACCTTCCATCTAGAATTGTTATTTAAGGAAAGATTGGGATTGCTTATTATAATTATTGTGTACCTAGTCCTTTATTTAGGAGGACTGTCTTAGTACTGTAACAGTAAATATCAAAATGTTTCTTTTTCCTTAAATATAACTCATGGAAAATGATGATGATAGCATCAGCCAGCATCCCCTTTGCCTGGTTGTGCCTTTGAAATCTGCCTGTAGGAAGTAATTTTTCATTTCTGCAATAGTAAATTTTATATTATCTTAAAGAATCTTATAAATTAAGCATTTGTTCAAAACAAGCATTTGAACCACTTTTGAAATAACTTCACTGGGATTTTTGTGTGATGAGTTATATTCTCAATTTTAATTTTCCTTTTCCCTGGTTTAGTTAAGGAGGAATTAGTATATATCATATCTTTAGCTGGAGTCTTTTTACTTGATGTAAATCTAATTCCAGGGCAAATTTGCTATATGTTTTCTGTATACTCTAAATTTTAACTTTGCATTTTCTTTCTTTCTTGCATATAAGCCATAGTAAGATTTTACCAAATTGTTCTTATTAAAGTAACCTCGTCTTTTAAGGTGAGAAGGAGCCTGTTCTAAGGAGATTGAGATGAAAATCAAAAGGAGAATTTAATTTTTTCTCTCTCTCTTTTTTTAGAACCAGGAAATGTCATTTCAATTCTTATTTCTTCAGAGTTTTTGAAAATGGATTCACTGGTAAGTATTAACAAAAGATCCAATTCTTCTATTCACCTATGCTTGATTTAACATATAACTTGATGTTTTCTTCAAGTGTCTAGAAAATTCTGAGACATCTTCCTAAAGTAGTTGTTGATTCAAGACTGTGATTCATTAGAATAAGCTGCTGGTGTTTGGAGGTACTTTGTTCAGTTGGGAAAGGCTTAAGGCTACTGTGTGTCATTTGCGCAGGATACCTATAAAGCTAGCAACTTATCCTCAAGGGAGGAGTTAGCTGTTGCATCAGATGAAACTAAACAGAATTAATTTTGCCCCAAAAGGGATTTGGCCATAAAACCAAATTAAAAGAAAATTAATTGGAATATATTTGTTTTACTATTTAAATAATTGGTTTAATCTTGTACTGCTTATTTGTGTCTTTCATTTATAGTTAAGCAAACTAAGAAACAAATGTCCAACTGCTAAAAGATGTAATTTTGTATGTGTAAACCACATGCTTAATGTCTGCTGTTAAAAACAGTTGACGAAACATAAAAGCACAATATATACGTATCAGATTCTTAACACTGAATATATTTTTCTTCTTTTTCCTTTTATTTAATAAATTTCTTTATCATTCAAATGTTTTTTTATGTTTTTTGTAGTTTTAAATGAATATTTGCTTTTAACCTCTAGTAAAACTACACAGAACAAAATATTCCTTTACTGTGTTAACAGATGTGAAGTTCATTTATTTGTTTGAGGTTTGATTGTATTTTTGTACTCCTTAGTCCCTCCTTCTTCTGTTAGTATTTAATTGCTTCAGGGGAGGGTTATAGGAAAAAAAGAGAGTCTAAAAGAGTCTCTGAGTTTTGATTTTTGAAATCTAAGACCCAAAGCATGATTTTTTATGTCATAGCAAAATATTTAGAAGAATACATAATTAACCAGTGCTGTTTTTCCCCAAAACACAATCTACCTTGAAAAGTAAATAAATATACCTGACATTGAAGAAAGGCAGAGAGCAAGCACAACAGAACTGAGAAAACCCTAAAGTGACTGAAATTGTTTCTGTTAGAGAAATGGAGATGTAAAATTGTCACTAAGTTTAGTAATAGAAAGTCACATATCTGTACCCTTGAGTTTGTGGATTTAAGATTTATATCTGCCACAATCATGAAGGATGTTCATTACATTGTTGTTCAAAATATTCTAAGAAGTTTGAAATTTTTTCTAGCTATGTTGGTATAAATTTGACCTACTAGACCACTGTGGAACAATATAGTTTAACGCAAACAGGCTGAGCTAAGTTATTGCCTAGCAATACATGGATTAAGCCTTTAATGAATCTTTATCTTTGAAAAGTATTGATATGACATTATCCTTTCTGTTTCTATCTTCAAGAACACTTATTTTCTGTGTTTTTTGCTTAGGTTGAACAGTGTATACAGTATTGCCACAAAAATATGAATGCCATTGTAGCTACTCCATGCAACATGAACTGTATTAATGCAAATCTTCTTACACGTATAGCTGATCTGTTTACACACAATGAAGTTGATGATTTAAAGGACAAGAAAGATAAGTTTAGGAGGTAATTTTTAAAATTTAATTTTAAATGTAATGTTCCTATTAGAAAGAATGTGTTATTTTTATTTCATTTTAGTAAAAATTCTATATTTAGAAATCTATTTCCATTTTATTTTAAATGAAGTAAAATATGGGGCTTCTCAGGTGGCTCAGTGGTAATGAATGCACCTGCCAATGCAGAAGACGTGGGTTCAGTCTCTGAGATGGGAAGATCCCCTGGAGAAGGAACTGACAACCCACTCTAGTCTTCTTGCCTGAAGAATTCCATAGACAGAGAAACCTGGTGGGCTACAGTCCACAGAGTCATAAAGAGTCCGACACAACCGAGCAACTGAGCATACCTGCCTGAAGTAAAATATATTCTGAGCTGATGGCTCAAGGTGAAAAATAGTAGCTAAATTAGTTACTTTGTATAAGGCATATATAAGCAGATTATGATGGTGAATCATGTTAAAAATTATCAAGACAGGGCCTTAGTATAAAGGGGAAGAGTGGTGTGAGATGAGGTCAACAGCTTTAGGAGCTGTTTAGGTCACACAAGGGCTGTCTACTTTATTCTAGGTGGAATGGAAGCAGAGGAGTGGCATAATCTGATTTGTTTTTAGGAAATCAGTTTATTCTGTGTGGAGAATAGACTATAAAGATATAAGAAACAAGACCTATTTGAAGTCCAGTGCAGTCATCTAGTGAGAGATGGAAAGCTTAGGACTAGAGTAGAGGCAGGGGCTCTGGAAGGAAGTAGGTAGATTCAGAGTATGTTATTACAAAGATGTGACGGATTTTCAGATGTAATGATATGGGAAAACAGAATATTTTAGGATAATTACTAGGTTTTAAGGTTGAGTAACTAAGTGAATGAGAGTGTCATTAATAGAGCAGTGACTGGGGTGAGGGGAATCAGAAGATGTGCTTGGATCTTGTTAAGTTTATTTAATATATTTAATATACTTCTTGGACATTCAGGTAGGATGGCAGGTAGATGTAAGTCTGAAGTTTAGGTCAGAGTTCAGGGCTTAAAATAAAAATATGAGTAGATGAGGTTTAAAGCTGTAGAACTGAATGAGATTTCCTAGCCAGACCATGTGTTCTCCACCATATTGCAATGGCACCTTTACTATAAATCAGGAGACTATATATGTGAGGTCTCTCTCTGAATTCTCCATTTTGTTCTGTTGATTTCTTTGTCTATACTTTTATCAGTAGGACACTGTCTTAATTACAGTAGCTTTCTAATACTTTTTTGGTATCTAGTAATCTAAAATTCTGGAGAAGGAAATGGCATCCCACTCCAGTATTCTTGCCTGGAGAATCCCATGGATAGAGGAGCCTTGCAGGCTACAGTCCATGGGGTTGTAAGAGTCGGACACGACTTAGCGACTAAACCACCACCACCAATCTAAAATTCTCCAGCTTTGCCATTCTCCAAGATTGCTTTCTTGGTCATTTTATGTCCTTTGCATATGAATTTTATAATCAGCCTGCCCATTTTCTCTCTTTTTTTTCCTCTCATACACACACACACACACACACACACACACACACACACACACACACACACACACACACACCTGCAAATTTGAGGGTTAGTATTGAACCTGTAGATTTGGGAAGAGACATCTTAATAACATTGAGTCTTTCCGTTCACGAACATGGTATAACTCTATTTATTTTAGCAGTGTTTTATAGTTTTTAGTGTAGAGACATTTTTCCTTTTTTTTAAGTTAAATTTATTCCTAGACATTTGAGTTTTTTGGTGCTATTATAAATGCTATTTTTGTTTATTTCCTAATTGTTAACAAGAGCGTACTGATAAAGACTGCTCAACATTTGGAAGATTCAACAAGGAGACTTAATGAGCCTGAGAAAGAAGAGCCAGAGGATCAAAGGGAAGGCAAAAGGAAAGAGGGTTTCAAAAAGGAGAAAGCAATTAAGTGGTCAAATATGTGGAATGCTGCTACCATGTAGAGTAAGATGAGGACAGAAATGTGGTTGTTGGATTTAAACAACTTTTTTCCAGATGTTTGCTCTGAATGATTACAGAAAAATTAAGTTCATGTCTAACATTATTGTATTATGTACGTGGTAAGTCACTTTAGTCTTGTCTGACATTTTGCAACACCATTGATTGTAGCCCATCAGGCTCCTCTGTCCATAGGATTCTTTAGGCAAGAATACTGGAGTGGGTTGCCATACCCTCCTCCAGAGGATCTTCCCAACCCAGGGATCGAGCCTGCGTCTCTTACATCTCTTGCACTGGCAGGCGAGTTCTTTACCAGTAGCATCACTTGGGAGGTCCAGATTATTATATTATGCATAATAGTAAAGAATTAGTGTTTATTGAATGTTTAATACTATGTCTGACACTCTTTAAAAACACTATCTCATTTAACCCTCTTAAAATCTTACGCATTTGAACTCAGTAGCCTCATTTTTTTTTTTCTCTTTTTCTCTCTTTTTTTTTTTTTATTGTATTTGTTTTGCCATACATTGACATGAATCCACCATGGGTGTACATGTATAGTTGCCGCAGTAGCCTCATTTTATAGATGGAGAAAATAAGTTTCAGAGATTTTAAGTTGCCAAAGGTCATATATGAAATTATTGGTAGACCCAGAATTGTTAAGCTTCCCAAATCCTCAATCTGAAATTTTCCTTAACAAAGAACTGAAAGAGAGGTAGATATCCATGTGTCTCATTTTTCTTGTGAAAATTGATTCTTGATCAAGCAATTCTCATTAGTAGGTTTACTTACTTAGAGTAGCAAAAAATGTGTTATAAATTCCCAAGGAAGGCCTCTCTGAGGACTTATTAGTCTTATTTTCTACGTGTGCAAATAGGTCAGCGTTTATTTTCATCACTATCAAGTAATTTTGGTAAAGTGGATAGAGAAAATTAATTTGTTGGTCATTTGTTGTTATTAGTAAACTTTTTTGTAAGAAGATTGAGAGACTGTTTGACCCTGAGTACTTGAATCCAGATTCTCGGAATAATGCAGCGACATTATACAGGTATATTTTTCTTTAGTATGCTATATATTGCAGCTAAATTGTTTAATTTTAGTACGTTTGAAATTTTCTTCTTGAATGTTTTTTGTGTCATCTTTCTTTGTTGTTTTTTAATTTTTATACAATTTTAAAGGTTACTTTCCATTTACATTATCAAATATTGGCTATATTTCTTATGTTGTCCAGTACATCCTTGAGCTTATCTTATACCCAGTAGTTTGTATTTCCCACTCCCCTATTCCTATTTTGCCCTTCCCTACACTTTCCCCACTGATGACCACTAGTTTGTTCTCTATTAGTCTGCTTCTTTTTTGTTATATTCACTAGTTTGTTGTATTTTTTAGATTCCACATGTAAGTGATAACATACAGCACTTGCCTTTCTTTGTCTGACTTATTTCACTTAGTGTAATGCCCTCCATGTATGTTGCTGCAGATGACAAAATTTCAGTTTTATTGTCAAGTAGTATTCTAGTGTGTGTGTGTGTGTGTGTGTGTGTGTGTGTGTGTGTGTGTGCTCACCACATCCTCTTTATCCATTCCTCTGTTAATGATGGACACTTGGGTTGTTACATATCTTGGCTGTTGTAAATTATGCATCTATTAACATTGGGGTGTATGTATCTTTTCAAATTAGGTTTGTTTTTTTTTAATGTATACCCAGGAGTGAAATTTCTGCATCATATGGTAGTTCTATTTTTAGTTTTTTGAGCGCCCTCATACTGTTTTCCACAGTGGCTGCACCAATGCACATTCTCACCAACAATGTGCAGGTGCTCCCTTTCTCCACATCCTCACCAGCATTTGTTATTTGTGTTCTCTTTGACGATGTCCATTCTGACAGGTGTGAGGTGATATCTCATTGTGGTCTTCATGTGCATTTCTTTGATGATGTTGAACATCTTTTCATGTCTGTGTTGGCCGTCTCTATTTCCTCTGTGGAAAAATGTCTGTTCAGTTCCTCTAGCCATTTTTTAATCAAGGTTTTTTTTAATTGTATCTTTGTGTTATTATAGATGCTGTTTGTGTAAAAAACTTTTAACAAAAGAAACAGAAAGAAGAATTCCTTGCATTCCTGGAAAAATCAATGTGGATCAGCATGGAAATATTATATACATTCATATAAGGTGTAGTGAAAATAAAATACAGCTTCTTAAATGTGAATTAATGGTGTATTTATAAAGTAAAACTACTTCTAAAAGGAATGGGACAACATTTTTTCTTCATGTGATCCAACTTTGATTTAGAAAGATGGTACTTTCAAAACAAAGTTGTTGTAAAACTAAATTTTATCTTGAGAGATGTTCTGATCAGTGCCATTAAAATCATTTTTCACTGATAGATTTTAAGTGTTATATTGAATTTGACAAGAGAACCAGATTTCTTTTCAGATGAATTTTAGAGTGAGGCAAATTGTCTTTAAAATTGGATTTTCTGTATTTATTCTTCATACTTCTTCAGTGTATTCCCCTTAAGTTCAAAACTAGTTCTCATCCTGAGTTGGGGAGTAGGTAGAGAGAGTTATAAATAGGAATAATGTCTCAGGAAAACAAAAACTTTAAAATATATATGTGTGTTCTCTGACAGTATCCTACTGCTAATGATTTATTCAGAGAGGTAATGTTGATTTATGAAAGCACTTAGTAAGGACATTGATTGCTGTATATAAATAAAAAAATAAGCACTCAAATGATTAAATGAACTAAAATATGTCCATATAATAGTGTATCTGTATAAAACACGTCTAATTGATTCTGAATGTTCAGTCTTTGAGAATGTAAAAGAATATGTAGTGTGTGTTAGTTGCTCGGTCGTGTCCAACTCTTTGCAACCCCATGGACTGTAACCCACCAGGCTTCTCTGTCCATGGAATTCTCCAGGCAAGAATACTGGAGTGGGTAGCCATTTCGTTCTCCAGGGGATCTTCCCTACCCCAAGATCGAACTCAGGTCTCCTGCATGACACACAGATTCTTTATCGTCTGAGCCACCAGGGAAGCTGAAAAGAATGTATAGTTACATGGAAAATTGATAGTAAATTAAATAAGAAAAAAAAACAGGTTATAAAACAAAACTCAAGGGTCTTCCCCGGTGGCTCAGTGGTAAAGAATCCGCCTGCCATGCAGGAGACACAGATTCGATACCTGGTCTGGGAAGATCCCATCTGCTGTGGAGCAACTAAACCTGTGAGCCACAACTTCTGAGCCCACAGGCCACAACTGCTGAAGCACAAACATTCTAGAGTCTCTGCTCTACAGGAAGAGGGCCCACCATAGTGAGAAGCCCATGCACCACCACTAGAGAGTAACCCCCTGCTCACCACAACTAGAGAAAAAGCCTGTGCAGCAAGGAAGACCCAGCACAGCCAAATAAATAAATAAACGTTAAAAAAAAAAAGAAACATATTCATTAAATATTAACTGTGGTGTTACCTTTGAATAATAGTATTATGGATGATTTTCATTTGCTTTTTGCTTTTCTTCCTATATTAAAAATGTGCAAAAAAAAATGTGCAGTACTTTTATTAAAGGAAAAAACGATACGAATGTTAACTTCATATTGTAAACATTAAAACAGAAATCTAGAGAAAAACATGACATTTGACTCTAGTATTAATAGCACAGTCAACATTAAAATGTTTCATTTTTCTCTTCATATAATAAAGGGAATATAAGCACTTGGGATTTTATACATTTTTATCTTGAGATTTGACTCACCTTTTGAAAATTACTTCCATTTTGACAGCAATAACTTAATATTACTATATGAAAAAAAAGATACTAATTTGACATCTGTTTTGTTGTTTTATTCAGAGTATTTTTCCTGCAAGTTAGCTGTTGATGACATTTTTTTTAATGTCTTTGAATAACTTAAAACAGATGTGATTTGTAATAACATGATGGCATTTTGTTGTATCTTGAACTAAAGACAAAAATAACAAAAATTCAAAAAGATTAGGGACTTGGAGAAGAATGGAACTTGTTACATGTAACCATAGCAAATGGAGTTTTAAGTCTTGTCTGTTTATTTAAATTTATATCATTGAACTTAAAAATGTATATTACTGAGACCTGATTGTATATTACTTTATTATTCCATTACTAGAAAATAATTTTGAAAGTAATGTACAGAACTAATACATTAATGAAGTGTTTAAAGTTACCAATAATGTATGATATGTACAATTAAATATGTTCTATTTAGTGACATATGCTTAAGTCCCAACTGTTAGCCTGCTTAGACTGTATTTATTTTTAAAAACTACTACAATATTGTAAAGTAATTAGCCCCCAACTAAAATAAATAAATAAATTAAAAAAAATAAAAAAAAGAAACTCCGTACGTCTTTTTTCTTTTGGCTGTGCTGGGTCTTTGTTGCTTTGCGCAGGCTTTTTCTAGTTGTGGAAAGCAGGGGTGCTCTCTGCTGTGGTGTGTCAGCTTCTCACTGCAGTGGCTTCTTGTTGCAGAGCATAGGCCCTAGGCACACAGGCTTCAGTAATTGTAGCATGTGGGCTCAGTAGTAGCAGTGTGTGGTTCCTAGGGCAGGCAGGCTTCAGTTATTATGACACACAGGCTTAGTAGCTGCAGCTCGCAGGCCTTAAACCATGGGCTCAGTAATCATGGTGCATGGGCTTAGTTGCTCTGTGGCATGTGGGATCTTCCTGGACAATGGATCAAACCATGTTGCCTGCATTGGCAGATAGGTTCTTAACCACTGGACCACCGGAAAAATCCTTAAATTATATTTAGTTTATAACCCTTTATCTTGAGGAGTAAAATAATTTGGCATTCAGTCTGTGACACTTTTTTCTGTTGTCCACAGGAAAAAAACAGAATAAAATTCCCAAATGAAATTTTATCTAGCATTCAGTGTAGTCCCTTCCATAGCCATCATTTGGGGAATGTTCTTGAAAATAAGCCACAAATTTAAAAATATTTGTTTAAAACAAATTGTTTATATTGCTTACTTGTGAAATAATATAACAACTGAGGCTCTTTTCCCTAGAGATAAGACTTGGGATGTTCATGAGTATTTGAATAGTCTTTTTGAAGAATTAAAATCTTGGAGAGATGTATATTGGCGCTTGTGGGGAACAGTCAACTGGCTAACTTGTTCAAGATGTTATCAGGTGAGTTTTTCTTGTTTTTTAATACCCTGTTGTGTAACCACTGAGAGCAGGCTCTTTTGACATGTGCTATTTAATTAGTTAGGATGTGTTTGTACAATATCTGACATCTTTTTAAGAAACTAGTGGCAGAAACAATGGTGCTATTAAACATTGCTTGCATCTGACCTCATTTCTCTTACTGTGATCCTTCCTCTTTTTTATTTCCATTGCTGAAACAATCAGTGACTTGATAAATTTTTATAAAACCAACAGGTTTTTAAGTGATCGAATTCATTTTTTTCAACAGAAAAACGATACAGAATTCTTGTTGCTTTTCATTTATTTCCAGCCAAACTGTTTCTCTGTCAGCCCATAAATTTCTTTAGAAATTCAGAAACACCTTCGCAGATAGGATGCTATTGAGATGTGCCCTTCTTGTTATTAATAAAATAATTGTGTTACCAAAAATGTTTTGTCCACTTCTTCTAAATGAAGGCTTAAAAGCACAAGAAAACTTACAATTTGAAGGCATTTATAATAAATCCTTTTATAAAATAATTAGATCTTTATTGGTCACAATCATTCCTAATTAGTCTTATGTATAAATTCAGAGTGTTGTGCATAAAATATTTTATGAATCCCGTAGGTCTCCCTGCCCCCTCACTTGGGTAATCATTTTCAATAGAGTAAGGCAGCACAGAGAGCAGCTTATTACAACCATCAGAGTGACATTTTTTTCAAATGACTCCCTATGTCCTCACAGTAAAAGCTTGATTTATTGAAGTATAATTTACATACAGTAAAATGTATCCTTTTTGTGAGGTTTGACAAACTCATATAGTCGTATAGCTACCACCACAATCAAAGCACAGACTACCTCTGTCATCCTCAAAAATTCCCTTGTGGCTGTTTTTAGTCAGTTCCTTGTCCCATCTCAGCCTCTGACAACCACTTATCTGTTTACAGTCTCTGTAATTGACTTTTCCAGAATGTCATATAAATAGAATCATATAGTATTTAGCTTTTTGAGTCTAGTTTATTTTATGTAGCAAAATGGATTTGAAATTTATTCACATGTTGTATCTGTCCATTTGTTCCTTTTTAGCCTTTGGTAGTAGCTCATCATAGGAATGTACTACAGTATGTTTATCCACTTACCAATGAAGGACTGCAGGTGCTTCTAGTTTGGGGCCATTATGAAGAAAGCATCTGTAAACATTCCCATACAGGCTTTTGTGTGAATATGTTTCTCTTGAGTATTTACCTAGAAATAGGATTGCTGGGTTGTATGGTAAATGTAAACTTAACATTTATACCATGCCTAACAGTTTTCCAAAGTCCCTGAACCACTTTTCATCCTTTCCAGCTATGTATAGGAGTTCCAGTTGCCCCATATCTTTTCTGACACTTGATATTGTCAGGTTGGTTTGGGTGGTTTTTTTTTTTCCTACTTAATAGGTATATAGTTGTCCTCCCCACAGTGGTGTGTTACTTATAATCAAGATATCAGGCTCCTAAAACCTGATTTGTTTAGCATGTCAGAATGCAGAAGATTTGAAGGATTTTTTCCCCTTCTTCAAAGCAAATTGAATATTGATTTATAATATTTAATATTTATTATGGAGAGTTTATAAACCATAAAATAGTTTTGTATGCAAAATACTTTGTATGAGTGTGCACCTTATAGCTTTTATCAGACTCAAAAATTTTAATTGAAAGCTATTATTTGAAAATCATACTTGGAACTAACTGCTAAGAATTCTGAATTAGACTATCTTTTGTGTTCAGAATCAGTGGTTAAAATTGTTCATTTTATTTTCTTTATTTTACCAACTTACAAACGTTTCTGGACATGACTATTAATCTTATAATTAAACATCAGTAAATTTTTCACTAGCGATTCAGTTACTACATAGTTGTCACAGATAGAGTGATGTTAAGTATTTACCTTAAAACATATGTCCAAGAATAAGGGAAGCAAAATTTTAATTTTTTTCCATTAGAAAACCTCTTTTGTGATTGGCCAATTATAAAATTAGATGTACATCAAGATCAATTTAACTCCTCTGAAATTCAAATAGCGTTTTTGATTTTGCTTTTTAATAGCTTTGATGAGGTATTATTATATGCCATAAAATTCATTCATTTTAAGTGTACAATTTACTGATCTTTAATAAATTTGAAATTGTGCAACCATCACCACCATCCAACTTTAGTACATTTCCATCACCCCAGAAAGATCCCTTGCAACCATTTGCAGCCACTCCCCAACATGGTCTCACTTTTAATCCCAGGCATCCACAAATCTGTGTTCTAGCTCTAGAGGTGTGCCTTTTCTGTATATTTTATGTGATGGAACATACAGTATGTGGTCTTGAGTATTTTTGAGATGTATAATTTCATTGTGGGAATAATACTTGATCTTATGTATTTCTTTTATTCAGACTTTTCTGTGCATAGAGTTTTCACACTGTCAGTATCACTCAGAGACAGTGATTTATCCTACTGCAGGAAGTTCGCTGAGTACTGTTGGCACTGGAATTTATCCCTGCTGTAACCAAAAGGTTCTTCGATTTGACCCCACTCAGCTTACAAAGGTAGATTTTGAAAGTTGCCCTTTTGTAATTACAGCACTTATTAACACTTTGTATTTAAATATTTTCCTCTTTTATTGTTTTTAAAATGTAAATATACATTCATGTAGAAAAGATTTAACTACATAGGGAAGTATAGTAAAAAGTAGAAATCTCATTTCATACCACTCCCTCATTCTACTTCTCTTCTTAAAGATAACCACTGTTCACAACTTCCCTTAAAACCTTGTTTTATACATTTAAGGCACAAACTAAATGTTGTTTTTCATGTTGGAAATAGAATCAGACTGTTCATATTATTCTGTAATTTGCCTTTTTCACTTAACAGTGTACCTAGGTGATCATTCTGTATAACATTAACTTCTGTGTAGACTGTGTAGGGGTTAGGCTAGAGATAATAATTTGTAAGTCTTCTTGTAAATGAGTGATCATTGAAACCAACAGGTATAGGTGAGCATAAAAACAGGGATGGGGGAGGGGGATCCTGGCTTACGCTATCATTTTCATAAACCTCAGTCATCTCCCTATGCAATATTGTTCTTTGGACTTTACTTCCATCACTAGTCACATACACACCTGGGTGTTGTTTTCACTTTGGCTCCATCTCTTCATTCTTTCTGGAGTTACTTTTTCGCTTTTCTCCAGTAGCATATTGGGCACCTGGCAACCTGGGGAGTACATCTTTCAGTGTCATAGCTTTTTGCCTTTTCATACTGTTTATGGGGTTCTCGAGGCAAGAATACTGAAATGGTTTGCCATTCCCTTCTCCAGTGGACCATATTTTGTCAGAACTTTCCACCATGACCCGTCTGTCTTAGGTGGCCCTACATGGCACGGCTCATAGTTTCATTGAGTTAAACAAGGCTGTGGTCCATGTGATCAGTTTGATTAGTTTTCTGTGACTGTGGTTTTCATTCTGTCTACCCTCTGACAGATAAGAGGCTTATGGAAGCTTTCTGATGGGAGAGACTGACTGTGGGAAACTAAGAGAAGCAGAAGATATTAAGAAGAGGTGACAAGAATACACAGAAAAACTACACAAGAAAGATCTTCATGACCCAGATAACCACAGTGGTGGTGTGATCACTCACCTAGAGCCAGACGTCCTGGAATGCGAAGTCAAGTGGGCCTTAGGAAGCTTCACTATGAAGAAAGCTAGTGGAGGTAATGGAATTCCAGCTGAGCTATTTCAAATCCTAAAGGATGATGCTGTGAAAGTGCTTCAATCAATATGCCAGGAAATTTGGAAAACTCAGCAGTGGCCACAGGACTGGAAAAGGTCCATTTTCATGCCAATCTCAAAGAAAGGCAATGCCAAAGAATATTCAAACTACCACACAAATGCACTCATCTCACACACTAGCAAAGTACTGCTCAAAATTTTCCAAGCCAGGCTTCAACAGTACATGAACCGTGAACTCCCAGATGTTCAAGCTGGATTTAGAAAAGGCAGAGGAACCAGAGATCAAATTGCCAACATCCGTTGGATGATCAAAAAAGCAAGAGAGTTCCAGAAAAACGTCTACCTCTGCTTTATTGACTATGCTAAAGCCTTTGACTGTGTGGATCACCACAAATTCTGGAAAATTCTTAAAGAAATGGGAATACCAGACCATCTGACCTGCCTCCTGAGAAATCTGTATGCAGGTCAAGAAGCAACAATTAGAATTGGACTTGAAACAACAGACTAGTTCCAAATTGGGAAAGGAGTACATCAAGGCTATATATTGTCACCCTGCTTATTTAACTTCTGTACAGAGTACATCATGAGAAACGCTGGGCTGGATGAAGCAGAGGCTGGAATCAAGGTTGCTGGGAGAAATATCAATAACCTCAGATATGCAGATGACACCACCCTTATGGCAGAAAGTGAAGAAGAACTAAAGAGCCTCTTGATGAAAGTGAAAGAGGAGAGTGAAAAAGCTGGCTTAAAATTCAACATTCAGAAAACTAACATCATGGCATCCAGTCCCATCACTTCATGGCAAATAGATGGATAAACAGTGGAAACAGTGACAGACTTTATTTTGGGGGGCTCCAAAATCACTGTGGACGGTGACTGCACCCATGAAATTAAAAGACACTTGCTCCTTGGAAGGAAAGTCATGACCAACCTAGACAGCATATTAAAAAGCAAAGACATTACTTTGCCAACAAAGGTCTGTCTAGTCAAGGCTATGGTTTTTCCAGTAGTCATGTATGGATATGAGATTTGCACTATAAAAAAAGTTGAGTGCCAAAGAATTGATGCTTTTGAATTGTGGTGTTGAAGAAGACTCTTTGAGAGTCCCTTGGACTGCAGGGAGATCCAGCCAATCAATTCTGAAGGAAATCAGTCCTGACTGAATGTTCACTGAAAATGCTGAAGCTCAAACTCCAGTACTTTGGCCACTTGATGCGAAGAACTGACTCATTGGAGAAGACCGTGATGCTGGTAAAGATTGAAGGCAGGAGAAGAAGGGGATGACAGAGGCTGAGATGGTTGGATGGCATCACCAACTCAATATACATGAGTCTGAGCAAGCTCCGGGAGTCGGTGATGGACAGGGATGCCTGGCATGCTGCTGTCCATGGGGTCACAAAGAGTCGGATGCGACTGAGCGACTGAACTGAACTGAACAGTCATCTCCCATGAGTTATATTTAAGGAAAAGAAAACTGTGGCTTTTATCATTTTCTAAGACAATCCCCCTAAATAAATGACCATGTACACAATTATTAAAATAAGTATGCACAATCTTTCCTTTACTAACAATCCTAGATTAAAGGTTCTCAAAGAGAAATAGCAAAGGGAGGAAGGAACTGGTGAATAATTTCCTCAGGAAGCTATAATATGACTCACTCCAGTGAAGACCCAAGGCCTGGATTATTAGCAATTTAATTAAACATTTTGATAGTTTTCTTGGTTAGAATAAAGGTTGATTTTATAAAGGTTATATTGGTAGCCACTGATTTAAGGTCCAAGATTACAGAGTGACTAGTTTTGCTTTTTTTTTCTTTTACCTTTACTGTGTTCATAAACATGCTGGATCAAACTGTGTTTTTCCTTTCTACATATTTTGATTTTTATTTCACACATATAACTCCATGGTCTGGCGTATCTGGGCTCTGACTGGTTGAAAATTTTGACGTAGCAATTCTTTAATTTTAAGAACCATCAGAAACTTTTTCTATTAATTTCATCACAAAAATGTATTAAATTATGAACTTCCTCAGAAGACTTTTATACTATTATTATAGATTTATTTACTATTTATTGCAATTCTAATGCACAGGAAGACTTTATTAAACCACCAATGTGATTTCCTATACATGTCAGTGCCCCAAAAAGATTACTTAATAATTCTTCTTCCCATCATTTAGAACATTGGTTCTCAAACTTTTGCACTCAGGATCTCTAAAAAAATCTTAAAAGCTGAGATTCCTAGAGAGCTTTTGTTTATGTGGGTTATATCTATCACTATTTACCACTGGAAATTAAAACAGAAAAAGTTAATTTTAATTCATTGAAAAAGAATAATAAGCACATTACATGTTAGCGTATATTTATGAAAAATAACTGTATTTTCCAAAGCAAAAAAACAAGTGAAAATAACACTGACATTTTTTATAACTCTCTTCAGTGTCTGAATTAAGAGAAAACAGCTAGATTCTCAGATCTGTTTCCACACTGAATTTGTGGGTAGTCTTTCTTAAAGGTTAGTTGCAATGGGAATCAAAATCAAGGAACTTTTCCTATTCTGCTATCTCAAAATCCACTGATGTGGGGCTTTGCTGGACGTCTGGTGGTTAAGTATCTGCCTTTCAATGCAAGCGACCGCGGTTTGATCCTTGATCAGGGAACTAAGATCCCTTACGCCACAGGTCATCTGAGCCTGTGTGCCTCAGCTAGAGAACTCGCACACTTTAGAGCCCATGCTCCACAACCAGAGAAACCCCCATATGGCATCTAGAGAAATCCCACACACTGCAGTGAAAACCCAGCACAGCCAAAATAAATAAATAAATGTTCCCCAAACTGACCTATAGAGAGCCATGTGATCTCAATAAACATCCTAACAGGTTTTTTTTATCAGGAATGTTGCTAAGCTGATTCTAAAATATTTATGGAAATACAAAAGGCCAAGAATAGGTAAGAGACTCTCAAAGAACACAAAGGTAGAAGTACTGGGTTGGCCAAAATGACTTAGATTTTTCCACAACAGCTTAGGGATCTGAAAGAACTTTTTGGCCAACCCAATACTTTCTTTGCTTAATATCAAAATTTATTGTAAGTCTTGGTGATTATGACAGTGTGATATTGATGAATATTAAACAGATGGACCAATACAAGAGAATGAAATACATTTGAACTTTGAACAACACTGATTTGAACTACGTGGGTCCACTTATACCTGGATTTTTAAAAATAAATACGTACAGTGCTGTATATATAATATGCAATTGGTTGAATCCATGGATTTTTGTATATATGGGACTCCTAGAACCGTTTCCCCAGAGATGCTGAGGAATTCTGTACTCGAAGCTACCTGGATACTTGACTGTGACAGAGGTGACATTACAGAGCAGTGGGCACAAGACAGAGTTTCTAGGAAGAGGTACTGGGACACTGGGACATCAAAATGGGGGGAAAAAATGGTCCAAACTAGTCCCCCAAAAGTCTATATGTGGAACTTACCTGATAGTCTGGTGGTTGAGAATCCACCTGTCAAAGCCGGTGACACAGGTTCAATCCCTGGTTGATCCCTGGTCTGGGAATATGCCACATGCCACCGGGCAACTAAGCCCATGTGCCACAACTACTGAGCCTGCGCCCTAGAGTCCATGTTCTGCAACTAGAGAAGCCATCTAATGAAAGAAGCCCATGCACCACAGCTAGAGAGTAGTTCCTGCTTGCTGTGGCTGGAGACAGCCCACTCGCAGCCATGAAGACCCAATACAGCCTTAAATAAATAAATAAATATTTTTTTAAAAGCCTATATATGAGGCAAAGCTGATAAAGCTATTAAAAGATAATACCACAAAGGAAGAAATTTTAAATTCAAGTACATTAGCTACATTAAATAACTGAAACTGGGGAGACAAGCTCACAGGTGGGACCAGATGGTAGCAACACATAGCCATAAAAGGCTCATATTAAGATTTTTTTAAACTTGTACAAATTAATAGAAAAAGACAATAGGAACTTCACACAAGGAAGTTCCTCGTTGTCCACTAAACATGGAAAGGATCTCAACCTCATTTTTAATTGGGGAAATGCAGATTAAAACCACAGTCAAATACCACTACATGCTCACCAGAATGACTACAATTACCAAGTGTTACCAAGACCGTAATGAGCACTCTCAGACACTGCTGTTAGTCATTTAATTTTGTACACATGAGCACTTGTGTATCAGGAAACATGTTAAAGAATGTTCATAATACTACTACTTAGAATAGTTCCGAACTGGAAACAACCTACCCACCAACTACTATGGAATAGATAAGCAAATGATAATTATTCATATAGAGAAATACTGTGCATACATTAATAGTTACATGCAGTAACATGGTTGAATCACAAAAAACTTAGCATTAAAACAAATGAGACTAAACTGTAGTGTTTAGAGATGTATCCTTAAGTGGTAAAAAGGATAAAAGCAAGGAAGGAAGTACCAAAAAAGTCAAGGTAGAGGTTATCCTTTGAGAAAGAGGAAGTGATTTTGGTTGGGAATAGCCCTGTGGGAATCCTGGAGTATTGGCAGTATTCTGTTTTTTAGTGTGGATTCTGTTAAATGGATATTAGTTAAGATCTCCATTTATGTTTCATGCTCTTTTCTGTATGAGTAATAGTTTTCCTTAAGAAAAAGTTGTCAACTCGTTCATGGGATGGTGTGACGGAACAAAAAGGAACAGAAACCATCATCTTTAAAGGAATGTTTCTGTAATAAACCAGCCTCTCAGATTTAGTCTTTTACATAACAGGGTTGTAAAGTAAAGGACCATATGGTTACTCTTCGTGATCAAGGTGAAGGTGAAGATTTGCTGCCCTGTCCAACTGCCAAAATACTGGATGATCTGTACAAACACAAAGATGTCATCCTTGTGCCTTTTGCTAAAGATACAATCAGGTGAGGTGAGGGAGACCCTGTACTGTAGCTTTATTCAATCAGTGGTTCCCATCCTGGAATCTTCTACCCCTAGGGCTTCCCCAAATCAGTAACGGTAGTCCTTAAGTAGTTTGTGTTATTTCAGAAAGCCTAATTGAAATTGTGTTAGCTTACAATAAGAGCAAGCATGTGTTTATTTGATAGGGGGAAAAAAAAAACCCAAAATATTGGAAGTCCAAGAGGAAGAGAAACTAATAATAGGAGTTCCTGGTGACTGAAAGGGTGAGGCCCACAATCCAGTTTTTGAGGGTTTTAAAAATGTTCCCAAGTTACTTGAGACCATCTTAGCTTGATTGATTTAACAGAAAAAAATTGATGGTTGCAACAAGTTATCTTTGCCTAGATCTGAACTCCTTGGATTCAGTAATTAATGCAGTCACTTCCATCATTCTGCACTTGCAATGGGCTATCAGGTTGGGGGTAGGAGGACCCTCTAGCAAAAGCTGTTCTCAAGGCAGTATCCACCATTGTAGCCTATTTTACCACCTGGCAGGTAAGGTGCTTGAGTGTGAGTGGTGCTCCCCCCATACGGGGTGACTTCTGCTGGGGGAATCATGAGATGCGTTGAGAAATGTAAATGTTGAATGGCACACCTTATACTTAAGAACTGTATTTCTGAAGAGCGATTTATAGAACATTTGCAGTTAAAGCAGTATTGTTTGCATTTAAATTCTTAAGAAATTGGGGCATTCCCTGGTGGTCCAATTGTTAGGACTCTGCGTTTTCATTACTGGGACCTGCGTACAATGCAGGCAAAAAAAAGAAAGAGCTTAAGAAATTGGACACTTCTTCCTAAAATGTCTTTTTCTTTCAAGTGATTCTGGTGGTCCCTGTGATGAAAAGGGTCTAGACTGTGATGTTTTACTGGAGCCAAATACACCATGGGGCCCCAAGAGTGGGGAGCTTAATGCTGTAAGTAGCTTGTTTCATTTATTCTTTATTTATAAAAATAACTGATGATATTTAATCTTTGACAGAAATATGATCGGTTTAAATTAGTACTGCAATTTTCATTAATAGGCATTTACTGACTATCATAACAAAGTTTAATGCTGAATTAACAGGACTATAAGGGTGATATTTTCGTTGCCCTCAAAGAATTAATAATCAAATATATTCTTCAGGGTTTATTATGGACAAATAGTGATTTGCAGAATAAAGATCATATGAATGGGATATTTTATCCCCTCTTAGTCCTATAAACTTTTTTGGTGTAAAATTCTCTTTTTTAAAATTGTATTCAGTAATGCATTTAGTTTTTCCAAGGTTTCAAAACTGAGATGTTTTTAAGGTGACTGGAAAGCTTTGATGTGTTTGATTTCTGTGACTAACAGCCAGGGAGTCTCTATTTGCCTGTGAACGTCCTGTCTTTGTGTTAGTTGAAGTAGCATTTACCTAAGAAAGTGAAATATTCCCTGTAAAATGTGCTATAAGCTTCAGATCGCTATTAGTGTTTAATTATTGACATTTATTTATAAATTATATATAAAATAGCAAATTAAATTTCTTGAATATCCATATATATATGGTTCCTTAATTATAATAAAATATAAACATTAAAAAGTGAAATAATTCACAAAATAACAAATTATATTATCTCTGTATGTGATTTATCTGTCCTTTAGAAATGACACTAGGAAATGTTGATTTTCTTTTTTTCTCTTTTTTTGTAGACATACACATTTTTCTCTAGGCAGGGAATATAAAAGATTATACTACATCATTTTTAGATGAGATATTTCGCCCTAGAAGGGAGCCATACTTGTAACTTTCTCTAACTCTTCTACAATATCCATATGAAAATAAGGAGCTGCAAGCTCAGTAGATGCATATGTATTAATCTCTTATTTGGCTTTTTTTATAGTTCTTATCACTGAAAAACTGGACTCTGCAACTGGTAAGTGAGCAACTATATTTCACTTTCATAAATCTTTCTCCCTTCGTCAAAGTTTAGTTTAATAGAATCTTATAAGTATCCTATTTTATAGTGAAGTGAGTGGAGTGAAGGTCGCTCAGTTGTGTCTGACTCTTTGCGACCCCATGGGCCACTATACAGTCCATGGAATTCTCTAGGCCAGAATACTGGAGTAGATAGCCTTTCCCTTCTCCAGGGGATCTTCTCAACCCAGAGATCAAATCCAGGTCTCCCGCATTGCAGGCAGATTCTTTACCAACTGAGCTATTGGAGAAAACCCTTATTTTATAGGTGTTAGTTAAATGTACAGCATCCTTTTCAGCATCTATAATTTCACATTTACTAAAAAATATCATTGGCTTCCCTCATAGCTCAGTTGGTAAAGAATCCATATGCAATGCAGGAAATCCTAGTTTGATTCCTGGGTTGGGAAGATACGCTGGAGAAGGGATAGGCTACCCACTCCAGTATTCTTGGGCTTCCCTGGTGGCTCAGCTGGTAAAGAATCCACCTGCAATGCGGAAGACCTGGGTTCGATCCCTGGGTTGGGAAGATCCCCTGGAGAAGGGAAAGGCTACCCACTCCAGTATTCTGGCCTGGAGAATTCCATGGACTGTAAAACAGATATATACTCCATTATCTGGCTGCATAACCCGTAAGTTTTCTTAAAAGACTTTTTTAAAAAGTCACTTGGAGGTCACATTTAGAATATTGAACAAAACAACAAATCAATTAAGTTCTATTTATTTGGTTGGTTGATTGACTTACTGTTTTTTCTTGCCTGTTTGCCATTACTATGCCATCAGCCACCAGTATTCACAAGAATGGAATAGAAATTTGTATCGGTGATAACACACAGGAGGGTGGATAGATGCAGGAAGCTGATGTGGATATGTTTAATCCAGGACCACATTCACCCAGAGAATGTGCACATGTGCTTATTTGTTGTTTAGTCGCTAAGTCATGTCTGACTCTTTTTCAACCCCATGGACTGTAGCCCACCAGGCTCCTCTGTCCATGGGATTTCCCAGGCAAGAATCCTGGAGTGGGTTGCCATTTCTTTCTCCATTGCTTGTTTATGAGACTACATTAATATTGACAGTCATTGTATTTTAACTTAATTTTAATAATCAAGGAAAATCTTTTCAGTTGAGAAATAGGGCTGCAGTTCAGCAAATACTAAGTACCTGTAATGTGCCCATCACTCTTCTAGAATCTATGAAAATAGTAAATTTTCTAAGTATTTCATGTAATGTTATCCGGCTTAAATGTAGAAATTCTTAGATCCGTTTCCCAAATGTTGTGCTAGGCAGTGGTCATTTTATCAGTTCTTTTTTGGCTCATTCATCCAAAATAAGTAGATAAATGTGTTTGGAAGAATTCATTGGTGAAGTGATAAGATAGAATTTTAATATGGTATTTTTGTTTTTTATTTTAGAAACAACAGTCGTTATTTTCAGAAGAAGAAGAATATACCACTGGGTCCGAGGTCACTGAAGATGAAGTTGGAGATGAAGAAGAAGTATCCAAGAAACAAAGTATGGATTTCTAAGTTAAAACTCATCTCACTTTTATAAGGACGCTATATCCTGAAGGATTTAATGCAAGGGATGAGGAAGGGGCTTTGTAAGTCTCCGTGGTGGGTTACAATGTGGAAAAAATAATAGAGGCTTCGTCAAGATTCTCTAACCCTGACACTAACACAGAACACTCATAAAGTTATTTTTAAAAAATGTGGTATTACTAAGAAATAACCCTCCGAGTTTTCATTTCAGGTATAACTTAATGGGTTTCTCAAAATGTGTGACTACATCAGTATACTTGAGATGATTTGAAATGACACTCAAATGAAGCATTAAATAATAGTCATCAAAGTATGATTTTTTTAACAATTAAAAGCATTATTTTATACAACTGTGAAATGAACTTGTATCAATTTTTTTTAACTCATTAGTGAGAGAAATAGCAGAGAAAAGTTAGGGTTAGGGTTAGGCATTTGATGACCCAGGTATTTATAGGCATTTGAAAAAAGAATGTTAAAAAAAAAAGATTGCAAATTAGATACAAATCTGATTAATGTTCTACAGGGCAGTAAATCCATAATCTTTGGGGTCATCTTTCCTGTTAGAAATAATTTGCCTTTCTGTTAGACATAAAAATTTGCATGGTAACATGAAACTTCACAGCATCTAGGCCTTCATCAATAGGCATTTTTCTCTTTATATATTACTATTTCACTTGCTTGTATGTACTTTGTTAAAGATTTTTTGTTAGTGCTCATGAGGGATATTTGTCTGTAGTTTTTTTATGATGTCTTCTTCAAATTTTGTTATCAGGTTGATACTGACCTCATAAGATGAGTTGGAAAATGTTCACTACCCTTTTCTGAAAGAATTTGTGTAGTATTTGTATTCTTTGGCCCTAAAATGTATGATAAAATTTAGCAGTGAAGTCACTTGGGCCTGGGGTTTTCTTTACGGGAAGGTTTTTAACTCTGAATTCAGTGTCTTTCATTAATATAGTGCTATTCAAGTTTTCTATTTCTTCTTGAAGCTGTTTTGACAACTTCTTTCAAGGAATGTGTCCATTTTATCCAAATTCTCAGATTTATTGACATGAGGTTGCTCATAGTATTTTCTTATCCTTTTCTATCTGAAGGATCTCTGGTGATGTCCCTCTTTCATTCCCGATATTGTTAATTTGTGTTCTATATTCCTTTTTTCTCGATCAGTTTAGCTACAGGTTTATTAGTTTTATTGATCTTTTCCAGGAACCAGCTTTTGATTTCATAGACTTTCTCTGTAGTTTGTCTATTTTATATTTCATTGATTTTCAGTCTTATATTTACTATTTCCTTCCTTGAACTTACTTTGGACTTAATTTCCTCTTTTTTCTAGCTTCTTAACATGCAAACTTACATTATTGATTTTTCACTTTCTTTTCTAGTATAAGCATTTAAAACTATAAGATTCACTCTAAACACTGCTTTTAAGTATTTCTCACAGATTTTGGTGTATCTTGTTTTCATTTATATTCAGTACAAAATATTTTCTAATTGCCCTCATGATTTTCTCTTTGACCCATGTGTTGCTCAGTAATGTGTTTAATTTCCAAATATTTTCAGATTTTCTGAATACTTTCCAGTTGTAGATTTCTCATATAATTCCACTGTGATCGAAAAATGTACTCTCTGTGCTTTTATCTTCCAAGTTTTATTGACACATGTTCCAGATGTGCATGAAAACAATGTAAATTCTGCTGTTATTGGTGGAGTAGTCTGTAAATGTAGAGTGAAGTCGGTTTGATTTTCTAGTGCTCATTTTCTGACTACTTGTATATCAGTTAGTAAGAGATTAGATTGAAATCTCAAGCTATAATGTTAATTTACGTATTTTTCCTTTCAAGTCTGTCAGCATTTGCTTTATGTATGGGTTAGAGCTTTGTAACTGGGCACATATACAATTATAGTGTATTGACTCTTTTATCATGATATAGTTTCCCAGGTGGCACAGTGGTAAAGAATCTGCCTGCCAATGCAGGAGACTCAGGAGACGTGGGTTCAATCCCTGGTTTGGGACGATCCCCTGGAGTAGGAAATGGCAACTGACTCCAGTATTCTTGACTGGAAAATTCCATATAGAGAGAGAGGAGCCTAATGGACTACAGTCCATGGGGTCTCAAAGAGTCAAGACATGACTGAGCAGCAGGCATGGCATGGCATAGTATGTGTTTGAGCTTTGTAACTAGGCATATATACATTTATAGTGTATTGACTATTTTATCATGATGGAGCTCTCTTTATTTATAGTAGAACTGCTTATCTTAAAGTCTGTTTTGTTTAATTTTAACATAATCACTCTAGATTTGTTTTGTTTACCATTTGAATGACATATCTTTCTTCTATCCTTTTATTTTCAATGTGGGAGTTTTTAATTTGAAGTATGTATCTTGTAGATAGCATATTGTTGGAAATTGCTTTCTTATCCAGTTTGACAATCTCTGCATTTTGATTGGACCATTTATTATATTTATATTTAATGTGTTTATTGATATGGTTGTGTTAGGTTTGCCATTTTGCTATTCATTTTCTAATTGTCTCAAATGTTTTGTTTCTCTGTTTCTCCTTTCCTGCTTTTTTTGTGCTAAGAAAATAATTTTAGTATATTATTTAAATTATTAGCTTTTTAGTTATATTTCTTTGCATTTGATTGTTTTAAAGATTTCAACATGCCTTTTTAATCTATCACAGTCTACTTAAAGGTAATATGAATTACTCCAGGCAAAATATTAACATAAGAACCTTTAGAGAAGGGAACAAAGAAAAATATATACCTTTAGTCCTTTATATTTACCAACATGTTTATCATTTGTCTCTATATCTTTGTTACCAACTGATGTTATTTTCTTTCCTTCATTCATTCATTCATGAGTGAGTGAGTGAGTGAAAGTCTCTCAGTGTGTCCAACTCTTTGCAACCCCATAGATTCTTTACCAACTGAGCATGAAGGACTTCTTATTTCCTGTAGCGCAAGTATACTGCAAGTGTACTAGTGAATTCTCTTGTTTTTATTCACCTGAAAATGTCTTTATTTTGCTTTTGTTTTTGAAGTACAGTTTTCTCAATTTATAATTCTTGATAAACAAATTTTTTCTTTTAGCATTTCTTTTTGAATTTGGAAGATAATTGCTTTATAATGTTGTGTTGGTTTCTATCATACAACAGCACTAATCAGCCATAACTATATAACAATATATATCGCCTTCTTTCAGCACTTTAAATGTGTCATTTCAATGTCTTCTGGCCTCCATTGTTTCTGAGAAGTTAGTCCTTGTGATAAAAATTTTCCCCCGTTATGTATGTAATGTACACTTTTAATCTTGCTGCTTTCGAAGTTTATCTTTTTATCTTTGACTTTTAGAAGCTTGGCTATGATATTCCTAGCTGTGATTTTCTTTGTGTATATTTTATTTAGGGATTTGTTGAACTTCTTGAATCTATAAATTGTTATCTTACAATCATTATTTCTTTAAGTATTTTTTGTGCCCCTTTCTCACATTTATTTTTTGGGTCTCCAATATACCTATGACCTTTTGATATTGTCTCTGAGGCTTTGGGTGTTTTCGTCAGTCACCTCTCCCCCCGATTGGATAATTTCTAATCCTTGACTTCACATTCACTGTTTCATTTTCCTGACATTTCAGATTTTCTTTTGAGCCTATCTGGTACATTTTTTTCACTTTTCCGTTTCAGTTGTACCTTTCAGCGCTAGAATTTCCCCCCTGGTTCTTCTTTTATACTTTCTGTTAATGTGTTGAGATTCTCTCTACCATTTTTCCTTTGAACATATTTGTAACACTTGCTTTGAAATTATTGTCTCCCAAGTCCAACATGCTGGCCTTCTCAATCAGTTTCTATTAACTGTTTCTTCTGAGTGGATCATACTTGTCATTTGCTTTATCTCATGACTTTTGGGTGAAAACTAAATACTGTAGGTTATCTTTGTGCAACTCTGAAACCTTTTATTCTCCTAAGAATTGTTGGGATTTTTGTTCTCATAAGCAATTAACCTGCCTGAGCCACACGGCAAAATCTGTCTCCCTGCTGGTGTCTCTGCACAGGTTTTTTTGCCTGGTAACTGCTGCTGCTTTTGCCTGCCCCCCACCTCGAAGGCCACACCAGCCTGTGTAGTTTAGTGAGCCTCTTCTGGTACTATGTCTCTGGTTTCTCATAAAGTTCAGCTGGAGGAGAGAAATCTGCTCTGGGTTCCTTCATGGTCGCCAAAACTGTTGACTGAGAAAATATATTCACATTCTGAAAGTAGAGAGCTATTTTATCTGGTGGGAATGTTTAGGACATTGAGCCCAGGAGACAGCATCTCAGTAGCTCTGAGAAAACTGCTCCATGGAGGCAGGGTGACGTTAGGCTATATACAAGTTTGCAACAAATAGAGCAGGCAGTCTGAACACAAAGATCAGGTATCAAGTGAAGGAATTTAGCATTTAGGAAGCCTTTGGGTTCACTGAGTTTATTTCTTTCATATGTACCTCAGCTATCTGGGGCCAATCCTGTTTCCTTGATCACCTTGCTTCTTGCATTCCCCCAGCTTCTCAGCAGTCACCATGGAGGGTGGCAGCATCTGCAGGATGACAGTTTGGGGAGTTTAGTGGTCAGCCAAGGAAAGAATTTATTGGGGGCTCACCTGCTTGGTGGTTTCCTTGTTTTGGGGTTCCCCCTAGATTCCTACTTGTTTTTCCAGTCCCAGGTCTGACCTGTGATAATTCAAGCCAGCAAGACTCTCAGAAGCTCAAGCTAAAAACAGTTTGGGGAAGTCATTCAAAGGCACAGGAAACGTGCCTCCTCTTACAGAGAGCAGTTCTGTCCTGCAGTGATCAATACCCCACCCTCGTTTCTGCTTGCCTTTTTAGCTGAGCTTTCTAGGGTCTCCCGTGTACTTGCGTAGTTTAACATTCAGCTCAGAATTTGGGCATAGTTCATGTTCACATTTTGGGCCTCAGCTCTCTTTCTTGTTTCCAAATTTTCCCCTTTGAATTCCTAGCTTCTCTGTTGCTTTGAACTATCATTTTCTCCCTGCAACTCAAGGCTATAATTTTCCTCCCTGAGCTGGGGACGAGGGGTAAAGTGCCCTCAGATGAGAAAGCTTTTTTCACATGTAAACAGTGAACTTTCTGTCTTCCTTCGATTATTCTTCGGTACCTGCAGATGATTGTTTATGATATTTTTGTTCTGTTTTTATCATTATTTGGGGGGAGAGGAATTGTCCACCCTTTCACACTGCTGTTATCATGTGGCCCACCCTGTCATGGCTTTTAGCAATATAACACCTGTTAATCTCCCACATTAACAGAGAGACACATGTCAGGGGCCCAGGGCCAGAAGACAAATGAATCTATCTAGATTCTAGATGTTGTTTTATCTTTATTCTCTTATCTTCAAGATTGTCTTCTATGTAGCACATTTTACAGGTTTTTCATTTATGGTAGTGATGAAGTTTCTTTTTTAAGATAGAGCAAAAACTGTAAAGATGGTGTGCAAATAATTGATAATTGGGAAACAGCAATCTAGTGTATTATTATCAACCTTCCAACCTTGTTTTTAGAGAAATACTTCTTTCCCCTCCCTCTTTTTTGCCTCTCTCCTTTCTCCACTAAACTGTCAGCCAAGAGTAGGGTCTGAATGTTCATTGCAGGAATGCCCTCGTTTCGAATACAGTTTATCCCAGATCTCATTCTTCCCAGAATCATTTATGTTCTACCTCCATTTTTACCCTCATAGCCCCACCACCTGTGTGAACAAAGGCATTTTAAAGATTTTGTATATGTGAACTCTTCTTTCCTCCCCTCTCAATTTGTGATTTTCTGGGTTACAGTTATTTTTTATATTGAAAAATTTGAAATTAGGCGATGACTCCACTGTCACATTCAGTTCAGTTCAGTTCAGTCAGTCAGTCGTGTCTGACTCTTTGCAACCCCATGAACCGCAGCATGCCAGGCCTCCCTGTCCATCACCAACTCCCTGAGTCTACCCAAACCCATGTCCATTGAGTCGATGATGCCATCCAGCCATCTCATCCTCTGTCGTCCCCTTCTCCTCCTGCCCTCAATCTTTCCCAGCATCAGGGTCTTTTCCAATGAGTCAGCTCTTCGCATCAGGTGGCCAAAGTATTGAAGTTTCAGCTTCAGCATCAGTCTTTCCAGTGAACACCCAGGACTGATCTCCTTTAGGATGGACTGGTTGGATCTCCTTGCAGTCCAAGGGACTCTCAAGAGTCTTCTCCAACACCACAGTTCAAAAGCATCAATTCTTCGGCACTCAGCTTTCTTTATAGTCCAACTCTCACATCCATACATGACCATAATGACTGTCACATTAGATTCAGGGAAATAAATATGGGTAATTTCCCCAACATTTTTCTACATTTAATTTTACTGGGACTTGGAATTCATTGCCCTCATTTTTTTCCCTAAGATTTTAACTAAGTAGAAAGAAGAAAAGTAAAATGAACCTCTGTAAAGCATTTTTAGTTTTATTTCTCCATATATTTACTTTATATGCAAAGGTAATTTCTTAGTTTTTAAAAACAGTGTTTTATTTTTTCAGTGATTTTATTGTTTGGATGTGACAAGTGCCTGGGCTGATAACACTGACATTCTATTATCAGGAAAAAAGGAGAAGCCAAAGAAGTTCACTAAACAACCAAAAAAGCAGATGTCTTCACCCTGTGGTCAGAAGAAAGAAAAGGCACTGGAGAAGGTAACTATAAGTTATCTATTACTATTCTAAAGTTTGTATTAAGAAATAAGCCAGTACATCCAGGAAAAATCGGAAAAAGAAGAGCTACGAGTACCATAGTGGAATGCTAGCAGTGTAAGAATGAGTGAAGGATCTCTGTAAAGACCGAGATTAAAGATCTCTAAGGCATATTGACACATGAAGAAAGGAAAGTGAAGTATAAGAAAGATAAATTAGCAGTTTTGGATTAGCATATACAAACTACTACTATACATAAAATAGACAACAAGATCCTATAGCACAGGTATTATATTCAAAATCTTATAATGAACTACAATGGAAAAGAATGTGAAAAAGAATATATATAAATATATATATAATGGGCTTCCCTGGTAGCTCAGACAGTAAAGAATCTGCCTGCAATGTGGGAGACCCAGGTTTGATCCCTGGTTTGGGAAGATCCCCTAGAGAAGGGAATGGCTATCCACTCCAGTATATATATATATATAAGCTGAATCACTTTATATCAGAAACTAACACACCATTGCAAATTAACTATACTTTAAGAGAAGAAGAAAAAAGGACAAGTGCAGAGCAGTGTGTATTGTGGTATATTATGCTACCATTTATGTAGAATAGCTAAAGGAGTATATACAAATTTTCTTATATATCCATAAAATAGCTGTAGAAAGCTATGTCAGAAATTGATAAAATTGGTTGCCTCTAAGGAAGGGAACTGAATATCTCGGGGGAGGGACAGAAGCTTTTTTACTGTGTGTCCTATTTATACTTCTTGAATTTTGGACCAGTATTACTTATTCAAAAAATAAAATAATTTTTAAAATTGATTATATTTTATTACCTTTTAAAATTATTCTTATTTCCTCATGCCTTCAAAGGAAGGAGTAAAAGGCCAGGTAGGAATAAGAGAACAGTATAACTACTGTTGGCTAAAAGAGGAACTGTGGATTCTAAAAATGTGTGAAAAGCTGGGGCAGAGACACATTCCACACAGTATATGTTGGATGGATTGCACATTCATCTCCATGTTAAGGACCACAGGCACAGAATGAGTGAATTCTAAAAGACTGCATTAGAGGTAGGGGGGCTTCCAGGTCAGATAAATAAAACAGGTTCAAATTCTAGGTCTCTTTCCCTTTGGATAAGTTTCTTAACTCCTCTGAAACTGTTTTAATATAGAGATAATAATAGCGTCTGTCTCACATGGTTGTTGCAGGGCTTCAATGAAACAATGCTTGTAATGCTCTTGGTACAGTATCTTGTACCCAATAAATGTAAACTCTTTTTTGTTATTACCTATAATGCTAATCAGTAAATATGTTCTAATTGGATCTTAATGTTGTCTACTTTTTTTTAGTCAACTTCTAGAGATGTGTCTCCTTTCATGTGAGTATTACTCCTTAATCCAGTCAGAAGTTCACTCTAAAAACATCAATGCTGATTTTTGTTTTAATTTTTTCAATAGCATGAGTATGCAGAAGAATAAGTGGGATGCCACAAGATCCTTGAGATTCAACCAAGATGCACAAAGAGAAGATGGTAAGTAGTAGTGTTTGAGTAATGTACAAATTGGATATAAATAGCAATGATAGGAGTCTTTTTTGAAGTATGCTAAGGCCCAAAATTAGCACCTTCCCTTAGGTATCAACCAGAGTTTCAATACTAGACAGCCCCAGTAGATAATGTGTGGTTTCATGCATCCATCATTCTGAGGTCTCTCAGACTGACTTTCATCCACTACTTCCACTTTCAAGCAGGTTGAATATGTCTTCAGCTGATTTACAGTCATCTTAAAAGCAGCCCAGTAATATACATATGAGCCATTTTGCCACTTGAAGCCTAAAGTCCTTCAAAGATAAATAAGTGTATGTGTCTGCAAATAATATACAGTGGTGTTTTCATGGACTTTTAATAATTGCAGTCTTCTTTAAGAAATAAAAATTATTAAACATCCTCATAAAAAGTAAGATTTATTAATTTTTACCTTTCAGATCAGCGGCGGATGTCTGAAATTACTGGGCACCTAATAAAGATGAGATTGGGTGATCTGGATCGAGTCAGGTCAAAGGAAGCAAAAGAAGTAAGAATTACGTACTCATGTATGGTGCTTGCTTAGCACTCTTTCCTACTTTATTTTCATCATAAGTATAAAGATGCTTTATGATTTTAAAAGAGTTAAGTTTTTAATATATTTTTATATTCTGTACCAGTTAGCCAGTTCATTCACATAAAAGTTTTTCACCACCTCTTATGGTCCATAGACCTGTGTAACACGCATAGTAAAATACACTGTCACTGAAAGTGTAGTATCCAAGAACAGATTAACTTCATCGTGGAAGGTGACCTCCTGGAGTTGCTAATTTTATCAGCTCTGTATCGGTGCTTAGATGTTATCTTTAAAATAAGATGTTATCTTGCTGTAAAAATGATAACAAGAAATACCTGTACTCTTACTGAATTACATATTAGTTATAACATTATGTATCATCATTAGTATCAGTATTACATATTTACAGTAACGTTTGCCCCTAATGCTTTTAAATTGAAAAATTTACTTCCCTACAAGAAGAAACAGGAAAAAAAATCTTCATCACCATGGGTTAGACAAATATTTCTTAGCTACAACACCAAAAGCATGATCCATAAAAGAAAAAAATTGAATTTCATCAAAATTTAAAACTTCTTTTTGAAAGGCATTATTAAGAGAATGAAAAAACAAGCCATATACTGTAAAAAAAAAATAAACAGCCCAATAAAAAGAAGCAGGCAAAAAATTAACCATAGACTTCATGAGAGAAGGTAACAGAGAAGCACAGGAAAAGATGGCAACATCAGTAGTCATCTTTTTTTTGTTTAGTTGCTAAATCTTGTCCACCTCTTTTGTGACCCCCTGAACTGTAGTCCACCAGGCACCTCTGTACATGGGATTTCCCAGGCAAGAATACTGGAACAGGTTGCCATTTCCTTCTCTAGAGGATCTTCCTGACCCAGGGATCGGATTCCCATCTCCTGCAGTGCAGGCACATTCTTTACTGCTGAGCCATCACCAGAAACCCCATTAGTCATTATTATTGTTGTTCAGTCACTAAGTCTTGTCCTACTCTTTGTGACCCCATGGAGTGTAGCATACCAAGGCTCCTCCATCCTCCACTGTCTCCTGGAGTTTGCTCAGACTCTTGTCCTTTTGATCAGCGATGCTAACTGTCTTATCCTCTGCTGCCCACTTCTCCTCTTGCCGTCAGTCTTTTTCAGCATCAGAGTCTTTGCCAGTGAGTCAGCTCTTCACATCAGGTGGCTACAGTATTGGAGCTTCCACATCAGTCCTTTCAATGAATATTCAGGGTTGATTTCCTTTAGGATTGACTGGTTTGATTTCCTTGCAGTCCAGGGGACTCTCAAGAGTTTTCTCCAGCACCACAATTCAAAAGCATCTGTTCTTTGGTGCTCAGTCTTCTTTATGATCCAACTCTCATATCCATACATGACTACTGGGAAAACCATAGCCTTGACTATATGAACCTTTGTCAGCAAAGTGGTAGCTCTGCTTTTGAATATCCTGTCTAGGTTTGGCTGTTTTCCTTCCAAGGAGCAAGTGTCTTTTAATTTCATGGCTGCAGTCAAAATTTCACTGTGAAATTTTGGAGTATCCACAGTGATTTTGGAGTCCAAGAAAGTAAAATCTGTCACTGCTTCTACTTTTTCTGCTTCTGTTTGCCATGAAATGATGGGACCAGATGGCATGATCTTAGTTTTTTGATGTTGAGTTTCAAGCCAGCTTTTCACTACCCCCCCATAAAGAGGCTCTTCAGTTGGTCTTCACTTCCTGCCATTAGAATGGTATCATCTGCATATCTCCTAGCAGTCTTGATTCCAGCTTGTGATTCATCCAGCCCAGCATTTCACATGATATACTCTGTGTAAAAGTTAAATAAGCAGGTTGACAGTATTTAGCCTTGATGTATTCCTTTCCCAGTTTTGAACCAGTCCATTGTTCCATGTCTGGCTCTAGCTGTTGCTTCTTGACCCACATACAGTTTCTCAGGAGACAGGTAAGGTGGTCTGGTATTCCCAGTTCTTTAAGACTTTTCCAGCTTGTTATGATCCACACAGTCAAAGGCTTTAGCGTAGTCAATGAAGCAGAAGTAGACATTTTTCTGGAATTCCCTTGCTTTTTCCATGATCCAACGAATGTTGACAATTTAATCTCTGTTTCCTCTGCCTTTTCTAAACCCAGCTGTACATCTGGAAGTTCTCAGTTCACATACAGTTGAAGCCTAGCTTGAAGGATTTTGAGCATTACCTTGCTAGCATGTGACATGAGTGCAATTATGCAGTAGTTTGAACATTCTTTGACATTGCCCTTCTTTGGAATGGAATGAAAACTGACCTTTTCCTGTCCTGTGGCCACTGCTGAGTTTTACAAATTTGCTGGCATATTAAGTGTAGCACCTTAACAGCATCATTGTTTAGAATTTGAAATAGCTCAACTGGAATTCCATCACCTCCATTAGCTTTGTTTGTAGTGATGCTTCTTAAGGCCCACTTGACTTCATACTCCAGGATGTCTGGCTCTAGGTGAGTGACAACACCATGGTGGTTATATGGGTCATTAAAACCTTTCTTGTATAGTTCTGTATATTCTTGCCACCTCTTCTTCATCCCTTCTGCTTCTGTTAGGTCCATACCATTTCTTTCCTTTAGTGTGCCCATCCTTGCATAAAATGTTCTTTGACATCTCCAATTTTCTTAAAGAAATCTCTAGTCTTTCCCATTCTGTTGTTTTTCTCTGTTTCTTTGCATTGTTCATTGTAGAAGGCCTTCTTATCTCTCCTTGCTTTTCTCTGGAACTCTGCATTCAGTTGGGTATATCTTTCCTTTTTTCCTTTGCCTTTCACTTCACTTCTTTCTTTCCTCAGCTGTTAGTAAAGCCTCAGACGGCCTCTTTGTGTTCTTAGTCATTAGGGAAATGTAAATGAATCCCTCAACAAGATACCACTATACACCCACTAAAATGTCTAAAAAATTTTTTTTCTAATATGCTAACAAGGATATAGAGCAACTGAAACTGTCATATATAACTAGTAAGGATGCAAAAGGGAATGGCTACTTTGGAAAACAGTTTGGCTGTTTCTTATATTGTTTAATATTTACTCACCATACAGATCATTTCATACATCTTTACAGGGGCTTTATTTAGAATTGTTAAAAACTAGAAACAACCCAAATATCCTTTACTTGATAAGTGAGTAAAACTGTGGTATATATAAAAAAGAACGAGCTACTGATACATGCTGCAACATAGATGAATCTCCTACACATTATGGTAAGTGAAAGAAGCCTGATTCAAAAGGCTGTAAGCTATATGATTCTGTATATGTATAAGGTTCTGGAAAATGCAAAGGTATAGGGACATAAAACAGATAAGTAGGGGAATTCCCTGGCGGTCCAGTGGTTAGGACTCTGTTCTTTCACTGCCAAGGGCACAAGTTCTATCCTTGGTCAGGGAACTAAGATCCTGCAAACTACACAGATCAGCCAAGGAAAAAAAACCCAAAAGTTGATGATTGCCAGAATTTGTACTGTAAAGTCATCAAACCATTGGCCTTAAAAGGGGGCATTTCTTTGGGGGGATTTTCTTGGGGTGATGGAACTGAGTTATGTCTCCATTATAAGTGTTCCCACCTGTATGCATTTGTCAAAACTCAACTCAGAACAGTACACTAAATAGGGTGAATTTTAAAGTAAAATAGTACGTATAAATTATAACTCAAAGAGCTAAACTTTTTAATTTAAAAAATCAAAATAAAATTGCTTCTAAATTAAAAAGCAGTGCTGTTTCAGTAAAGCCAAGCTTCTGTTGGTTCCATATAGATAGTAACTTAATTTTGCTCCTTTACAGTTTGCAGGAGGTATTTATTCCAGGCTTGAAGCACAAATCAAGGCCTCAGTGCCAGTCAGTGCTCGGCAGAGCAGCTCGGAAAAAAACACAAGGTAAATCAGCAGAAGTGAATTCAGAATGCCAGCTTTGAAGTGACGATTATTTTTTTTAAGGGAATAATCATATGAACACAGAAGCACATAATTTGATTTTGGTTTTATTTTGTTTGGGGATTAGATCATCAAGACATTAATCAAAACCAGATTTTAACTTAAAAGTTAAGGCTTTAAAAGGTCATGATGACAAAATTTAATGAAAGTGTGGTTTTTTTAAATCAGTTTTCTGTTTATTGAGTCAGCTCAGTTCTGAGCCAACAGCTGACAATTGTAAGCTGTAGTGCCACTGCAAACTAGCAGGATTTTTATGCTGTTTATTGATAACATATTACTACTTTATATAAATCACTGAAACTTTCTTATTTCTTGTTCTCTCTTTATAAAATCTAACTTGTGGGACTTCCCTGGAGGTTCAGTGGTTAAGACTCCATGCTTCCACTGCAGGGGGCTTGGGTTCAATTCCTGGTCCAGGAACTAAGATCCCTCATACTGTGCAATGGAGCCAAAGAAAAAGAATATCTAACTTGTATGTTCTGTGTCATTTTATAGCACAAATTTTCTTTGAAAGATTAGCAGTTACTGAAATTTGATCATTAATACTACAGATCCAAATGCCTTATCTGTAGTTCTGAAATCCAGAAAACTCAGACAGCCAAAAGCTTTTTTCATACATTTGTGGCAACTCAAACCTGATCTGAGCTACTGTGGTGCTATTTGTAGTTTTTATTTATCCCACTTAATATAAATGCTCATTTGTGTCAGTGAAGAAATATTCATGTTTTTGGTTATGGGGCAATACTCCAGATTCATAATATACAATGTATGTACATATTATCTCCACCAAATTAAAAAATACCTGAGTTCCAAAATACATTTTACTCTAAGAATTTTTAAAATAGATTATGGAGGTACATGAATTTTCGTTAAATTTTGACAGTGTCAATCAGACTTAACCTAAAGCAGTGGCAACTTCTTATTGTTTTAGAAGCACCTCTTACCTTCTTTTCTGTTTAAAAAAATCTAGGTCTAAAAGTCGTTTTGGTCAAGGTCGGCCTGCTTAAAGCACCTTAAAATATAAGAAGACAGAAGACGTACCTCTGGATACTTGAAATTGCTTACTTGAAGATCTTCGAAATGATTACTTCTAAATGTTTTAAGTTATTTATGAAATATTCTTGCAAGCCACATAAATCATAGTGGTAAGGGAAAATACATAGTTAAGTCTTATGAAATTATAAATATGAAACTTAAGTCTGATTTTCCTTTGGTGTTGAGAGAATTCATTCTTAGGTAGGTTGGTAAGGAGTCTGCGGCCCTCAAGGAGGAAGGGGTCCAGGGCCCTAGAGAAGGAGAAAGGGGTCTGGGGCTCTCAAGGAGAAGAGGACATACATTTTTTTTCTACATGAGTCACACTTTTTCTTTAAGCCCAGAGCTAATGACTCAAGGGTATGTTTCTCCTTAAGCTCTATACTAATGATTATGTAACAGCAATGTATCTTGCTCTAGGACATATTTACCCTTCTTAACAAGAACCTTCTGACTAATCTTGTTATGATAAGATGTTTGTTGTGGGAGTGGGTCTGATAAAACTATATAAGGCCTTGTTAAGACTATGTGGGGGGCACTCTCCATCCCCTTTCTGATGTCTATGTCAGAAGCTTTCTCTGTCCCTTTTTATACTTTAATAGAACTCTGCTACACAAAAGCTCTTGAGTGATCAAGCTTGGTTCCTAGTCCTGAAGCTGAAATCTTCAGAGATCACGAATCCGACATCATTCACCGTTAGCTATCAGTGTGATGCTAGGCTATGTAAAAAACTAGTATTTAGAAATTTACATAGTTAAGACTCCCAGGTATTTGTTATACTTTATTTATTTGAAAGAGAAGAGGCCTAAACTCTCAAATAGCTAAGAGTTTTTTAAGATCTTAAAAAATTAGGGGAACACATCTAGTAGTGGTACTGTACATGTGCACTGATTATAGTATGTCTTTGGGCTGTAAATCTTGTGATAGCATTCAGAACTGCCATTTATGTGATGAAATTTCCAGTGATGCTTTTTTTATGTTTGCATGATTTTTAAGGAGTGACAGATCTCAAAACTGAATTAAGTAAAGTTTCTAGGTGAAGTATTTCCTGTGGTGGGCAGAAGGCTTAATTTTTTTCACTATTATTCCAGAGAAATCACAATGTTAATCCAACTCTTTTTTTCAGTTTTTAATATGTATTTATTGGTCTGGAATTACTGATTATTACTTCTTTCTTCTGTGAAGCTAGTTAAAACAGCTGAATTTGTTAAATTTTGATTCTGAATTTGTTAAAACACCTGTTGATAGTTTTAGGATAGTAAATCATTTCAGTTGTATAAGACACCCATTGTACAGTTCTCAGGGCACTAAAACTCAACCATAATTCTATAGCCATTCAAATAGCCCCTTAAAATGGTTATAATCAGTTATTACTTTAGAGATATGTGGAAGGAAAGATTCCCAGATACACTTGATGGATGAAAAATGGAATTATTCAGGAGAAATCAGTTTTTCTAACCAAGCAGAAAGAGTGCTCAGGGAAATTTTGTTCCAAACCATAATCATATAACAATTATGTGTTTGGGAATTACTTATATGTAGGTCTCTAAAACACTTTAAGATGCATTGTTTTTATTTTTAGTCTTCATTTATCATATAATTGAAATTTTCTTCAAATTATTTAGAAAACAGACTTGATAGTGTATGACAGAATAGCAATTTCTATTGAAATGTTGAAGTGTTATGTATTTTTAATGAACATTTTAGTTGGTAAATCTAGACTTTATTTGATGTCACATGCATAGCTTTGCCAAGATTTTTGAACTTCTGTTTGGAAATTTTGTTGCGGTCGACATATTTTTCACTTGTTTGCTATTTTTGAAATAGTTTATGAAATTTTTATTTGCAAAAGAAAATGTTTTATACTACATGATCTATAAGACCTGTTAAATACCACTCTTGTTTGCTGTATTCTCTGATCAAAAGGATTTAGGTTTGTAGGTGTTATATAGTGCTGTGACGTCACAACTGAAAGAGGAAAATATCTCATTTGATTTTTAATTGATGGTGACAAGGCAGATTGCTTCTCCCCCAGGGGGACTGTACCACTGAATTGATTTTTACAAACAGAATTTATCAGAATTTTATTTCTTCAGAATGTGCTTTAAATTTTGTGAATGTCTGTAGTTCGTAACACAGGTAACACAAACATTTTAATCAAACTCATAATAGCATTTGTTTTGCCAAATACTTTGAGGTTTTATCTTCCATTAATTCTGAATTCACATTTATTTAATTGAAATAAACATTAATGACAAAAGTTGTTTGCAGAGTCCCTTGATCTGAATCATTCCATCTTCTCAAAAAGTTCACATGGGCTCCAGGTCATAGGTTTTCATGGAAGAAATGAATTTTGTACATTTTAAAATTGTCTAAATTAGATTATCCTGGTAAAGATTCAGCAAACATTTAAGGGATAAAATATTGCAGAAAAGATGACTGATAACCGTTGCATCATTTTGTTATTGTCCTTCTTCAGAACACTTAGGTATTGTGAGCTGTGCTGAGTGCTTTGGAAGCTGAAGCTGAAGCTGAAGCCCTGTCATGCTAATTGTGTGTGTGTGTGTGTGTACCCACTCAGTTGTGTTGTAGCCCACCAAGCTCCTCCATCCATGGGATTTCCCAGGCAAGAATACTAGAGTGTGTTGCCATTTCCTTCTCCAGGAGATCTTACTGACCCAGGGATCAAACCCACATCTCCTGCTTGGCAGGCAGATTCTTTACCACTGAGCCACCACACTAATCTGCCAAAGGCAAATGTATAAAAACAAACAAAAAACCTCTTATCTTCAACATCTTGAAGTAATTCTTCAATCCTCAACTATTCTGTTATGAACCTCACATTTTCACACCTCCCAGTTAAAAGGCATGGGGGATGCCTAGCCAGTCCGATTCTAATAGGCTTCAGTTCAGTTCAGTCGCTCAGTCGTGTCCGACTCTTTGCGGCCCCATGGACTGCAGCACTCCAGGCCTCCCTGTCCATCACCAACTCTCAAGCTCATACCCATTGAGTCGGTGATGCCATCCAACCATCTCATCCTCTGTCGTCCCCCTCTCCTCATGCCTTCAATCTTTCCCAGCATCAGGGGCTTTTCCAGTGAGTCAGCTCTTCCCATCAGGTGGCCAAAGTATTGGAGTTTCAGCTTCAACATCAGTCCTTCCAATGAATATTCAGGACTGATTTCTTTTAGGACGGACTGATTGTATCTCCTTGCAGTCCAAGGGACTCAAGAGACTTCTCCAACACCACAGTTCAAAATTATCAATTCTTTAGTGCTCAGCTTTCTTTATAGTCTCTAACATCCATACATGACTACTGAAAAAACCATAGCCTTGACTGGACAGACCTTTGTTGGCAAAGTAATGTCTCTGCTTTTTAATATGCTGTCTAGGTTGGTCATAACTTTTCTTCCAAGGAGTATCTTAATTTCATGGCTGCAGTCACCATCTGCAGTGATTTTGGAGCCCCACCCCCCAAAAAATAAAATCAGCCACTGTTTCCACTGTATCCCCATCTATTTGCCATGAAGTGATGGGACCAGATGCCATGATCTTTGTTTTCTGAATGTTGAGCTTTAAGCCAACATTTTCACTCTCCTCTTTAACTTTCATCAAGAGGCTCTTCAGTTCTCCTTCACTTTCTGTCATAAGGGTGGTGTCATCTGCATATCTGAGGTTATTGATATTTCTCCCAACAATCTTGATTCCAACTTGTGCTTCATTAGCCCAGTGTTTCTCGTGATGTACTCTGCATATAAGTTAAATAAACACGGTGACAATATACAGCCTTGACGTACTCCTTTTCCTATTTGGAACCAGTCTGTTGTTCCATGTCCAGTTCTAACTGTTGCTTCCTGACCTGCATACAGGTTTCTCAGGAGGCAGGTCAGGTGGTCTGGGATGCCCATCTCTTTCAGAATTTTCCACAGTTTATTGTGATCCACACAGTCAAAGGCTTTGGCATAGTCAATAAAGCAGAAATAGATGTTTTTCTGGAACTCTCTTGCTTTTTCAATAATCCATCGGATGTTGGCAATTTGATCTCTGGTTCCTCTTCCTTTTCTAAAACCAGTTTGAACATATGGAAGTTGACAGTTCATGTATTGTTGAAGCCTGGCTTGGAGAATTTTGAGCATTACTTTACTAGTGTGTGAGATGAGTGCGATTGTGCAGTAGTTTGAACATTCTTTGGCATTGCCTTTCTTTAGGATTGGAATGAAAACTGACCTTTTCTAGTCCTGTGGCCACTGCTGAGTTTTCCAAATTTGCTGGCATATTGAGTGCAGCCCTTTCACAGCATCATCTTTTAGGATTTGAAGTAGCTCAACTGGAATTCCGTCACCTCCACTAGCTTTGTTCATAGTGATGCTTCCTAAGGCCCCCTTGACTTCACATTCCAGGACGTCTGTCTCTAGGTGAGTGATCACACCATTGTGATTATCTGGGTCATGAAGATCTTTTTTGTACAGTTCTTCTGTGTATTCTTGTCACCTCTTCTTATTATCTTCTGCTTTTGTTAGGTCCATACCATTTCTGTCCTTTATTGTACCCTTCTTTGCATGAAATGTTCCCTTGGTATTTCTAATTTTCTTGAAGAGATCTCTAGTCTTTCCCATTCTATTATTTTCCTCTATTTCTTTGCACTGATCACTGAAGAAGGCTTTCTTATCTCTCCTTGCTATTCTTTGGAACTCTGCATTCAAATGGGTATACCTTTCCTTTTCTCCTATGCTTTTGACTTCTCTTCACAGCTATTTGTAAGGCCTTCTCAGACAGCCATTTTGCTTTTTTGCATTGCCTTTTCTTGGAGATGGTCTTGACCCCTGTCTCCTGTATCATGTCACAAACCACTGTCCATAATACATCAGGCACTCTATCAGATCTAGTCCCTTAAATCTATTTCTCACTTCCACTGTATAATCATTATGGATTTGATTTAGGTCATACCTGAATGGTCTAGTGGTTTTCCCTACTTTCTTCAATTTGAGTCTGAATTTGACAATAAGGAGTTCATGATCTGAGCCACAGTCAGCTGCCGGTCTTGTTTTTGCTGACTGTATAGAACTTCTCCATCTTTGGCTGCAAAGAATATAATCAGTCTGATTTCAGTGTTGACCATCTGGTGACGTCCATGTGTAGAGTCTTCTCTTGTGTTGTTGGAAGAGGGTGTTTGCTATAACCAGTGCATTCTCTTGGCAAAACTCTATTACCCTTTGCGCTGCTTCATTCTATACTCCGCATTCTGAAAACCACAATCATAGAAAACTAACCAATCTAATCACATGGGCCACAGCTTTGTCTAACTCAATGAAACTATGAGCCATGCCATGTAGGGCCATCCAAGACGGATGGGTCATGGTGGAGAGTTCTGACAAAATGTGGTCCACTGGAGAAGGGAATGGCAAGCCACTTCAGTATTCTTGCCTTGAGAACCTCATGAACAGTATTAAAAGGTAAAAAGATAGAACACTGAAAAATGAACTCCCCAGGTCAGTAGGTGCCCAATATGCTACTAGAGATCAGTGGAGAAATAACTCCAGAAAGAATGAAGAGACAGAGCCAAAGCAAAAACAACACTCAGTTGTGGATGTGACGTGATGGAACCAAGGTCTGATGCTGTAAAAAGCAATATTGCATAGGGACCTGGAATGTTAGGTCCATGAATCAAGGCACATTGGAAATGGTCAAACAGGAGATGGCAAGAGTGAATGCCATTTTAGGAATCAGCGAACTAATAGGCTTAATGCTCTCATTTAAAACTGAGCTAGAGACTTCCCTCGGAGAAGGCAATGGCACCCGACTCCAGTACTCTTGCCTGGAGAAGCCCATGGACGGAGGAGCCTGATAGGCTACAGTCCATAGGGTCGCTAAGAGTCGGACACGACTGAGCAACTTCACTTTCACTTTTCCCTTTCATGCACTGGAGAAGGAAATGGCAACCCACTCCAGTATTCTTGCCTGGAGAATCCCAGGGACGGCGGATCCTGGTGGGCTGCCATCTATGGGGTCACACAGAGTCGGACACGACTGAAGCGACTTAGCAGCAGCAGCAGCAGCAGCAGAGACTTCCCTGAGGGCTTCCCCTGTGGCACAGTGGTAAAGAACCTGCCTGCAATGCAGGAGATACAGGTCCTTGGGTCAAGAAGATCCCCTGGAGAAGGAAATGGCAATCCACTCCAGTATTCTTGGCTGGAAAATTCCATGGACAGAGGAGCCAAGTGGTGGCAAAGAGTTGGACATGACTGAACACACATAAGCTTCCCTGGCAGTCCAATGGTTAAAACTCCAGTTTCCAAGGCAGGGAGCACAGGTTCAGTCCTTGGCCTGGAAACTAAGTTCAGGGAATAAGATCCTGCATGCCTCACTCACAAACAATAATAATGATAAGACTGATCTATTGAGAAGGATATGTTAATGAGATTATTTCCACCTTTATAGGATAGTTGGGGGATTAAATGTTTTAGAGATCTAAAATACAATGTTTTCTGGCTAATAGAAATGTTAACTAGTATTATTTCTGCATTGTTATTTTAATATTTGGGAATTGGCCTTAAAATCTTTAAAATGAGAGATGGATACCCCTCTTCCTCTAACTTTAGTTGTTAAGACTGATGTGTGTTTAATGCAGGAAAGGTTAGAGGTGCCTAATACTTAAGTAGTTGCTGTGGCATCATTTGTTATTTTGTTATACTGAAAGTCTTGCTTTACTTAAACAGTGTAAACAGGATTTATAGGAAGAGTTAGATAGGAAAACTATTTCCTGATAGGTGGTAGTGACCTGTGCTGTTTTCAGTGAGGTTTACTGAAGCAGAGTGAGGCTGCAGCCGTTGTTTTAGAGCAGCTCTTCTTCCAAGGTCATCTTTCCTTCAGAAAATATAGCTAGTTTTGCTTTTTCTGCTTGTCTATGCCAAGACCAGTTCTTATGAACTAGAGGTGGTGGTAGAAGGGTAGTTGCTAAATGTATGTGCTGAAATGTTGCTGGCTCTCTGAGTGCCTCTCGCCTTTAGTCTTACAGGCATCCCCTAGACCAGGTATTACCCCCATTTTCCAGGTGGAGAAAAACTTTCAGGGAGCTAAAGTAACTCACATACTAGGCCTGTAGCATTTGAAACAATTTCACTGTGGATTGCCTAAAACATTCTCTCCTAGAGGGCCTTCTGCCTCACTGGCAGCTCCTTCACACTGAAGACAAGTGACCCCAGCTCCCTCCTCTCTGTGGTTCTAGTCTTGTTTAATCCAACTGCCTACTTGACGTTTGTATTTGGAATATCAGTGTCACCAACTTGACATGATAGAAGCATGACTTGTGATGTAGCTCCCCAAGCCACCACCAACTCTGTGCTTGCTCAGTAAATGGCACCTCTGCCCACTCAAGTGCACAAGCTGAGTATCTAGAAATTATTCATCATTCCTCTTTTCCCTTCACTCCCCACATCCAATTTCATCAGCAAGTCCCATACATATGCTGTATCCATTCGCTTCTCTCCATTGCCGTAGCCTACCACTCCAGGTTAGTAACATCTCTAAGGCTCCTGCATGCTTCCAGCTCCTACTTCAACCTCTGTCATCCACAGAACAATTAGAGTAATTTTGAAGTGTGATTCAAATCACATCACATCCCTGCTTAACACTCCAGTAGCACTTCTTCAAACTGAGAATAAAACCCAATTTCCATTGCCCAGGTTTATACAGTCACATTCGGCCTAGCCCCTGGCTGCCTCTTGGGTTTCCTTTCCCTTCTTGCTACTACATTCCAGTCACATGGGCTACCTGTTCCTCCAGTAAGTAAACTCATTCTCACCTTTTAGTTCCTTTACATTAGCTGTCCCCCTGCTAAGAGAAGTTTCTTTATTATACTTCAGATTTTAGATTTCCTCCCAGGAGGCATTTCTATGTACCCAATCTGAGGTAGCTACCCAAGTCACTCATTACATCATCATAGTTTATTCCTGTACAAATCACAAATCTGACATTATTGTTTCATTATTTTTCTATATTCTTTGTTGGTTTGCAATTTGTCTCCAATGTCAGAAAATGAAATACATCCAAATAGAAAAAGAAGTAAATATATCTAACCAAGAATACTGGAGTGGGTAGCCTATCCCTTCTCCAGCAGATCTTCCCAACCCAGAAATCAAACTGGGGTCTCCCACATTGCAGGCAGATTCTTTACCAACTGAGTATGAGGGAAGCCCATATCTAATCACTAACGACATTATCTTGTATATAGAAAACCCCAAGAAATCCACCAAAAAACCTATTAGAACATATAATTAAGTTCAGGATGTCAGGGCACAAGATCAATATACAAAAATCAATTTTTATACACTAGAAAAATATGAAAATGAAATTTTTTAAAATCCCTTTATAATAATATCAAAAATAATAAAATACTGAAGAATGAACTTAACAAAAGAAATGTAAAACTCTTAGAGGAAGACTCAGGTAAATCTGAACAACTTTGGCTTTGGCCATAGATACTTAGACATGACACTAAAGCACAAGCAACAGCAACAAAAGTAGACAAGTTAGACTTTACCAGGTTGAAAACATTTGGGTGCAATCAAGAAAGTGAAAAACCACCCAGAGGATGGCAGAATATATTTACAAATCATATATCTGATAAGGGACTTATAGCCAGAATATGTAAAGAGCTCTTAAAGCTCAGCATTAGAAAGACAACCCACTTTTTTAAATAGTAAAGGATGTGAATAGACATTTCTCCAAAGAAAATGACTGGCCAAAACTGCTTGAAAAGATGCTCAACCTCATTAGCCATCAGGGAAATGCAAATGAAAGCCACAATGAATTACCACTTTATACCCTGTAGAATCGTTATGAGCAAAAAGCCACCTAATAATGTTTCCAAGAATGTGCAAAACTGGAATCTTCACACACTCCTGGTCAGAATGTAAAATGGCGCAGCTGTTTTGTACTTTGCAAAACAGTCTGGAAGTTCCTCAAAAAAAAATAAAGTTACCACCATTTATCTACCAATTCACCCTAACAAGTATATCATTTTCTATGTAGTCTCTTCTTGTGTTTACCTGTACGCTCATATATGCGCAGCACAGTATTATCTGCCTCTTTTTTTAAACAGGTGAAGAAACTGAGTCCCAGACATGGAATGACCCGAGTCGTGTGCTCTGGGCGACAGTAATACTGTGTTAAACCAGGTAACACGTGTGTGAAGCACTTAAAACGTGCCTGGCATATAGAAGTGTTCAAAAAAAAGTGACACATTAGATCATTATTATTTTGAAATAACAATATTATGCTCATTCCCATTTTTTTTTGCCTTACCTCATGCTGTTCCCCCCATCTCGATCGCTCATGTGCTTTTTGCTACCTGTTGAAGTTTTCCTCTAGCTCCAAGTCCCTACTCAACTCTAACCTCTTCCATGAATCTGCTGACCTCTCTCTTCTCTGAATTGTGTTACACTCACAGCATGGCCACAGTTTAGCAGTCAGATGTTCTCACTGCTCTTGTTGATGTTATTGATCTTGACTCCCTACACCTCTGATGCTGTTAGTAAAATTATATGTGAAACAAGTAATACAGGGTTCACATTTGTTCTTTTTGAATGGTGGGTTGTTGTTTTAGACTATGCTTATCTATAGATAATATATTTCCCAAATTAAAAAAAAAGAGGCAACCAGAAGCTATTGCTCATTGAAATTATGAGAATTTCAAAAAAATTAAGAAAAAGTGAAGCTTCAGCAAGAAATGTAGGCAAATGTCAAAATTATTTTACATCAGGAACAAATACTTGAGGGGAAGGGTCTCTATAAAGTGTATTCATTTCTAACAGTAAGTAGTGACATGGTAATATAGTGTTTAAGTGTGTGGAGTCATATACTCAGGAAAGAAACATGACTTTTACCCAGTAAGTAGTGTAGCTGAATTTTTGTTAAGTGATATCTATCTTTGTCCAACAAATCAGTGTAAGTCTCTCTGACAGTGGTTTTGGAGTAGGTAGCTCTAGGTTAGTTTTTTTTTTTTTTTAATGAGTTTATCAGTTGTTTTTTTTAAATTTATTGGCTGTGCTGGGTCTTCGTTGCTGTGTACAGGCTTTCTCTAGTTTCGGTGAGCAGAGACTACTCTCTAGATGTGGTGTGCAGTCTTCTCATTGTGGCTGCTTCTCATATTGCAGAACACAGGCTCTAAGGGCACGTGGGCTTAGTAGCTGTGACACAGCGGCTTGGTTGCTTTGAGGTGTGTGGAATCTTCCCAGACAAGGAATCATACCTGCGTCCCCTGCATTGGCAGGTGGCTTCTTAACCATTGGACCACCAGGGAAGTCCTACATTAGTATTTTTTAATTAATTTATTTTAATTGAAGGCTAATTACTCTATAATATTGTGGTGGTTTTTTCCATACATCAACATGAATCAGCCACAGGTGTGTGTGTGTCTCCACACCCAGAACCCCCCTCCCACCTCTCTACCCACCCCATCCTTCTGGGTTGTCCCAGAGCACTGGATTTGGGTGCCCTGCTTCATGAATCGAACTTGCACTGGTCATCTATGCTACATATAGTAATATACATGTTTCAGTGATGTTCTCTCAAATCTTGCCACCCTCGCCTTCTCCCACAGTCCAAAAGTCTGTTCTTTACATCTGTGTCTCTTTTGTTGTCTTGCATATAGGATCATCATTACCGTCTTTCTAAATTCCATGTATGTGTTAATATACTGTATTGGTGTTTCTCTTTCTAACTTACTTCACTCTGTATAACAGGCTCCAGTTTCATCCACCCTATTAAAACTGACTCAAATGCTTTCTTTTTTATAGCTGAGTAATATTCCATTGTGTGTATGTACCACAATTTCTTATCCAGTCACCTGCCAATGGACATCTGGGTTGCTTCCATGTCCTAGCTATTGTAAACAGCGCTGCAATGAACAGTGGGGTACTTGTGTCTCTTTCAATTCTGGTTCCCTCGGTGTGACTGCCCAGCAGTGGGATTGCTGGGTCATATGGCAGTTCTATTTCCAGGTTTTTAAGCAATCTCCATACTGTTCTCCATGGGGGCTATAACAGTTTGCATTCCTACTAACAGTGTAAGAGGATTCCCTTTTCTCCACACCCTCTCCAGCATTTATTGCTTGTAGACTTTTTGATGACAGCCATTCTAACCAGTGTGAGATGATACCTCATTGTGGTTTTGATTTGCATTTCTCTGATGATGAGTAATGTTGAACATCTTTTCATGTGTTTGCTAGCCATCTATATGTCTTCTTTGGAGAAATGTCTGTTTAATTTTTTGGCCCACTTTTTGATTGGGTAGTTTATTTTTCTGGTATTGAGCTGCATGAGCTGCTTGTATATTTTGGAGATTAATTCTTGGTCAGTTGTTTCATTTGCTATTATTTTCTCCCATTCTGAAGGCTGCCTTTTCACCTTGCTTATAGTTTCCTTCATTGTGCAAAAGCTTTTAAGTTTAATTAGGTCACATTTGTTTATTTTTGCTTTTATTTCCATCACTCTGGGAGGTGGGTAGTAGAGGATCTTGCTATGATTTATGTCAGAGAGTGTTCTGCCTATGTTTTCCTCTAAGAGTTTTATAGTTTCTGTTCTTACATTTAGAGCTTTAATCCATTTTAAGTTTATTTTTGTGTATGGTGTTAGAAAGTGTTCTAGTTTCATTCTTTTACAGGTGGTTGACCAGTTTTCCTAGCACCACTTGTTAATAAAGAGCTTGTCTTTTCTCCGTTGTATATTTTTGTCTCCTTTGTCAAAGATAAGGTGTCCATAGGTGCATGAATTTATCTCTGGGCTTTCTATTTTGTTCCATTGATCCGTATTTCTGTCTTTGTGCCTGTCTTGATGACTGTAGCTTTGTAGTATAGTCTGAAGTCAGGGAGGTTGATTTCTCCAGTTCCATTCTTCTTTCTCAAGATTGCTTTGGCTATTCGAGGTTTTTTATGCTTCCATACAGATCATGAAATCATTTGTTCTAGTTCTGTGAAAAATACTGTTGGTAGCTTGATAGGGATTACATGGAATCTATATATTGCTTTGGATAGTATACTCATTTTCACTATATTGATTCTTACAATCCATGAACATGGCATATTTCTCCATCTCTTTGTGTCATCTTTGATTTCTTTCATCAGTGTTTTATAATAATTTTCTATATACAAGACTTGTTTCTTTAGGTAAATTTATTCCTAAGTATTTTATTCTTTTTGTTGCAATGGTGAATGGGATTGTTTCCTTAATTTCTCTTTCAGTTAGTATATAGGAATGCAAGGGACTTCTGCATATTAATTTAAATCCTGCAACTTTACTATATTCATTGATTAGCTCTAGTAATTTTCAGGTGGTGTCTTTAGGGTTTTCTATGTAGAGGATCATGTCATCTGCAAACAGAGTTTTACTTCTTCTTTTCCAGTTTGAATTCCTTTTATTTCTTTTACTTCCCTGATTGCTGTGACTAGGACTTCCAAAACTATGTTGAATAGTAGTGGTGAGAGTGGACACCCTTGTCTTGTTCCTTATTTTAGAGGAAATGCTTTCAATTTTTCACCATTGAGGATAATGTTTGCTGTGGGTTTGTTGTATATGGCTTTTATTATGTTGAGGTATGTTCCTTCTGTGCCTGCTTTCTGGAGAGTTTTGATCATAAATGGGTGTTGAATTTTGTCAAAGGCTTTCTCTGCATACTCTTGAGATAATCATCTGGTTTTTATCTTTCAATTTGTTAATATGGTATATCACAATGATTGATTTGCAAATATCAAAGAATCCTTGCATCCCTGGGATAAAGCCCACTTGGTCATGATGTATGATATTTTTAATATGTTGTTGGATTCTGTTTCCTAGAATTTTATTGAGGATTTTTGCATCAGTGTTCATCAGTGATATTGGCCTGTGGTTTTCTTTCTTTTTGGCATCTTTGTCTGGTTTTGTTATCAGGGTAATGGTGGCCTCATAGAATGAGTTTGGGAGTTTACCTTCCTCTTCAGTTTTCTGGAAGAATTTGAGTAGTATAGGTGTTAGCTCTTCTCTAAATTTTTGGTAGAATTTGGCTGTGAAGACATCTGGTCCTGGGCTTTTGTTTGTTGGAAGATTTTTTACTACGGTTTCAATTTCCATGCTTGTGATGGGTCTGTTAAGATTTTCTATTTCTTCCTGGTTTGGTTTTGGAAGGTTATTCTTTTCTAAGAATTTGTCCATTTCTTCCAAGTGGTCCGTTTTATTGACATATAATTGCTCTTAGTAGTCTATGATCTTTTGTGTTTCTGTGTTGTCTATTGTGATTTCTCCATTTTCATTTCTAGTTTTATTGATTTGATTCTTCTCTCTTTTTTTCTTGATGAGTCTGGCTAACAGACTATTTTATTTATCTTCTCAAAGAGCCAGCTTTTAGTTTGTTGATTTTTGCTGTAGTCTCCTTTATTTCTTTCTCATTTATTTCTGCTCTGATTTTTATGATTTATTTCCTTCTACTAACTTTGGGGTTATTCTTTTCTTCTTTTTGTAGTTGCTTTAGGTGTAAAGTTAGGTTGCTTATTTGATGTTTCTCTTGTTTCTTGAGGTAAGCTTGTATTGATATGAACCTCCCTCTTATCACTGGTTTTACTGAATCCCTTAGGTTTTGAGTTGTTGTGTTTTTTCATTTGTTTCTATGCATATTTTGATTTCCTTTTTGATTTCTTCCATGATCTGTTGGTTATTCAGAAGCATGTTGTTTAGCCTCCATATGTTTGTATTTTTAATAGTTTTTTTCCTGTAGTTGATGTCTAATCTTGTATCAACTTGTAACCAGATACATTGATATACAGATACATTGTGGTCAGAAAAGATGCTTGAAATGATTTCAAGTTTTTAAAATGTAACCCACGCTAGATTTATGGCCCAGAATGTGATCTATCCTGAAGAATGTTCCATGTGCCTTTGAGAAAAAGGTAAAATCCATTGTTTTTGGGTAAAATGCCCTATAGATATCAATTAGGTCTACCTGGTCCATTGTATCACTTAAAGCTTGTGTTTCCTTGCTAATTTTCTGTTTGGTTGATCTATCCATAGGTGTGACTGAGGTATTAAAGTCTCCCACCATTATTGTGTTACTGTTAATTTCCCCTTTCATACTTGTTAGCATTTGCCTTATGTATTGAGGTGCTAAGTTAGTATTTTTTTAAAGGTCACCAGGTGACTGTTTTGAGAGAGGTTGAGAACTTTATTATGTGTCATGCCATCTTTAAGTGATTAACACTGTAAACCTCAGCCAAAGTTGTGTTCAGGAGCATAAAAAAATCAAAAAAGCATATATTCTAATGTTTTCAGAATATATGAAAGCATGTATATTGCACTATATATGTGTTATAATATAATGCACTCACCAGAGTGCTGCCATAAGATGGTGCCAAAGTACAAGAAAACCATAGTTTAAGTCACATTAAGCTTGATGCTTGCTTAGTCTTCCTTGCCAAGTGCACATATGCATATTGGTTGTAGAGGGAAACAGAATATTGAGGAAATAACTGTTAAAAGGAATTTTAGCTAAAATACATAAGGAATCCTAGAAGGCAAATGAGAAAAAGGAAGAGAAGGAGAAAAAAAAGAAAGCAAGGCGCACCACTTAAAATATCAAGTTTAAATTTCACGCCCTTTCTTCAATACCAGAATCGCCTATTCCCATAACAGTGCTTTTGTATATTTATTCTATAGGTCTATTATGCCCATACATGTTGTTATACTTTTGCTACATATACTTTATATCCACAACATAAAATACTATTTAAATTTAGTATAATAAACTCATTCTATGTATCTCATGTGATTTTTTATACTCTGCATTTTTGAGATTTATATATTTTTGAGACAGATAACTTCTGTTTATTTATTTTAGCTAATCCATAGTCATCTATTCTGTGAATCTACAAAAAAAATATGTGTTTATTTCTTGTTAATGGGCATTGAGTTTATTTAAAAAAAATTTTTTTTTGTAAAATAATACTGCAGTAGAAACATTTGATCATTGTCTTTGTGCATCTGTGAGTTGCACAAGTCAACTGTCCTCCAGAGTTGCCCCACTAGCTTGGCCTGCTAGCATATGTGAAGGTCCCCATCATTTATGCTTTGTCACCAACAATGAAGGTTATATCAATTAGGATGACTAAATTAAGCCACAATAACCAAGAACTGGGCTTCCCAGTTTGTGCTAGTGGTAAAGAACCCATCTGCCAATACAGGAGACATAAGAGACGTGGGTTCGATCCCTGGGTGGGGAAGAGCCCCTTGAGAAGGGCATGGCAATCCACTCCATTAGATTTGGACACAACTGAAGTGACTTAGCACACAGGCACACAACCGAGAACCACCAGTGACTTAATTCCAAGGTTTATTTCATGCTGCAACTGCAGTGCAGGTCAGCAGTGAAAGGCTATTCATCGCAGTCACTAAGGGACCTGGGTTGAGAGGATCCATCCTGACACATGCTTCTGAGAGGCTGGGACAGAGAACTAAAGGGCTCCCACTCTGGCTGTGAAAGTTTCTGCACAGAAGTGACACACATCATTTCTGCTCACATTTAATTGGCCAAAAAAGTCATGTGATCACCTCAAGAGCTCCAGTTTCTCCCTTGAGAGTCTGAATGTTTGTGAATGGTTATCACATACTGATAGACTTTAATTTTTATGAGTTCAGTGAGTATGAAACAGTGACTTGTTATTTTTATTTGTATGTCCCTAATTACTACTGAGGTTGGCATATATTCAGATGTTTTTTGTCATATGTGTTTACTCTTATGAAAATTGCCTGTTTTTATCCCTTGCCCACTTTTCTATTGAGTTTTTCAAATCTGATTTTGTAGCATATCTTTATAGTCTGATTACTAATCCTTTATTGATTCTATCTTCCAGACTGTGGCATTGCTTTCCACTTTGTTTAAGGTTCCTTTGTTAATGGAATTTAATTTTAATGTAGTCATTTTTGACAATTTTTTTTCTTTATGGTTAGTAGTTTCTGCGTCTTATTTAAGAAATCCTTTCTTTAGGACTTCCGTGGTGGTCCAGTGGCTTAAGACTACAAGCTCCCAGTGCGGGGGCCTGGGTTGCATCCCTGGTCAGGGAACTAGATCCCACATGCCACAACTAAGGGTTTGAATGCTGCAGCTGTAGATGCCGAGTGCTGCAACTAAGATCCAGAGCAGCCAAATAATATTTCTTTTTTTAAAAGGAATCCTTTCTTGTTCAAAATTTACAGCAATAGTTACTATCTGAAGTTTTAAAGTTTCGTGTTTTCACATTAGCTCTTTAATCTATCTGATATTGACTTTGGCTGTGCTATAAAGTGAGGATCTGATTCTTATTTTTTCCATTTAAATATAAAATGATTTCAGCCTCATTTTAAATTTATAATGCTGCCTGTCATATAGTGCCATGTTTCTGAATATGTATAAGCTTTTCCAGGATCCTTACTTTGTTCCATTGGTCTTTGTCTAATCCTGTGCTAGAACTACACTGTCTTAATTTACTGTGGCTTTATAAAGACCTTTGTATCTGATTAAGTCCAACCACCTTGTTCTATGTCTTTCTTATTTTTAAAAATAGTTTACATGGTTTAAAAATTAAAGGCTATAAAATGATTGTATGTCAGCAAATAGAAACAATATTAGGTGTTTTAATGCTGTGCTGTGCTGTACTGTGTTGCTCAGTCCTGTTAGACTTTTTGTGAGTTCATAGACTATAGCCCCCCAGGCTCCTCTGTCCATGGGGATTCTCCAGGCAAGAATACAGGAGTGGGTTGCCATGCCCTCCTCCAGCAGAATCTTCCCAAGCTAGGGATCGAACCCAGGTCTCCCACATTTCAGGCAGACTCTTTACCAGCTGAACCACCAGGGAAGCCCAAGAATACTGGAGTGGGTAGCCTATCCCTTCTCCAAGGGATCTTCCCGGCCCAGGAATTGAACCAGGGTCTCCTGCTTTGCAGGCAGATTCTTTATCAGAAGAACTTCCAGGGAAGCCCAGGTGTTTTAATAGATGGGTGTCAATACTAGAAATTGATTAAGCAGGCAATGGAGAGTTTAAAAGATGAAAAGAGGACATTGATGTACGAGAGTATTTGCAGGTACAACCTTTAGGGCTGAGAGAACAAAGTAAAGAAGTTTTCTATTTATCATTTTTCCTTTTACTTGGTGAATGGTGTATTTTGGTCCTTTAGAGAGTTTTTACTTTAAGCTTCGCAAGTTTAACAATCTAATCTTTCATGACTTTAGATTCTGAGTCATGTGTAGAAGGTCTTTCACATTTAAAGGCTATAAAGAAATTCTCCATGTTTTCTTGTAGAACATGTATGATTTTACTTTTCCCATTTAAGTGTTTGATTCATTTGAAAGTTTTCATGGTATAATATGTGAAGTATGGACGCAACTTTATGTTTCTTTCAGATGGTTACCCAATTTCCGTGCTGACAATAAATACACATATTGGATAGAATTCTTTCCTCCACTAGTTTGAGATGCTGAATTTTTTACACACTGAATCCTGGTTTAAGGTAATTCTAATTGCAAACCCCCCAAAGGGCTCAAGTACAATAGAAGTTTACATGTCATTTGAGTAAATTTCAAATACTTATTCTTTATTAGCTGACAGCTTCCTGAATTGGTAATTTGACTACCCAAGTTCTTACTGTCTTCTGACTCCACACTTTTCAAATCAGGCTTCCAAGTAACCATGCTTATCAGAGGACTGGGATAGAGGAGACGATTACGTGTGGGCAGGCCTGATAGTGGCTTACATCACTTTGCCTCAAATTCTGTTGCTTTGAACACAATCACATGGCCTCACCTGTTTTTCCATAAATTTCTTTCTTTTTTTAATTTTTAAAAATATTTATTTGTTTTTGGCTACACTGGATCTTCATTGGTGCTCGCAGGCTTTTTCTAGTTGCAGTGAGTGGGGGCTATTCTTTAGTTGAGATGCATGGGCTCCTCATTGAAGTGGCTTCTCTTGTGGCAGAGCACAGGCTCTAAGGACTGTGGGCTCAGTGGTGCTTGGGCTTAGCTACCCCACAGCGTGTGGGATCTTCCAGAACCAGGGGTTGAACCCATGTCCTCTGCATTCCAAGGCGAATTCTTAACCTCTGAACCACTAGGGAAGTCCCATAAATTTCATTTCTAATTAGCATTTCCTGTTGCCCTCTATCTTTTTTTTTAAGATTTTTTTTTGATGTAGACCATTTTTTAAAGTCTTTATTGAATTTGTTACAATATTCTGTTTTATGTTTTGGTTTTTTGGCCCCAAAGCATGTGAGATCTTAGCTCCCCACCAGGAATCTTCCACTTCACCACCCAAATTGGAAGATGAAGTCTTAACCACTGGACAGCCAGGGAAGTCATTTTCTTCCTTAATCTTGTCAGAGACTAATGTATTTTATCAGGTTTTCAAAGAACCAGCTTTTAGAGAAAAAAAAGCCATTGGATGAAGGAATTTAGGATTATGACCCATTCTCTCTCACCCTCAATCCCACACCCACAAACCAAAATGTTTGAAGATCAATACAGTGACTGACTTTATTTTGGGGGGCTCCATAATCACTGCAGATGGTGATTGCAGCCATGAAATTAAAAGACACTTACTCCTTGGAAGGAAAGTTATGACCAACCTAGACAGCATATTAAAAAGCAGAGACATTGTCAACAAAGGTCCGTCTAGTCAAGGCTATGGTTTTTCCAGTAGTCATGTGGATGAAAAAGAAAGCTGAGCACTGAAGAATTGATGCTTTTGAACTGTGGTATTGGAGAAGACTCTTGAGAGTTTCTTGGAATACAAGGAGATCCAACCAGTCCATCCTAAAGGACATCAGTCCTGGGTGTTCACTGGAAGGACTGCTGGGAAAGATTGAGGGCAGGAGGAGAAGGGAATGACAGAGGATGAGATGGTTGGATGGCATCACTGACTCAATGGACACGGGTTTGGGTAGATTCAGGGAGTTGGTGATGGACAGGGAGGCCTGGCGTGCTGCAATTCATGGGGTCGTAAAGAGTCAGACACAACTGAGCGACTGAACTGACTCTTATGAGATGCATGAGGTTAGTTACAGACCACGTTTGCTAATGTGACAGAAAGTTTTCTCATTCCTAGATGATGAAATTTTAAAAAATTTAGTACAGAAAGCCTTTTTTAAGAGCCAAGCTGGCAAGACTATACAGTTACTTTGTAAACACATAAATTTTCCCAAATTTGCAAAGCAGTTTATAAAAGATTCTTGTCAAAACTCAGCTAGCTAGCAAGCTGAAAAACTAGTTCTTTTTTTTTTTTTTTTTTTTTTTTAGTTTAGAGAAATGATGTATATTGCAAAATCCTTTGTGTGTGTGTGCTTAGTCGTACAGTCATGTCTGACTCTTTGCAACCCAACGGACTGTAACCTGCCAGGTTCCTCTGTCCATGGAATTTTCTTGACAAGGATACTGGAGTGGGTTGCCATTTTCTCCTCCAGAGGATCTTCCCAACCCAGAGATGGAACCTTCATCTCTTGTGTCTCCTGCATTGGCAGGTGGATTCATTACCACTGCACCACTAACATTCCATAAACTTGTGTAATATGTGACATAGTGAAACCCATATTTTCTGTATTAAACTGTGCATTATAGAGACAGAGAGGACCTGGACAGAGGTAAATGTAACCTGATTATATCCTGTGATAATACTATAAAAGCTCTGTTAAAGATAATACCATAAAAGCTCTGTTAAAGAATAATCATTAGTATGGACTGGCCATTTCCTGTTAAACTACAATTCTGTCTATTGTATTTTTGTTTTCTATTTCATTAATGCTTGTTTTTTACTTGAACATATACAAAAAGCAGCCTTTGTTCATGGATGGGTTTACAATATTATAAAGTTGTTCATTTTCCCCCAATAATATACAAATTTAGTGTAATTACAATAAAAATACCATGTTTTTCATGGAACTAGATGAATTGATAATGAAGTTTATGTGGAAAAAAATATGCAGGAAGAGCTAGGAAAATCTTGAAAAAGAAATGGAATGTAGTGTGCAGAATAGACTGGCCCTATCTGGTGTGAAAGCATTCTATGAAGTCTCTACAACTGAAACTGGGTATGGATCTACTAGAATCTAGAAATAGACTCAATAAAGAATTTGAGTATATGACAAAGGTGGCATCTCAAACCTACTGGGAGAGATGGACTTTTAATAAATTAAGCATTGGGACAACTGAATATTTTGAAAATGACAGATTTGCACTGTACCTGATCATATACTAGAATAGAATCTCAAAATATCAGAGAGCTATTTGTAAATAATTAAATAAAAAAAGTAGAAAAAAATGTGTATGAATTCTTCTATAATTTGGGGGTGGGGAAAGCGATAAAGAAAAGACTGGTAACTACTTTTTAAAATAACTTCATGGCATAAAGAAAATTAATAAATAAGATAGGAAAGATTGCAACTTGGAGAAAATATTAAAGGTTTTATTACATAGGGCTAATCTCACTAATATATAATACTTATTTAAAAATCAAGATGAAAAATACAAAAGACAAAAACTGATGGAAAAAGAACAAAATATTGGATAGACAGTTCACAGAAAAAAATATATGTATGACCTTCAAACAAACAAAAGGTGCTGAGTGTATTATAGGAGAAATGCAGCTTAAAACTACACTGAAGTACCAATTCTCAACTTTTAAAATGACACAAAAAAATTGATAAGAATAAAATGGTATTACCTTAAGAAGGGAAATTTGGCAATGTCTAGCAAATATACATGTGCGTTTATCCTTTGACCCAGCAATGCCACTTCTGGACTTCCCTCATAGCTCAGTCGGTAAAGAATCTGCCTGCAATGTGAGAGACCTGAGTTCAATTCCTGGGTCGGGAAGATCCCCTGGAGAAGGAAATGGCAACCCACTCCAGTATTCTTGCCTGGAGAATCCCATCGACAGAGGACCCTGGCAGGCCACAGTCCATGGGGTCTCAAGAGTTGGACACGACTTAGCGACTAAACCAACCATGCCACTTCTAGGAAATTACTATGAAATTACATCCTAACAAATGTAAAACGATACAAAAGTAAAATTAGTCGCTATAGCACTATTCATACACAATAGCATAATGTGAAAACAAATGTCCGTCAGCAGGAAACTGGTTGAATAATAGGGCACCAACACATTAGAACTATCCTCTCCAGTATTCTGGCCTGGAGAATTCCATGGATTGTATAGTCCTTGGGGTCGCAAAAAGTTGGACACGGAGCAACTTTCACTTTCAACACATTAGAGTACTGACTAGCCATTACCAAGAACAAGGACAAAGATTATTTCTATGAATTTTTTAATGTGGTTTTTATTTATTTATTTTTGGCTGTGGTTGATTTTCATTGCTATACAGGCTTTTCTTTTTTCTTATTTTTTCTCTAGTGTGGTGAGCGGGGACTACTCTCTAGTTGCAATGCACAGGCATTTCATAGCATTGGCTTCTCTGGTGGAGCATGGGCTCCAGGTTGTGAGGGCTTCAATAGTTGTGGCACATGGCCTCAGTAGAGCTCCCGGGCTCTAGAGCACAAACTCAACAGCTGTGGTTCATGGGCTTAGTTGCTCTGAGACATCTAGGATCCTCCCAGATCAAGTATCAAACCCATGTCCCCTGCATTGGCAGGTGGATTACTCACCACTGAGCTAGCAGGGAAGCCCTATTTCTGTGAATTGATGTGGGTGTATTGAGCAGAGAAGCAAGAAATGTATAGAGTAAGAGTCTTTTGTTTAAGAAATAGAAATAAGAAATTCATAGACTATTTTTAAACAATATATTCAGCTTTACTTAACAATATATCCATATTAGTTCAACAATAAATATGTTTATTTTTGCAAAAAGAAACAGAAGACATCAACCAAAAAAATGACAAAACTGATATGTATGGGGCACAGGAATAAGGTGGAGAGGTTAGGAAAAGCTAGGCTTCTCTGAGCGTAACTCTTTACACAGTTTGATTAAAAAAAAAAAACAAACTTTATTTGGAAATCATTATGTTGAAGGAAAAAATGGGACATGAGAGGATGGTCGTGTCCCGGGGTCTTGAGTGAGTCCCTGGGATCAGCCACCAAGTGTGAGGGTTCTTGACTTTGTGCAGGAAAGAATTCAAGAGCAGACCATTGTAAAGTGAAAATTTTATTTAGAGAGATATATACCCCACAGACAGACTGTGGGCCATCTCAGAAGGTGAGAAAACTGGAAAAGAGAGATCACTAAAAAAATCTTTGAAGATTATTCAATCAAATTAAGAAGCATTGTGTGGCGGATAATGTTGGTTGCTTACCCAGCAGCCATTCCCTTTCTTCTTTGCTAATAGAATTCCAGATTTTCTCAAGTGTTAAGTGATAAGATGCTTATAAGGGAAGCCATCCCTTCACTAGCCTCAGAAGACAAATTTTGATTAGTCCAGGCTACTAATGGTGATTCAACTTCCCTTGCTAGTGATTCACTTAAGAATGAGCATGTGATTGTGGATAATGAGAGGTGAAGGAAAGTCTGTTGTAGCATTTCTGGGAAATTTTCTCTGCTATTTAAAAATAGGTGTGAGTAAGGGATGCACTCTTCTTCCCTTTCAGACCTCAGGATTTTGTAATGTCATAATATGGAACTTGGAATTGCTGAAACCACATTGCAATCATGAAGAAAGTCAAAAGAGGACAAAGTTTCTACACTGAAAAATGGACTTCAATTTAATGAAAGTCTTTGGCTAAACTACTTCCGGACATTTTGTGAGAACATTTTTTTTTTAATTGTTTCAGATAGTTGAGTTGGATTTCCTGTTACTTGCAAGCGAATACATCCTAACAGATCCAAAAGCATTCTTGACAAAAAAAAAAAAAAAGGGGAAAAAAATAGTTCTAAGAAATTCTGGCGAAGATAGTAAATATAAAAAATGACTTCTGAAACCAATTGATTTAATCTTTTTAAAAGTTTATTTTTTAAATAATTCAGAACTTACAGAAAAGTTTAAAAAATTAGCACAGAGAATTCCCATATACACCCAGAGACCGCATTCAAGTTTTGTGAATTGTTCCAATTATATTTTTTATATTACTTATAAAGGATCCAGTCTAGATTCATGCCTTGTACTTAGTTGTCATGTCTCATCACACTCTCTCAATCTCGGACAGTTCCTCAGTCTTTGAGTTTCATGCCCTTGACATTTTTGAAGATTGTAAGACAAAGATATTTTATAGACTGTCCTTGATTTGGATTTGTCCAGTAAACCCTCATATCCTATTGAGTGGCACAGTGGCAATTTATACTTTGTTGGTGCTGTTAAATTTGATCATTTGAGTAAGATCATATCTTCTAGTCTCCATTATGAAGTTACTTTTCTTCTTTGTAATTAAAAGTGTTTATGTGGAAATACTTTGAAACTATACTAATATCTAGTTACTCATCACATTTTTATCAATTAGTATTGGAACCCACTGATTATTCTTCCTTCAGTCAACTACTACTATGATAGTTGCCAAATGGTATTTTTCTATTTCTCTCTTACTATAAGAAAAAGCTGTCTCTTATCCACATATTTTATTCATTTGTTTATAGCATGCATCCTATTTAACTCAGTGAGTTATATAAATATCAGTTTGATGCTCAAATTATCCCAGACTTTACCAGTGGGAGCCCCTTCAAGCTGGATCCTGTTTCCTCTTGACAGCTCCCCGTCATTTATTTTTAGGACTTCCATCTTCTTAGCACAATAAGATGTTCCAAGCTCAACTTGTGTTTTCCCTGTCCCATTCTGGAATCAGAGTCTTCAAGGAAGACTGGTTCCTTTTAGTGACGCACGGTATTTAGAAACCAACATCTGGGTCCTAGATGTGATCATTTCTACTGGGATATTTCTGCTTCCGGGCCCACTCTGTGGTCAGAGCTAGGAAATATAAATATATGCCTTACTTCCGTATTTATTTCTGTAACTATTCACCTGTATTATAAACTACTAATTCACACTGGTAATGCCAAACCCATTTCAGTACTGCAGGATTCTTCTAACATTTTCCCTTTTTGTTTCTTCCTTCTCAGTTGGTGATCAACCTGGCTACCATTATCTGAAATATATTTTCTCATGTATTGAATCACCCATATGAGCCAATCTCCTAACCACCACCATGCTGCCCCCACCACTCTCTCCAATGCTCTCCTCACAATGAGTTGTGATGACCTGCTGCCATAGCGTTATCCCTGTTGCCCTGCTCTGATCCCATCCTTATATGGGCCACCGTTACATTTTCACTTGTGAAAGCAATTGATTCTGAAAATAAATAGTATGGGAAACTTTTCTTTGCTAATAAACAGATCCTATGTGAAATCAAGAAATCACTCAAGTTTATTTAACTTTTTAATATTTGAATGGTGGTATTCAAAAGAGTATCTGGTCTAAAAACACTGTTGGCTTTTAAAAATACATTTAAAATATCTTGAACAGGCTATAACAGGAGTAAATCACAAAAATATTATATCATGCAAAAACAAAAAACAAACCCAGGTATGAAAGAAGTCTTTACATACTGTGTTTTACATACTGTGCCCACTTTGGCACCACATATACTAAAACTAGAACTATACAGGAAAGATTAGCATGACCACTATGCAAAGACAACACAAATTTATGAAGAATTCCTCTATTTTGTTATACACAGTTATGTCGTACTGTGTTAAAAAATAATAAACTAGAAAGTATATATTGTAACATTCCATCTAGATGAAATCTGGAAATAGGAAAAATTGAATCTACAGTAACGGATAGCAGATCAGTGGTTGCCCCATTCAGGGGGATTTGCTGCAGAGGGGCAGGAAGGGGAACTATGATGGAAGTGGAAATTCCATTTTGGGGTGATAGAAATGGTCTATAACTTGATTATAGTATAAATTTGTCAAACACTTGAAATGCATACTTGAAATGCTTTTTATTATATGTAAATTATATTTCAACTAAATTGATTTTTAAAATATTGAAATTATAGAATTCTAAAGAGCTGGAAAGGATCTAAGTGTCTCCTGCTTTTTCTGATGATAAAAATTGAGGTCTAAAGAGGCTAGATCACTAGACCAACTAGTTGGAGGATAGACTTAAGTTTTCAAATTTCAACTAGTTCAGTATCTTCCCATGCCTGTGTCTTCTTTCTTGACATGACAGGATGCCTGACCAGAAAAGTACTCTGCAAAATATCAAATTTGTGTTTTTCCTTTCACAGTACAGGTTAGGGTAGAGAATGACAGAGGGAAGCTTTACTTAGGATAGTCAAGCAGTAAGGAGCTCTGAATGTCCTAGGAGAAAGGCATAACAGGACTTTCTGTGTTTTACTATAAAAAATTTTTTTAACTGCCTTATTTTTGGGGAAGTGGTGCTTGCTGTGATGCTAGAGAAAGGGAGAAATGGTGGTTCTGGAACCGCTGCACATTGAATCATCCTGACCTAGCCCTCCTGTGACTGTGTGTGGCCTGCTTGGGTTGATTGTGAAGAGTGGGCCCTTGGGAGGCCAAATGTGGAACGTCCTTGGCAAACTAAGCTTGTCTTCCTTGTTCAGCCTCATAGTAGGAATACAGACCTACAAGGGCCTCATCTACAAGCAGTGGACAAGCACTGCCTTTTGGACCAAGGGGGACGACTTTCCAAAAGTGACAGTGTAAGATGAGAAACTATGGCATTAGCCAATTGATCAGGCTCTAATTAATAAGAGATCAGAGCCCACTATAACCTGCATAAGTCATTGCTTGTGATATCTGGGCAATCTGTGGGGGAGTGTTCTCCAGGTGGGATATAATGGGCATCCTGCTAAAAGGGCTTTGGGTGATTAAGCAGTTGTTTGGAAAAAACAAAAGCATTGCAAATACATAGGTACTTGAGTTTGTGAAGCAAGTTGTAGTAATTTTACTGGAAATGTTAATTCATCCATGCAGCAATATTTATGAGCATATACTTACTGTGTGTCAGTTCTGTGCTAAGAACTAGGGATAGTGGCTACACTCCTAGAGTTTAGGGGTTAGAGATAAGATACTTCACAAAATAGACTGCTGTGCAGTGGGGAGCATGAGTTCCAACAGGAATTCAGAGAATAGACCCCTAATCTACCCTTCAGGTGAATGGAGGGGAGATCAGGAGATGCATCTCCAAAGAAAGTAACATTTGCGGTATACAGTTGCAGTAGAGGCTATTCATAGGAAAGGGGTGACTTTGTTCTAGGAAGGTGGAGACAGAATAAAGAAAGCCTGGCGATAAGAGGATTTGAATCTCTCATGGCAAGGCAAGTGTAATAGTTTGATGCACCTGGAATAGAGTCAGAGTAGCAGGAAAAGATGTGAGATGAAGCTCTGGAGACATAGGCTTTGATCCTAAGGACAATGATGAGCCATTGAAGGGTGTTAAATGGGACAGTGGCATGAATACAATGTCTAGAATATGTTGTCTGTTTTTTTTTTCTGGAAAGGATGCACCAAAGAGACTTGATATACATGGTGACCATTAAGACACTTGTTGGATTGAGTGAGAATGATGGCGGGAAATAGATTTGAGTTAGGAGATACAGGACTTTCCTGATAGCTCAGTTGGTAAAGAATCCACCTGCAATGCAGGAGACCCTGGTTCGATTCCTAGGTCAGGAAGATCTGCTGAAGAAGGGATAGGCTACCCACTCCAGTATCCTTGGGCTTCCCTTGTGGCTTAGCTGGTAAAGAATCCACCTGCTATGCGGGAGACCTGGGTTCGATCCCTGGGTTGGGAAGATCATCTGCAGAAGGGAAAGACTACCCACTCCAGTATTCTGGCCTGGAGAATTCTATGGACTGTATAGTCCAAGGGGTCGCAAAGAGTCAGACACAACTGAGTAACTTTCACTTTAAGAGATACAACTTTTCAGGACTTGATTGGGTTTTAGGGATGAGGGAAGAGAGAGAAGTACTGAATGATGCACAGTTTCTGATAGATGCTACATCTGAATAATTATAACATCTTTGTGCATATATGTGGAGAATAAAACTCAAGGCAACCCTTGCTATCCAAACTCAGGAACTTGATATTCAAGAAAATTTTTGGATAATTTCTTTTTGTTTTAGTTCAGTTCAGTCGCTCAGTCATGTCCAACTCTTTGCAACCCCATGGACTGCAGCATGCCAGGCTTCCCTGTCTATCACTAACCCCCGGAGCTTGCTCAAACTCATGTCCATTAAGTCAGTGATGCCATACAACCATCTCATCCTCTTTCTATCTAAATTCCTGCTATTAGTTGAAACTCAAGAACAAATAGATTTGAATAACGTGATTTCTTTGGATTTCCTACCTAAATCTAGGAACTGAAATTCAGGATTTAGATAGTAGCATATTTGTAGTATATTTATTTATTTTTAATATTGTCTTGGTAGTACCATGCAGCATATGGGATCTTAGTTCCCTAGCCAGGGATCAAACTTAGGCCCCTTGTAGTGGAAGTGCAGAGACCCAACTACTGGCCAGCCAAGGAAGTGTTCTTGGGCTCTGTTTTTTCGTTTGTTTGAATTTGGTTGTGCTGAGTCTTTGTTGTTGCGCACCAGCCTTCTCTAGTTTTGGTGATCAGGGATTACACTTTGATCCCTGGCTAGGGGGTTAGTGATAGACAGGGAAGCCTGGCATGCTGTTTATATAGTTGGAAAGGCTGTAATTTCCAGGATATTGTATGTATTGGTGATTTAACACTGCCACATCGTTCTTTAAAATATATTCAGTACATCTAACTATGATACTCATCATTCACTAAAAAACCAAAAACAATTTAAAAAGCTCATTTTAAGCACACAAATCTTATTATTTAAAATCAATAAAATTATTAATTTTTAAAATAATTATTCATTATTCTTTTTAACTCCTAGTTCTAATTTACTTCCCTCACAGAATTTTACCCTAATGTATCTTTTGCTTCAAAGTCTTTTATTGATTACCTATCATACTTCTTTGAAAAACAGTATATGAAGTTAAAATGTTTACAGTTTTCCTGTGACCAGAAGCCTCTAAAAGTTAAACAGTGTCTTGTGGGTTCATTGTAATTATTAAAACATAACAGAGCAATATCACACTGAAGTAAAATTTTATTAGAAGTGCTATCTTTTTTAAAAAAGTATTTATTTGGCTGCACCAGGTCTTAGTTGAGGCATGCAGGATCTTTAGTTGTGGCATGCAGACTCTTAGTCGGGGCATGTTGGATGTAGTTCCCTGATCAGGGATCAAACCCAGACCCCCTGCATTGGGAGTCTTAGCCACTAGACCACCAAAGAAATCCTGGAAATCCTATCTTAATGAAGCAAGTAAATTTTGGGGGGGGGGGTTGGCTTACATATTTTCTCACTTTTATTTTTTGTCTTTTTTTGGCTTCATAGTTTGTAGGATCCTAGTTCCATAACCAGGGAATAAACCTGGTCCCTCGGCAGTGAAATCTTGGAGTCCTAACCACTGGGTCACCAGGAATTTTCCTGATTGGCTTATGTTTTTGAGCATAGCTTACTGCTCATAATGCTGGGCTCAGCATCAGTTTATATTACAATTTTTTCATTTTTATGTGATAAGAAGCTTGTTCACATTACTAAGTAGAAGAAATTGATACAGCAATATCAGTCATTTCTTTGGACTCTTAAATTAATGCCCCAAATGACTCTTGTACTGTCATCACATTATTATCTGTCATCTTCTTCAATTTGGTTGAGAGGAAAGACTATGAAAACACCCAGTGTTCAAAATAACTTTGAATGTCTGGATTTGGGAGATTCTTCTGAGCATGCGCTGTTGGGTCCTGGCTGCAGTCAATAGTTTCTGCTTTTTCAATTCATTGTTCAGTGTTATGAATTGTCCCCTCTGCTTGTCATCCCTGAACATTTTACATCCTGGGCAATATGCTGTTGTTATACAAAGAGATGTACTCCTTCTTCTGTAAGAAAGGGAAAAGGAGTGACTGTGAAAGCTGACGTGGGAAAGGAGGAGCTGTACCTGAAACACAGGCCTGCTCTTGGGAAGAGTGTTTTTAGGAAAACACAATTTTAGAAAAGAGTTCATATGAAGCTGAGGACCTGAAACTGGTCCCTTGGAAAGTCTTTGTGTGCCCTAGTTTGAAGGCCACTAGTATGCACATGCTTTTTCTACTGACTCCTATTCTCTTAAAATCTACTCTAATTGCACCTCTGTCCCCACAATGCCATTGAACATGCTTTAACAATGGCCATCAACAATATCCACGCTGCTAAATTCCAATAAACATCCAGTAAGAAATAGTTAAAGCTTCAGGAAAAAGATAAAAAGAAATTCTAATGTAGAAGTCTGACACAAAGTAGCTATTAAAGAATTTACCCTCAGAGGTCAAGCACAGTAAGTACTTTTTATAACTAACATTAATAAAGACCAGGACACAGGATACACTAGTTTAGGGACAGGTCTCCTGGTTCAACTGGCTGCAACCAGGAGTGCCGTGGTGGTGCAAAGCTGCATTTACACAGCCATGGCTTCAGTCCATTTTCTGAAATAAGCTGTCCCATTAGAGCTTTGATGAAGCATCTGGCTAGGTATGGACAGCTTCTGAAATGGTAGAAAAAGCTGCGCACTTCGAAGAAACCTTTGGCTCAGCCATCACCATCTCCCCCACTTCGTAGCAGGTATTATCTGACATTCCGAACTTATTTAGAAAGAGAAATTTAAAATACTAAGGTAATGCTTGGCAGGCTTATTTAAAAAATTATCTGGTCCCTAAAGAAACTTCTTCAGGCCATATATAACCAGCTATTGAACACAAGATGCTTTGCAGGGTGAGGAGAGTGAAGCTAACGTTATGGCTTATTGGGGAAAACAGTCTTTGAGCAACCAGAACCACCTCTCTAAAGATTTAGTTTAAAAACCTTGGGCCCTGACTCCAGAGCTTTCAAAAAGTCTCACAAAATGCAGAAACGTGACTGGTGCAGCATCCTTTTTGGAATCAATGGTATGTTTCGGTAAGGTTTAATTCTACATCGCATCAAACTGGAAAAGCATCTTTTTTTTCCTCTGTGAATAATAGACTCCCGCAACCCCCGCTCCCCAGCCTTTTCTCTCTACGCGTCTCTTTCTCTGTCTAGTAAGTATATAGTTTACTATTAAACTCCTGACACGCTTGAAAGTCATTTATCATCTATTTCGTCCTCAATATAAAGCATCAATTTGAAACACTCGCTTTAGACGCTGTTTAGAGAGGTTGTGATGAATACCCGCTGATGTGATGCAGTGAGGTTTTTTGTTTGTTTAAGAGCCATGGGAGGAAGTCTGGTTTTGTAGTGGAATTCTTTCTTCAAGTCGGGGACGTTTTCCTACAGCAGGTGGCCAGGTGACACTCACAGCGTCCGCAACACGAAGATGCAAACGCCTGCAGTTTTTGTGGAAAATGTCCCGGGACGGCGGGTTTAGGAGCATGCGCAACAGATGGTCCGTTAAGAAACCGCTGAGCATGCGCACACAGACATCCGGCTGGGGAGACTCTTCCGAGCATGCGCTGGTTCTGGCTCCTGTCATCCGCGGTCGGAGAATCGTTGTGTGTAGTTCCCCTCTTGACCGGATTTCAGACTCCTGGAAGAAAGACTGGTATATTTGTTTTTATGACTGGAGTGTTAACATCTGTTTTTCCTTCTTGAATCCTTTTCCCCCCAAATACAAATATATATTGAATACTCGTTGTAAAATATCTAACAATTTACATTCAAGACCCACTAGAAAAATAGGCAAAGAACCGGGGAACAAAGACTTCATAGAAAAATGATTACAAATAGGCCTCAAACATACAAAAAATGTTTAGCATCAGTTGTAATGCAAAAGTGAAAGTGTTACTTGCTCACTCTGTCCTCTTTGTGGCCCCATGGACTGTAGCTAGCCAGGCTCCTCTGTCCATGGAATTCTCCAGGCAAGAATACTGGGGTGGGTTGCCATTCCCTTTTTCCAGGGGATCTTTTAGACCCAGGAATCGAACTCAGGTCTCCTGCATTGCAGGTGGATTCTTTACCAATGTAGCCACCAGGGGAGCTGCACTGAGTTACTGTTATGTCTCCAGGAAATGTCTGGAGACATACTCTGTAAGAGGATATGGGGAAACAGGCACTGCCTCAGTGCAGATGGAAGAGGAGAACCCTGTCACAACCCTTAGTGTTTACCAAACCGTAGCTGTATTCATGCTTTGATTCAACTAAACCCCTCTTTGATGAATTCTTACTATAGACACACTTGCTTACATATGAAATGATGTATGAGGTTGTTGGTTGTAATTAAGTTGAAAATTACCCAAATAACCATCAGATGGCTGATTTTAAAAACTGTAATACATATGGACAGTGGAGCATTATGCAGCTGCAAGAAAGAATGAGGAAGTTCCCTGTGTACTGATATGGAAAGATCTCCAGGATGTCTTGCTAAGTTAAAACGCTCTTGTACTTGGGTTTTTTAACTTAGCAAGTAAGATATGCCTTTTGTGTAGGAAAGGAGAATAAGATTTTATGATCCTTTCTTGTTTCCACATAAATAAATTCTGGGAAGATACACAGGAAATGAATAATCATGATTTCTTGTGGGGTGGAAGGAAAGACAGACAGGGTGAAGGACTTCTCGATGCATGTGTTATAATTTATTGGTTCTTGAACCAGGTGAATGTTATCCATTAGAAGTAAAAAATTGTAACTTTAAAAATATTCAGAAATATGTAATATAAAAGATGAAAACTGTCCCCTTCCTTCTAAAGATAACTACTATTAACAAAACCAAGAGCTTTGGTTTTAAAAAACCCTTTCCCAGGACTTCCCTGGTGGTCTAGTGGTTAGGAATCCACCTGTCAATGCAGGGGACACAGGTTTGATCTCTGGTCCAGGAAGAGCCCACATGCCACAGAGCCAACTAAGCCTCTGCACCACAACTATCTTCTTCCAACTTCTTACTTGATTTAATCTTAAATGTATTTTAAAAATTTAATTATCATGCATGTTATTTACATGCTTCAGAAATATGGAGGAAAGGGTTTTTTAAATTTTTATTTATTTATTTTTAAGGAAAGGGTTTTTTAAATTTTTGGCTGTGTTGGGTCTCCATTGCTGCGAGCAGGCTTTCTCTAGTTGTGGAGAGTGGGGCCTACTCTTCATTTTGGTGCTGGGGCTTCTCACTGTAATGGCTTCTCTTGTTGCAGAGCATGGGCTCTAGAGCATGCCTTCCAGTAGTTGTGGTGCAGGGGCTTAGTTGCTCCATGGCATGTGGGATCTTCCTGGACCAGGGATCAAACTTGTGTCCCCTGCATTGGCAGGTGGATTCCTAACCTCTGGACCACCAGGGAAGTCCCAGGAAAGGGTATTTTAAAACCAAAAACTCTTGGTCTTTTATATTTTTAAACTTATCCACCATTTATATTTGCTAGTCATTTGAATATCCTCTTGTGTGAAGTGTCCATTCAAGTCTTTTGCCCATTTTCTGTTGGGTAGTCTTTTTCTTATTTACAGCAGTTCTTTATACTTTCTGAATATATTTCCTTTGTATGTAAACACTTTTGGCTTCTTTTTTCACTTTAATATATTTTGATGAACAATAGGTCTTTATAAAAAATTTACTTATTTTTAATTGGAGGATAGTTGCTTTACAATATTGTGTTAGTTTCTGCAGTGTAGCAGCATGAATCATTCATAGATATACGTGTGTCTCCTCCCTCTTGAACTCCTCTCTCACCTCCCACTCCATCCCACCCCTCTAGGTTGTCACAGAGCACCAGATCTGAGCTCCCTGTGTCATACTAGCAAATTTCCACTGGCTATCTAATTTTACAGATGAACAGAAAGTGTTAATTTTCATATGGTCCAATTATCATTTTTTTAAAATGAGTGGTGCTTTTTCTTTGGTACTATTTAATCTGCCTTTAAACCTATTTATTGAGTTCTTAATTTCTGGGTTAGTTGCCAAATATGTCTTTTCTATTTGAACATATTAAGCATTGCTACTTTAAAATGTATGTCTGATAACTCCACTCACTGGTTCCCCTTTGGGTCTTTTTTTCCCCTTGATTTTTGAATACATCAACTTGTCTCCTTATATGCCTGGCTATTTTTTTTGTTTGAAATGTGGTTATAGAGATAATTTTAAGCCTCAAAGTAGTGCCCTTTTCCTCAAGAGAGAATTCACGTTTCTTCTTTACAGGTGGCTACGGACACTACCAATCTCAGAGCTACTTAATCCATTCCAAAACTGAGATAGTTCAGAATTGGGCTTTAGTGCTTATGAGAGCCTGTTCAACCTGCTCCTAGAGTGTGACCCTTTGCATCTCAACCCAAAGCCTGAGGATTTGCTTTAGATCATGTTCCCAAACCCCATGAGTCTGTACAAAGCCCTGTTTAGCGTCTCATCTGCATCTTCTGAAACTAGAAGATTGGCAGAGCCCCAAATACTGGACTCAGCTACCTAGACTTCCATATTTCTGTGTTCTCCTCAATCTTGGTACGTAATTCTTCATGGCCTTATTTGCTCTCGTATGCTTTCAAACAGATATTTTAAAATAGTCATTTCCAGTTGTTCTTTAGAAAATTGGTCCAAATTGTTTATCCTGCAGAACTTTTTTTTTATAACTTAAAAAAGTGCTTCAGGACTTCTTTAAAGAGAAAAGAGGTCTTTAGTTTTATGTTCTTTTTTTGTGTTTTGAGAGTAAGACTGGGTCTTGGAGCTTTATTGATATGGTAATTTTAAAAATAAGTTGAAATATTTTACAGCTGGTTTTCAGACAGACTTTTTAAAAGCTATTATTGCTCTTTAAACCAGAAGCTCTCAGGACTTAAGTGCTGTGTGTTGAGGTCATGGGTGGTGGAGTTAAGAGTTGGAAGTAGAGGGTAGTTGGAGTACCTTCAAGTTAATTTTGATAGCAGGGTGTCTCTTTTGTACTAACACTTCTCTGTCGTCATCTGTAGCTCTCAGTAGTGTTTCATGCAGGTGACCACTCTATTCTTCATTTCTCTGAGACCTTGTTCTTCTGCTCTTTTTCTCTCTCATTTTTAATCTCTCTTTTGCTGACTTATTTTCCTTTTCCCAACCTCTGGTTCCCTAGTGCTTAATCTAGAGGTCTCTTCTCTATCTAAATTCTCTTCCCAATTAATCTCATGCAGATCTATGAGGTTAAATATTTTCTGGGCAGAAAAATCTCAAATTTACATCACCAGATAACTTACCATATCTTCTATCCCATTACCTCCTGTTATCCCTTAAAAATTTGAGGTATAACTTACACACAGTGAAGTACACCAATCTTAAGGATACAGCTCAAAGAATTTTACATCATGCAGCCACCACTTAGATCTACATGAGGCATTTCTATCATACCAGAAGGTTCCGTTGTGGCCTTTCCATTCAATACCCGCTTTTCAAAGATCTCTGTTATGACTAAAGTTTTGCCTGTTCTTGAACTTCATATAAATGGAATCAGGAGATCCAACCAGTCCATCCTAAAGGAGACCAGTCCTGGGTGTTCACTGGAAAGACTGATGTTGAAGCTGTAACTACAATACCTAGGCCACCTGATGCAAAGGACTGACTCATTGGAAAAGACCCTGACGCTGGGAAAGATTGGGGGCAGGAGGAGAAGGGGACGACAGAGGATGAGATGGTTGGATGGCACCACCGACTCGATGGACATGTGTTTGGGTAAACTCTGGGAGTTGGTGATGGGCAGGGAGGCCTGGTGTGCTGCAGTTAATGGGACTGCAAAGAGTCGGACAGGACTGAGCAACTGAACTGAACTGAACTGATAAAGTGTCTATCTTTTTGTGTATGGTTCCTTTCACTCAACAAAATGTTTTAAACATGTACCTGTGTTGCTCTGTATATCAGTAGTACATTCTTTTTATTACATAGTATTCCATTAAATGAATATTCCACAGTTTATCCATTTTCCAGTTGTTACATGTTGCTTTTCCCCCAGTTATATTTTACTATTATGAATAGAGCTGATATGTTATGAACAATTTTGTACATCTTTTTTTAAAAGATGTACATTTATTTGTCTTTATCCCACCACACTCTTGGAAGATCTGATTGGATGGCTTACATAATAAAACATTCTAAGAGAGAAACAATGACCTTGAGTTTGTCACGTTCTTAAATTCAGTAATAGTTTTTAAAAAAAATACCTAAAATAAAGGATTACAAATATGTGAAGATAACTGAAATCATCAGTTTACAGAAAATTATAATTTTCCAATCCTAAGAAAATTTTCAAGAGAAGTTGCAAATTTTATGAGTGAAAAAGTTGGCTTAAAGCTCAACGTTCAGAAAACTAAGATCATGGCATCTGGTCCCATCACTTCATGGGAAATAGATGGGGAGACAGTGGAAACAGTGTCAGACTTTATTTTTTTGGGCTCCAAAATCACTGCTGATGATGATTGCAGCCATGAAATTAAAAGACGCTTACTCCTTGGAAGGAAGGTTATGGCCAACCTAGATAGCATATTTAAAAGCAGAGACATTACTTTGCCAACAAAAGTCCGTCTAGTCAAGGCTATGGTTTTTCTAGTGGTCATTCATGGATGTGAGAGTTGGACGGTGAAGAAAGCTGAGTGCCGCAGAATTGATGCTTTTTTTTTTTTTAATAAATGTATTTATTTTAGTTCGGGGCTAATTACTTTACAATATTGTAGTGGTTTTTGCCATACATTGACATGAATCAGCCATGGGTTTACATGTGTTCCCCAGAATTGATGCTTTTGAACTGTGGTGTTGGAGAAGACTCTTGAGAGTCCCTTGGACTGCAAGGAGATCCAATCAATCCATCCTAAAGGAGATCAGTCCTGGGTGTTCATTGGAAGGACTGATGTTGAAGCTGAATCTCCAATATTTTGGCCACCTCATGCGAAGAGTTGACTCATTGGAAAAGACCCTAATGCTGGGTAGGATTGGGGGCAAGAGGAGAAGGGGACGACAGAGGATGAGATGGTTGGATGGGATCATCGACTCGATGGACATGGGTTTGGGTAGACTCTGGGAGTTGGTGATGGACAGAGAGGCCTGGCGTGCTGCAATTCATGGGGTCGCAAAGAGTCAGACACGACTGAGCCACTGCACTGAACTGAACTGAACTATCCCAATGATTTTCTTTCTTCAAGGCACTTGCAAATCATTAGCAACTTCTGGATCAGGTTAAGAAATACATGCACACAAATATTTGGTTTCTTTATGCTGGTTGTAATTGCACCAGGGGGACAAACAGCAACACGTGCAGTGGCTGAGACACTCTCAAACCACAGATCCAGTGCCTTCTGTTGACTACTTCAGCCTTCTTCAGTGATCTTACTCTTTTCCTTTACTTCCTGGCTACTCAGAGTGTGGTCTTCAGACCAGGAGCATCAGTTTCACTTAGGAGCTGCATTAGTTATTTTCTGTTGTGTGACAATTTATCCCAATATTTATCAGCTTAAAACAACACACTTGAGACTGTTTAAGAGAATAGTCTCTTAAACAGATGGTGTTGGGGAAACAGGATATTCACATGCAAAAGAATGAAATTGGACACTTATCCTACACCATAAACAAAAAGAATTTCAAAATATATTAAACACTTAAATGAAAAATCTTAAGCTGTTAAAAATTTAAATTCTTAAGGGAAAATCTTCATGACACTAGTCTTGGCAATGATTTATTGAATATGATGCCAAAAGCACAGGCAATGAAATGAAAAATAGACAAGTAGGACTACATCAAACAAAAGCTTCTGCCCAGCAAGAGCAACAGTCATCAGAGTGAAAGGCAACATACAGAAAGGGAGAAAAATATTTACAAACCATGTATCTGGTAAGAGATTAATATCCAAAATATATAACGTAGTATTGCAATTCAATGACAAAACAAAACCACTACCAACAACAAAACCATATTAGCTCAACATCACTAATCAGGGAAAGGCCAATCAAAAAAACCACAATGAAACATCACTTCACACATGTTAGGATGGTCAGTATCAAGCAATCACTCAACAGTCAGCAAGGGTTGGCAAGGTTGTGGAGAAACTGGAATATTTGCATACTGTTGGGTAGGAATGTGAAATGTGCAGTTGTTGTGAAAAACAGTATGGAAGTTCCTCAAAAAGTTAAAAATAAGACTACCATTTTTTTTCTTGTTTTAGTTAATAAGTTGTGTCAAATCCTTTTGCAACTCCATGGACTGTAGCCTACCAGGCTCCTCTGTCCATGGAACTTCCCAGGCAAGAATATTGGAGTGCGGGTTGCCACTATCTTCCCCAGGGCATCTCCCTGAATCAAGGATCAAACCCAAGTCTCCTGCACTGGCAGCCGGATTCTTTACCACTGAGCCACCAGGGGAGCCTGAGACTACTATTTGATCCAGCAATCCTATTTCTGGGTATTTATCCAAAAGAATTCACATCAGGATCTTGAAGACATATTTTCATTCTCACACTTATTACAGCACTTTTCACAATAGCCAAGGTATGGAAACCACCTAAATGTCTATTGTCCAATGAATGGATAAAAAAAAAAAAGTGGTATATAGAGACAGTGGAATATTATTCAGCATTAAAAAAGGAAATTCTGCTATATGTGACAAAATGGATGAACTTTGTGGACATTATGCTAAGTCACAGGAGGATAAATACTGCATGATTCCACTTACATGAGGTATGTAAAAGAGCCAAACTCTTAGAAGCAAAAAGAATAGTGACTGCCAGGGGCTTGGAGGAGGGGAAATTGGGCATTAAAGTACAACATGTAAAATTCAGTTAAAAAGTAAAAATTCTAGAGATCTGCTGTACAACATTGTGTTTATAATTAACAATACTGTACTGTACACTCAAAAATTTGTTAAGAGGGTAGACCTTATGTTAAATATTTTGAGCATAATTTTCCTAAAAGTATTTTCTAACAGGTCAATCTGTAGAGCTAATTTGGCTAATAGCAGCTTACTGTCGGGAGCCTGATCCCCAGGGGTATTGTGACCCTTCAACCTCAGGACAAGGGACCATCATACTAAGTGCGCAAAGACAGACACTGCACAAATGAAAACAAAATCAGGTCCATAATTTTATGGATGCGTTTCCACAATAGGCAAGGTCACTTTGGTCACGTCCAGCTCTTTTCGACCGTATGGATGGTAGCCTGTCAGGGTCCTTTGCTGTCCATGGGATTCTCTAGGCAAGAATACTGGAGTGGATTGCCATGCCTTCCTCCAGGGCATATTCCTGACCCAGGGAGAGAACCCGGATCTCCTGCTCCTGCACTGGCAGGTGGGTTCCTTACCACTAGCACCACTAATAAGTGTTTTTAATTCCCAAAGGAGAGAGTGATACTTTACTTATTTATGTAATTTCTCAAAAAATTGTTCTCTGAGAAAATCTGACATAGTTTTGGCTTAAAACTGAAAATATATCTACTACTTAGAACAATAGAGAATGAAAAGTAGCACTATTATGAGAACGGAGGCAATTTCCAAGATTGACACCACCCTTCTGTAAGTAGCACATTTCTCACTAGAGGGAGCTCAGCACCCACTGATTAATGGCTAGAGACACTAACTAAAATGTCACTTCCCTGTGGGATAAACGATTTGTTTGAGTAAATATGACATCAATTTCTAAAACCTGGGAATATTTCATATGCCAATTTTCTTTCAATTATTAATCTCTGAAATTGTAAATTACATAAGAGATGAATAATGCAAAGTTTCCTAATAACCTTTTATTAATTTCATAAGTTAGTATTGTCTTGGAGAAGGAAATGGCAACCCACTCCAGTATTCTTGGGTGGAGAATCCCATGAACAGAGGAGCCTGGCAGGCTACCGTGTGTGGGGTTACAAAGAGTCAGACATGACTAAGCGAATCTCTGTCTTATTATTGCTCTTTAAACCAGAAGCTATTCCCTTCGCCAGGGGATCTTCCTGACCCAGGGATCCAATCCAGGTCTCCCACATTGCAGGCAGATTCTTTACCAGCTGAGCCACAAGGGAAGCCCAAGAATACTGGAGTGGGTCGCATGAAGCAAGACACGACTGAAGCAACTGAGCACATACGAAGGCTAGTGCACAGGAGTTCATAGAAGTTTTGTGTGTAATAGTAAACAAACAAAATCCCCCAGATATTCATCAACAGATAAATGAATAAACACATTTTATACATACATACTGGCTTTTCCAGTAATCATGCAGGATGTGAGAGTTGGACCATAAAGAATGCTGAGTACTGAAGAATTGATGTTTTGAATTGTGCTGGAGAAGACTCTTGAGAATTCCTTGGACTCGGTCAATCATAAAGGAAATCAACCCTGAATCTTCATTATAAGGACAGATGCTGAAGCTGAAGCTCCAATACTTTGGCCACCTGGTGAGATGAGCTGACTCATTGGAAAAGACCCTGTTTCTGGGAAAGATTGAGGGCAGGAGGATAAGGGGAAGACAGAGGATGAGATGGTTGAATGGCATCACCAACTCAATGGACATAAGTCTAAGCAAACTCTGGGAGATAATCAAGGACAGGGAAGCTCGGTGTGCTGCAGTCCATGGGGTTGCAAAGAGTTGAACACAAATCAGCAACTAAATAACATAGCAACAATACATACATACAATGGAAAATTACTTTGCAATGAAAAGGAATGAATAACTGATGCATGAAAGCATAGATGAATCTCAAAATAATTACATTGAGTGAAAAAAAGACAAAAGAGTATGTACTGAAAAACTGCACTTACATAAATATATAGAATATGCAAACTAATCTATAGTGACAGCATATCAGAGGCTACCTGGGGATGGAGAGGATGTGGGGAAGGACAAGAGAGAGAGATAACAGAGGGCACTGAAGATGTTCAGTCTCTTGATTTTGGTGACAATTTCATAGCAAAACATCAAAGTGTACAATTTAAAAATGTGGAATTATTGTATGTCAATTCTACCTCAATAAAACTGTTAAAAATAAAATTTGGAAATGAGAAAAAACAATAAGCTAGTATTGTAAATGGGGGCTTCCCTGGTAGCTCAGCTGGTAAAGAATCCACCTGCAATGCAGGAGACCCTGGTTCGGCTCTTGGGTCGGGAAAATCCACTGGAGAAGGAATAGACTACCCATTCCAGTACTCTTGGATTTCCCTGGTGGCTGCTCTCTTGGGGAAAAAAATTCCTAGCATTCATGAGAAAGAGCAAATGATGCAAGGTAGTGATGATTATGGGTACCTGGAAAGGCTTTTTGTTCCCTCGTTGCTCTTTATCTATTTCTATAGGTAATTCTGTGGGGTTGTCCTTATCTCTGCACTTCTTTTTAAACAACAACCCAATTTTTCTGATACATATTTTTTTCTTCTGGACCAAAATACTTAGCCAGGCTCGATTGAAGCTTTGATGCCCGGAAGCAACCATTTGATTTTTATTTGTGCACCTATCCTTTATGTGCAGATTTCGCTGTGTAGATATCACTGCTTAGCTTTCAAAGACAATCTCAGATACACCCACACCTGGGTTGTTGCTGGTTTTTGTTTCTTTGTTTTTTGTCTGTTTGCGTCAATTAAAGAAAATAGTCACAACCTAGAGGTTGAGAGTTATGTTTTATTTGGTGGGAATTTTTAGGACTTCAAGCCCAAGAGACAGCTTCTCAACTAGCCCTAAAAGAACTGCTCCAAGGAGGTGGGGGAAGAGTCAGGTTTGCACTGATCCTCAGTGATCAATGAGGAATGAATGATCAGAGAAAAATGATCAGAGGAAAAATAATAGAATGGGAAAGACTAGAGATTTCTTCAAGAAAATTAGAGATACCAAGGGAACATTTCACTCAAAGATGGGCACAATAGAGAGAAACAGTATGGACCTAACAGAAGCATAGGATATTAAGAAGAGGAGGCAAGAATACACAGAAGAACTATATGAAAAAGATCTTAATGACCGAGATAACCATGATGATGTGATAACTCATCTAGAGCCATATATCCTGAAATGCGGAGTCAAGTGGGCCTTAGGAAGCATCACTATCAACAAAACTAGTACAAATGATAGAATTCCAGCTGAGCTAATTCAAATCCTAAAAGATGATGCTGTGAAAGTGCTTCAATCAATATGCCAGAAAATTTGGAAAATTCAGCAGTGGCCACAGGACTGGAAAAGGTCAGTTTTCATTTTCTTTTCTTTAAAATAAATTTATTTACTTTAGTTGGGAGCTATTTACTTTACAATATTGTAGTGGTTTTTGCCATACATTGACATGAATCAGCCGTGGGTTTACATGTGTTCCCCATCCTGAACACCCCTCCCACCTCCCTCCCCATCCCATCCCTCTGGGTCATCCCATTGCCCCAGCCCTGAGCATTTGTCTCATGCATCGAACCTGGAATGGTGTTCTGTTTCACATATGAAAATATACATGTTTCAATGCTATTCTCTCAGAACGTCCCACCCTCACCTTCTCCCTCAGAATCCGTAAGACTGTTCTATGCATCTGTATCTCTTTTTGGTCTCGCATATAGGGTTCTCATTACCATCTTTTAAATTCCATATATATGCATTAGTATACTGTATTGGTGTTTTTCTTTCTGGCTTACTTCACTCTGTATAATGGGCTCCAGTTTCATCCATCTGAATAGAACTGATTCAAATGTATTCTTTTTAATGGCTGAGTAATATTCCATTGTGTATATGTACCACAGCTTCCTTATCCATTTGTCTGATGATGGACATCTAGGTTGCTTCCATGTCCTGGCTATTATAAACAGTGCTGCGATGAACATTGGGGTACACGTCTCTTTCAATTCTGGTTTCCTTGGTGTGTATGCCCAGCAGTGGGATTGCTGGGTCATATGGCAGTTCTATTCCCAGTTTTTTAAGGAATCTCCACACTGTTCTCCATAGTGGCTGTACTAGTTTGCATTCCCACCAACAGTGTAAGAGGGTTCCCTTTTCTCCACACCCTCTCCAGCATTTATTGCTTGTAGACTTTTGGATAACAGCCATTCTAACTGGCATGAAATGGTACCTCATTGTGGTTTTGATTTGCATTTCTCTAATAATGAGTGATGTTGAGCATCTTTTCATGTGTTTGTTAGCCATCTGTATGTCTTCTTTGGAGAAATGTCTGTTTAGTTCTTTGGCCCATTTTTTGATTGGGTCGTTTCAGTTTTCATTTTCATTCCAATCCCAAAGAAAGGCTATGCCAAAGAATGTTCAAATTACCACACAATTGTACTCATTTCACACGCTAGCAAAGTAATGCTCAAAATTCTCCTAGCCCAGGCATCAACAGTATGTGAACAGAGAACTTCCAGATATTCAAGCTGGATTTCAAGCTGGGTTTAGAAAAGGCAGAGGAACCAGAGATCAAATTGTCAACATCCACTGGATCGTAGAAAAAGCAAGGGAATTCCAGAAAAACATCTACTTCTGCTTCACTGACTATGCTAAAGCCTTTGACTGTGTGGATCAGACAAACTGTGGAAAAATTCTTAAAGAGAAGGGAATACTAGACCACTTTACCTGACTCCTGAGAAATCTGTATGCAGGTCAAGAAGCAACAGTTAGAAACTGACATGCAACAATGGACTGGTTCCAAATTGGGAAAGAAGTACATCAAGGCTATATATTGTCACCCTGTTTATTTGACTTGTACTCGGAGTACATCATGTGAAATGCTGGGCTGGATGAAGCACTAGCTGCAATCAAGATTGCCAGGAGAAATATCAATAATCTCAGATATGCAGATGACACCACCCTTATGGCAGAAAGCGAAGAGGAACTAAAGAGCCTCTTGATGAAAGTGAAAGAGGAGAGTGAAGAAGCTGACAAACTCAACATTCAAAAAACAAAGATCATGGCATCTGGTCCCATCACTTCATGGCAAATAGATGGGGAAACAATGGAAACAGTGAGAGACTTTATTTTCTTGGGCTCGAAAATCACAGCAGATGGTGACTGCAGCCATGAAATTAAAAGATGCTTGCTCCTTGGAAGAAAAGCTATGACCAACCTAGACAGTATATTAAAAAACAGACATTACTTTGTCAACAAAGGTCTGTCTAGTCAAAGCTGTGGTTTTTCCAGTAGTCATGTGTGGATGTGAAAGTTGGACCATAAAGAAAACTTGAGTGCTGAAGAATTGATGCTTTTGAACTGTGGTGTTGGAGAAGACTGTTGATAGTCCCTTGGACTGCAAGGAGACCAAACCAGTCAATCCTCAAGGTAATCAGTCCTGAATATTCATTGAAAGGACTGATGCTTGAAGTTCCAATGCTTTGGCCACCTAATGTGAAGAGCTGACCTATTAGAAAATACCCTAATGCTGGGAGAAGATTGAAGGTAGGAGGAGAAAGTGACGTCAGAGGATGAGACGGTTGGATGGCATCATCAACTCGATGGACATGAGTTTGAGCAAGCTGCGGGAGTTGGTGATGGACAGGGAAGCCTGGCATGCTGAGGTCCATGGGGTCGCAAGGAGTCAGACACGGCTGAGCAACTGAACTGAACTGAATGCAACAAAGGGCAGGTAGTATTAACATCAAAAGTATTTTTGTGAATTAAAGAAAACCAGATATCTCAAGTTAAGGAATTTAGCATTTTTCTATGTGTGGGAAAATGCAAGAGTTTGGGCTCACTGAAATAATTCCTTTCATATGCATCTCAGCTATCTCAGGCCAGTATCCTGCTTTCCTCAGTACTCCTCACTGTTTCAGTTTCAGTTCAATCTCTGTCTTGTCCGACTCTTTGTGACCCCATGGACTGCAGCACACTAGGCTTCCCTGTCCATCACCAACTCCCAGAGCTTGCTCAAACTCATGTCCATCGAATTGGTGATGCCATCCAACCATCCCATCCTCTGTCCTACCCTTTTCCTCTTGCCTTCAATCTTTCCTGGCATCAGGGTCTTTTCCAATGAGTCAGTTCTTTGCATCAGGTGGCCAAAGTATTGGAGTTTCAGCTTCAGCATCAGTCATTCCAATGAATATTCAGGACTGATTTCCCTTAGGATGGACTGGTTGGATCTCCTTGAAGTCCAAGGGACTCTCAAGAGTCTTCTCCAACACCACATTTGAAAAGCATCAATTCTTCCATGCTCAACTTTCACATCCATACATGACCACTGGAAAAAACCATAGCTTTGACTAGACGGACCTTTGTTGGTAAAGTAATGTCTCTGCTTTTTAATATGTTGTCTACGTTGGTCATAGCTTTTCTTTCAAGGAGCAAGCGTCTTTTAATTTCATGGCTGCACTTACCATCTGCAGTGATTTTGGAGCCTCCCAAAATAAAGTCTAACACTGTTCCCATTGTTTTCCCATCTATTTGCCATGAAGTGATGGGACCAGATGCCATGATCTTAGTTTCTGAATGCTGAGTACTCACTAAAGAGCAGCTAAAGCCGGATCACAGGTATTATTTTCTTCCCAAATGCCCTGGAGAGCTGGAATCACTGATTACTGTGACATCCTTATTTGTTGATACGACAAGAAATGCTTCATTTCTCCTTTGTTTTAATTCTTGTTTGGAGAGAGGACTTCACTCTCCCTAGGAAGTAGAAGAGCCGATCCAGTCCCAGTCCAGGATGTGGGCATAATGGCTGATTCCTCGAAAGCGTTTGTACAAGGGAGCCTATGAGCGCTGCTCTCCACAGCAGAGTCTGCGAGAATTTCTGCGACCATCTGCTCAAGCTCACCTTACAAAGCAGTGAGAAAGCTCTACATCCCCATACCCTATCCCTGGAACCTCAACTCTAGAGCAGATGGAAAGAAGCAAAGCACGCATGCGAAGGGCGAAGCTGACGTCTAAGCTGGGCGGGTTCCTTGCAAGCAAGCAGAGGAAAGGTAGGAGCGTCAGCCTGGGTACTTGCCCTAGCGGGGCGGGGTTAGCCGGCGGGAAGGGGAAGCTGCGCAGGGCGCTGGGTCCTCGGCCATGGCTCACAGGCCGAAAAGAACGTTCCGGCCGCGCCGAGCAGACTCTAGTGACAGCGACGGCGCCCAGGAGACATTCGTTGAACCCGGGGCGACGGGGGAGCAGGCAGCCCGGGACCCTAAGGTGGAAGGGCCGCCGTCTGGAAGAGGCCACGCGGCGGTGACTGAACTGCTCCGCCGCGGCCGGGGCCGCCGCCGCGGCCGGGCCTGGGCTAGTTCCCGGCACGCCGCGAGAGCGGCTCCGCGCTTGGACGGATCCTCGGACGTCCCAGGTGACGCTGGGCAGCAGAGGGGGCGCCCGGAGGGGGGAGTGGGGAGGGTGAGGTAGAAGACCGCGGTGCTGTCTAAAGGTTTCTATAACGCGGTGCCTACCACAGCAGCGTTGAATCGCGGAGATGCGTGCCTGTGAACACTGGCCTGCTGCCTGCATGTCCATATTGGGCCGCTTGGGGGCGTAGAAAGAACCCTGCGCGGTTTGGGCTGTGTTTGTTTGCATCGTCAACTGAACCCTCACCAGTGACAGCTTAAAGTGTTACTCTTGATGCTTACGAAGAACCTAAATTGTCACCCAAGAGTTTAAAAATTCCTCATACTCTTAGGTAGGCGGAAGTGCTTTCTGAACCCAATTCTTTTTCTGGAAAACACTTAACCAAACCGGTACGCTGGGAAAACTTAGGTGACAGACTTTGGGACTTTTTTTTTTTTAATCGGTTATTTAAAGATAAGCATAGCAGTATGTGTCACTAACAGTAGATTGTGCTTCCCTTGTGGCTCAGCTGGTAAAGAATCCGTGCGCAATGCGGGAGACCTGAGTTAGATCCCTGGGTTGGGAAGATCTGGAGAAGGGAAGGGCTAACTCACCCCAGTATTCTGGCCTGGAGAATTCCATGGACTGTATAGTCAAGGGGTCGCAAAGAGTGGGACACGACTGTGCGACTTTCACTGATTGGTGACGCTATAGACCAATAAAGTGTTAAATGCAATGAAGCAATTTTGACGTACCTTTGCTTTCTTGAAAATAGGATTCAGGCAGCATAAAGTTGTTTACATGAGATGTGTTCTAGTTTGAATTGGAGTTTAATAAGAATATAGTTAGAAATAAAGCTATATAGTTAGAGTAAGAAATAAAAACACAGAAACAGACTTGGAAGGAACTTGTATAAGTGGGATCTTGAAGTATAAACACATTAACTTCTCACTCAGACACACATAAAAATATTTGAGATTATATTTCAGTCTAAAAGGAACTTCTAAAAATATTCCATCGTGAACTTAGTAGTAAAGTCTATAGAAGCAATCAGCCTCTCCAGGTAAATGGCACTTTTTACCTGCTTTATCTGCAATCTATGGCACGCCAGAATACATAACACCCAGGTTTAATGAATTGAGGTTAATCCCTGCCCTGTTAATATGAGTAGAATATCCAGTTTGTCACCTGTGGATAATGTCACCAGTAGAATGATAATTCAACATTTCTGATTTATCACAGGATGAAATACCGTGTAGAAAACAAACCTATGTTGCTAATATGTTACGTGCTTTTTTTTTCATTTTCAAGATGGTATAATTTCAATAAAGTATCTGTTAAAAAAATATATATAGTTTTTAGTTATATAGTCTTGAGGTAGGAATACTTTCACCCCAGTATTTTTAGTCCAGGTGATTTTGTTGATTTCTTAGTCATTGTTAATAATCACCTGTTTGTCTGAAGTTTTCATGATTTTTTTAATATTTTTGTGCTTTATGTAAGTCATCTGGTTAAACTTTGGTTCTCAAACTTTTTGTTCTTACCCTTTTGGTCTTAAAGTTTACTCTTTATACTCTTTAAGAATAATTAAAGATCCCAAAGAACCTTTGTTTCTGTGGATTGTATCTATAATGTTTATTGTTGTTCAATTGCTAAGTCATGTCTGATTCTTTTGTGATCCCAAGGACTATAGCCTTTCAGGCTTCCCTGTCCATAGGATTCTCCAGGCAAGAATACTGGAGTGGGTTGCCATTTCCTTCTCCAGGGTATCTTCTCGACCCAGGGATTAAGCTTGAGTCTCCTGCTTTGGCTGAGGATTCTTTACCACTGAGCCACCAGAAAGGAAGCCCCTATAAGGTTTACCGTATTAGAAATTAAGATATTCTTTTTTAAAGTTAACTCATTACATGTAAGTGTAAGAAACATTTTTGTGAAAAATAACTGTTTTCCAAAAAATAGTAAGAATGACATTGTTTTCAGTTTGCAAATGTCTTTAATGTCTGGCTTATCAGAAGACAGCTGAATTCTGAAAGCTGTCTCTGCCTTCAGTCTGTTGAAATATATTGTTTTGTTTGAACGTGTGAAGAAAACCACAGATAGGTGATTAAGAGTATTTAATAGCCTTTTTAGTTCTTTGAGGGTATTCTACTTTAGTATTACAAGGAAGCTCAAAAAGTAATAGGTTTTCAAAGGTTAGTTTGCAATGGATGTCAACTGAAAAAAAAACACACAATGTGAGAGTTGTGAGTTACGTTTTATTTGGGGCAAAAATGAGAACTGTAGCCCAAGAGACAGCATTTAATATAGCTCTGAGAAACTGCTCCAGAGATGTAGGGAAGAGGTCAGTATTATATATGGTTTTAGTGAAGAGAAGTTGTGCAGTCAAAAACACGTTTTAGCGGAGGCTTGCTGCTAGTCATGAGGAGCAAATGTCATCATTAATGATTTTAGTGCTTTTTAGATGTGAGGGGATGCAAGAACTGGGCTCATAAAATCTCCTGAAAATACCTGTCTGAAGGCCTGTTCTGCCAGTTTTCCCAAAGCACAGAGTGCCTCATTCCTGATCTCTACCCTGAACTCCTTTCAGGATGTATTGAAGATCAGTGCCTATAGTAGTTTGTGATTTAATCCTTGTACAGGCAGAAGGCAAGTGCCAATTTCTATGTGACATGTGGAAGCTGAAACCATATCATTTCGTTATGCTCAATTAGATTGCAATCCATCCGTGTGTTTTGCACTCTGAATGGATCTTTTATCCATGCATGATTGGTAGCATCTTCGTTCCCTAAGCAGGGTTCAAACCTGCACTCCCTTCATTGGAAGGCTCAGTCTTAGCCACTGGGCTGCCAGGGAAATCCCTAAGGAGCATTTTTAAGATAGAGTAGTTATTTATGCAATCTTAAATCTTGAGGTTATTCACAAATATTACAAAATAATTGTGAACCAACAAGTCCTTTTTGGTCAATAATACCATGAGTTCCTTTATGTTTTGCTCATTCAGTCCTGGTAACACTTCTATGGGGTGTTCTCTCTTACTGCTATCTTTGTTTATTGATTAATTGACTGTGTCCTTTCCAGAATCACACAGTGGAAATAGATTCATGATTTAGTTTGAGACTGCAGTGCCCATTATAGTACTTCTTACCACCAGCCTAAATCCAAGAGTTGTATTTCTCCATTTAGTAACTTTGTGATACAGGACATGTTATTTAGCCTTTCCAATCCCTAGTGTCCTCATCAGTAATAGCATTTACTTTATTGAATTGTGAGAATTAAATGAAATATATTTTATAAAACAGACTTCAGTATGCCTAGCACATAGCAAGTATACGTTAAGTGTTCTTTTATCTACTTATTTACTACCACTGTTCATCTTTTCTCTTTTAAATATTCCTTCATTTTTTTGTCATTTACTTTTTTCTCTTTTTGTTTTTTCCCTTCCCTCTTTTTGTTGAATTCTTTAATAGTATGTATTTCAAGTTATTTCACTAGTTAAGTAGATAATGCAAATAGGATATATTGTTGCATATTTATTAGACTGTTGATTTCAGAAAGGAAGTTAAAGAAAGGTCTACATATCTACTTTAAATATGTGGAGTAAAATTAAAACACTGTATTTTACATATGCTATGTGTTGTGTAGAATTTCAGTTATTGATTCCAACATCCTGAATCTTTCTTGTTATATTCAAAAAATGTCCTGTTAGAATCCAGAATGGTTGATCTTTCAGCCGATGAAGAGGATGGAGCACACCATTCTTCAGAAAGTAAAGATGATCAGAGTTCATCTCCCAACAGCTCTAGGACTCTGGAGGATGAGTTTTCATCAGTAGGTTGGTAATTTTTGTAATTTTGGTTAAGAATTTTATTTCTAATATTAGTATTTTTCTATACCAGTGATTCTTGTTTTTGATAAAACTCTAGTGAAGTATGGGGCAAGTAAGTTATTACTAATGATTGTCAAGGGACCAAAACTGGCTGTCATTTCCATTACATAACATGCCCAGGGTCAGATGGGCTTATAAGAGGCAGCACTAGGATTCCAACCTAGGGAATCTGCTGCAGAGCCTATATCCTTTTTTTGTTGTTTTTTCAGATTTATTTACTTATTTTATTTTATAATAGCAGTTGTTTTATTATGTCCCACAATTTTGTGGGTCAAGAATTTGGGCAGAGCTTAACAGAGAGAGATTAACTGTGTTCCATGTGGCATTAGCTGAGCAGTTTGACTGGGGCTAGGGAAGGGATCTTGCCTTATACATCTCAGGTTCAGCATAATGTTTACCTGAGCATAGTTAATGATCTATAAATGCTGAAAAAATTAATGATAGAGAGCTGAGTTCCACTCCTCTCTCTGCTTCTAAATAGCTGAGTTAGTCTAAAAGGATATTGAACTACTCTGGGCCCTGGCTGCCTCAGAGCCTGGATTCTTAACCATTGTGCTCTACTGAGAGATTCATGCCATCTTTCAGTGGCTGAAAGATGGTAAGAATTTGTCTGTGAGGATGTTTCAAGTACAAGATGCAGCATTATATAAAAACCTAGGGAAGATAACCAGAGTAATGTGCAGAGAGCTAAAAAGTAGTTGTTGGACTGAAAATGCTTGGTTAAGGTTTAAGAAAGAAGAAGAGAAAGAAAGTAAGGTACAGATTGAAGTCAGATAATCCAGGGTTTTGAGGAAACTACTGAAAACTTTATGCAAATAGATAACATGACCATTTTTGTGTCTTAAAAAGATAATTCCATTCAAGGGTTGGCAAATTACCACCTGTTTGCCAAATCTGGCCCACTATCTGCTTTTGTGAAGAAAGTTTTATTAAAGCCATGCTCATTCAATTGTGTATTGTCTGTGGCTGCTTTTGCACTACAGTGGCAGAGCTGAGAAGTCATAACAGAGACTTTATGGCCCAGAAAGCCAGAAATATTTCCTTGGCCTGCTCTAATTCAAGATTTTTAACTTCTCTTGTGCTGTGGACTCTCTTCAGTCTCATAAAGCCTAAGACTCCTTCTGAGCAAAACAAAATGTATAGCTTTATAAAGAAAACAAATTAATTTGAAATATAATTGTTAATATATATTTTTAAAGATTTGTAATATAGTAGCAAGTGCTCTATTAACATATGAAATAACAAGAACCAGAAGTTCTTGTAATTTTTTTTCTTATGCAAGTTCATTAAGCTACAGAAGTACTTAGTGATGAAGCCAGTATTAAGAATTGAAGTCTAGTAAACAAGTAAAGTTTTGTCCAGACTCTAGATACAGTGCTGTCCAGTGAAACTTTCTATGAAGGTCCAGTACATTATCCACTAGGTACACGTGGCTGTAAAATTCTTGAAATGTGGCTAGTGTGACTAAGGAACTGGATTTCTAGTTTGCTTAAATAGTCACATGTGGCTGTGGTTACTGTATTTAACATGCTGGTGTAGAAAATTGCAAATTAGACAGGGTAAGGCAGTACTTGTAAAGTGTTGGTAGCACTGGGAACCTAAGGAGAGAAGGCGGAGTTTGAAAATGTATTGGATAGTGTTTGATTATCATAGTCCCTAAGGTGTTATTGACAGATGAAAACTTGTCCTGTAAGGAACATTTTATTTTTTATTTTATTCTGGAGAGGAAAGAAGAAGAAATGAGATAAGTTTAAGGAAGTATAGAGAAGATACAGTGCATTTATTTTTGTTGTTGTTGTTGTTCAGATGATGTATCTATTAGAATGATCCAGTACTGGAATGTCTGCCTTGAGATATTCATTGTTGCAGAGACTGCTTACCAATGGGGCATAGTATTAACCTCTATTTTTTTAACTTGAAGTATAGTTGACTTACAACATTAGTTTCAGGTGTACAGCAAACTGACTGAGTTATATATATATTTTTCAGATTATTTTCGTATTATAGGTTACTGTAAGATATTGCATATAGTTCCCTGTGCTGTACAGTAAGTCTTTATTGCTTATCTGTTTTATATATAGTAGTTGTATGAATCTCATACTCCTAATTTATTTCTCCCTGACACCCTTTCCCCTCTGGTAAACATAAGTTTTTTTTCCTACGTCTGTGAGTCTTTTTTTTTTGTTCTATTCTTGCCTCCTTTGTCAAGATTGACAGTAGGTGTGTGGTTTTATTTCTGGGCTCTACTGTAGCTCTGTAGTGTTATCTGAAGCCTGTGAGTTATGCTTCCAGCTTTCTTCTTTATCCTCAGGATTGCTTTGGCAGTTCTTTTGTGGTTCCTTATAAATTTTAGGATTATTTGTTCTAGTTCTATGAAAAATGTCATCGGTAATTTGATAGAGATTGTATCAAATTTGAAGATTGCCTTGGATAATATCATCATTTTAGTAATATTAATTCTTCCAATTCAAGAGCATGTGATATCTTTCCCTTTCTTTGAATCATCTTCAATTTTCTGTATCAATGTTTTATAGTTCTTAGCATTTAGGTATTTTACCTCCTTAGTTAGAGTTCTCCCTAGGATTTTAAATGGGTTTGTTTACTTTCTGCCTCTGATATTTCACTGTTAGGGTAAAGAAATACAACAGATCTATGTATATTAATCTTGTAGGCTGGCTATCTTACTGAATTTATTTATTCTGATGGTTTTTATGTAGAATGTTTGGGGTTTTCCGTATAGAGTATTATTTCATCTATGCAAAATGATAACTTTATCTCTTCAATTCAAATTTGGATATGTTTCATTTCTTTTTCTTGTCTGATTACTGTGACTAGGACTGCCAAAACTATGTTGAATAGAAATGGTGAGTTATTTGTCTTTCTCTGCGTAACTTACTTCACTTAGTATGATAATCTCCAGGTCCATCCATGCTGCTTGCTGTAAATGGCATTATTTCTTTGTTTTAATAAATATCACAAATATCATATGATATTGCTTATATGCAGAACTAAAAAAATTATTCAAATGAGCTACTTACAAAACAGAAACAGACTCTCAAACTCAGAGAATGAACTTATGGATATCAGGGGGGAAGGTTGAGGGGGGTAGGTATAGATTGGAAGTTTGAGACTGGTGTGTATACACTGCTGTATTTAAAACAGATAATCAACGAGGACCTACTGAATAGCACAGGGAACTCTGCTCAATACTCTGTAATAACCTAAATGGGAAAAGAATTTGAAAAAGAATAGCTACATGTATATGTATAACTGAATCACTTCACTGTATATCTGAAACTAACAACATTGTTAATGAACTGTACCCCTATGTGAAAGTGTTAGTAGCTGTGTCATATCTGGCTCTTTGTGACTCCATGGACTGTAGCCCACCAGGCTCATCTGTCCATGGGATTCTCCAGGCAAGAATATTGGAGTGCATTGCCATTCCCTTCTCCAGGGGATCTTCCTGACCCAGGGATGGAACCCAGGTCTCCCACCTTGCAGGCAGATTCTACACCATCTGAGCCACCAGGGAAGCCCATACTCCTATATAAAATAATAAATGAGTATATAAGAAGCACAATTCTTAAGTTTCACTCCTTGAAGAAAAACCAAGTACACATAGCACTGTTGTGTAGAATTATTACATTTCTTTAAATATAAACAGGATTAAATCTTATGATTACTTTATGAGATAGTAATATGTTTTTCTCCTTTGGGGGCTTCCCAGGTGGCGCTAGTGGTAAAGAATCCACCTGCCAGTGCCGGAGATGTAAGAGACACAAGTTCGATTCCTGGGTTGGGGAGATCCCCTGGAGAAGGAAATGGCACTCCACTCTAGTTTTCTTACTGGGAGACTCTCATGGACAGAGGAGCCTACCAGGCTATAGTCCATAGGTCACAAGGAGTCAGACATGGCTAAGAATTTGAGCAAGAACTGTAGAACATATAGTCGTAGTCACCACCTTCAGCAGTGGTTTTGCATTGCTTAGTAGAGGCAAGATGATAGAATGTAAAAGCTTGGTCTTTGGAGTCAGGCAAGTACACAGAGCACTGTTGTGTAGAATTATTACATTTCTTGAAATATAAGCAGGATTAAATCTTTTGTGATTATTTTATGAAATGGTAATATTGTTTTTCTCCTTTGACCCAAGTTCTTCACAATGTATTAGAATAAATTCTGGATGTCTACTGACTAAGAAAAAAAAGATGGTAAGAATGGACATCCTTTTCTTATTCAGAACTTAGTGGAAAGACGTTCTTTTCCTCGTTGAGTATATTGTAGACTATGGGTTTGTCATAAATAGATTTTATTATATTGAGATACACCCCCTCCATACACCCTTTGGTGAGAGTTTTTATCATGAAAGGACACTGAAGTTTGTCGAATGCTTTTCATGCATCTTTTGAGATAATCATGTGATGTTTTTACTTTCCTTTTGTCAGTGTTGTGTATGACACTAATTTATTTTCACATATTGAACTATCCTTGTCACTCTAGGATGAATCCAACCTGATCATGGTGTGTAATCTTTTTTATGTATTGTTGGGTTTGATTTGCCAATATTTTGCTGAGGACTTTTATATCTATATTTATCAAAGATGTTGCACTGTAATTTTCTTTTTTTTTGGTAGTGTCTTTGTCTGATTTTGGTATCAGGGTGATGGTGGCCTTCATAGAATGAATTTGGGAGTGTTCCCTTCTCTTCAGTCTTTAGGAAGAGTTTGAGAGGGATAAGTTTAAGTTCCTCATTGTATGTTTGGTAGAATTTCCTGGTAAAGCTGTCAGGTCCTGGGTCTTCATTTATATGGAGTTTTTTTTTAATTACTGACTCTGTTTCACTTCTAGTGATTGGTCTGTTCAAAATATCTGTGTCTTTTTTTATTCAGTTTTGGTAGGCTGTAATGTTTTAGAAACGTGTTCATTCCTTCTTGGTTGTCGAATTTGTTGGCATATAATTGTTCCTAGTATTGTTATGATTTTTTGTATTTCTGTGGTATCAGTGTTATTTCTCCTCTTTCATTTCTTATTTTGTTGATCTGGTTCCTCTCTCTTCTTGGTGAACCTGGCTAGAGGTTTGTCAATTTTGTTCATCTTTTCAAAAAGCCAACTCTTGGTTTTTATTGATCTTTTTATTGTTCTTTTGATCTCTGTTTTATCTATATCCTCTCTAATCTTTATCATTTCCTTTCTTCTGCTGACTTTGTTGTTCAATCGCTAAGTCATGTCTGACTCTTTGTGGCTCTGTGGACTGTAGCCCACCAGGCTCCTCTGTCCATGGGATTCCCCAGGCAAGAACACTGGAGTGGGTTGCCATTTCCTTCTCCATCTGCTGACTTTGGGTTTTGTTTTTTCTTTTTCTAATGTTTTTAGGTGTTAGGTTAGGTTGTTTATGTGAGATTTTTCTTGTTTCTAGAGGGAAGACCACATCACTGTGAACCTAGCCCCCCAGAACTACTTCTGCTGTATCCCATAAATTTCACATGGTTATGTTTTCATTGTGATTTGTTTCGAGGTATTTTTGACTTTTAGTTCATTGTTGACCCATTGGATTTTTAGTAGCATGTAGTTTAGTCTCCATGTGTTTGCTCTTTTCCCATTTTTCTTTCTGTGGTTGATTTCTACTTTTTTTCCCTAGAGATTTTTTTTGATGTGAATTCTTTTCTTTTAGTTCATCTGTCACCTTACTGGATTGTCCAATGATGTCAGTGAAGTATTAAAGTCTCTTACTGTTATGTATTCCTGTCAGTTTGTAACTTTACATCTGTTATTAGGTTGGCAGAAAAGTAATTGTGGTTTTACATTGTTGAACTTGGCCATTTGATATTGGAATACATTCTGAAATAAATGTGGTTATGTTACACATCATTTTATTGCACATTTCTTGCTTTGTGTTTTTTTTGCTAATGAGTTACTGCTTGCTGCTTATTTTGTATTTATTTTAGACTATAGAAATGATGCTTATAGACAAAAAACATTTGAGTGATTTTTTTTAAACGAGTTAAAAATGGGTCATAAAGCAACTTGCAAAATCAGTAGTGCATTTGGCTGAGGAACTGCTAACAAACATACAATGCAGTGGTGGTTCAAGAAGTTTTGCAAAGGAGACAAGTGCCTTTAAGATCAGGAGGGTAGTGCCCAGCCATTAGAAGTTGACAATGACCAATTGAGAGCAATCATCGAAGCTGATCCTTTTAACAGCTGCACAGGAAGTTGCAGAAGAACTCAGTGTCAGCCATTCTACAGTCATTTGGCATCTGAAGCAAATTGGAAAGGTGAAAAAGCTCAATAAGTGGGTGCCTCATGAGCTGGCTGAAAATCAAAGACATCTTGATTTTGAAGTGTCATTTTCTCTTATTCTGTATAACAACAGCGAACCATTTCTCAGACTGTGATGTGCAACGTAAAGTGGATTTTATACAAAAACTGGTGGTGACCAGCTCAATGGTTGGACTGAGAAGAAGCTCCAAAGCACTTCCCAAGGTCAAAATTGCATCAAAAAAAGGTCATGGTCACTGTTTGGTGGTCTGCTCTCAGTTTAAACACTATGGCTTTCTGAGTCCCAGCAAAACCATTACATCTGAGAAGTATGCTCAACAAATTGTAAGCTGTACCAAAAACGGCAGTGCTTGCATCTGACATTGGTCAACAGAATGTGCCCAGTTCTTCTCCATGAAAACACCTGACTACAATGCATAACCGGCACTTCAAAAGTTGAACGAATTGGGCTATGAAATTTTGCCTCATCTGCCATATTCACCCAACCTCTCACCAACTGACTACCACTTCTTCAAGCATCTCGACAACTTTTTGCAGGAAAAATGCTTCCACAACCAGCAGGAGGCAGAAAATGCTTTCCAAGAGCTTATTGAATCCCAAAGGATGGATTTCTATGCTTCAGGAATAAACAAACTTATTTTTTTATTGGCAAAAATGTGTTGAGTGAGACAAGTTCTTATTTTGTTTAATAAAGATATGTTTGAGCCTCGTTATAATGATCTAAAATTCATGATCCAAAACTGCTCAGTTAACTTTTGTACCAACCTAATAGTATTTGCTTTATATATTTAGGTGATCCTAGATTGGGTGTATATATGTTAATGTAAATCCTCTTCTAGTATTGATTTCTTTGTTATTATAGAGTGCCCTTTGTCTTTCTTTATAGCCTGTGTTTTAAAGTCTGTTTTGTCTGATCTGAGTACTGCTACTACCACTTTCTCATCATTTTCGTTTGCATATCTTTTTCTATCTCCTCATTTTCTATCTGTGTTTTTCACGCTGAAGTGAGTCTCTGATAGAGTATTGTAGGTTCTTGTTTTTTTATGCAGCCTGCCACTCTTTATTTGGAGCATTTAGTCCATTGACTTTCAAAGTAAAATTACTGATAGTATGTATTTGTTGCCATCTAAAACCTTGTTTTCGTACTTGTTTTCTGTTTCTTCTTTTTGTTTTTCCTTTTGTGGTGTGATGGTTTTCTTTTGTATTTTGCTTGAGTTCCTTTCTTTTTTGGTTTTTATGAATCTATTCTATGTTTTTAATTTGTGATTACTATGGGTTCAAATATTGATATGTTGACCCATAACTATATCAACTTGCTTTAAAGTGATAGGCATACAAGTCAAATATGTTGTAAAAAAATTTACATTTTTATAGTTTCTTCCCCTGCATTTAAAATTTTGATCTCATATTTTACATCTTCATGCTTATTCTTTTTCTGTTCATTGTAGTTGTAATTGCTTTTACAAGAATATTTTTTTAATCTATGAAGTACATAGATTATTTAAGTGATCGTCAATCCTCTTATATATTTGGTGTCCCATTGTGATTTTCCCTTTCCTATAGATTCTTGTTTCTCTCTTATTTAGAGATCTTTCAATATTTCTTTTAGGGTAGGTTTCATAATACTGAATTCTTATAGTTTTTACCTGTCTGAGAAATTCTTTATCTCTCCTTCTATTCTAAATGATAATCTTGCCGGGTAGAGTATCCAGGGGCTTCCCTGGTGGCTCCGATGGTACAGAAGCCTCCTGCAATGGAGGAGACCTGGGTTTGACCCTTGGTTTGGGAAGATCCCTTGGTTGAATAAATGGCAACCCACTCTAGTATTCTTGCCTGGAGAATCCCCATGGACAGAGGAGCCTGGAGGGCTATAGTCCATGGGGTCACAAAGAGTCAGACACGACTGAGCAACTAAGCACAGCACAGAGTATCCAAGGTAGCAGGGTTTTCCCTTTCAGGACTTTGAATATATCATGCCAGTCCTTCTGGCATGCAGAGTTTCTACAGAGAAATCAATTGATAGCCTTATGGTGGCTCCCTTATAATTAACTCTTTGTTTTTCTCTTGCTGCCTTTAGAAATCACTTTAACTTTTGCCATTTTAATTATGATGTGTATCTTGGTGTGAGTCTCTTTTCATCTTATTTGGGACCCCTCTGTGCTTCCTGTGCCTGGTTATCTGTTTCTTCTTCAAGGCTTGGGAAGTTTTCACCCATAATTTCTTCAAATATATTTTCAGTCCCCTTTTCTCTCTCTTCTCCTTGTGGAACCCCATTATTCATAGATGAGCATGCTTCATATTATCCCGTATATCATATATGTTGCTTTCATATTTTTTTCATTTGTCTTTCTGTCTGCTATTCTGGTTGAGTGATTTCCATTATTCTGTCTTCCAAATCATTATGTGTTCTGTGTTATTTAGTCTGCTATTCATTTTAATCTCAGTAATTGAGTTGTCTAATTTTGATTGGTTCATCTTCATAGTTTCTAGTTTATTGTTATAGTGATCTGCATTTCTATGGATAATATTTCTTAATTCTTTTAGAATTTTTATTACCTTTTTGAACTCAATGCCTGTTGACTGATGAGGTCTGTTTCATTATCTGTTCTTTCATGGATTTCTTCTTGTTCTTTTAATTAAGGGTAATTTCTCTGCTTTTTCATTTTACTTTATGTGTCTCTGAATTTAGGAGAAACATTTACCTACAGTGGTCTTGAAGGGGTGTTTTTATGTGGGGCTGTCCTTGTGTAGACCATGTGAGTCAGATATTTTTTGTGTGTGGGCTGCTTTTGGTATGGGTGCCAGGCACATCTTTCCTCAGCATTTGCTGGCCATTACCCCTTTGACATGCAGTGTGATTGGTGTCATAGTGTCCAGAACCTGGACTCGGTGGCGGGCAGGGCCTCTTCTTTTCTCTGAGTCTATCACAGCTCTGTTAGGGGCAGGCTCGGCTCACAGTATTGAAGTAAAAGCCCTGGAAGTTGTGTTTGATCAGACTTGAGTGCATGCCCTGCCCCAAAAGAGGTGACCTGATGCAAGTGGGGCCTGTGTGGTCACAGTGAAGCTGTGTGCTGCCCATGCAGGCATCTGCAGTTCCACTTAGACACAGTTTAATTCACATCTCTTTCTCCATTGTGTTCATTCCAGACCTAGTGGTAGGCTCTGTTGTGGAGTGGGTCTAGAGTCTGGGGCACTGTGGCTGTAGGATCGAGGTGGTTGTGCTGTTGGGCTGGGCTGCCTCTGTCTCAGATGTCTCCCAGGACCTATCTACCCTAATTTGAGCTCCATGCTGAGGTGTGGAGTGGGCAGGGCTGGAACACTCCTGCTTGGAAATGAACCACTGCATGTTCCTGCCCAAGGCCTTTCCACTGAGCCTCAGCATCCAGCCACCGTGCGTTTCTGTGTGCATAGCCAGACTCACCCCCTTCCATGTGTACATTGACAATGGGCTATGTGATTCAGTCAGGACCACAGCCCAGACCCTCAAGACTGTCTCCACAGAAGTAAATGGTGTTCTCTCCCAGGTTCTATTTGCACTTAGCGTATTTGTATTTGTGGCCCTACTTGGTGCATGCTTCTGATTGGGAAGTAAGGTGAGGCTTGGGAAGAACAGTGGGAGAGCAGCCATCAGCACTAGTTCCTTTTCACCCTTACTGTTAGCAAGTCAGCATGCCTGCACTCTAATAAAATCTAGGCTTCTCCAGCCCCTCTCTGTCCCAACAGATTTCTCAGCTGGCAGGGGTACTCCCCAGACAAGAGTCTGCCAGTGTGGACCTTCTCTCTTACATGTGTCTCCCAAGGACATAAGCCTTGTCATAATGCCCCCTTTTTTTCCTGTCCTACCCAGTTACATGGAGATTCTTCTTGCAGCTTTGGTTGTATAGATTTGCTAGTTTCCAGTTGGTTTTCTGTGAGAATTGTTCTGCTTGTAGATGTGTATTTGATGTGTTTGTGGGGAGAGATGAGCTCCTACTCTGCCATCTTGATCACCCTCCTAACTGCTACTTTTAGTTCAGATGATATATGTGAAAATTATTTATGAGTTATAAATCTGTAAGAATATGATGTTTTTATTATTATAAAGCAATATACTAGCATTATTAATTCATCTTATGTCTGAACAGCATCTGCTATGTGGGAACCCTTGAGCTAGGTGTTAGATATAGACAGGACAGGATGGAATAGTCTTCCTTGAGCTTTTATTTCTCTATTGTAGCTTGAGAGAGGATTAGCTTTATATAACACTAGTTTTCTGACTATTTAGTCCACTGCTTGTAATTTATTGATTAAACCCCATTAAGTCACTGATAGGTGAAAGTGAAAGTGTTACTTCACTCAGTTGTGTTTACCTCTTTGCAGTTCCATGGACTATAACCTGCCAGGCTTCTCTGTCCATAGAGTTCTCCAGGCAAGAATACTGGAGTGGGTTGCCATTTCCTTCTCCAACGGAATCTTCCTAACCCAGGGATCAAACTCTGGTCTCCTGCATTGCATGCAGGTTCTTTACCATCTGAGCCACCGGGGGAGAGACTGATAGATGAATCACTTCCAGCTCAAGGATTTTTGTTTCTGTATTCATGCACTTGAGTGTTTGAACCTAGGTGTATCATTATAACCCTGGTTCAGTTCAGTTCAGTCGCTCAGTCATGTCCAACTCTTTGCGACCCCATGAAACGCAGCATGCCAGGCCTCCCTGTCCATCACCAACTCTCGGAGTTAACCCAAACTCATGTCCATCGAGTCAGTGATGCCATCCAACCATCTCATCCTCTGTCATCCCCTTCTCCTCCTGCCTTCAATCTTTCGCAACACCAGGGTCTTTTCAGATGAGTCAGTTCTTTGCATCAGGTGGCCAAAGTATTGAAGTTTCAGCTTCAACATCAGTCCTTCCGATGAACACCCAGCTCTGATTTCCTTTAGGATGGACTGGTTGGATCTCCTTGCAGTCCAAGGGACTCTCAAGAGTCTTCTCCAACACCACAGTTCAAAAGAATCAGTTCTTCTGCACTCAGCTTTCATTATACTCCAACTCTCACATCCATACATGACTACTGGAAAAACCATAGCCTTGACTAGACGGAGCTAGTCTTTGTTGACAAAGTAATGTCTGCTTTTTAATATGCTGTCTAGGTTGGTCATAACTTTCCTTCCAAGGAGTAAGCATCTTTTAATTTCATGGGTGCAATCACCATCTGCAGTGATTCTGGAGCCCCAAAAAATAAAGTCAGCCACTGTTTCCACTGTTTCCCCATCTATTTGCCACGAAGTGATGGGACCGGATGCCATGATCTTAGTATTCTGAATGTTGAGCTTTAAGCCAACATTTCCACTCTCCTCTTTCACTTTCATCAAGAGGCTCTTTAGTTCTTCTTCACTTTCTGCCACAAGGGTGGTGTCATCTGCATATCTGAGGTAATTGATATTTCTCCTGGCAAACTTGATTCCAGCCTGTGCTTCCTCCAGCCCAGCATTTCTCATGATGTACTCTGCATAGAAGTTAAATAAGCAGGGTGACAATATACAGCCTTGACGAACTCCTTTTCCTATTTGGAACCAGTCTGTTGTTCCATGTCCAGTTCTAACTGTTGCTTCCTGACCTGCATACAGGTTTCTTAAGAGGCATGTCAGATGGTCTGGTATTCCCATCTCTTTCAGAATTTTCCATAGTTTATTGTGATCCACAGAGTCAAAGGCTTTGGTATAGTCGATAAAGCAGAAATAGATGTTTTTCTGGAACTCTCTTGCTTTTTCAATCATCCAGCAAATGTTGGCAATTTGATCTCTGGTTCCTCTGCCTTTTCTAAAACCAGCTTGAACATCTGGAAGTTCACGATTCACATGTTGCTGAAGCCTGGTAGAACATTAAAATCTCCTAGGGAGCTATAAAGATTGGGAAAGTTTGAAGGCAGGAGGAGAAGGGGTTGACAGAGGATGAGATGGTTGGATGGCATCACCGTTGATGAGTTTGAGCAAGCTCCAGGAGTTGGTGATGGACAGGGAAGCCTGGCATGCTGCAGTCCATGTTGCAAAGAGTCCAGTTGCAAAGAGTTGGACACAACTGAGCGACTGAACTGAGGGAGCTATAAAACATACCGCTGCTCAACTTTGTCTCAGGTCAACTGAATTTAGATCCCATGTTTTGGATGGGAGCCTAGTTATCAGATTATCAACCTTCTAGGTTGGTGGTTCTAATCTGTAGCCAAGGTCAGAAAATGCTAACATTATCCTGAGTGTTTTGAGAAGTTGAAGAGACACCTGCATCATTTTCCTGGTACTATTTTACAAAAAATTCTAGTCAAGTAAATCACTTGATTTGCTTCTCCTTATTTTTAATGAGCATGTTGGTTTCTAGTGTTCACCACTTACTGCTTCATAATTAAACAACCACTTCATGATTTTCTTAGTTCTGGTGTCAAGTATATTCTGTAATTTCTAACAACTGTTTCTCTTTATCTGTTTCAAAAATTAAAGTGTTTTTCACCATGACCAAGTGGGTTTTATTACAGGGATGCAAGGATTCTTCAATATTCACAAATCAATCAATGTATTACACCATATTAATAACTTGAAAGATAAAAACCATATGATTATGTCAATAGATGGAGAAAAAGCCTTTGACAAAATTCAGTATCCATTTATGATGAAAAGTCTCCAGAAAGCAGGTATAGAAGGAACATACCTCAATATAATAAAAGCCATACACAACAAACCCACAGCAAACATTATCCTCAATGGCGAAAAATTGAAAGTGTTTCCTCTAAAATCAGGAACAAGACAACGGTGCCCACTCTCACCACTACTATTTGACATAGTTTTGGAAGGCCTAGTCACAGCAATCAGAGAAGAAAAAGAAATAAAAGGAATCCAGATTGGAAAAGAAGTGAAACTTTGACTGTTTGCAGATGACATGATCCTCTATATAGAAAACCTTAAAGATGCCACCAGAAAATTACTAGGACTAATCAATGAATATAGTAAAGTTGCAGGATATAAAATTAATACGCAGAAATCCCTTGCATTCCTATACACCAACAATGAAAAATCAGGAAGAGAAATTGAAGAAACAATCCCATTCACCATTGCACTGAAAAGAATAAAATACTTAGGAATAAATTTACCTACAGAAACAAAAGACCTGTATATAGAAAACTATAAAACACTGATGAAAGAAATCAAAGATTACACAAATAGATGGGAAAACATACCATGTTCATGGATTGGAAGAATCAATATAGTGAAAATGAGTATACTACCCAAAGCAATCTATAGAGTCAATGTAGTCCCCATCAAACTACCAATGGCATTTTTCACAGAACTAGAACAAATAATTTCACAATTTGTATGGAAACACAAAAAACCTCAAATAGCCAAAGCAATCTTGAGAAGGAAGAATGGAACTGGAGCAATCAACCTCCCTGACTTCAGACTATACCCCAAAGTTACAGTCATCAAGAGAGTATGGTGCTGGCACAAAGACAAAAATATAGATCAGTGGAACAAAATAGAAAGCCTAGAGATAAATCCACGCACTTATGGACACCTTATCTTTGACGAAGGAGGCAAATATATACAATGGAGAAAAGATAATCTCTTCAACAAGTGGTGCTGAGAAAACTGGTCAACCATGTGTAAAAGAATGAAACTAGAACACTTTCTACCAGCATACACAAAAATAAACTCAAAATTGATTAAAGATCTAAATATAAGACCAAAAACTATAAAACTCTAGAGGAAAGCATAGACAAAACACTCTGACATAAATCACAGCAAGATCCTCTATGACCCACCTCCCAGAGTAATGGAAATAAAACCAAAAATAAATGGGACCTAATTAAACTTGAAAGCTTTTGCACAATGAAGGAAACTATAAGCAAGGTGAAAAGATAGCCTTCAGAATGGGAGAAAATAATTGCAATTGAAACAGCTGACGAAGAATTAATCTCCAAAATACACAAGCAGCTCATGCAGCTCAATACCAGAAAAATGAGCAACCCAATCAAAAAAGTGAGCAAAAGAACTAAACAGAACATTTCTCCAAAGAAGACATGAATTCAGTTCAGTTCAGTCGCTCAGTCATGTCCAACTCTTTGCAACCCCATGGACCGCAGCACACCAAGCTTCCCTGTGCATCACCAGCTCCTGGAGCTTGCTCAGACTCATGTCCATCGAGTTGATGATGCCATCCAACCATCTCATCCTCTGTCATCCCCTTCTCCTCCTGCCTTCAATCTTTCCCAGCCTCAGGGTCTTTTTCAATGAGTCAGTTCTTTGCATCAGGTGGCCAAAGTATTGGAGCTTCATCATCAGTCCTTCCAACGTATATTCAGCACTGATTTCCTTTAGGATTGACTCATTTGATCTCCTTGTAGTTCAAGGACTCTACAGATGGCTGGTGAACATATGAAAACATGTTTAACATCACTCATTATTAGAGAAATGCAAGTCAAAACCACAATGAAACGTCATCTCACGCCAGTCAGAACGGCTGTCATCAAAAAGTCTACAAACAATAAATGCTGGAGAGGGTGTGGAGAAAAGGGAACTCTCTTACACTGTTGGTGGGAATGCAAACTCATACACCCACTATGGAGAACAGTGTGAAGATTCCTTAAAAACCTGGGAATAGAACTGCCATACAACCTAGAGTCCCATTGCTGGCATACACACTGAGGAAACCAGAATTGAAAGAGACCCATTGTACCCCAGTGTTCATTGCAGCACTATGTACAATAACTGGGACATTGAAGCAACCTAGATGTCCACTGGCAGATGAATGGATAAGGAAGTTGTGATATGTATACACAATGGAATATTTCTCAGCTATAAAAAGCAACACATTTGAGTCAGTTCTAATGAGGTGAATGAAACCGGAGCCTGTTATACAAAATGAAGTAAGTCAGAAGGAGAAACACAAATCCTGCATATTAACACATATATATGGAATTTGGAATGACAGTAGTGACAATCCTACATTCAAGGCAGCAAAAAAGACACAGATGTAAAGAACAGACTTTTGGACTATGTGGGAGAAGGCGAGGTGGGATGCTTTGAGAGAATGGTATTGAAACATGTATATTATCCTATGTGAAATAGATGACCAGTGCAAGTTCAATGCATGAAACAGAGTACCCAAAGCCAGTACTCTGGGACAACCCAGAGGGATAGGGTAGGGAGAGAGGTGGGAGCAGGGTTCCGGGTGGGGGGACACATGTATACCCATGGCTGATTCATGTTGATGTATGGGAAAAGCCATCACAATATTGTAATTATCCTCCAATTAAAATAATTTATTAAAAGATAGAGTATTTCTATATCTCCAGTTATATGACATCCTTTTATTTCTCAAAGAATTTGGACTAATTTGTGAAAAAAATTAGAAAATTTTACTCAGTGACTTGGTATTCCTGTTAATATTTTGAAGTGCTAGAAATTATTATTTCCCTTTCCATTTTGTTTACCTTAAGAAACCGTTTGCTTCCTGAGTGTAAAGATAAATTTCAACTTTGATCGTGCATAAAGAAACTTATTTTGAGTTGAAAGAGTTGATATCAATGAAGTTTGTACTGAATAAAATAAAAAATAAAATAAGGCTCTATTAAAAGATGTTGTCCTTTAAATATTTTAATCCTGGTAAATAACCTGATTATTTCTTTTATACTTTTTAACTTATATTTGTTTATATGAGAATTACTGCAGGCCCTTGAGCCTGATCTGAATGTGTGCTGGGTTTTAGTCTGTGTCTCACTCCCTGTGCGCCTGGATGCCCAATGTCTAGGGGCGGGTCACAGTAGGCTGTCCCTCGTACTTTATGTCAGACTGCTCTCCACCCGTCATTCTGCTCTCCACGCTCCATGAGTAACTCCATGCTCAGTCCTCTTCACATCCCTACCCGGGTAATCTCTGGAAAGGAGAAGTAGCTAGCCCTCAACAAAAAGTCAGCAACAACATCTGATGAATAAGAAAGATAAAAGATTAATTGGAGTTGTTTTAGTTTATTTTCTGATGCTTCTAGATTTGCTTCATTTCCTTATATTTAATCTCTATCAAAATATCTTCCATTATTGATGCAGATTTTAAATCATTTAGTTTTATCAAAATAATGAAAAAATTGGAAAAATGGTGTTTTTCCTTTAATTATGAGGAATATTTCTTTCTTTTGCTATTTTGTTTTCGATATCCTCCTCTTTGTTTCTTTCAGTAAATATCCCTGATGCACCTTTTATTCAAACAACCTACGGAAAATGCAAATTGGCCAGGGCCCAAGAGGACTATATTTCTTTGGATGTAAAACATGCCTTCACCAACTCTGGTATGAAGAAAAACAGTGAAGATTCTGAAAGTGAGCCTGATGATTTTAAAGATATAATGCCATTTACCCCAAAGCCTCAAACGCTTAGACAAAGAATGGCTGAAGAAACAAGTACGTATTTAATTTATTTATAGTATATGAATATTAAGGCATTTTTCAGTAGAATATATTATGGTAAGTATATCCATAAAAACATAATGTAGTATCTCCTATTCTAAAATGTTTTCAGTTTTTTTTTTTTATACCAATATCACTGACACCATGGCTTCTAAAATATTTTACATGTCTGTATCAAAATGTTGTCAAAGGGTGCAATAATGTTCACTGTTATCTGATCTCCACTTGATTGTTTTTGACAGGTTAAAAAATTTCTAGAGTTTTTGATAAAATATTTTTAATATTGAAGACTTCCATTGTCACCTTTATAAGATTTTTTAACATGGAAGCATCTATATGGATTTTAGGTGTCATATATTAAAATCGTCCATGCTCTAGTAAAAAGTTTTCCTCAACCAATAATCATTAGGTCTCAAAGAATATTTTCACATTTCTCATTTATTAAGAAGAATATTTTACCAAATTTTTGTCACCTAAGATAATACCATTTCTGAATGGTATTTTGGTTCCTGTTAACCCAGAAATTATTTTTGATACATATTTAGATTCTCAGGCATAATTGAGAATCTCTGATAAAACCAGGTGTTTCGTTTTTTCCCAAGCTTTTTCATAAGTGAGCCCACCATGTTTTCAGTGAGACAGTGTGGTGATAAGTGCAGATTTTGAAGTCAAATTGCTTGAATCAAGGCCAGGTTTCAACACAGTCCTTTGATATAGGGCTATGTTATATAACCTTCTGATATCTAAATTTCTTTGTTTATAAAGAGAGGATACTAATAGTGCCTTCCTCCCAGAATTAGGTATTGGGAAGAAAAAGTTAACACATGAAAAGTGCTGCTATAGGCTCCTGAATTGCTGATTGCTGCTGCTATTAGAATGGCTCAGACAGTAAGGAATCCACCTGCAGTGCAGTGGACTTGGGTTCGATCCCTGGGTTGGAAAATCCCCTGGAGAAGGGAACCCACTCCAGTATTCTTGCTTGGAGAATTCCATGGACAGAGGAGCCTAGCAGGTTACAGTCCATGGGGTCACAAAGAGTCAGACACGACTATGCAACTTTTCACTTCAGTTTAATTAGAATGGAAAAATATGGAATATTTATACATCAACTTTTTTTTCTAGCAGCTAGAAATGAAGAAACAAGTGACGATAGTCAAGATGAAAAAAATCAAGATATTTGGGAGCAGCAGCAGATGAGGAAAGCTGTTAAAATCACAAAGGTAGAAATTTTTTATACCATATGTATTAGTTTCATTCCATATGTATTTGTGGTAACAAATTACCACAAACTCGATGGCTTAAAACAACAGACATTTATTCTCTCACAGTTGTTGAGGTTAGAAGTCTCAATTCAAGGTATTGGTAGGATTGTGCTCCTTTTGAAGTCCCTGGGGAAGAATTCTTTTTCCCCCCTTTTCTTTTTTTTCTTTTTTAAATTGAAGTAAAATTGACATACAGTATTTTGTTAGTTTCAGGTGTACAAAACAGTGATTGACTTTTAAATACATGATGAAATAAATCACCATAAGTCTAGTAGCCGTCTTTCACCGTGCAAAATTATTACAGTGTAATTGACTATGTTCCTTAAGCTGTATGTTACATCAGGAATCCCCAGCCTCTGGACCATGGACTAATACCCTCTATCAGATCAATGGCAGTGTTAAATTACGAATAAAGTGCACAATAAATGTAATATGCTTGAATCATCCTGAAACTATCCCCCACACTCCTGATCTGTGGAAAAATCGTTTTCCACAAAATCCTTCCATGGTGCTAAATAGATTGGGGACTACTGTATTACATCCCTGTGACTTATTTATTTTATAACTGGAAATTTGAACCTCTTAATTCGCTTCACTTATTTCCCCCTCCCCTTGGGCAACCACCAGTGTGTTCTTCGTATCTATAAGTTGTCTGTTTGTTTTGTTTTGTTTATTAGAGTCCACATATAAGTGAGATCAAAGAGATTGTCTTTGTCTTTTTACTCTTAGCATAATACTCTGTATGTCCATCCATGTTGTGGCAAATGGCATGATGTCATTCTTTTCTATGGCTGAATAACATTCCATTGTTATACACACACACACACACACACACACATATATATGAGACTTATCCAATGGCTCATTGGGTAAAGAATCTTCCTGCAGTGCTGGAGACACAGTAGATGTGGGTTTGATCTGTGGGTCAGGAAGATCCCCTGGGGAAGGAAATGGCCACCCACTCCAGTATTCTTGCCTGGGAAATCCCATGGACAGATGAGCCTGGTGGGTTACACTTCATGATGGAGTCACAAGAGTTGGAAACAACTTAGCGACTAAACCACCACCACTGACTTTTCCTCACTGTATGTTCTTGCCTTCTTTGGTATAGAGTCAGTTGAGTTTAGTTCAATCACTCAGTCGTGTCTGACTCTTTGCGACCCCATGGACTATACAGTCCGTGGAATTCTCCAGGCCAGAATACTGGAGTAGGTAGCCTTTCCCTTTTCCAGGGGATCTTCCCAACCCAGAGATTGAACCAAGGTCTCCTGCATTGCAGGCAGATTCTTTACCAGCTGAGCTACAAGGGAAGCCCAACTTGTGGTTACCCATACTGTATTCAAGTATGTTAACCTATTACTGTATCTACTTCCTTTAGGCTGAATAGTTATATGTCCTCAAACACATTCTAAAATTTAAAAATCTACGTATTTTTATTTTCCAACTCGGCATTTTATGATATTGATGTCCTCTTTTACATCTTCATGTTTATGCTTTTACTGTTCATTTTGTTTATCATTGCTTTCATAAAAAATGTTTTTGTGAAATTTAATTTGATCTGTATACTGGCTCATTTCAGTGATTCCCTTTCCGTTTTGGATTTTCTCTTTTTTCTCTTTTCTATAGATTATTGCTTCTTTGCTAGGATAGATTAATATTGCTGTTATTCTTTTAGTTTTTTCTCTTCTGAGAAATTCTCTCTCTTTCTCCTATTCTCAACGATAATCTTGATGTGTAGAGTATGCTAAGTTGCATGTTTTTTTCCTTTCTGGACTTTGAATGTATTTTGCCACTCCCTTCTAGCCTGCAACATTTTCTATAGAGAAATCAGTTAATAGCCTTATGAGGGTTCCCTTGTAATTAACTCTTCATTTTTCTCATGCGGCGTTTAGAATCCTCTCTTTATCTTTAACTTTTGCCACTTTAATGATAATATGTCTTGGTGTATGTCTGCTTGAGTTCATCTTGTTTGAGACCATGTGCTTCTTATGGGCTTCCCAGGTGGCTCAGTGGGTAAAGAATCTGTCTGCAATGCAGGAGATGCAGGTTCAATCCCTGGGTTAGGAAGATTCCCTGGAAGAGGACATGGTGACCCACTCCAGTGTTCTTGCCTGGAGAATTCCATGGACAGAGTAGCCTGGCAGGCTACATTTTGTGGGGTTCCAAAGAGTCGGACATGACTAAAGTGACTGCTGTGCTTCCTAGCGATTCATGGGGTCGCAGAGAGTCGGACACGACTGAGTGACTGAACTGAACTGAACTGATACCTAGATATCTGTTTCCTTGTTTAAGTTTGGGAAGTTTTCAGCCATAATTTCTTGAAATGCATTTTCTATCCCCTTCTCCCCTTCTTCCTTTTTCCAGTTATGCATAGATTGGCATTCTTTATATTATCCCATAATTCTCACATTGCTTTCAATTTCTTCATTTGGTTTTCTGTCTGCTGCTCTGATTGGGTGATTTCCATTATTCCATCTTCCAGAACACTTATGTGTTCTGCATTATTCATTTTCTATTTATATTGCCTTTAGCTCAGCTTTCATCTTGGCAAGTGAGTTTTCTAATTTTGCTCGGCTCCTCTTTCTAGTTTCTAGTTCCTTTTTAGAGTAGTCTGTATTTCAGTTGACAGCCTTCCTTAATTCCTTCAGCATTTTCATTATCTCCTTTTTGAAATCAGTGCTTATTAGACTGAAGACGTCTGTTTCAGTGATTGTTCTTTTAAGGCAATTCTCTTGATCTTTTAATTGAGAGTGGTTCTTCTGTGTCTTCATTTTACTTATATTTCTATTCTACCATCTTGATTGAAGCCTCTGGTATTTGTTTTTTTGAGAGTATATTAGATCATAAGTAGAACTAGCTTTAAAAACACTGAAAACCAAGCTTTTGTGAAAAATGAGATTTTGTAATTTGCCTCCTGCATGTAAGTTTAAAGTTCTAAATTTTAAAACTGTGTGATAATTTTAAAAACATTTTATTACAACCATAAAAAATGTCAGAGGCATGGAATTTTAAGCTGGTGAGACCTTAGTGTATCCAGTCTGCTTTCATGGTATTAATATTTGGAGGACTAATGAATGTTGAAAACAACACAAATTTTCATATTATTTTTAGGGACAAGACATAAATCTTTCTTATAGCCATGAATCTCAAACAGTGAAGAAGTTCGATGCTTCCATTTCATTTCCACCAGTAAGTTTAGAAATTATAAAGAAGCAACTAAATACTAGGTAAGTAATATTAATTTTAAAATTTACATTTGTTATAGACATTTAGTAGTGAAAAAATTAGCACTATAATATTTTTAATTGAGACTTCCCTTGGTGGTCCAGTGGTTAAAAATCTGCCTTGCAGTACAGGGGACTTGGGTTCAGTCCCTGGTCAGGGAATTAAGATCCCACATGCAGGGCAACTACTGAGCCTGCGAGCCACAGCTAAGACCTGACACAGCCATAAATATAAATATATATTTTATTAATTATTAAATGCTAATATTAAAGAGTTATAGGAAAAATTAGCATCACCTGTGTAACTACAGTAACATAACTGATCCTTTTTTGTATATGTCTTTCAGTGTTTATAATAGATATATCGTGTAGTTAAAATCAATAAATAATATCAAATTCTGCTTTTTTTAACTTACTATTTTTAATCTGCATTTATCTACATTTTTAAATAGCCCTTAATTTTTAAAAATAGTATGCTGGAAGTTATGGCTGCAAGATGACAGAATTAGAAGCCCCAGACCTCATTGCCCTACAGAGATACCAACTGAACAACAGCATACTATCCAAAAAGCGTTTATGAATACTCCAGAAATCAGGAAGTTGTAGTATCCCAAGGAAGCTCAAAGCCCAGATTAGCCACACTGTAATGGGTAAGAAAATCCATTTCATTCCAACTGCATCTAGCCACTCTAGCAAGCCGGCACCGCTTTCGACGGAGAGAGAAAAACCTGACTCCTAGCTTTTCCTTTGGCAGGGAAAGAGCGGAACATATGTTCTATAGTCTAGAGGTACTGCCCAAAGGACTTGTCTCTGTCTCTCTCTTATCTCTCTCAGAGCACTATTGGAGAACCATCGTACGTTAGATGCCTGAGGGCCACAGAGGACAAGAACAAGCTAAGCAGCCTGTTGCAGAGCCAGGAAGTTTTCAGTACCTCAAACACCAGGGGGACCAAGAGACTATAAAATCCTGAAAAACCCACAAATGTCTCTAACTGGGAAATCTCTAGAAACCCTGAGGAGAATCATCCCCCTTAAAGGTTTGAGAAGACAGTCTTCCCCACACAACACCACTGGGAATCTTTATCCAGGCTAATTGAAATGCACTTAAGGGATACAGCTTCAAATAGGGGAGAAACTGCCCTTATGTGCATTTTCAAATACACAAAGTACAACATAAAGATAACCAGACATGTGAAGAAGCAAGGAAACCTGGGCCAGTTAGAGAACCAAAATTAATTTCCAGAACCAAAAGAAACAGAGGCCTATGAATTACCTGACAGAGAATTCAGAATGATCCTCTTAAAGAAGCTTAATGTGCCATAGGCAAGCACAGACAACTAAAGAAATCAGGGAGATGATATATGAATAAGGTTGGAATACCAACAGAGATGGAAACTAAAAGAACCAGAGGTTCTGGAGCTGAAAATACAATAACTGAACTGAAAAATTCACTAAAGCGGATCCAAAGCAGACTCTCTCAAGCAGAAGAAACAAGTGGTGACCTCAAAGAATAGTCATTTGAAATTACCAACTTAGAGAAACACAAAGGAAAAAAGAATGAAGAAAAGTGAAAAAAGCATAAGGGATTTACATGATGCTGTCAAGGAGAATATCATATACTTTATGGGAATCCAAGAAGCAGAAGAGTAGCAGAATGGGACAGAGAGCTTATCTGAAGATGTAATGCCCAAAGACTTACCAGCCTGAAGAAGGAAATGGGCATTCAATTTCAAAAGCTAAAGGACTCCAACAAGGATTAACCCAAGGAGGCTTACACTGAGACAACTTTCTAGATACAAAGAAAGAATTAAGTGACAAAACAAAAGGACCTTGTCATGTCCAAGGGAGTCCCATAACATTACCAGGAGGCTTCTCAACAAAGGTCTCCTCTGTTAACAGGCCAGGAGAGAGTAGGAAGAAATATTCAAAGTACTGAAAGAAGGAAACTGCTAACAGAGATTACTGTATCTAGCAAAACTGTCCTTCATGAAGGAGAAATAAAGACCTCAGATAAACAAAGCTGAGGGAGTTCATCACCACTAGACCTGCCTTACAAAAATTGATGAAAGATAGCCTTCAAGTTGAACGAAGGGACACTGTACAGTAGCATGAGGCATATAAAAATACAGAGTTCTCTGGTAAAGGTAAATGTATACGTAAGTGCAGAATCCTGTAATACTGTAAGAGTGATATGACAATCACTTTTAATTCAGAAATTGAATTTAAAAGGTAAAAACAAAAATAATTATGATATTATGTTAATGCATACAAAAATGTTTAATGTAATTTGTGGTATCAATAACAAGAGGTGGCAGGGGAGATGTAAAGGAAGAGAGTTTTCATATGAGATTGAAGTTAAGATGTTTTCAGTTTAAAAGAGATTACTGGAATTGCAATATTTTTTTGTAAACCCCATGGTAAACATAAAAGAAATACCTATAGAAGATACGCAGTGGAAAATGAAAATGACCCAGAACACATCACTAAAAAATAAAATAACAAAACCCAAGGCAGCAAGAGAGGAAGAGGGACAAAATAACTATAAGACAAAAAGCAGTTTTAAAATGCCAATCATAAGTCCTTCCATATAAGTAATTACTTTAAACATAAGTGGATTAAATTCTATAATCAAAAGATGTACAGTGACTGAATGGATTGAAAAGAAAAGCAAGATCCAGTAATTCCCTGGCAGTCTAGTGGTTAGGGCCCAGGTTCAATCCTTGGTCAGGAAACTAATATCCCACAAGCCACGCAAGCCAAAAAAAAAAAAAAAAAGGCAAGATACAACTGTATACCATCTGTAAGAGTCTCACTTAGACTTAAGGATGTATATGGAATGAAAGTGAAAGTCTTGCAAAAAGATTCCATGCAAACAGTAAACAAAAGAGACCAGGAGTGGCATTACTTAGAGAAAAGGATTTTAAGTTAAAAACTACCAGAAACTATGAAAGCCATTGTATAATTTAAAAGGATCAATTCATTGGGACAGTATAGCAGTTATATACATATATGTGTGTGAGATGGTCTCACTGGCTAATTCTACCAAACATTTAATGATGAATTAACACCATTCCTTCTCAAACTCTTCCAAAAAACTGAAGAGGAGATAACATTCCCAAGCTCATTCTCTGAGGTCAGCATTACCCAGATCCCCAAAATCCCAAAGATAGTATAAGAAAAGGAAATTAGTAAACCAGTATCCTTGATGAATATTGATGTAAAAATCCACAATAAAATACTTGCAAATGTAACAGCACATTAAAAGGATTATACGCCACGACCAAGTGAGATTTATTCCTGAAATATGAGGGTGTTTCGTAAGAAAATCAGTGTGATATGCTATATAAACAGAATGAATGGTGAAAACCACACAATCATCTCAGCTGATACAGGAAAAGCCTTTGACAATGTTAAGCATACTTTTATGAGAAATTGTTAATACTTCAACATAATAAAGACTATATAGGAGTAATGGACAGCTAATATCATATTTAGTCGTGGAAAACTGAAAGCTTTCCCTGTAGGGTCAGGAACAAGGCAAGGATGCCTATTCTTGTCTCTTGTATTCAACAAAGTGTTGAAAGCCCTAGCCAGAGAATTCAGGTGAGAATAAAAATAAAAAGACATCAAAATAGGAGAGCAAAAATTAAAGTTATCTCTGTTCACAGATGACATGATCTTACACAGGGAAAACCTGAAGACTGCATTTAACACAAAGAAACAAACACAAACACTGTTAGAGCTAATAAATCTAGCAAAATTGCAGGATGAAAATCAGTTGTTTCTGTGCACTAACAATGAAAAGTCTAAAAATATATATTTAGAAAACATTTATAATAGCATTAAAAAGAATATAACTTAGGAATTAGTCAAGGGGTGAAAGTTTTATACACCAGAAATTACAAAATATTGCTGAAAGAAATTGAAGACATAAATTAATGGAAAGGTGTCCATAATCATGGTTTAGAAAATTTAATATAGTTAAAATGTCCATATTACCCAAAGCAATCTATAGATGTAATGCATTCTCTATCAAAATCCCAATGGCGTTTTTTGCAGAAATAGGGAAAAAAATCCTAAAATACATTCAGTTCAGTTCAGCCGCTCAGTTGTGTCCGACTCTTTGCGACCCCATGGTCTGCAGCACTCCAGGCTTCCCTGTCCATTACCAACTCCCAGAGCCTACTCAAATTCATGTCCATTGAGTCTGTGATGCCATCCAACCATCTCATCCTCTGTGGTCCCCTTCTCCTCCTGCCTTCAGTCTTTCCCAGGATCAGGGTCTTTTCCTTTGAGTTGGTTCTTTGCATGAGGTGGCCAGAGTATTGGAGTTTCAGCTTTAGCATCAGTCCTTCCAATGAATATTCAGGACTGATTTTCTTTAGGATGAGCTGATTGGATCTCCTTGCAGTCCTAGGGACTCTCAAGAGTCTTTTCCAACACCAATACGTATGGAATCTCAAAGGATCCAAGAAAGAAAAAACACAAGCAATAAAAGCAAAAATAGACAGTTGGGACTATATGAAACTAGTTTTTGCATAGCAAAGAAATAATAAACAGAGTGAAAAGGCAGCCAACAGAATAAGAGAAGATATTTGCAAACTGTATTTATGATAAGTGGTTAATACCCAAAATATGTAAGTAGCTCATATAATTCAACAACAAACTACCCAACAGAAAGATGGTCAAAGGATTGGAGTAAACCTTTCTCGAAGACATACAAGTGGTGAAGGAACGTGAAGAGATGCTCAACATCAGTAATCATTAGAGAATTACAGAACATAACCTCACTCTAGGGGATCTTCTCAACCCAAGGACTGAACCCACATCTCCTGCAGTTTCTTCATTGGCAGGTGGATTTGTTACTACTTGAGCCACTTGGGAAGTTCTGTATGATGTGTTGCAGTGGTGAAGAATCCACTTGCCAGTTCAGGAGATGCAAGAGACACCAGTTCAATCCCTAGGTCAGGTAGATCTCCTAGAGTAGGAAATGGCAACCCACTCCAGTATTCTTGCCTAGAAAATTCCATGGACATAGGAGCTGGCGGGCTGTAGTCAGTGGGCTCGCAAAGAGTCAGACAGGACTCAGCAACTAAGCACACAGGCAAAGTAGTCAGACTCTTAGAAACTAAAAGTGGAATGGTGGTTGCCCCATGTGGAGGGGAGTGGAATGGGAAGTTGTTGATCAGTGAGTATAGAGTTTCAGTTCTGCAAGATGAAAAAGTTCTAAAGATCTGTTATACAGCAGTGTGCGTATAGTTAATATTACTGTAATGTACTTTAAAATGGTTAAGATTGTAAGTTAAGTGCTTTTTACTACAGTAAAAAATTATAAGCATATTAGTAATATTTTGTTTATCTATTAGTTGGTATATTGCATTTTTATGTTAGATGTTTTGATTTCTAAATTTGTCTATTATAAATAATGCTACAGATAATGAACATTTTGTTCCTATAAGTCATTTAAACTGTAATATTATTTCTTAACATAAATTTCCAGGGAAAGTTAACTGCAACAAAAGTTAGGTTATAGTTTTTAGGTTCTTTGTACAAATACATTTCTAAAGCATAGCTAGCCATTATCTATTCCTATTAATAGTTACCTCTTGGAGTTCCTTGGTGGTCCAGTAGTTAAGAGTACACCTTGCCAGTGTAGGGGACACAGATTCAATCCCTGGTCTGGGAACATTACACATGTCATAGGGCAGCTAAGCCTGATGTGCCAGGCTCCTCTGTCCATGGGATTTGCAAGGCAAGAATACTGGAATGCACTTGTATTTCCATCTCCAGGGGATCTTGCCTGGAGATCGAACCTGCATCTCCTGTATTGGCAGGCGGATTCTGTACCACTGAGCCACCAGGGAAGCCTATAAGGAGATTAGCAAAAGTTTGATTTTTTTAATTGTTTGATTCAGGTCCAAATACTATGAATTTATTTCATTGGTAGTTAATTCTCTAATTCTGATGTACTTACAGTGTCAAATGTAAGTCACAAAACAAAAAATTCATACCAAATCGTAGCATGCTCAAATGGCTTTAATACCAGCTCTTGGGTTGGGAAGATCCCCTGGAGAAGGCAATGGCTACCCACTCCAGTATTCTTGCTTAGAGAATTCCATGGACAGAAGCTACAGTCCATGGGGTCCCAAAGAGTCGGACACGACTGAGTGACTAACACTAACTAACAGATGCCTATATTCTAAGGAAGACCACAGACTGATCTAACAGTAATTCCACATGGACTCTTGTGTTTCAAATATAAGACCACTGAAGCATCGGAAATGACAAAACCCCTTCTTAAGGATATAATTAAGAAGGTTGAATGTTCAAACTACCACCAAATTGCAGTCATCTCACATGCTAGCAAAGTAATGCTCAATATTCTCCAAGTGAGGCTTCAACAGTACATGAACTGAGAACTTCCAAATGTTCAAGCTGGATTTAGAAAAAGCAGAGGAACCAGAGATCAAATTGCCAACATCCATTGGGTCATAGAAAAAGCAAGAGAGTTCCAGAAAAAACATCTACTTCTGCTTCATTGACTACGCTAAAGCCTTTGACTATGTGGATCACAACAAACTGGAAAATTCTTCAAGAGATGGGAATACCAGACCACCATACCTACCTCCTGAGAAATCTGTATGTAAGTGAAGAAGCAACAGTTAGAACTGGACATGGAACAACAGACTGGTTCTGAATTGGGAAAGGAGTACATCAAGGCTGTATATTGTCACCCTGCTTATTTAACTTATATGCAGAACACATCATGCAAAATGCTGGACTGGATGAAACACAAGCTGGAATCAGGATTGCTGGGAGAAATATCAATAACCTCTGATATGTTGATGACACCACCCTTATGGCAGAAAGCGAAGAGGAACTAAAGAGCCTCTTGATGAAGGTGAAAGAGGAGAGTGAAAAATCTGGCTTAAAACTCAACATTTAAAAAATGAAGATCATGGCATCTAGTCCCATCTCTTCATGGCAAGTAGATGGGTAAACAGTGGAAACAGTGAGAGACTTTATTTTCTTGGGCTCCAAAATCACTGCAGATGGTAACTGCAGCCATGAAAATAAAAGACATTTGCACCTTGGAAGAAAAGCTATGACCAACCTAGACAGCATATTAAAAAGCAGAGACATTACTTTGCCAACAAAGGTCCATCTGGTCAAAGCTGTGGTTTTTCCAGTAGTCACGTGTGGATGTGAGAGTTGGACCATAGAGAAGGCTGAGCACTGAAGAATTGATGCTTTTGCACTGTGATGTTGGAGAAGACTCTTGAGAGTCCCTTGGACTGCATGGAGATCAAACCAATCAATCCTAAAGGAAATCAATCCTGAATATTCATTGGAAGGTCTGATGTTAAGCTGAAGCTCCAATACTTTGGCCACGTGATGCAAAGATCCAAATCAGTGGAAAAGACCCTGATGCTGGGCAAGATAGAAAGCAGGAGAAGGGGACAACAGGGGATAAGATGGTTGGATGGCATCACCAGTTCAATAGACATGAGTTTGAACAAGCTTCAGGAGATGGTGAAGGACAGGGAAGTCTGGAGTGCTGCAGTCCATGGGGTTGCAAAGAGTCGGACACGACTGAGTGACTGAACAACAGTAACAACAAAGACATTATTAAGACATTGCTTGTGAAGCTGTGCTGGAAAACTCACCTGAAATGGGACAAGGTCTCTGCCTTGCCTGGAAGCTCCCTTACATCTCTTCAAAGCAGGAGACCCGATGTCCTGAAAGTGTGAAAAAGAGCAGTGTCCTGAGCAGCAGCTTGAAGAGAAATGGAAAGGATTCAGTGGTCCTCAAGATTGAGAAGTATCAAAGAAAAGGAGGTGTTGAGCCTAGCAGGGCCCTGTGGAGCTCCTAGGTATCAAGGCCTTTTTTTTTTGTCCCTCATTTATTATAGGCTAGCCTCTAGCTTCCATGACCTTCTCTCAGTTCCAAACAGCAGAACAGTTGCTAAACAAAGCAGGAACAGCAATGAAACCACCCGAGGCAAGATTAAAGATTAAAGCTCATCAAGATTAGGAGACTGGACCAACTAAGATCCTGCACTCAGGTAGCCTTGTCTAATCAAGACTAGGTTGTGTGCAGCTCCCTTACATCTCTTCAAAGCAGGAGACCCGATGCTCCTGAAAGTGTGAAAAAAGAGCAATGTCCCGAACAACAGCTTGAAGAGAAATGGAAGGCAGTGAAACCACCTGAGGCAAGATTAAAGGTCCAGAGATGCTCATCAAGATTGGAAGACTGGACCACCTCAGACTCCACACATACCCACGCTTTAAAACATTGCAAAAGAAAGACTGTTACTGCCTAAATAAAGTAAGTACATATATGGAGGAGGGCATGGCATCCCACTCCAGTACTGTTGCGCCTGGAGAATCTCATGGACAGAGGAGCCTGGCGGGCTACAGTCCATAGGGTCACAGAGTCGGACATGACTGAAGAGACTTTGCACAATTATTCTAGCAGGTCACCTAGTTTACAAATTCTGATCGATCCACAATAACTTCTCCTCTAAGACTACCCTGAGATTAGCTATAGCAGCTAAAAATCTCTCCGTGTCCTATGCTACCTTTCCCTTTGAAGCCTCTCTTTTTGTGAAATTTTCCTTTGCTCCACAGGTCTTATAAACCCAGGTTTATATGATTATCAGTTTCCTTGGTGGTCTTTATAATGTAGCTCTGAAAAAATTTTCATAAGACTGCTACTTACTATAATAGAAATAAATTTGTAATATAAAGTAATTTTTATGTTTATTTTCTATTTATTTAGATTAACATTACTACAGGATACTCACCGCTCACATCTAAGAGAATATGAAAAATATATACAAGATATCAAGAGCTCAAAGACTACCATCCAGAACCTAGAGAATTCATCAAATCAAGCTCTAAGTTTTAAATTCTATAAAAGCATGAAAATTTATGTGGAAAATTTAATTGACTGTCTTAATGAAAAGGTATGTGTCTATAAATATTGAATCATTTCCTTTTTATAGAGAAATTCCCTTACCATGCGATTTTTTTTTTTTTTTTTTTTTTTTTAGTTTAAATCCCATAACTAGGTAGTTCATCTAGGATTCTTCCTACCTATTTTTGACATATTGGAATATTAAGTATTCCCTTAATGTTGGACAGTTAAGTGTTTTTGTAATCATTTTGCGACATGTAAATAGCAATATTTACATGCAAATAGAAGAAATATGGACAGAGATTTGTGACATTGTACAGGAGGCAGTGATCAAGACCATCCCCAAGAAAAAGAAATGCAAAAAGGCAAAATGGTTTTCTGAAGAGGCCTTACAAATAGCTGAGAAAAGAAGAGAAGCTAAAGGCAAAGGAGAAAAGGAAAGATATACCCGTCTGAATGCAGAGTTTCAAAGAATAGCAGGAAGAAATAAGAAAGCCTTCAGTGATCAATGCAAAGAAATAGAGGAAAACAATACAATGAGAAAGACTAGAAATCACTTCAAGAAAATTAGAGATACCAAAGGAACATTTCATGCAAAGATGGGCACAATAAAGGATAGAAACGATATGGACCTAACAGAAGCAGAAGATATTAAGAAGAGGTGGCAAGAATATACAAAGGAACTATACAAAAAAGATCTTAATGACCCAGATAACGATGGTGGTGTGATCACTCACTTAGAGCCAGACATCCTGGAATGTGAAGTCAAGTGGGCCTTAGGAAGCATTACTACGAACAAAGCTAGTGCAGGTGATGGAATTCCAGCTAAGCTATTTCAAATCCTAAAAGATAATGCTGTGAAAGTGCTGCACTCAATGTGCCAGTAAATTTGGAAAACTCAGCAGTGGCCACAGGACTGGAAAAGGTCAATTTTCATTCCAATCCCAAAGAAAGGCAATGCCAAAGACTGTTCAAACTTCCGCACAATTGCACTCATCTCACATGCTAGCAACGTAATGCTCAATATTCTCCAAGCGAGGCTTCAGTAGTACATGAACTGAGAACTTCCCGATGTTCAAGCTGGATTTAGAAAAGGCAGGGCAACCAGAGATCAAATTGCCAGCATCCACTGGATCATAGAAAAAGCAAGAGAGTTCCAGAAAAACATTTAGTTCTGCTTCATTGACTACGCTAAAGCCTTTGACTGTGTGGATCACAACATACTGTGGAAAATTCTTCAAGAGATGAGAATACCAGACCACCATACCTGCCTCCTGAGAAATCTGTATGCAGGTCAAGAAGCAACAGTTAGAACTGGACATGAAACAACAGACTGGTTCCAAATTGGGAAAGGAGTACGTAAAGGTTGTGTATTGTCACCCTGTTTATTTAACTTATATGTAGAGTATATCATGCAAAATGCCAGGCTGGATGAAACACAAGCTGGAATTAAGATTGCCGGGAGAAATATCAATAACCTCAGATATGCAGATGACACTACCCTTATGGCAGAAAGAGGAACTAAAGAGCCTCTTTATGAAAGTGAAGGAGGAAAGTGGAAAAGTTGGCTTAAAACTCAGCATTCAAAATATGAAGATCATGGTATCCCATCCTATCACTTCATGGCAAATAGATGGGGAAACAATGGAAACAGTGACAGACTTTATTTTCTTGGACTCGAAAATCATTGCAGATGGTGACCGCAGCCATGAATTTAAAAGACCCTGTTCCTTGGAAGAAAAGCTATGACAAAGTAGATGGCGTATCAAAAAGCAGAGACATTACTTTGCTGACAAAGGTCCGTCTAGTCAAAGCTGTGGTTTTTCCAGTAGTCATATATGGATGTGAGAGTTGGACCATAAAGAAAACTGAGTGGCAAAGAATTGATGCTTTTTAATTGTGTTGGAGAAGACTCTTGAGAGTCCCTTGGACTGCAAGGAGATCCAACCAGTCAGTCCTAAAGGAAATCAATCCTGAATATTCACTGGAAGGATTGATGATGAAGCTGAAGCTCCAATGCTTTGGCCACCTGATGCTAAGAGCTTACTCATTAGAAAAGACCCTGATGCTGGGTAAGATTGAAGGCAGGAGGAGATGGGGATGACAGAGGATGAGATGGTTCTATGGCATCACCGATTCGATGGACAAGAGTTTGAGTAAGCTCCGGAAAGTGTGATGTATGGGGAAGCCTGGCAGGCTGAAGTCCATGGGGTCACAAAGATTTGAACACGACTCAGCAACTGAACTGAACTGACTGAAATAGCAATATAAATTTTTAAACTTCCTTCTGTTTAAGAAAAGTCTTAGAAATTGAATTACTAGGTCAAAGTGTCTAAATATATTAAGGCTTATGAAAGAAACATTGCTAAATTATCCTTCAGAAAAATTCTATCAGTTTCTAGTGTATTTAGTTTTAACATATTTATTTGGTCTCACAAGTCATTTGTTTTCTTAGCACATATAGTTTTCTCCTAGTCAATTATTAGTGTCCTTTGCCCTGATATCTTCTTGTTCATACCATGGGTTTGTTTTTGTGGGTTTTTTCCCTTTTTCCCAGTATATGATGAACAGCTTTCTATTGCTTAAAAATTTTAGTGCTTTATCCTATTTGGTGTAGGTAAACATTCCAGTTTGTTTTGTCTTTTGATTTTGTTGCGGTGGTTTTTGGATATTTTTGTTGTTATTTAGTCACTAAGTTGTGTCCGACTCTTTTGATCCCATGGACTGTAGCCTGCCAGGCTTCTCTGTCCATGGTATTTCCCAGGCAAGAATAGTGGAGTGGCCTGCCGTTTCATTCTCCAGGGATCTTCTTGACTCAGGGATCAAACCCACATCTCCTGCATGGCTGGCAGATTCTTACTGCTGTGCTACTCAGGAAGTCCTTTTTTTGATATTAGGTGTGCTTTTTGTTTTTTTCTTTTCAATTTTTAATTGAAGTATAGTTGATTTACAATGTTGTGTTAGTTCCTGGTGTACAGCAAAGTGATTCGGTTATATATATGTAATGTTCTTTTCATATTCTTTTCCATTATGGTTTATTTCAGGACATTGAATATAGTTGCCTGTAGTGTACAACAGGATCTGGTTGCTTATTTTGTATATAGTAGTTTGTATCTGCTAATCCCAGACTCCTGGTTTATTCCTCCCCATAGATTCATTTTTATCATATTTTATATGCCACAGATAAGCAATATCATAATGTATTTGTCTTTCTCTTTCTGACTTACTTCACTTAGTATTATTGTCTCTAGGTGTATCCCTGCTGCTGCAAATGGCATTATCCTTTTTTATGGCTGAGTCGTATTCCAGTGTGTGTGTATACATATATACATGACATCATCCTTATCCAGGCATCTTTCAGGGACATTTAGGTTGCTTCCATGTCTTGGCTCTTGTAAATAATGTTGCTGTGAACATTGGGATGCATGTATCTGTTTGAATTAGAGTTTTCTCTGATATAGATATATAGAGAGTTATATATATGTAGATATATATATATATATATATATCTCTAATATAGACATAATATAGAGTTTTGTCATATAGATATATGCCCAAGAGTGTAATTTCAGGATCATATGGCAGCTCTAGTTTTTTAAGGAACCACCATATTATTTTTCATAGTAGCTGCACCAGTTTATATACCCAGCAACAGTGTAGGAAGGTTCCCTTTTCTTCACAGCCTCTCCAGCATTTGTTATATGTAGACTTTTTGTTGTTGACCTTTTTAACCAGTGTGATATGACACCTCATTGTAGTTTTGATACGCATTTCTCTATTAACAATGACATCAGATGTTTTTAAATTGTTATGTTAATCAGATTTATGAATCATTCTTTTCCATTATAATTCCTATTTTTGTTTTATACATACTAAGTCCTTAAATAGGGGTCTTGAGTTGTCCTTTTTTAAAAGTAGACTAATCACTTTAAAAATACACTCTACTTTCTTCATTACTTTTAATTTACTTTTAAAAGATTACCAAATTAGTTTCTCCCCTATTGTTTTAAGTCAACTACCTTTAATAGCTACTTTTCTGAAATATTTATTACAGTGTGACTTTCTTCATTCATCCTTGAAGAATTACACTGTCAAAGGCTTGAATCTGTAGCATTAGCTGTGGAACATGATTGAAGTGGGGGGAATTGTTGCCCAAGAAATATATAATATGAACACCAGTTTTAACTAATCACTCAATTCTGCTTCACAGCTTGCTTTCCTGTCTGTTTAGGTCTCTTCTGTCCTCTATTTTTTTCAAATTTTACCAGTTTCTTCAGATGTTCCCTTACAGTCTGACATGTTCAGCCTGTGAAAAAATAGCTGCAGTCATCATTTCCTCCTTCTCTTCTATCTCAAAAAAGAATCTCTCTTATCTATCCACTTTTATCCATGTTCTTGACTCCAGCCAAGTTAGGTTTTATTATTTATGATTTTTATAGCTGTTTTGGTAAAATAAGTTTATTTTCTAGTTTTATTAGTATTATAAGTATTGGAAGCTACATCTGTTCCTCACAGTGTTCATTTAATTGAGATGTGATAGTGTTAAAAATGTTTCTGTTATATGAAATTTGAGCATATAATGTGCTTATATATAATAATTTTTTATAATCATTTAATGACCACCCACAAAATGTTACTTATGTATGTATTTCAGATTATCAACATCCAAGAAATAGAATCAGCCATGCATGCACTCCTTTTAAAACAAGCCATGATCTTTATGAAACGCAGGCAAGATGAATTAAAACATGAATCAGCGTATTTACAACAGTTATCATGTTAGTGTTTTTCATGTTCAATATGATTTTTTGTTCATTAAGCTAAATTGTTAGCTAAAAGATAAAAATATTTTTATTTCTGTATAAAAAATGTTTATTGTGTATTTTCCCACTGACCTTTCACCTACCCTCTTCTAAAATTCCCAAACCATTTTAAAATCTGGGCTTCAAAATGTCCTAAATTAAGTCCAAATCTGAAAAAATAAAAATTATGACGTCTAATCACTCAGTGTTTGAAAAAATATTTATATGACCATTTAATGATTATTTTGAGATGTCTTGACATAAATATATAGACTGTGTCAGAAGTCTAACTTTATAAGTTTTCCATAGATTGATGGTGGAAGTTAAAGAAATTCTGGTGGGTTTCAGTATAGAATCATCTGTAAGATCTCATTATATTAATAAAAGAATTGGATGCAGCCCTTTAATTCTCACACCGATTTTGTATTTGCAGAGATGTCTTCCTTTGATTAAGGTGCTCTCAGGGTATAGTGAAAGAAATGAGACCACAGCATCAAGTAGATTAAAAGCAAAATCAAAATGACTCAAATATATGACATTTAGTTGGTCATAAATTACAGTATATGCTAAAATAGGAGATAATATGAATGACATATTGGTAATGTGTTTCTAGAATTTGACCATAGGGACAGGAAAAAAAAAAAAAAAATGGTGAAAACTGCTGAAAAAGAATACAAGGGAAAGAAACTTTATTTTTGATACTGTTCTCAAGTGCTGAACTATATTCACCAGACAAGGTACATTTTCTTAGATTAGCAAACTCAATACCTATTAATATTGTGGTAGAGAGTTAACATTGCAATTTCATTGCATGATGAAATATGCAATTTAAGCATAGTCCGTGTATGGATGTTTATATATACAAATATGTATACATACCTAAAATATGACTTTTGTTTTCAAAATGTTTCACTGTATTTCTTTTTCAAATTTACAGTATAAAATCAATTTTATTCATTAACAGGCAAACCTGAGACATCTATAAATAAAAGCTCGGCTATAGATGAAAAAACTCAATGGATTTTAGAAGAGGTTGAATCTCGAAGGTAGCTAAAGACTTAAAGCATCACTGAGCAAGTATTTTTCATAGTTTAAATACAGTTAATCATATAGTATAAATAACTATAACCTAGCATATTAATTTGTGAGAATGGTGTAAAACCAAAATTTAGTTAAACAGTCCTCTACCCCATGGTTTAAAGACACACTTGTGTATTTGGATCAGTTAGAAGGAATGTGTAAAGTGGTATTTATCAGGTTGGGACTGTCTCATACCTGGAAGCTAGTCCTAAATACATTGTTACTCCTTTTTCCAAATCATGGGAGTGTCTAACAAGAATAAGAGGGAGAATCAGTTCAGATTAATGAAGCTAAAATGTCAAAAATGTTAACATAGAATTGTGTGAAAGTATGATTGTTTATTTCTGGGCATTTTAAGTAATGATGACTTTTACTTTTTGTTTTAAAGCTTTTATTTTCATGTTTTATTTTTGGTTTATTGCAAAATACAGGGCACGAAGAAGACAAGCAAGGGTTCTTTCTGGGAATTGTACTCATGAAGAAGGAACATCTAGTGATGATGAGCTGTCTTCAGCAGACATGATTGATTTCCAAAAAAGCCAAGGTCAGTTACCAAGTTTCTGATGTGTCTTAATTTGAAGTACTGCAATGATGGAAAATCTTTGCCATGATTGCCCTTAATTAAGCTATCCAAAATAGTTGGGAAAATTCAGAAAAAATAATACTGTTTTTTCCTTATTAGACTTGTCTTTACCTCTGAAAGAATGGATAAAATGGAGAAGTGGCATGAGTATTCCTGCATCGTTATAGTTTTCCCCTCAACCTTTTTCATCTCCTGTTATAAATGAGCCATGAACAGTTTTGGCTTCATGTCTCTGCTACATGCTTTCTATATTATCATTTTTTTCAATTTGTAAAAATATTTATTTATTTGGCTGTGCCAGGTCTTAGTTGTGGCTTGTGGGATCTAGTTCCCTGACCAAGGATTGAACCTAGGCCTGCTGCATTGGGAGCTTGGAGTCTTAGCCACTGCACCACCACAGAAGTCCGTATTTGTTGTTCAGTCACTCAGTCATGTCCAACTCTTCGCAGTCCATGGACTGCAGCATGGCAGGCTTTCCTGTCCTTCACAATCTCCCGGAGTTTGAATTTGAATTGAATTTATAGTAAAGTCCATTTTTAGCATTGTAAGAAGGTAAAATATGAACAGTTGAAAGAATGTGGGCTTTACAGTCAAATAGATGAGTTCAAAGAGGGAATCTATTCTGTGTGACCTTAAGCGAATTACTTGACTTCACTATATCTGATATTGTTGTTTACTTTTTCTTTGTCTGTAAACAGATAGGCTAGAAACACTTACCTTTTAGGGAAGATAGTTGTGATGATGACATGAGATAATGTGTTTATAATGTTTTAGCATATAGCAAGGGCTTAATAAATGGTAGATTTTACAGTATCAGTTGTTACTAAGATGTGTTTTTTTTTAATAAAAACTAATTTATATGTTAATGTCAAGGAATAACTTTCAACTCAGTTGATTACATAAGTTATACATAACTGTGTTTATAGGAATCAAACTTAAAGATCACAAATGTAAAATGCATAATATACAGAGACTCATTTTCTTCACAGGTGACATTTTGCAGGATCATAAGAAGATTTTTGAAGATGTACACAGTGATTTTTGTAATATCCAGAATATTTTATTGAAATTTCAACAATGGCGAGAAAAGTTTCCTGATTCTTATTATGAAGCTTTCATTAGTTTATGCGTTCCGAAGCTTTTAAACCCCCTAATACGGTTTCAGTTGATTGACTGGAACCCTCTTAAGGTATATAAGCTTAACGTGAAAAAAATAATTCTGATCACATTTAGTTACTTAAATCCTCTTGTTATCAGGTTAGCGATAATATAAAATACCTCACGTTTAGAGATGGAATTAATAGTCATGCTTTGGAGTAGTAGTCTACATTTACCATTTCTTGGTTCTCACTCTGTTTTAAGGCTAACACATCAGCAAAGGAAACACTTTTAAAAAATCTTCCGTGGTAAGTTGAAGATCAGTCAAAAAAATAAACGTAGTATTAGACCATAAGAATTTTACAATCTGAGTGAAATTCAAAATAGGTACCAAGAGTTCTGAAGTTGGAGATGACATAATGGGAATACTTGACTAGGAAAGCTACAATGAAGATGAGGAATTTAAATGAGGATTTAAAGGGTATATAGAATTTAAACAGGAAGAGAGAGAGGACGGAAAAGGTATTTTGTAAAGGTACATGGGGAGAAATAGTAGTTTTGTAGAGACTGCATAGATTCTAAATCAAGAGATATGAACTTCTTTTGATAGGTAATGGGAGGAGTGACATGATGAAGATAATGATTTAGGAAGCTCTGAGCAATAGGCTAACTTGGAGGGTAGAGAGAAAGAGATGAAGATATATACTGAAAGACAGTTGCTGTAGCCCAAGTCCAAGGAGATGAGTTCCTCACATAGGGTGATAGTGACAAAGCAAAGAGGAAAGAAAGGGTTGATTACAAGTGATTTTATGAAGAATCAATAAACTACTGTGAATAACCGTAACACAACACATCAAAATGGTGACCCCAAGGTTTGGATTCTAAGTTATTAGGACAATGGTAGTTCCATTCATAGAAATGGTGTCTTTTCAAAGAGGGAAAAGGTTTTCAAGGAAGTTTTACATTATAGACAACGAAATGATGATGGGACATCCAGGTGGTTAAGCAAACAGAAATGAGGAAGTGAAATTCTAGGACGAGAGGAGAGCTGAAAATAAAGATTTAACAAAGGGTGAATCGCTTTTGTTTGACTAAGGCGGATCTTCGTCTGCCCTAGTCATGCATGCCTTTAGACTTTCTGTTAGGTTCAGAGCCATGCAGTGTTCTTAGTTTAGGAACCCAGCTTATCCCTAAGGTAGCTGGTCAGACAGCAGCCTAGTTGTTAACCACTCAAGCTGAACTGAGTATTCTGTCACACCTAGCAGAGATCTGTTCATTCAGTCATTCAACAAATAGTAATTGGCCATCTGCTATTTACTTAATAATAAGATAAGCACCATGCAAAGTAAACATTTGTGCCAGTGAGACTTGGGAGAGCCAGAAGTGAATTTTGTATGAGGTAAGTATATCTTTAAAAGCAAATTCCATGGGTATTTTAACTGCTATTGTTATAAATATACATTTTGTTCCTAAGAGTACCTGCCATTTAGTAGGTCCTGAGCACACGGGGCATTTCTGGACATGCATAAATGCATGAAGTGTAGTATTCTGTCTCACTGCCTAGACATCATGTGTTAGTCATGTCATCCTGCTAGCCTTGGTGGTCTAGTACTGTATGTGCGTGAGTGCTGTCGCTTCAGTCATGTCCAGCTCTTTGTGACCCTATAAACTGTAGCCCACTGTATACGTTGGGTTAAAATATGAAATTATTCTCCTTTGATCCTTAGAAAAGCTCTGGTAATTACTGAAAAAGTTAACTATTTAAAGATAAAGATTAAGAATTTATTTATAACTTGGATAATTTTATTTATAAGTTTGATTCCATAGGTTTAAAACAGATGCCATGGTTCACATCTATAGAAGAGTTTATAGATTGCAGTATGGAAGAGTCAAAGAAGGAGGATAGTTCTGATAAGAAAATCTTGTCTACTGTCATCAACAAAACAGTTATTCCGCGACTTATAGGTACTGTTTTGTAATCTTGATAAAATTAAATTGTTCTTTAGCTAAGTGTAAGATCAGTAATTTCTGTTACAGTCACAAATTTTTTTTGTTTTTGAACACAACTGTAATATGCAGTAAAAATCAACAGATTTATAATTTAAGCTGGTTAAAAACAGCTTGTTTGTGGAAGTGACTGTCTATCAAACTCCTGATACTCTTGGACCTTTAGTGTTTGTGACGTTCGCATCACTTTTATTAGTTGCGTTTATAAGTCGTGTATTAGTGGCACACTTCAGTCTCTGCTGTGTGTATGTCTTTCCCTTAACTTTTCCCCTTAATTTCTGCTTCTTTTTTTAAAATTTTTATTGGAGTATGGTTGATTTACAATGCTATGTTAGTTTCAAGTGTACAGCAAAGTGAATCAGTTATACATATATCCACATTTTTTTTTTAGATCTCTTTCCCATATAGGCCATTACAGAGTTTTGAGTAGACTTTCCTGTGCTCTATTGCGGGTTCTCACTAGTTATCTGTTTTATATACAGTAGTGTGTCTAGTCAATCTGAATCTCCCATTTTATTCCTCCCCACACTTATCCCCTGGTAACCATAAGTTTGTCTTCTACAGCCATGACTCTACTTCTGTTTTGTAAATAAGTTTGTTTGTAGCCTTATTTTTAGATTCCACATAGAAACCATGTCACATGATATTTGTCTTTCTCTGTCTGACTTACTTCACTCAGTGTGACAGTCAAGGTTCATCTATGTTGCTGCAAATGGCATTTTTTGTCTTTTTTATGGCTGGGTGATAATACTCCATGGTATATAATGGAATATTACCACATCTTCTTTATCCACGCCTCTATTGATGGACATTTAGCTTGTTTCCACATCCTGGCTATTGTAAATAATGCTGCAGTGAACATTGGGGTGAGTGTATCTTTTCCAGTTATGGTTTTCTCTGGGTTATGTGCCCAGGAATGAGATTGCTGGGTTATACGGTAGTTCTGTTTTCAGCTTTTTAAGGAAACTCCATACTGTTCTCCATAGTGGCTGTTGCAATTCACATTTCCACCAACAGTGTAGGAGAGTTCCCTTTTCTCCACACCCTCTCCAGCATTTATTGTTTTTTATTTTTGATGGTGGCCATTCTGACCTGTGTGAGGTGATGCTTCATTGTAGTTTTGATTTGCCTTTCTGATGCTGGTCATCTTTTTATGTGCCATTTGGCCATCTATATGTCTTCTTTGGAGAAATGTCTGTTTAGATCCTCTGCCTTCTGGGTTACTTATTGTTTTGATATTGAGCTGCATGAGCTGTTTGTATATTTTGGAGATTGATCCCCTTGTTAGTTGCTTTGTTTGCAAATATTTTCTCTCATTCCGAGGGTTGTCTTCTTGTTTTATGCTTATGGTCCTTTGCTGTGCAAAATCTTTTAAGTTAAATTAAATCCCATTTGTTAATTTTTGTTTGTATTTTCATTGCTCTAGGAGCAAAAAGATCTTGCTGCAATTTATATCAAAGAGTGTCATGCCTATGTTTTCTTCTAAATGTTTTTTTAATGTCCGGCCTTGCATTTAGGTCTTTAATCCCTTTTGAGTTTATTTTTGTGTATGGTGAGTTTCTTCTGTCTTTAAAAAGCATTGCTGTGTTTCCTTCCTTCTCCTTCTAGCACTCAGAGCCGTTGGGCACTGATGCTTGTGCCTCAGTCTGAACTTGTTTTATCTGAAGTTATACTTGATAAGAATCTGTTCCACCATGTCACTGAGAATGGATTCTGACTGCAAAGTCTGCAAACTCTTAAAAACTAAAGCAACCTGCTTTATATCACTTCTCAGCCGACTTGACTAAACTTTAAAGATTTTCCTCAGAATAATTTACAGTGCAGTCATGGGGTATCTTGGAAAGATAGTGCTTTTAACCATTTACTTTTAGCTATTAAACATTATTAATGATAGCATAGACTATATATGCCTCATTTAAGTATCCATCTGAAAATTCCAAATACTTCACTTTACAATAGCTCTTTTTGAGCTCCCTGGGTAATTGCATACTCTCCTCTAGTGCCATCTATATCTGCGTTCTTCAATAGCCATATATCACTCATGACTATCACATTAAATAGTGCAGATGTCAGATTTTTTTTCTTTCATCACAGAAAGTTCTTTTGGACAGTGCTTTTCTGCTTGATTTTCAATCAAAAAGAACTGGAAGAACAAGTCCAGATCTCTTCTTAGAGCACCAGATCTCTTATCAGGCTAGCTTCTGAATATATCTACTTGGCAACTCAAATTCCAAATGCAAAATCACACTTGTCATCTTTGTTGCAGCCTTGTTCCTCTTATATTCCTTGTCTAGAAAATGGTACCTCCACCTACCCACATATTCAAACCAGAACCTCCAGGTCATCTACTCCTGCTTTTTTCTTACCTCTTTATATAAGCAATTACCACATCCATTACTTTTTTCCTTTTCCTAACCCATTTTCTATACTTCAGCCGTGGTGATCTGTCTAAAATGTAAGTCTTATTTTGTCATACCTCACTTAAAACACTTTATTCTAAACTGCCTTTAGGTTGAAGTCTAATCTCTTTAACATGCGTTCTAGGACTTTCAGGATTTTGTCTCTGTTTAGTAGTTCTCTAGCCCCATCTTTTGCCAAACTCAGTTCCTTCTTCCCCTCATCTCCACCTCTACTGGTCTGAAGCTATCTGCTCCTTGGCCTTTACGTCTTCTACACTCCATCCACCTGACAAATCCCTTAACCCCATACCTCTTTCATCTAGCTAACTAACTCCTCTTAATCTTCCAGAACTCTGTATAGACATCATTTCTAGGAACTGGGTTAGGCATACCTTTTCAGGGTTCCTGAAGTACTCTAAACTAATCCTTAGGATGGTACCTACACATTATAATTGCTTACCTAAGCAACTCTACATATATGTATATAATATATTTGTATTTGACATTAGACAAAATTGTTCTGAGGCAAACCTAATCTTACTTATTGCTGTATTTCTAATAGTTAATGCTAGGCACATAGTAGACTCTCAGTATTAGTTGGCCAAATATTTCTAAGATTATTACAAGCCTAACCTTCTAGATGCCTGAGAAATCAGTTTTTTATTTGATTTGGAATTTTTTTAACCTATTTAAATTTTTAAAAAATTATTTAACTTGTATTTTACAAGACTCAAGCACAGTTGTTAACTTCAGCATATACATCAGTAAACAAAATAATAATCCCTGATGTTGTGGAGCTTTCATTCTGTGAAGGGGACAAACAATGAACAAGTAAAATCTATAGTGTGTTAGTTACAAGGGACGAGGGGAAAAATAAAGTAAGAGGAAAAGATACAATTTATGAAAGAGGAGTGCAATTTAAAATAGTTTGGCCAGGGAAGGGCTTCCTGGGAAGGTCACAAATGAGCAGATTTCCAAAAGGAAGTAAAGAAATGGGCCAAATGAGTGTCTGAGGTGACAGCATCCTAGGCAGCAGAAACAGCACATGCGAAGGCCCTTAGGCAGGAGCTAGCCTGATTTACTTGAAAAACAGCAGGTAGGCCAGAGTAATTTCAGTAGAGTGAGCAATAGGGACAGTAAGAAGTGGTTAGCAGGATGACAGTGGCTGTGTCATATGGGGCCTTATAATCATTTGTGAGGACTTTTACTGTAAGTGAGTGAGAAGCAGTTGGAGAGTTTTGAGCAGAGAAGTGACAAGATCTGCCTTATCATTTTAACAGACTTATTCTGGTTCCTGTGTTAAGAATGAACTGTATGCAGATCAGTTATGAAGCTTTTTCAGTAATCTAAGCAACGGTGGTTTGACTTGAGTGTTAAAAATGGAGGTGGCTGGAAAGTGGTCAAATTCTGTATATATTTCAAAAGCACTAACACTAACAGAATTTGATATAGGTTGTGGAACAAGAGAGAAAGAGAGGAATCAAGAATGACTAAGTGGTTTTTGGCCTGAGCAGCTGGAAGGACGGAGTTGCCATTTTCTCAAATGGCAAAGACCGAGAGGAGTAAGTTTTGGAGAGGAGGTATAGCAAGAGCTCAGTTTGACGCCTGTTGGGTTTGAGATACCTATCATCCAAATAGAGCTGTCAACTAGGCTGTTAAATATATGAGTCTAAAGGACAGATCCACGTAGGAGATATAAATTTGGAGTGTATCAGCACATACATAGCATTTAAAGCCACAAAACTGACTTGACATACTAAAGGTATAAATATAAATAGGAAAGAGAAGGTAAGTGACCTGAGTCCTGAGGTCCAGCATTTAGAAAGTCAACAGGATGACAAGCAGACAATAAAGGAGACTAGAGAGGTCAGTGAGAAACTAGCAGTATCCTGGAAGCTGAGTTTTAAAAAAAAACAATGTAGTTGTTGCTGTTAAATCAGATGGAGACTAGAATCAGCCATTAGATTTTGCAATGTGAAAGTTATCTGGAAAGTTATCTGTGACTTGATAAGAGTAGTTTAGGAGAACAGCTGGAGGTTAGGCCTAACTGAAGTGAATTCAGGAGTTTGAGGAAAGAAATTGGAGATAGAAAGTTTCAACAGTTGTTGAGTAATTTTGTTGTAAAATGAAGGAAAGAAATAAGGCAGCTCTAGAGAGGAAAGTAGAGTCAACAGAGGGATTATTTTTAATACAAGAGAAAAAATTGTAGAGTGATAGAAAAGATCCAGTAGAAGTGATGGTGATACTGAAGTGAGAGGGCAGAATTCTAGGAACAGAATCTTCAAGTAAGCCAAAGGGGTTGGAGTCTTCTGTACAAATAAAAGGTTGGCATTAGCAAGGAGGCTAGTGCTTCATCCATAGAAATGGGAGACAAGTTAGAATTTATGGGCACAGATGCTGCTAGATTCGTAGATGCTATGGTAGGAGCTTGTGGAGCTTCTCTTCTGATTGATTCTGTTTTTCTCATCAAATTGGGCGGTAATCAACTGACAGTGAAAGCAAGGGTGGAGAACAGAAATCATAAGAAATAGTCATCTGGAAGAGTAAAGTCCATTAACTGAGAGCAACAAGGAAGGAGAAGGCAGGAAATAATTGTCTCGCAAGAGGGAAAGAGAATGGGCCAGAGAAACAAAATGTGACTGCTGGGCAGCGTTTTGGTCTCACTGGAGTGTCATGGTGATCAATTTAAAGTGTACTTTTTTCCGGTCATGTGTTAGCTGCATGGTTGCAGCCACCAACACTGTGACAAGGTGATTTAACTAGAGTTGCAGTTGAGCCATACAAGTTCAGCAAAACCCAAAAAAGACAAGAAAATTGAGTATGTATGCAAATGCATAATGTACTGATTGGCATTGATTTTTTTAAACCACATGAGGCGTGAAGTAGCATTTGCAAAACGCCTTAATTGTTTATATGTGACAAGCAAAGTAGTCTGGTAACTAAACTGTGCACCACTGAAAATTTTTGTTTCAGACTTTGTAGAATTCATTTGGGATCCCTTGTCAACCACACAGACAACAAGTTTAATAATGCAGTGCAGAGTGATTCTTGAAGAACATTCCACTTGTGAAAATGAAGCTAATAAAGGTAAACAGGTAATAATGTCTAGAATTATGAATTTCTTGATTTACTTTTAAATCAATATAATTTATTTTAAATCTTTGTTTACAGATGACGCAGAAGTAATTTTCAGAACACTATTTATGAAAAATATTTAGGACCGACCATTTTTTGCTCTTTATAATTAGTAAGATGAAAGGATACACTTGATATTTCCAAACATTCTTATAGGAATGGTAATCATTATAATAAAATACACAAACATGCAGTAAGACCCATATTATTACTTTCATTCTTATTAGCGTATTTCTCTCTGTTCAGTGGTCTGATTTGTTCAATAGGTCTCATGGCCCAACTACCTGTTTTTCAGGTTTGTGAATGTACATTGGCCCTGCAGAGATGAACAGGCATAAATACATTAGTGCAAATGGAATCCTTCTAAAAGAAAAGAAAACTAATTACATTTGTTCTTTTGGCAAAAATCTAATAATATTATGACCTTACTTTAACAATAATTTTAAAACTAGACTAACATTCAGTATTTTAACTAGTTATCTGTAATCTGCATAGTCAAGAACAAGTAGCTCTTTGAGGATTCAAAGTTTAACACGATAGATTCTTAGCATAATGTACAATTGAGTTTTACTGAACATAAGACATAAAGAGGAAGGAACTTTTCAGAGGCTGTGGTGAGAGTTTCTTGAATCTTTTATTGCAGTACTCTTTTTAATTATTTTGTTTGTTGATAATAATATTGTAGATTGATGCGGTTAAAAGAGTAAGACAATTTTATGTTGAGTTTTAAGAGAATTAAGAGATTCACAGACTGGAGGATACCCAGAGTGGAATAATCAAAGTAATTGAAAAGCAAGGAGACATGTCATATTCATATTCTGTGCACCAATAAGTTTTAAGTAATGAAGGAAGGAAGCTGTAAGAAGAAAAAGAGAGAAGAGGATACCAGCATGATTCCGCCATCAAGAATCATGTAATCTTAGAGGAAATGATACATACAAACTGTTATTTGAAGTAGGAAGTAAGTGGGAATGACAAGACTTACTTGTCTAATTCCTGCTATGTACTCGGTACTCTGTTAGGTCTTATTCCTGTTTCAACCCACTTAGTCCCAGCAATCCTGTATAAATGGGTGCTAGGGCTTCGCTGATAGCTCACTGGTAAAGAATCTACCTGCCAGTGCAGGAGACATGGGTTCGATCCCTGGTCCAGGAAGATCCCACATGCAGTGGAGCAACTGAGCCCACGTACCACAGCTGTTGAGCCTGTGTTCTAGAGCCCGGGAGCCGCAATTACTGAAGCCTGTGCGCCCATGCTCCGCAATGAGAGAAGCCCATGCACCACAACTAGAGAGTAGCCCATGCTCATTGCAACTGGAGAAAAGCCTGAGTAGAAGCGAAAACCCAAAAGAGCCAAAAATAAATAAATAATTTTTAAAAAACGGATGATATCTTCATCTTACAGATGAAGAATCTGAGTCGCAGAAACCTGTTCACAGTAATACCTTGAGTTAGAACTAAGATTTGTACCTTGGTTAGTTTTACTTTGAGCATCCTCAGAGGCTCAGCAGTAAAGAATCTGCCTGTGATGTAGAACACATAGGAGACGCGAATTGGATCCCAGGATCGAGAAGATCCCCCGGAGGAGGGTATGGCAGCCCACTCCAGTATTCTTGCCTGGAGAATCCCATGGACGGAGGAGCCTGACAGGCTACAGTCCATAGGGTTGCAAAGCATCAGACACGACTGAAGCAGCTGAGCACACATGCACTCAGTCTTACTTTACAACCCAAGCTCGTCTCACTGACCACATTGCCTCTCCATGCGTGGCTCGGATAAAGTGCTTTGAAACTTCAGAAGAGAGAAATTTCAGCAGTGAAAGAATTTTTATTATATGTGGCACTTGAGCAAGGACCTAAAGGAAAGAATAGGATTTGAACATTGTAGCAACTGAAGGAGAAAGGGCATTTTCCACTCACCTCCAACAGGATAAAAACATGTGAAAATCACGCAAGAATTAGATTCAACTTGAAAGAAGATGTGGTTGGAGATAATGTTTATGTTTGATGAAGGAATAAATTTATTTTGTGTTATTACAAAGCATAGAACCAAGATGAGTATGTTAGAGAAAGCAAACAAGCAAACAGCTATATAATCCTGTATTTGCTCTCTACATGGGATTATGTAATTATAGCATAAATGTAAATAGTACATTTACATGTACAGTTTTTGAAATATTTCCACATTTTCTCATTTGATCCTCAAAACCTTGTAAAACATGTTGATTTTAATTACATTTTTACAGGTGAGGAAGCTGGGGCCTAGAGGGCCAAGTCACTTTAAAAGATCACTTTTAACAATAACAGGCCTGGCATTTTGTACCCACTAAAGTCTTTCAACAGTGTATGGATTCACTCATGAAGTTTTTATACTGGTAATCTTAATTCTGAAAACCCTCCTACTATGAATGTTGGAAATGGATTTTTGGCTTTAGTAGGAGACTAGAACTACATCAGGACTTTTCAGCTTTGGCATTCTTGGCATTTGGAACCAATATTTCTTTGTGTGAGACTGTTCTGTGCAGTAAGCTCCCTGGTTTCTACTCACTAGAAGCTAGTAGCAGTTCCCAGTCTTGACAACCAAAAATATCTCTAGACTTATAAAATATTCTGAGGCATGGCAAAGTTACTCCTATTTGAGAATCAGTGTACTATGTAATATTCCAGGTTAGTAACACAGTTTGCTGGTGAGCTCACTCTGTTTTTCTTAGTGATGTTTAAAGAATTGAAGAGAATGAGAAAGGCTCCAGAAGCACAAATCAGACAGCACAGTTCCTGATTTTCAAGTGAAAAGTAAATGATTCTGTAAGCTAATGCCTGGTGAGAATAGTTTTAACTCTAAAGTTCTAAAATACATTATTACAGAGATGGATTATGAACACTTAAAATAAGAAAGCAGTGATTACTGTAATCTCTCATTGATGGGGTTCCTAAAACCAAATATTTGTCAAAGCTTATTCTTCCATATCACTAATATCTCAGTTACTTCCACTAAGTAATGTACTGTACAGGTACAGTAAATAATTATTTAAATATGTTATAATTTTCTTACAGATCAAATGGGAAAATAGAGTATAGTTAGATACAAAGAAAACCAGTAAAAGTATACCTAAAGAATACTGATTCATAAGGCTGGAATCCTCTCAGCTTTGTCCTATTTGGTATTTTTATTGAATTGGATGAGTATGTAAAATGCATGCTAATGAAATTTCTCAATGGCAGAAGGCTAGGAATTCGATCATAAATCTATGGATAACAGAATCCAAAAGAATTTCAAAACACCGAGGAAAGGACTGACTCTCAAAATATAAAATGTAAAAAGAGTATACATAATGTCCTACCACTGTGTTCAAAAATTCAACTGCATAAATAAACGATGGGAGAGGCACAACTTTAAAGCAACACAGGTAAAGCAGAGAGGGATTGTAATCGTCCATAAACTCAGTATGAGTCAACAGTGTCACTTGAGTAGTGGAAAGACTAATGGAAGTTCATCCTTCTAGGTGTCTGCTCTTTTGAGTAAAATTGTTATATGTGCTTTCCTCATTTCCCTGGGCTATTTGCATTTAATTTTAGGCTAAAGTATATTAAATAGAGAGTGTCTAAGATGATATGGGAAAGAGAAAATATAAAAAAATGAGATATCAATCTTAAAATCTGAAGAGTTTTCATATGGAAGGATGATGAGATTTGTTCTGCATGATCTTGAGAGGTATACTAAGAACAATCTCTGGAAGGTGTAGGAAACAAGTTTGTTTCTCACTGTTAACTGAAATCTAATAGTCCATGAATCAAGGCAAATTGGAAGTGGTCAAATAGGAGATGGCAAGAGAGAAGGTCAACGTTTTAGGAATTAGCTAACTAAAATGGACTGGAAAGGGTGAATGTAACTCAGATGACTATTATATCTACTACTGTGGGCAAGAATCCCTTAGAAGAAATAGAGTAACCATCATAGTCAACAAAAGAGTCCAAAATGCAATACTTGGATGCAATCTCAAAATTGGCAGAATGATCTCTGTTTGCTTCCAAGGCAAACCATTCAATATCATGGTAATCCAAGTCTATGCCCTGACCAGTAATGCTGAAGAAGCTGAAGTTGAGCAGTTCTATGAAGACCTACAAGACTTTCTAGAACTAACACCCAAAAAAGATGTCCTTTTCGTTATAGGGGACTGGAATGTAAAAGTAGGAAGTCAAGAAACACCTGGAGTAACAGCCAAATTTGGCCTTGGAGTACAGAATGAAGCAGGGCAAAGGCTAATAGAGTTTTGCCAAGAGAATGCACTGGTCATACCAAACACCCTCTTCCAACAACACAAGAAAAGACTCTACACATGGACATCAACAGATGGTCAACACCAAAATCAGATTGATTATACTCTTTGCAGCCAAAGATGGAGACGCTCTATACAGTCAGCAGAAACAAGACTGGGGAGCTGACTGTGGCTCAGATCATGAACTCTTTATTGCCAAATTTGGACTTAAATTGAAGAAAGTAGGAAAAACCACTAGACCATTCAGGTATGACCTAAATCAAATCCCTTACAATTATACAGTAGAAGTGAGAAATAGATTCAAGGGACTATATCTAATAGACACAGTGCCTGAAACTATGGACGGAGGTTCATGACATTGTATAGGAGACAGGGATCAAGACCATCCCCAAGAAAAAGAAATGCAAACAGGCAAAATGGCTGTCTGAGGAGGCCTTACAAATAGCTATAAAAAGAAGAGAAGCCAAAAGCAAAGGAGAAAAGGAGAGATATACCCATTTGAATGCAGAGTTTCAAAGAATAGCAAGGAGAGATAAGAAAGCCTTCCTCAGTGATCAGTGCAAAGAAACAGAGGAAAACAATAAAATGGGAAAGACTGGAGATCTCTTCAAGGAAATTAGAGATACCAAGGGAATATTTCATGCAAAGATCGGCTCAATAAAAGACAGAAATGATATGGACCTAACAGAAGCAGAAGATATTAAGAAGAGCTGGCAAGAATACACAGAAGAACTATACAAAAAAGATCTTCATGACCCAGATAATTACAATGGTATGATCACTCACCTAGAGCCAGACAGTCTAGAATGTGAAGTCAAGTGGGCCTTAGGAAGCATCACTATGAACAAAGCTAGTGGAGGTGATGGAATTCCAGCTACTTCAAATCCTAAAAGGTGATGCTGTGAAAGTCCTGCACTCAATATGCCAACAAATTTGGAAGACTCAGCAGTGGCCACAGAACTGGAAAAAGTCAATTTTCATTCCAGTCCCAAAGAAAGGCAATGCCAAAGAATGCTCAAACTACCGCACAGTTGCACTCATCTCACACACTAGCAAAGTAATGCTCAAAATTCTCCAAGCCAGGCTTCAACAGTATGTGAACCAAGAACTTCCAGATGTTCAAGCTGCTTTTAGAAAAGGCAGAGGAACCAGAGATCAAATTGCCAACGTCCGTTGGATTATCGAAAAAGCAAGAGAACAGAAAAACATCTATCTCTGCTTTATTGACTATGCCAAAGCCTTTGACTGTGTGAATCACCACGAACTGGAAAATTCTTCAAGAGATGGAAATACCAGAGCACCTGACCTGGCTCTTGAGAAATCTCTATGCAGGTCAGGAAGCAACAGTTAGACCTGGACATGGAACAACAGACTGGTTCCAAATTGGGAAAGGAGTACGTTAAAGCTGTATATTGTCACCCTGCTTATTTAACTTATATGCAGAGTACATCATGAGAAATGCTGGCCTGGGTGAAGCACAAGCTGGAATCAAGATTGCTGGGATAAATATCAATAACTTCAAATATGCAGATGACACCACCCTTATGACAGAAAGTGGAGAAGAACTAAAGAGCCTCTTGATGAAAGTGAAGAGGAGAGTGAGAAAGCTGGGTTAAAACTCAACATTCAGAAAACTAAGATCATGGCATCTGGTCCCATCACTTCATGGCAAATAGATGGGGAAACAGTGGAAACAATGACAGACTTTATTTTGGGGGGCTCCAAAGTCACTGCAGATGGTGACTGCAGCCATGAAATTAAAAGATACTTGCTCCTTGGAAGAAAAGTTATGACCAACCTAGACAGCATATTAAAAAGCAGAGACATTACTTTGCCAACAAAGTAATATCTAGTCAAAGCTATGGTTTTTCCAGTAGTCATGTATAGATATGAGAGTTGGACTGTAAAGAAAGCTGAGCACTGAAAAACTGATGCTTTTGAACAGTGGTGTTGAATAAGACTCTTGAGAGTCCCTTGGACTACAAGGAGATCCAACCAGTCCATCCTAAAGGAGATCGATTCTGAATATTCATTGGAAGGACTCATACTGAAGCTGAAACTCCCAATACTTTGGCCACCTGATGTGAGTAACTGACTCATTGGAAAAGACCATGATGCTGGGAAAGATTGAATGCAGGAGAGAAGAGGACGACAGAGGATGAGATGGTTGGATGGCTCACCAACTCAATAGACATGAGTATGAGTAAACTCTGGGGATTGGTGATGGACACAGGGTCCTGGCCTGCTGCAGTCCATGGGATCTCAAAGAGTCGGACACAACTGAACGACTGAACTTGCTAACTGACATACTCACCAGAATTCCAAACTTTTAAAACCCTAGAAATATGATTTAGTAAAGGTGTAAGGGAACAGGATTTCTCATACTGACTAGTGGGACTATAAATGGGATACCCCTATTTCAGAAAACAACTTGGCATTCTCTTCAAAGTTGACGTGAACTGGATTCTAGCAATTCCATCTCTACATATATAGCCATTAGAAATATATGCCTAAGCATACTAAAAGACATGCTCTACAGGAATTTATATAGTAATATGATTCATAATAACCCCTAAACCAAAGACCATCTAAGTAAATGTTCTATCATGCAACAGAATACTATGCTACAATGAAAAGGCACTGGCTACTGCAGTATGCAACCACATGGGTGAATGAAGTTCTCTTGTACCTAATTTACAATTCCTTTAACACCTAGGTCTTTGAGTGTGTACAAATTTGCAGTATTCTGTTAAAATTGCTTCTTTTGGTTCAATACATTTATTTTTCTTTTTTTTTTTTTTTTTTTGGTTCATACATTTCTATCTATGACTATCAGTGATGCTTTTACATTTTTTAAAAATAGGATTTACTTAAATCCATTGTTTCAAGAATGAAGAAGGCAATAGAAGATGATGTTTTTATTCCTCTGTATCCAAATAGGTAAGAGTTGCTAATTTCTAGATTTTATGAAATAGTTACTCCTGCAATACAGATTCATTTAAGAGTGTAATGTAGAAGAAACTAAACATATTGTTCTCAAAACACACATACCTATTAAGATGCAAATTGATATTTAAACAAATATTTCTTAATCACCTTATATATGCCATGTATGATGTAATGATATTCCTGAGAACATGACAACTGGCATAGTCAGGTAGTTAGAAACACAGATTCTGGAGTGCAGATTCACCATTACTAGACACTTGATCTTGGACCTTTCCATGCATCAGTGTCTTTGTATATAAAATGGGCATTAAATTAATGCCTATCTCAGGACACTGTGAAGATGAAGAGAGTGCTCAGAATACCTGACATGAAGAGCTCAAAATAAGGCCTGGAACATCACTGAGGCCAGAAACTACATCTTTGAAATATATATTTACTTTTATTTTTTTTATTTTTATTTTTTAGTAAATTTATTTATTTTAGTTGGGGGCTAATTACTTTACAATATTATAGTGGTTTTTGCCATACATTGACATGAATCAGCCATGGGTTTACATGTGTTCCCCATCCTGAACCCCCCTCCCACCACCCTCCCCATCCCATCCCTCTGGGTCATCCCATTGCCCCAGCCCTGAGCATTTGTCTCATGCATTGAACCTGGAATGGTGTTCTGTTTCACATATGATAATATACATGTTTCAGTGCTATTCTCCCAGAACGTCCCACCCTCACCTTCTCCCTCAGAGTCCATAAGACTGTTCTATGCATCTGTGTCTCTTATTCTGTCTCGTGTATAGGGTTATCGTTACCATCTTTCAAATTCCATATATATGCGTTAGTATACTGTATTGGTGTTTTTCTTTCTGGCTTACTTCATTCTGTATAATGGGCTCCAGTTTCATCCATCTCAATAGAACTGATTCAAATGTATTCTTTTTAATGGCTGAGTAATATTCCATTGTGTATATGTACCACAGCTCAAACAAGTAGTATTTGATGCATATTGATAGATTTGCTAAGAAAGCATCAGTTGTAGTAATGGATTATGGACTGAAGCTCACTCTGCAGTGAGTACTCACATGATCGAAGAGTTCTGTGGAAAGAAAAAAAGAACTTCTAAGCTTGCTAGTTAATTTGAATCCTGAAGAGATGCCTACATGTAAAAATTCAGCCCAATTAAGGTTTGTTGACTGGAGAAGGAAATGGCAACCCACTCCAGTGTTCTTGCCTGGAGAATCCCAGGGATGGCGGAGCCTGGTGGGCTGCCGTCCATGGGGTCACACAGAGTCAGACACGACTGAAGCGACTTAGCATCAGCAGCAGCAGATTGCTCAGTGGTAAAGAAACCACCTGCTAATGCAGGAGATGCAGCTTCAATCCCTAGGTCGGGAAGAGTCCCTGGAGGAGGAAATGGCAACCCACTCCAGTATTCTTGCCTGGGAAATCCCATGGACAGAGGAACCTGGCAGACTACCTTCCATGGGGTCACAAAAGAGTCAGACATGATTTAGCAATTAAACAACAACAACAATTAAGATTTGTAATGTTTTACATGGTAAAGAATCCATCTGCAATGTGGGAGACCTGGGTTTGATTCCCTGGGTTGGGAAGATCCCCTGGAGAAGGGAAAGGCCACTCTAGTATTCTGGCCTAGATAATTCAATGGACTGTATAGTCCATGGGGTCACAAAGAGTCAGACACAACTGAGCGACTTTCACTTTCACTTTCAATGTTTTAGGTAAGTAATATATCTCCACAGTTAAAAAGTAAGAATGTGTATTTAAAATTTTTACTTATGTTTAAAATGAAATGTCTTATTCTCTCCTGCTCCTGACTTCTATACACCCAGTTTTTGCCTTCTTTTCTGTACACATGCAAGAATATTCACTGTTGGTAATTTTTTTTACCTTTTTGGAATTTCTCTCTGCAATTAGAATTAAATACTTCAGATAGAATTTTAATACTTACAATGCAATTAGAATTAATCTTATTTCCCCCTCTTTTTTATAGCAAAGTAAGTATATTATAGTCATAACCATTGTTTTGTACCTTACTTTGACTTAGTACATCTTTAAGATCTTTTTGTGTCATCCGCAAATTGTTTCCTCATGCTTTTTTAGCTGCACGATATGCCATTATATGGCTGTATTGTAATTGATGAACATGTAAGCAGTAAACCATTACTAACAGTGTTGTGAATAATTTTATGGCCATATTATCCTGTGCATGTGCAAATATATCTATAGAAGGCATTCTCAAACATGGATTTGTTGAGTAAGAGTGTACATACATTAGTAATTTTATTAGATATCACCAGAGCACCTTCAGTTATATTGTTAAGACTTAGTTTGGTTGATTAAAATAAAAAAGTAACCGTTCAGTTGTTTAAACTCTGTTTCTGAAAGATGAACAGTCATTTGCATTGTCTTTCTTTTGCTTTAAATAGTGCTGTAGAAAACAGAACATCACCACATTCAAAGTTTCAAGAAAGACAGTTCTGGTCAGGTCTAAAGGTAAGCAGAAAACGGCAAAAATAAAAAATTTTTTTCTTTCAAAAAAAGTTTACTATATAGTTTACTATATAGTGAAGATCAGAAATTTTCTTCTGTAAAGGACCAACAGTAAGTATTTTAGGTTTTGTAGGTTGTATAATGTCTGTTGAACTGTTCAGCTCTGTCACTGTAGTGTAAGCAGTCATAGACAATATGTAAATAAGTGAGCATGTCTGTGTTTCAGTAAAACTTTATGGACATTGAAATTTGACTGTCATATAATTTTCATGTCTTAAAATACCCTTTTTTTTCAATCATTTAAAATTATAAAAACCATCCTTAGTTCACCAACTCTACAAAAACAGACCGTAAGCTGGATTTAACTCACAGGCCATAGTTGTCTAACCTCCAGTCTAAACAGTAAAGGATGAAATTGGTGCTGAATCAATAGCAATAGGGACGGTAAGGAAAAGATTAGTTCAAAAGATTTTTAGGGTGAAGCATCGAAAGAACCTAATGACTGATTACAGAATTAATTTTACCCTGAAGAATGTAGGGTGCTAGCCAGGTTTCTGACTTTGGCACCCTATTAACTTATGGTGGCTTTCTTTGAGGGCATTGGAGAAGGAAGAAAAGGTTTGGGAGGAAAGATAAGTGGACATAGTGGATGTAAGATATCTATGAGATAAAAGGAGGCACTTGAATACATGAGTCTGAATTACAGGAGACAGATCTGAGCTGGAGATTTGGGAGTCAGTCACATTTAGGCAGTGTTTGGAGGCATGGTCATGAATGACAACCTCTGAGGAGAAGAAGCAGTGGACAGACAAGTGAAGTCTTCAGACAGGCCTTAAGAATAAGCTGTTAAACTAAGAACGGTCACAAGTGAGTGGCATCAGAGAAACTAAGTGAAGGGCTTTTGAGAACAAAGTATTAATGCCACTGAAGAGAATTAGAAGGAACACTGAAAATGTTTACTGGGTTTCATAGTTATAAGGTCATGAATGACCTCAGCAAGAATAGTTTTGATAGGGTGAATCAATACTTGTCATGTGGTTGGGTCAGGAAAAAGGCTTTGCAGGAAGAGGGCGCAACATCAACAATGACATTGTGAAAAAGCATTGCATGTTAGTACAACTGGATGTAGTTTAGCACTACATAATAAATTTAGTAATGGAAAGAAAATGGAAGCTACTATAAAATTCACATAAAGATCTGCATTTAGAGGAGAGAAATGCAACCCATATTATTTTGATTAGAACTTTATTAGAATTTCTTAAAATGATTTTACCTGAAATATCTCCAAACCCACAGGTTATTATTAATCTTATTTTCTATATTAGAGCAGTGAGGTTCTCAGGTTTGATTGATTTCTCAAGGTCACATATTGGTAACAGTACCACTGGCTTTAACATCAGTGCTTTTGTGAATCCTGGGGTCCTGCAGTCTTATATCCGATGGCCCCAGCCTCCAAGAGAGAACGGATTGAGAAGGAAGATTATTGATCTAGAAAAGCTCCAGCAAGGTAATTTGAAATAGATTTTGAGTGGTTATCCTAAAAAAATAAAAGAAGATAGGATGAAGAAATATATGCAGGTTGAGAAGAATTGAGTGTTTATTCAGAAATGTTTTCTATTCTAAAATTGACATTTCCAACAAGTGCTAATTATGGTGAGAGTTTTACAGTTTAACCAGATTTTTGTTTGTTGGAGACTATTACAGTTTTCCTTGGGAGAAAAGGTACATAGTCACTTGAAATTTTGTTGTATTTTAGCTCTTTGGCAATGTTCTTCTTTGGAATGAACTCCTCCCAGAAGATACCTTGCAAGAGCTAGGACTAGGGAAGCTGCTGAATCGTTACCTTATTATAGCTCTTCTCAATGCCATACCTGGCCCAGATGTTGTTAAAAAGTGCAGCCAGGTAAGTTATATAGAAATCGATCTTCATTTTATCATTTTTAAAAGTTATTAAAATTAATTTTATAGCAAAATGATTTAAATTGTGTTACTTACATAATAACAAATTAATTTAACAGACTAGAAATCTGGGAGAATCCAGTATTTAAAAATTAGTGTACTGGTTAACTATTTACAAAATGACTGTTAGATCCTCACCTCTCACTTAACTACCAGTATAAATTATAGCTAAAATAAAAAAATAAGTGTAAAAAAATAAAACCATAAAATGTTGTACTAGGAAGATAAATGACTACACCTGATGTTAAGGGAGTCCTTTCTGAACTTTAATGCCAAAAAAAAAAAATGGTGAGAAAAGATAATAGCTCTGACAAAAATAACAATCTTCGGTCAACCAAAAAGCATTAAACAGAAAGGTATCAGGACTATAAAAAGGATTGCATTTGAGTCAGTTCTAATGAGGCGGATCAGCCTAGAGCCTATTATACGGAGTGAAGTAAGTCAGAAAGAGAAAGAAAAATATTGTATATTAACACATATATATGGAATCTAGAAAGATGGTACCAATAATCCTATGGGTAGGACAGCAAAGGAGACACAAACATAAAGGACAGACTTTTGGACTCAGTGAGAAAAGGAGAGCTTGGGATGATTTGAGAAAATAGCATTGAAAAATGTACATTACCATATGCAAAATAGATAAACAATGCAAATTTAATGTATGACACAGGGTACCCTGTGACAACATGGAGGGATGGGATGGGGTGGGGCGGGAAGTGGGTAGGGGGTTCAGGATGGAGGGGACACGTGTATACCCATGGCCGATTCATACTGATATATGGCAAAAACCATCACAATATTGTAAAGTAATTATCCTCCAATTAAATAAATAAAGGTATCAGGATTATTTGATCATTGTTAAAACTCGAAGATGGGTTTATTGGGCTCACTATACCTGTTCTTCCTTCTTGGCTTCCCTCGTGGCTCAGGCAGTAAAGAATCTGCCTGCAGTGTGGGAGACCTGGGTTTGATCCCTGGGTTGAGAAGATCCCCTGGAGGAGGGCATGGCAACCCACTCCAGTATTCTTGCCTGGAGAATCCCCATAGAAGAGGAACCTGGTGGCCTACAGTCCATGGGATCACAAAAGAGTCACACGTGATTGAGCAACTAAGCACAGCACATACTTATTCTTTCTCCTGTTGTTTATGTTTGGAATTCTATAATAAAAAGTTAAATAGAAAGAAAGTTGAAAAACAGAGAAATAAGTTATAATGTGCATAACGAGGATAAATACCCACATTTTTTTAAAAGCTCTCTGTAAACAATTGGAATGTGCTTATTGAAAATGACCAAAAGGCAAAGCAGTTCCCCCCCGAAAAAGAATACGCCAAAATAACCTCTAAACACGTGGAAATATTAATAGTGCTAATAATCAGAGAATTATAAATAATTCAGTAAGGATTTTTTTTTTTTTGCTGTTATTTTCATTGTAATTCTCAGTATTTATCATAAACACAGGGAAACAACAGCCCCACATTTGTCCAGGAACATCATTCATCTAGAAAGTGTGGAGAGGCAATTCTGGGAAATAGTTTGTGCATTGTGGGAAGAGGAATACAACTCTGGAGACTCTTTTGGCACAATCAATATAAAACCTTTAAAGTTCATACCCTTTTAGGGAACTTCCCTAGTGGTTCAGTGATTGAGAATCTATCCTCAATTCCAATGCAGGAGACTTGGGTTCAATCCCTTGTCGGGGAACTAAGATCCCACATGCCACGGGGCAACTAAGCCCATGCGCCACAACTAGAGAGCCTGCATGCCACAATTAGAGAAGCATCCCACCACAACAAAGAACCATCAGCCAAAATAAAAAAAATAAAGTCCACCTGCTTTTACATAGCAATTTTACTTCTAGGAAATTATCCTAAGTTAAAAAATCAATGGACATAATTTTCTAAAAATGTGGGAAAATATTTATGTTCTTAATAAGGTTTTTTTTTAGTATACATGTATATGTAATGTTAGATAGCAGTTCCTGAAAGTGTGAAAGTCAGTCATGTCCGACTCTTTGCAACCCTATAGACTGTGTAGTCATGGAATTCTCCAGGCCAGAATACTGGAGTGGGTAGCCTTTCCCTTTTCCAGGAGATCTCCCTAACCCAGGGATCGAACCAGGTCTCCCGCATTGCAGGCGGATTCTTTACTAGCTGAGCCACAAGGAAAGCCCTAAGACTTCTTCCCAACCCAGGGATTGAACCCAGGTCTCCTGCATTGCAGGCAGATTCTTTACCAGCTGAGCCACAAGAGAAGCCCAGAAATACTGGAGTGGGTAGGCTATCCCTTCTCCAAGGGATCTTCCTGACCCAGGAATCAAACCAGGGTCTCCTGTATTGCAGGCGGATTCCTAGACAATTCCTAGGAGCTATCTAGCAGTTCCTAGACAACCATTATTTTCCCTGCTATGGTTTTTGTATCATGTAGTTTGTATCATGCAGTTTTTAACTACATTATTTATCAGAAATTTCAATCTTCATCCATCCTATTGTGTTTCAGATTTCAGTTTAGATCTCTTTGACCAGAAAGCTCTACTATGCAGTAGAGGATATATGACATTCTCTTCACAGTTTGTGGCTAGAAAACCAGACCAAAACAGTGTGGCTTTAAGTCCCAGGATCATTTATGGGAAAGCTAGATAGTTCCTCCAGAACTTTATTGAGCCTTGTGATACAAAACAAGGGAAAAGCAAGTGTAAATGACATTAAATATCCAGATCAGTTAAGGGCTGGGTTTAAAACTAAAAAGATACAGTTTGCATAACAAGACTTAAAGGACTTTCTGCCTTAGGCAACTAGTGTGTCTGTGTTTTCTAGATAATTGAAAAAAGTGATTAAGAAATAGGATAAATCATTTTCAACTGTGTTTTCCGTGTTGACCAACTAGATTTATTTTAGAAAACATGTATTCCAGAACTTTCTTTTAATGTATTTTATTATATATATATAGTACAACTTTCTAGAGGTACATACTGACCCTGACCGTAGCAACTAACATAACCAAGAATTTCTTTAGAGAGTATGATCTCAGATTTTTCCTTGCTCCTATTCTCTCTCCTTTTTAAAAAAAATTCTTTCTTCTCCAACAAGGAAGTTTTCCTTTTTGTTTACATGTTTTGGCTTTTTCCAAAGCTTTTTCCCCAAGTCATGTATTACCTTTAGCATGATGATAGTAAGTGTTGTTTGAGGGGTTTTTCCCCCCAAAAGAAACAAATGGATGCATATACATTGACTCCTTATGCTGCCATTGACATTTAAAGCAATGTATTAAATTAGAAGAAAACTGTAATAAATTTTTTATACAGTGTATCTTAGAATGACCTTGATTTCTTAACTCTAATTTATTCATATAGGTTATACACAAAGTCATCTAATTTCATACTGTGAAGTCACATTAAATGTACCTGTTTTATACAGTTGACCCTTGAATAGCACAGATTAAAGCTGCATAGGTCCACTTCTATGTGGATTTTTTTTTTCAATATATATCAGTACATACTAGAGTACTTCACAGTCTACAGTTGGTTAAACTTGTGGATGCAGAACCACAGATATGGAGGGCCGACTGTAAAGTTAATACACTGATTTTCATCTGCGCATAGGTCACTGTCCCTAACTGTCTGCATTGTTAAAGGGCCAAATGTAGGTTTGTTAACTAAGTGCTTTGTGTCTACACATTTCTGATGTTTAGTTATAGACTATGTTTTGTACAATTTTATCACTCAGGAATACAGAGTAATGAAAGTATTACAAGTACTAGTAAGTATTTATAAAGAGTAGTCTCCTTTAAGCTTTCGGTATCCAAATATGATTTTTTTTTAAAGTATAAAACCTTAACAAAGAAAGGGGAAATTCTCAAAAGTTATTTAACCATGAACTATAAAATGGAAGAATAATACAACCAACATGAGTAGTGTGTATGTGAAAGTCGCTCAGTCGTGTCTGACTCTTTGTGACCCCATGGACTATACAGTTCATGGAATTCTCCAGGCCAGAATACTGGAGTGGGTAGCCTTTCCCTACTCCAGGGGATCTTCCAAGGAATCTTAACATGAGTAGTATAAGGATTAAATGAGATTATGTTAAAGTCGTTAGTTAATAACTGTCATTAAAAATCAACCATGTGTTTTGATTATCAGATAGCAGCATATTTACCAGAAAAGTGGTTCCAAAACTCTGCCATGAGAACATCCATTCCCCAGCTAGAGAATTTCATCCAGTTTTTACTGCAGTCTGCACGTAAATTATCTAGAAATGAAATCAGGTAATGCATATTTTATTTGTACCTCTATAAGCATTGTTTAGGCTTCTGTTCTTGGCAATTTTTAGAAAGATTTGTACTTTACTTTTAAAAATCTGAGACAGTCACTGTAGAATTAGGAGATGTTTTCATATGCAACTTTAGAATCACTCAGTATCTTACTTTTACACCTCAGGCATATTAGTTCATATTTTTAAATGTAAATCTCTTCCAAAATAAGCACTTCCAGAAAACTGTATCACAGGGAAATTTAGAATTGAAACTGTAAGTCAAAAGCCTTTTATTTAAGCATGTTTTTGATGTCTTTCTAATTTTCCTAGCCATTTCAAAATCTCAACGTTTGTTAAGTATAGATCTGCAACCTGGCATTTACCCAGCAGTAGCTAGAACTCATTCACAGCACTAGATGTTTAAGGACTTGAATACAATGGTGTTGGCAAACCACTTCAAAACACAAACAAACAAACAAAACCCCTCAAATTGTAGCATTTGATTATATCTGTGGGATAAGTACTTCCACCATGATAGCCCATATAAAATGCTGGTAGCAGCACACCACTGCCCAGATTTCTAATGATAGATTTCTTCTGTGCTTTTTCTACTTTTTGTAGTCATTCACATTAAAATTTGCCAGAATATATCCACTAATAGTCTCTGGAATTTCATGATTATGTGGAGAAGGTAGCATCTAAATACTTTATGCAATATATTTTAGACATTGGCATCAGGTTAAGTTTTTGTTTCAGATTAACTACTGATGTTTCACTGTGCCCTTATACATTGCATTGCCCTTTTGTTGTTTTTTTCAGGGATGAAGTCAAAGAAATAATTCTTATTCTGGTGAAAATAAAAGCTTTGAATCAAGCAGAATCCTTCATAGAAGAATATCACCTAGACCATCTTAGATCAGTAATTAAAGAATTTGAGTAAACTTTATAGGAAAGTACTAAAATGAGATTTTAATATAGTCACACTTGGCTATTTTGCTTGTAGAAAAAGAAAAAACGGTGTTGCCTTTTCTTTATTCCCAGTAATGGAGGAGAGAATTTCCTAAACCAAAAGAATAGCAATCTGTCCCTCCATCCCCTCCATCTTCTGCCTTCGGGTGTCATGAAAGACTGACCCTACCCTTTTTGAGTGTTTGCAGGAATTAAACACACAGGAACAGTAGGAGTTTAACATATTTCCATTTGATTCTTCTGATGACTTTTCCAGCTGCTTTGGCTTTGGTGAGTCTTCTGTCCTGACCCATAAAAACATCTTTTAGTTCTCTTCATTTTAGCAATCTCTGTTTTTAACTCATTAGTATGAGTTAAAATGAAAATCTTAATTGGAATGAATTACTTATTAAGTATTCTGATTAAAGCATTTTGAAGTTACTAATGCTTGTCAGATTGTGCTTCAGAATCTATACCAGTATATTGTTCTAACACAAGTCTGAGAACAGCCAATGAATCTCTGCTAGCAGTATTTTTTTTAACTCATTTGTACTTAATAGGTGAAAAAAAATCTTATTTTAATTATTTATATTGACTATTAGAGAGTGACTACTTGTTTTCTTGGCCATTTGTAATTCTTTTTGAAGTATCTATTTTTTCCCTTATGGATTTGTAAGAGCTTTATGTTTTAAAGATACTGATGGTTTGGCAGTCCAGTGGTTAGGACTCTGCACTTTCACTGCAGAGGGCATGGGTTTGATCCCTGGTCAGGGAATTAAGATCCCACAAGCCACATGGTATGGCCAAAAATGAAAACAAAACAAAAAGATAACTGATGTTGTGCCCATGCTGTGTTACAGTTTTCCTCATTTGCCATTTTCTTTAAATTTGTGTATGAGTTTTGGTGTACTAAGTTATTGCTTGTTCAGTAGTTACTACTATTTTTTGTTATGCTTTTTTTGTGTGTGCCATTGGTGGTAGGCTTAGAGAGGAAACAAATATTTTAAATATTCAGAACATATGATTCATTTTTAAAAAATGTGTGTGATTAAGAATGTGAGGCAAGGTCATTGAATCAAAAAGAAATTGAGAACATTCTTCACAGTAATTTTATTGATAGTTTTTCATAAATCTATTTGTTTAAATAACTTTCAGGAAGCCCTAAATGTATTTTGCAAATTGTTGCCCAAAAGATAAATCAGGAAAAAGTTGATTATGTGTCCAGTTTAATAGTTTGAATAAAGAACCAGCCTTTGAACTCTATATGTAGGGCTTGAGCGTGTGGCTTCTGACATCATCAACCCTAGTTTTGAAGCTGCAGGTAATAAATTTTCTCAGAGTGGTATGTGATTTCTACTAAAGTCAAGATTCATGATTAACTGTTACAAACAGTTTCTTAAAGTTTATTTTAGTTACACAAATTATACAGAACAGAATCTCATCTAGAAAATTCAAGCCATTGCTTAAAAAGTCAAGTTTTCTTACACAATTATTATTCCCAAAGGTCACTGCTGTTTTCACTTTGTTATCCTTTCAGAACTTTTCTCTCCTTAAAAAGTATGTACACGTGTGTCTATACACAGCTTTATTTTTTATATAAGTGGCAAATATTTTTATTGTGTATTAAATTTGTAATTTTTTATTGTTAAAAGTGTATACCTGAAATTTCCCTATGCTTTTTGCCTTTGTAATTAAAGATGTGTTAGATGATCCCTTACATTTTTAACTTGGGTAGAGAGATTTCTCTTGCTTTTTGTAGAATTGAAAATATTAGAACTACTTTTAAAACTGCAAATTGATTTAAACTCCCAGTAGTTTTGAAATTTCATTATGCTTGGGGTTTGAATCTCAGGATTTTTATCCATCATATACTGTAACTAAGGATATTCAAAAACATTTGTGAAGATTGCCTAATCCTCAGTGCAGAGTTCTTGTTTTTTTTTTTTTTTTTTTTTTTCTGTTACTGTGAAATGGATGAAGAAATGGAATGGAATTTTGTTACAAATAACAAAAACAAACCTTTGAGTTAACAGCTTACCTTACATCTCAGTTCTTTCTCTGGATTTTTTCAGGTTTTTGTTCACTTAAAGAATGTCAAATTTTTACAGAATCAGATAAACTACATTTTTGCTTTTACTTTTTTATATGGCTTTTAGGAACTTTTCAATGGCCATGAAAATATACCTCAGAACAGTTGGGTTATTTTATGCAGATGACTCCTAAGAAATACCATATGTGATATGAAATCTGAAAAAGGTATTACAAGAAAATAGACCAATATTCCTCATGAATATAGAAATAAAAGTCCTTTTATTACTAGCAAACTGAACCCAGCAATGTATAAAAAGGAAAATAATAATACATTATGACCAAATAGGTTTTATTCCAGGAAGGGAAGGTCGGCTTAACATTAGAAATTTAATCAGTATAATTCACCTATGAACAGAATAAAAGAGGAAAACCATACGATCATCCAATGATTACAGAAAAAGCATTGGGCAAAATTCAACACCCTCTCCCAGTACAAAAACAGGAATATAAATTATTTAATAAAGAGCATCTGCAAAAGAACATCCATATTTAGCATGGTACTTAATGGTAAAGTATTAATGCAAGGATGTCTGCTCTCACCTTTTCTGTTCAGCATTGTTCTGTAGGTCCTAACCATGCAGTCAGTCAAGAAAAAGACATAAGGGTTAAAACACAAGAGTTGAATCATCATTCTCAAGTGACAAGGTTGTTTTACATAGAAAACCTTAGGTACTCTACCAAAAAAAAATTTGAATTTAGCAAGATCTTACAAAACTCAAAGCTTAGGGACATACTAGTGATCTAATTGGAAACAAGTTTTAAAACAATAATATTTCAGTAGCCTTGAAAAACATCACATATCTAGGAATAAATCTATAGAAAGACTGTGCACTGAGTAGTACACAAATTGCTGAGAAAAAAAATGTGTAAGCCTAAATAAAAAGCTAGACATCATGTTTATGAATTGGAAAACTCAGTTATTGTTTCAGGTATCTTCTTCTATTGATTAATATCAATTGTTATGCAGTCCCTATCAAAATTCTGTCAGGCTTTCAAAAAAAAGAACAAAGTGATTGATTAAAATACATAAAAATTAAAGTTTATCTAGATGTACAGAGACCTTAAAATAGCCAAAACAATCTTGAAACAGAATAACAAATTGAAAGACTTGTTCTATCTGAATTCAGGACTTACTATAAAGCTACAGTAATCAAGTCTTTGGTATTAGGATAAGAATAAACTAATACATCAGTGGAACAGAATCAAGAGTCCAGGAAGAGATCTAAATATAAATAATCAATTTTTGACCACACTATCAAGTTAATACATCAGAAAAGGAGAGTATAACAATATTGGTAGAACAATTGAATAAGAAATAGAATGAGCCTCAACCCTTATTTTCTACACACCCACACAGGTGAATCAGATCTAAATGTAAAGCCTAGAGACAAAAGCTTGCAAGGAGAAACATACACTGTCTTTGACACTGGAATAGATAAAAGATTTCAGGGGCTTAGAAGACACTAACCAAAAAAGAAAAAAAGGATAAGTTGGACTTTTTCAAAATTTAAAATTTATTCAAAAGTATTTTACATCTTAGAGCCACAGCAAGATGGGTCACCATGTGGGTGACCCATAAACTGAAGACCAGTAATATCAAAGAAATTCTCCCACTGTTTTGAAGGTTCTGAACCACATGTCAGGCTTCCCACCCTGGGGACCTGACAAATGGACTGGAAATATCCAAGGGATCTGACTTTGAGGGCCAGAGGGACTTGATTACAAGGCATCCACAGGACTGGGGAAAAGAGAACCTCCAGTCTTGGCAGACACAAACAAAACCTTGCACACACCAAGACTCAGAGGAAAGAAGCAGTGACCTCACGGGAGGCTGAACCAAAACAACTTGGTGGTGTTGGGGGTTCTCTTGTGGAGATGTTGGTTGGCAGGGGCTCACCACAGGACTGGGGCAGTGGCAGTAGCAGTCTGGGAAGGTCCCTCCCTGATGTGAACCCTCTTTGAGGTCACCATTAACCCGACCATGGAGCTGGGTCAGCTCAGGCCAAAAAACTACCAGAGAGGGAGTGCAACCCCACCAGTCAGCAGATAATTATTAAAACTTTACCGAGCAAGACTCTGCCTACCAGAGAAAGACCTAGTTTTTCCCACTATCAGTCCCTCCCATCAGAAAGATTACATAAGCCTCTCTTAACCTCCTCCATTAGAGGGCAGACAGAAGCAAGAAGAACCACAGTCCCCTAGTGACTGACAAACCACATTACAGAAAGTTAATCAGCACGAAAAAGCAGAAGGTTATGTCCTGGATGAAGGGATAAGATAAAACCCCAGAAAAACAACTAAATGAAGTGGACATAGGTGACCTTCCAGAAAGAGAATTCACAATAATGATAGTGAAGATGTTCTAGGATCTCAGAAAAAGAATGGAGGCAGAGCTTGAGAAAATGCAAAGAAATGTTTACCAAAGACCTAGAAGAACTAAAGAACAAACAAAACAGAGGCGAAGAATACACTAGAAGGAATCAATAGCAGAATAACTGAGGCAGAACGGATTAATGACCTGGAGGACAGATTGGTGGAAATGACTGCCGCAGAACAGAATATAGGGGGGGAAAAGACAACCTAAGGGACCTCTGGGGCAACATTAAATGCACCAACATTCGCATTATAGGGGTCCCAGAAGGAGAAGAGAGAAAGAACCTGAGAAAATACTTGAAGAGGTAATGGCTGAAAACTTCCATAACATGGGAAAGGAAATAGCCAAGTCCAGGAAGCACAGAAAGTCCCAGATAGGATAAACCCAAGAACACACCAAGACACAGAATAATCAAGCTGACAAAAACTAAAGACAGAGATGAAATATTAAGAGCAGCAAGGGGAAAATGACAACATACAAGGGAGCTTCCATCAAGCTGTCAGCTGATTTCTCAACAGAAACTACACACCAGAAGGGAATAACATGATACATTTAAAGTGATGAAAGACCCTACAGCAAAGAATACTCTACCCAGCAAGACTCTCCTTCAGATTTGATGGAGAAATCAAAAGCTTTCCAGGCAGGCAACAGTTAAGCAAATTCAACCACCAAACCAACAAAGGCTAAAGGAACACCAACAACAAAGGCTAAAGGAACTTCTCTAGGCAGGAAACAAGAGAAGGAAAAGACCTACCTACAGAAAATAAACCCAAAACAATTAAGAAAACGTAATAGGATCATAAATATTGATAATTACCTTAAATGTAAATGGATTAAATGCACCAACCAAAAGACATAGACTAGGTAGATAAAAATATGTGCATGTATGCACTTCCATTTACTACATCACTCTGCTCGACCCCCCAAATTTTATTAATTATTTTATATTGTTAGGTTAATCATATTCCTACTATGACTTCAGTTGTAATTATCTTTTATTTTTTGTCTGGCTACTGATTGTGAAAACTGATAAACTTCTTTGACTGTAGTGATTATGTAACTATTACTTAATACCATTGTATCATGATTGGTCAGCTGAAGAATAATAGAATTCTGTATCACCAAAGCAACCGTTTAATAGAAAATCTGTAATCACTTTTTAAAATCCATATGCATATCAGAATTATCTTGGAATTTTTTGAAATATACAAGTACTCAGGTATTATTTTTTCACCAGAGCTCCAGATATGTTTCTAATGAGCAGCCATGCTTAAAAACAACTGGACTGTATGAGGATCTTTTACTTTATTATCTAGTTTGATTCACTTTTTCTATTTCATATTCAGTGCTCCCATTTCGTTGAGTTTTCCAGTTACTCTCGTTTTTCTTTTTTTGATGTTCTTTCTCAAGCCTTTATTAATTGTAGTAGAGGAACATTTGTATACATGTATATATTATGTATAGTATATATATTTTAGAAAACTTACTAATTTTTGCTTAACTAAAAAATTTATGACATTTTGATTCCATTTGTTTGACTTAGTATGAATAGAATGCTACACTTCTAATTAAAAAAATAGATAAGCAGCAAGGGTTTACTGTATAGCACAGGGAACTATAGTCAATATCTTATAATAACCTATAATGGAAAATAATTTCAAAAGTAATATGTATGTAAACTGAATCACAAAAAAACAGCTACTTTTTTTAATTTAGTAATATTTATCTTTTTGCCAGTTTTTCTAAATGTCCTATGGACATCTGATAACAACATATAAGATACAAAATTTTAAATATATTTGTGTAGGATATAAGGTTAATATACATGAATATAAATAGAAATATATTTAAATTATTAATGACCTCATTCAAGATGCTCCTATTCTTATTTTTTTTGCACTTGATAAAATAGTCTCAGAGAAATGTTAATATGTCTCACTATGATTAGATTATATATATTTTTTCTTTTCCCTTAAATTTATTCTGATTTTTGCTTTATATATCTTTGTTTCTTTGTTGTTAGGTGTCTCATAATTTATGATGTATATCATCTATGTGAATTGTACATTTATCATTAAAAATACTCACCTTTGTTTCATTTTAAAGTAAATAAATAAATTTTTTTTTAAAAAGTATTCTACATCTTAGGTCTGCTGGGAAGTACAAATTAAAACTACAGTGATACACCAGTTCATATCCACTAGAATGACTGAAAAAGACTAATATCAACAAATGCTGCCAAGAATGTGAAGCCATTGGAACACTCCTAGGTCGCAGATGGAAGTGTAAAATGGAAAAACTGCGTTGGAAAACTGTTCATCGATTTATTAAACATTTACTAACCATACAACTCAACAGTGTCACTCTTAGGTGTATTTACCTAAGAGAATAAAAACATGTTCATAAGAAAAACTTATATAAGAGTGTTGATAGAAGCCTTATTAATTATAGCCCCAAACTGTAACCAAAATGGATAGAGTTGTAGATTCATACAATGGAAAACTACTCAACATTTGAAATAAACTATTGTATACAATAAGTATACCTGAAAACATCATTAAATGAAAGAAGTTAGGTAGGAATACATTCAAAGAGAAAGCCAAAGATCTGTGTATTTTATTGTACATTATTGTACATCAATTTTTTAAAAATACCTTGTAAATCAGACAACTATCTAGAATAATGAACTCTCTCTGGTAGTGTTATGAATGGACTGAGCACCACTGAAGACCATATTAATTGCCCTTCCTATGACAGTTTTCAGAAGTCATCAGTGGATGTTAATGGAAGAAAACAGATAGTGATATTCAGAGATATTTTTAACAGCACAGTCCACCAGACCAGTGGTTTCTTACTCTTTTCTGCCCAAACCTAACCCTAACAAATTTCCATCAAGAATAGTGCTTTAATTGAAACATGTATATTACCATGTGTAAAGGGCAAGCTTGATGCCTGAAGCAGGGCACTCAATACCGGTGCTCTGGGACAACCCAGAGGGATGGGATGGGGAGGGGGTTTCAGGATAGGGGACACATGCACTTATGGCTGATTCATGTTGATGTATGGCAAAAACCACCACAATATGGTAAAGTAATTATCTTCCAATTAAAATTATTTTTTAAAAATGGTGCTTTAGAATCACTGCCCTGGATATTTCAGTATGACCTGCTAACCAGAACTGTCACAGGCAGATTCTGTAAGACAGTCATAATAAAACATTTATGTTGATGATACCTTTAAACTTGAATAAGTCTCACGGAATTAGTTCAGAGAGATTTTACAGGCTTATTACAAAATGTCAAAAGAACATTAAGGTTGTCTGTTTGTTTGAATATTTTCATGCAGTGGTTGCATGACAGAATTAAGTGTCTATGGAACCACAGTTCCCAAACTGATCATAGATGCCCTGCGGCAGCACTGTGAATTCAAATGCACTGTGGGACATTTTAAGTTTTCAAGGAAAATAGCAGTACTTGACACCTTGTCAGAACCACTGGCACTTACACCCCAAGGTTGTTCAGTTTCAACATTAGATTATGTGACATAACTTTAGAAGATACGTATTTTTGAAGCTGGGTTTTCAGAGGTTGCCATGATGAAAAGCAAATACCACATGAAATTCTGTATGGATATGAGTTGATAGTGTTCAATCTAAGATTTGGTAAGTTACATAGTGGCCACCAGATGGATACAACTTCAATTAGTAATTATTTAAGGATGCAATAAAAATAATTCACACTTTTTTTTAGTTTTATTATTAGGACCTCAGTGGTTAAAAAGTGGTACCCATCATTTGACTGGAGGTATGGAGATAGATAAAGGATAGGGCAGCCTTTTAAAATTTCTCCAAAACTAAAGGCTCTGTGAAGTAAGAATGTGAGAACTACTGATAGCTTATTCATTGAAAAGCAAAGAATGTTTCTGGGTATATTTGGACTTCTTATAGCAAAGCTATACAGGAATACATAGAAATACCACCTCCCTATTGTGCTCTAGTTTTCAGGAACACATCTAGGACTTTTAAATTATATAAAGGCTACTACAGGGACTTCCTGGTGGTCTAGTGGTTAAGACTCCACACTCCCGGGCTTCCCTGGTGGCTCAGTGGTCAAGAATCTGCCTGCCAATGCAGAAGACAGAAGTTCAGTCCATGATCTGGGAAGATCCCATATGCCAGAGAGCCAGTAAGCTCATGCACCACAACTGTTGAGTCTGTGCTCTAGAGCCTGCAAGCTGCAATTTCTGAGCCCACATGCCCTAGAGCCTATGCTCTACAGCAGAGCTTCTGCTAAGTCACTTCAGTCATCTCCGACTCTGTGTGACCACATAGACAGCAGCCCACCAGGCTCCCCCGTCCCTGGGATTCTCCAGGCAAGAACACTGGAGTGGGTTGCCATTGCCTTCTCCAATGCATGAAAGTGAAAAGTGAAAGTGAAGTCACTCAGTCGTGTCCGACTCTTCGCGATCGCATGGACTGCAGCCTACCAGGCTCCTCCGCCCATGGGATTTTCCAGGCAAGAGTACTGGAGTGGGGTGCCATTGCTTTCTCCGCTACAGCAGAGACGCCACCACAATGAGAAGCCTGAGCACAACTAGAGAGTAGCCACTGCTTGCCGCAACTAGAGAAAAGCCCACTCAGTAACGAAGACGGTGCAGCCAAAATGAAAAAAAAAAAAAGACTCCATGCTATCAAGACATGCATGGGTTCGATCCCTGTTTGGGGAATTAAGATCCCTTATGCACAGCCAAAAAAAAAAGGCTATTACAGATAATTAAATTTTATAAATAAATGATTGGTAGGGATGACTAGCCATCTTGTTTCTCTGGGACTAACAGATTTCCCAACATGCAGGACTTTAAATACTAAAATTGGGGAATCCCTAGCAAACCAAGACAAGTTGGTCACTCTACTTACTCCCTTCACAGTATGTGGACATTTTGGTTAGCAGCCTAATTTAGAACAAAGTGACCTGCCTTGAATTTCACCTCCATTCTGCTGTTCCTGTAGGGCCACGATGTTAAGTGCAGTGGTTCTTAAAACTATACATTACAGTCACAATGAGAACTTTTTAAACAATAAATCTCCATCCCTCACCTTCCCCATCATAATCTGAGATAGTTTGGAGGTATTTTTTTAAAACAGTTCTGAAAATTCAGACATTTCTGTGTTTTAACATTAGCCTAATCACCTATCTCCACTTTAGATAAGCTACTTTCCTCTCTGTAGCTACTTCATTTGTAAAAATAAAGACACTGATCTCACCAGGTTTTGGTGAATATTAAGGGACATGAGGTGCCTTGCAGTGTCTGAAACAGGACTTCTAACAGGACATAGACTAGCCTGTTCTTGAAAACAAAGGAAAACAGTACTTTTTAAACTCTAAGTTATACAAAAGACTCAGAGAGTTGTTTCGTCTCAGCTAATAACTGTCCCACCACAATGCTAAAGGGAGATTTAAAAACAACACACACTTGAGAAAAATGATTACTAGTTACCTCCAAGATCTTGATGTTCCAGAGAAACACTGAAAAAACCCCAACATTCACAACCAACTTTTCCAGAACTCTGTAAAGGTCAAAAGGTTAATAGCAGCCAACCAAACACTGAGTCAAAACAAATTTTAAATGGTAGGAAGTCATCAAGACAGCAACAAACATCATGTCAGGCCTTGTTCCTGACTTCATTCCCCTTCACAAGTTGAACCAACAACTATTCATAAACAAGACACTGTTGAGAAAACCCTAGAACACAGAGGTGAGGCTGAAGCACTCCCCTGCACCACAGAGCCTGAGACACTGCATAAGAAGACTAAGAGGAGCAGCTACAGGCTTAGCACATTGCCTACCCCCCAGGCAAGGGCAGCAACACACCAAGAGGGTTCCACCAACCCTACATTTCCTCCAGTGGGAAAGAAAGAGCCTAGGATAGACATCCAGCTCCCCCAGGATTATTGGCTGCTTCTTGGGATTCCACTCTGGCCTCACCTCACAGGGAAAGCATGGTTGGAAAACCTGAGAAGCTGTGTAACCCAATGACACTGAACAAGAGAGGACAGTAGGCAGAGCTGATCATACAGAGCACACCACTCAGCCAGGGAATTTGGGGTGAGGGTTAGCTTGAGTCGAGACCTCAAACAGAGCTTTTCCAGACTGAACTGGTTCCCTCTCTCTGCCCACACAAAGGAGCTAATTCATAGTCTCTCTCACTTCCAGCCCTTCCAAACCAGAAATCCTGGCTGGAACACGTAGAAAACTGTAACCCAGCAACACCAATAGACTGGCAAACACAGGTGATCATCTGCAAGTCCAGTGGCCCCATTTAGCCAGGAAACTTGGTGCCTGGGTTGGCCTGAGTCAGGATTGCAAAGATCCTTGCCAACCCTGGATCTGATTATTCTACTCAGCCTGACAGGAAAATTAATTTATAGCCTTGCCAACCCTACCAGGAAACCTATCAGGGCACTTGGGAAGTTGCATATCTTATCCAACAGCTCTGCTAAGAGTGGCACATGAACACAGAGCCAGCCTGTGGCTTCCCCATCTGTAGAACAAAAGGAGTGGCCCCACCTGGCCAGGGAATTCAGTGTACAGTCTTGTTTGATTCAGGTCCCCAAACAATAAGCCATGAAGTACCTGGGAACTTTTCTATTGTCCTGCCAGATCAGGCAAGATAACTGCTGAGGATAGTACCTAGTTCTGACCATCTAGTAACCACAACCAGAGAACCTGTACAGCCTCACATAGGCAGAGAACTAAGCCAGCAGTCCTTTCCAACTGTTCTCAGTCAATGGCAGCCCCCCAACCTTAGATCTCAGGCTGTAGCTTCACCACAAAATAGACCCTGATAGCAAGACCCTCCTGCCCTAACAAAGCAAAGAAAACCCGCAGAAATCCTACACCTGAAAAAATACAATGACTGAAGAATTCAATAGAGAGCTTCAAAAGTAAACCCAATCATGCAGAAGAATAAATGACCTGTAATACACTCGAAGGAGAAGGCAATGGCAGCCACTCCAGTACTCTTGCCTGGAAAACCCCATGGACGGAGGAGCCTGGTAGGCTGCAGTCCATGGGGTTGCTAAGGGTCAGACACGACTGAGCGACTTCACTTTCACTTTTCACTTTCATGCATTGGAGAAGGAAATGGCAACCCACTCCAGTGTTCTTGCCTGGAGAATCCCAGGGACGGGGGAGCCTGGTGGGCTGCCGTCTATGGGGTCGCACAGAGTCGGACACGACTGAAGCTACTTAGCAGCAAGACACTTGAAATTATCTAATCAGAGGAATGGAAAGGAAAAAGAAAGAGAAAAAGCCAGTGGGACTTATGTACACAATCAAAGAAAACAACATCTGCATTATAGGAATTCCAGAAGGAAAGAGAAAGGGGGAAAGTACATTTAAAGCAATAATGGCTGAAAACTTCATCACCTTGGGAGAGAAATGAGATCCATTCAGATCCATAAGGCCCAAAGGACAACAACACAGACATTTTAATAATAACTTCTTTTTCAAGTTATAATTAAAATTTCAAATCAAAGAATTTTGGAAGTAGAAAAAGAGACAGAGGGAAAAGTTACATACAAGGGAACCACATAATAGTATCAGTAGATTTCTCACAGAAACATTTTCAAACCAGGAAAGAATGGTATAATAAATTTAAAATATCAAATGAAAAACCTGTCTACCAGGAATTCTATAACTGGAAAAGCTGTCCTTCAGATATAAAGGAGAGATAATTTTCCCAAACAACCAAAAATTTAAGGAGTTCATTGGCATTAATCTGCCTTATAAGAAAAGCTAAAGGGAGTTCTTTGAATGGAACTAAATGGACATGGAACAAGGTAGTTTGAAACTCAACTGTGATGAGTTAGATTGTGAAGGTAGTTAGATTCTGTAATATGGTGTGGCAGCATGTGATTCACTTGCAACTTTGGATCGAAAGTTAAAAAATAGACAGTGAAAATAAATGTAACTGTAATAACCTGTTGTTGGATGCACAATATTCAAATATATGTAAACTATAACATCAGTAACCAAAAATGTGAGGGCAGAAGTCAAAGTGTAAATTGTAGAAATCCTATCAAAGTTGGTACCAGTTTAAAACCGAGCGTTACAATTTTAAGATTTTTATGTAGGCTTCGTGGTAATTATAATGGGGGAAACCTGTAGTGATTACACACGCGTGCATGCACACACACACACACACAAACAAGATAAAGTCAAAACATCTGATACCAAAGACAACAAACAAGAAAAAGAGAAAAACAGGATAAGAAGCAAGAAACAAAGTATCTACAAAACAGCCAGACTGCCAGAACAAAACCAATGAAAAGGCCATTGTAATTACCACCTATCAATAATTACTTTAAACAAAAACAGATTACTTCTTTAGTCAAAAGACAGTGAATGGCTAAACGGACAAACAAAAAGATCCACTGATGTGCTGCCTACAGTATACACATGGATTGAGCATGATGGGATAGAAAGGGATATCTCAAGTAAATAATAAGCAAAAAGAAAAGAAAATAGTAGTTGCCATACTTATTTCAGACCAAATATATTTAAAACTAAAAATGGTAAAAATTACAAAGAAGGTCATTATATAATTATAAAGAGGTGAGTCCATCAAGATATAAGAGTTCTAAATATTTATGCACCCTACATCTGAGCACTAAATATATAAAATAAAAACTAAAAGTTAAAAAGAGAAGTAAATAGCAATATAATAATAATTGGAAATTTTAATATCTGACTCAGTAATAGATCATCCAAAGAATCAAAGACAAATGAGTGAACTTGAACAAAAGAGACTAAATGAACCAAACATATGTGTACAGAGCATTCTATCCAAAATAGCATATTCTCAAGCACACAGAAATATTCTCTAAGGTAGACCATATATTAGGCCATAAAAGTCTAAGCAAATTCAAGAAAATGGAAGTCATACCAAGTATTGACCACAATGGTATGAAAATATAAATCAGTAACAGGAGGAAACTGGAAAATTAACAAATAAAGGGAAGTTAAGCAACACTCTTCTTAACAACCAATGGATCATAGATTTACAGGAGGAATAAAAAGTTACCTTGAGATGTATGAAAATGGAAGCACAAAATACCAAAAGTTATGGGAGGCAACCAAAGAAGTTATAAGAGGGAAGTTTATAGAAAAAAAACCTACATTGAGAAATAAGTAAGATCCCAAACAATTTAATTCTACACATCAAGGAAGAACAAACTGAGCCAAAAATTAATAGAAGGAAGAAAATAATGAAGATAAGAGCAGAAATAAATGAAATAGAGAAGAGAAAAGCAATAGAAAGTATTAACAACAGAATTGGTTCTTTGAAAATATAAACAAAATTGTCAAAACTTTAATTATCCAAGCAATGATAGAAGAGAGGACTCAGACAATGAAATTATAAATGAAAGAGGAGACATTGAAAACTGGCACAACAGAAATATAAAAGATCATAAGAAGCTGCTATGAACAATTACATGCCTACAAACCGGAAAACCTTGATATGGAAAAAGTCTTAGAAAGATGAAACATAAGACTGAATCCGGAATAGGAAATCTGAACAGACCAATCACTAATAAGGAAATTGAATTAATTATCAAAAATCTCCCAAAGAAGAAAAATCCAAGACGGCTCCTCTCATGAATTTTTTCAGGGATTTAAAGAAGTGTGTGTTCAGTAGCTCAGTTGTGTCCAACTCTTTGGGACCCCATGAACTGTAGCCTGCCAGACATCTCCGTCCATGAAATTTTCCAGGCAAGAATGCTGGAGTGGGTTGCCATTTCCTTCTCCAGGGGATCCTCCCAACCCAGGGATCAAACATGCATCTCCTGCATCTCCTGCAGTGCAGGATTCTTTACTGCTGAGCCACACCAGGAAGAATTAATACTAATACATCTCAAATTCTTCCCAAAAGTTGAAGAGGAGGCAATATTCTCCAACTAACTTTATGAGGCCAGCATAACCCTGATACCAAAGCTAGGAAAGGACACTGCAAGTAATGTACAGGCCAATATCCCTGATGAATATAGATGCAAAAATTCTTAATAAAATACTAGCAAACTGAATTCAGTAGCACATTATAAGGATCATTGACCATGACTAAGTGGAATTTACCCTGCAAGGATGGGTCAACATCCACAGAGGAATACACGTGATATATCACACTAATACAACTAAAGAAAAATAATCATAGAAAGAGATATAGAAAAAGCATTTGACAAAAGTCAACATTTGTTGATGATAAAAACTCTTAGAGGGATTTCCCTGGTGGTTCAGTGGTTAAGAATCCACCTTGCAATGCAGGGGGGCATGGGTTTGATCCCTGGTCAGGGAACTAACATCCCACATACCAAGGAGCAACTAAGCCTGCATGCTGCAACTACTGAGCCTTCACACTCCGCAGCCCATGGGCCACAACTACCAAGCCCATGCAGCACAAATAGAGAGTCCATGTGCTGCAATGAAAGATATCACATGATGCAAAGATCCTGCGTGCTACAACCAAGACCCTACATAGGGACTTCCCTGGTGGTCCAGTGGTTAAGAATCTGCCTTTCAATTCAGAGGTTGCATGTTCAATCCCTGATCAGGGAACTAAGATCCTACATGCTGCAGAGCAACTAAGCTTGTATGCCATAACTACTGAGTCCACATGCCACAACTAGAGAGGCTGTGCACTGCAACCATCTTGCATGCCACAGCTAAGACGTGATGCACCCAAATAAATAAATAAAATATTTTAAAAAGACCCTGCACAGCCAAATAAATATTTTTTTAACAAAAACCTCTTCAAAAATTAAGTACAGAAGAACCAAATCTCAACATAATGTAGACTACATAGGACAAGATCACAGTTAACATCATACTCAATGGTGAAAGATTGAAAGTTTTTCCTCTAAGACTAGGAACAAGGCAAAGTTGCCAACTCTCATCATTCCTACTAAACTAAGTATTGGAAGTCCTGGCCAGAGAAATCAGACAATAGAAAGAAATAGAGGCATCAGAATTGGAACAAAAGAAGTAAAATTGACTATTTGCAGATGACATGATTCAATAATCCTAGAGCTCCCCCCCCAAAAAAAAACCTTATTAGATCTAATCAATAAACTTAGTGAAGCTGTAGGATACCAAATCAACATACGAAAATCTGTGGACTTTCTGTACACTAACAACTATTATCTGAAAATGAAATAAACAATTTCATTTACTATAGCATCAAAAAGAATTAGAAAACGTTAAGAATAAACTTAAGGAGGTAAAAGATCTCTCACTTAAGGTGCTGATGAAAGAAACTGGAGAAGACATGAATAAATGGAAAGGTATCCCATGTTCATGGAATGGAAGAATGAATACTGTTAAAAGGTCCATAATACCCAAAGCCATCTATGAATTCATGCAATCTCTATTAAGCTTCCAATGGCATTTTTTACCAGAGGAAAACAAAATCCTAAAAATATAGGGAACTATGAAAGACATTGAATAGACAAAGCAATCCTAAAAAAGGAGAAGTGAGAGGCATCACACTTCCTGATTTAAGGTTATATTAAAAAGCTATCGTAATCAAAACAGTATAGTCCTTACATAGAAACGGACACACAGACTAATGGAACAGAATTGAAAACCCATAAATAAACCCATGTATATACAGCAACTAATATTTGACAAGGCAACCAAAAATAATCAATGCAGAAAGCATAGTATCTTCAATAAACGGTGCTTGGAAAATTGGATATTTACATATTGAAGCTGAAATTCCAATACTTTGGCCACCTGATGTGAAGAGCTGACACATTTGAAAAGACCCTGATGCTGGGAAAGATTGAGGGCAGGAGAAGGGGACGACAGAAGATGAGATGGTTGGATGGCATCACTGACTCAATGGACATGGTTTTGGGTGGACTCTGGGAGTTGGTAATGGATAGGGAAGCCTGGCATGCTGTGGTTCATGGGGTCGCAAAGAGTCAGACACAACTGAGCGACTGAACTGAACTGAACATATAAAAGAATAAAACTAGACCCCTGTATTTCACCACTCTCCAAAAATTAATTTAGACTGGAATGAAGACTTAAATGTAAGACTGGAAACCTTAAAACTCCTAAAAGAAAACATAGGAAAAATGCTCCTTTACATGGGTTTTGGAAATGATTTTTTGAACATGACTTCTAAAACTCAAGCAAGAAAATAAAAAATAAACAACTGAGACAACATCAAACTTAAAAATGTATACAGAACAAAAGAAATGATCAACAAAATGAAAAAACAGCCGACACAATGGGAAAAAATATTGGCAAACCACGTGTCTGATAAACGGTTGATATTATATATTAATATATATTATATATATATTAATGCAGTGCTATGCTTACGATGAACTCCCCAGGTCAGTAGATGTACAAATATTCTACTAGAGAAGAGTGGAGAAATAGCCCAGAGGGAATAAAGAGGCTGAACCAAAGCAAAAACAAAGTCCAGTTGTGGATGTGTCTGGTGGTTGAAGTCAAGTCTGATGCTGTAAAGAACAATATTGCATACGAACCTGGAATGTTAGGTCCATGAATCAAGGTTAATTGGAAGTGGTCAAATAAGAGATGGCAAGAATGAACATTGACATTTTAGGAATTTGTGAACTAAAATGGACCGGAATGGGTGAATTTAATTCAGATGACTATTATATCTCCTACTGTGGGCAAGAATCCCTTGGAAAAAATGGAGTAGCCATCACAGTCAATAAAAGAGTCTGAAATGCAGTTCTTGGGTGCAGTCTCAAAAAGGATAGGATGATCTCTGTTCATTCTCAAGGCAAACCATTCAGTGTCACAGTAATTCAAGTCTATGCCCAACCACTAACGCTGAAGAAGCTGAAGTTGAGCGGTTCTATGAAGACCTACAAGACCTTCTAGAACTAACACCAAAAAAAGATGTCCTTTTCATTATAGGGGACTGGAATGCAAAAGTAGGAATTCAAGTGATACCTGGAGTAAGTAGGAAGTCAAGAGATACCTGGCAGGGGTTCAGGATGGGGAACACATGTACACCCATGGCTGATTCATGTCAATGTATGGCAAAAACCACTACAATATTGTAAAGTAATTAGCCTCCAATTAAAATTAATTAATTAATTTAAAAAAGAGAGATACCTGGCAAGTTTGGCCTTGGAGTACAAAATGAAGCAGTGCAAAGGCTATCAGAATTTTGCTAAGTGAATGCACTGGTCATAGCAAACACCTTCTTCCAACAACACAAGAGATAACTCTACACATGGACATCACCAGATGGTCAATACCGAAATCAGATTGATTATATTCTTTGCAGCCAAAGATGGAGAAGCTCTATACAGTCAGCAAGAACAAGACCAGGAGCTGACTGTGGGTCAGATCATGAACTCCTTATTACCAAATTGACTTAAATTGAAGAAAGTAGGGAAAGCCACTAGGCCATTTAGGTATGACCTAAATCAAATCCCGTACAATTATACTGTGGAAGTGACAAATGGATTCAAGGGATTAGATACAATAGACAGAGTGCCTGAAGAACTATGGACAGAAGTTTGTAACATTGTACAAGAGGCAGTGATCAAAACCATCCCCAAGAAAAAGAAATGCAAAAAAGCTAAATGGTTGTATGAAGAGGCCTTACAAATAGCTGGGAAAAGAAGAGAAGCAAAAGGCAAAGGAGAAAAGGAAAAATATACCCATCTCAATACAGAGTTACAAAGAATAGTAAGGAGAGATAAGACAGCCTTCCTCAGTGATCATTGCAAAGAAATAGAGGGGAAAAAATAGAATGGGAAAGACCAGAGATCTCTTCAAGAAAATTAGAGATACCAAGGGAATATTTCATGCAAAGATGAACACAATAAAGGACAGAAATGGTATGGACCTAACAGAAGCAGAAGATATTGAGGTGGAAAGAATACACAGAAGAACTATACAAAAGAGATCTTAATGATCCAGATAACCACAATGGTGTGATCACACCTAGAGTCAGACATCTTGGAGTGAGAAGTCAAGTGGGCCTTAGGAAGCATCACTATGAACAAAGCTAGTGGAGGTGATGGAATTCCAGTTGAACTATTTCAAATCCTAAAAGATGATGTTATGAAAGTGCTGCACTCAATATGTCAGCAAATTTAAAAAACTCAGCAGTGGCCACAGGACTGGAAAAGGTCAGCTTTCATTCCAATCTCAAAGAAAGCCAGTAGCAAAGAATGTTCAAACTACCACACAATTGCACTCATTTCACATGCTAGCAAAGGAATGCTCAAAATCCTCCAAGCGAGGCTTCAACAGAATGTGAACCAAGAACTTCCAGGTGTTCAAGCTGGATTTAGAAGACAGAGGGACCAGAGATCAAATTATCAACATCAGTTGGATCATAGAAAAAGTAAGAGAATTCCAGAAAAACATCTACTTCTTCACTGACTATGCTAAAGCCTTTGACTGTGTATGGATCACAACAAACTGTGGAAAATTCTTAAAGAGATGGGAATACCAGACCATTGTACGTGCCTCCTGAGAAATCTGTATGCAGGTCAAATAGCAACAGTTAGAACCAGACATGGAACAATGAACTGGTTCAAAATTGGGAAAGGAGTACATCAAGGTTGTATATTGTCACCCTGCTTATTTAACTTATAGGCAGAATACATCACGTGAAATGCTGGGCTGGATGAATCAAAAGCTGGAGTCAAGACTGCTGGAGGAAACATTAACAACCTCAGATGCAGATGATACCACTCTAATGGAAGAAAGTAAAGAGGAACTAAAGAGCCTCTTGATGAGCGTGAAAGAGAGTGAAAAAGTTGGCTTAAACTCAACATTCAAAAAACTAAGATCAGGGCAAATAGTTGCGGAAAACGTGGAAACTGTGGCAGATTTTATTTTCTTGGGCTCCAAAATCACTCTCGACAGTGACTGCAATCTTGAAATTAAAAGATGCTTGCTCCTTGGAAGAAAAGCTATGACAAATCTAGATAGTTTTTAAAAGCAGAGATACCACTTTCCTGACAAGGTCCATATAGTCAAAGCTATATAGACCTTTTTGAGCATCACCATGCTAGCAAGTGAAATGAATGCAACTGTATGGTAGTTTGAGCTTTCCTGGGCTTCCTAAGTTGCACCAGTTGTAAAGCATCTGCCTGCCAAGCTGGAGACGCAAGAGATGTGGGTTCAATTCCTGGGTCAGGAAGATCCCCTGGAGTAGAAAATGGCAACCCAGTCCAGTATTCTTGCCTGGAAAATCCCACAGACAAAGGAGCCTGGCTGGCTACAGTCCATGGGGTCACAAAGATTCAGACATGACTGAGTAACCGAGCATATACACAGTTGAACGTTCTTTGGCATTGCTGTTCTTTGGGACTGAAATCAAAACTGACCTTTTCCAGTCCTATCACGACTACTGAGTTTTCCAAATTTGCTAGCATATTTAGTGCAGCCCTTTAACAGCATCATCTTTTAGGATTTTAATAGTGCAGCTGGCATTCATGTCGATGTATGGCAAAAACTACTACAATATTGTAAAGTAATTAGCCCCCAACTAAAATAAAAAAAAAAAAAAAATAATAGTGCAGCTGGAATTCCATCACCTCCACTAACTTTGTTCATAGTAATGGTTCCTAAGGCCCACTTGACCTCACACTCCAAGTTGTCTGGCTCTAGGTGAGTGACCACACCATCGTGGTTATCTAGATCATTAAGACCTTTTTTGTATAGTTTTGTGTATCAAAACCTGAATGAGATAACACTTATTATAATGAGTACCACCAAAAATACATGCAGGAACAAATGTTGAGGATGTGGAGAAAAGGGAACACATGTGCAGTGTTCATGGAAATATAAATTAATATAGCAACTATGAAAATAGTATGGTGATTTCTCAAAAAATTAAAAATATAACTGCCATATGATCCAGCACTTCTACTCTTGGGTATATCCAAAGAAATAAAAACACTATGCCAAAGAATTATCTACACCCTCAAGTTTATAGTAGCATTATTTACAATAGCCAAGGCATGGTAACAACCTAAGTATCTGTCACCAGATAAATAAATGAAAAAGTTCTGGTTTGTAATATATATACACAATGGAATATTATTCTGCCATAAAAAAATAAGGAAATCCTGCCATTTACAACATGGATGGACTTTGTGGGGCATTTCACTAAGTGATGTAAGTCAGAGAAAGACAAATACTGTATGAACTTACTTATATGTAAAACTGAAACAAACACCCAAAAACATCAGATTCTTGGTGGTTCAGGCAGGGAGCAAGGGGTGGAGGAATTGGATGAAGTTGTTCAAAAGGTACAGCCTTCCAGTTATAAGATAAGTAAGTATTGGAGAGGTAATATACAATTTGATGACTATAGTTAACACTGCTGTATAGCATACTTCAAAGTTGTTAAGAGAATAGTTTCTTATTTCTCATCACAAGGAAAGAATTATTTTCTTTTTGTACAAATATGAGATTATCGATATTACCTAAAAATGCTGATAATCATTTCAACATATGAAAGTAAAACTATTAAGCTATAACTTACATAGTACTCAATTATAACTCAAAAAATACTAGAAAAAACTTCAACACAAACAAATGGTTGAAAAGCTTTGTGGCATTTTTTTTAAGGCAAATGTTTAATGAATCATGTTCAAACACAAGCTAGTCAATGAAGAACTTTAGGTTCAAAGGGCCAGATGTTCTGCATCCCTAAGAAACTGCAATCAGCTTCTCAACCTGGTTGAGCATTTGCACATTGTATTTTGCTGCCACAAAATTAGTTGTACATTTTTGAGTGTTGATCGATCACTAAAAGATTTAAGTTAGGAGACAAAAAGAAAATGCTCTGTATCTGTATTTTTTAAAAAATCTGTCGATGAACAAGGAGCCAGCTGTCAGTTTCCTATGGGGGAAACTTCTCATGGAGGTACTGGAAGGCCAAGTCGGTCCACTTCATCTCTTGTTCTTTAACAGATTCCGTCATGCCTCCTTTGTCCCATTCAGGTTCAGGAAGCTCATTCAGTGGTATTGCAACATCCTCATGAGGCAGCTTGTCTTCTTGCCAAGCATCGTCAGTCAAATCCAAGATCCTTCCAACTCTCTGTACTTCACTGTCCATTCTCTTGCAGCTTTGATCTTGTCGGACCCCTGTAAACTTGTAGTTGCAAGAGCAAACCTGAAATTCCTTTTCCCTCGCTAAAATTGACCCTCTCGGGCCACCACCATCTGCCAATTCAGGAGACACGGGTTCAGTCCCTGATCTGGGAAGATCCCACATGCTGCAGAGCAACTATAACCATGCACCACTATTGAACCTGTGCTCTAGAGCCCAGGAGACACAACATGCTCCTTAGAGCCTGTGCTTGACAACATGATGAGCCACAATGAGAAGCCTGCACACTGAACTAGACAGTAGCCCTCACTCACTGCAACTACAGAAAAAGCTCGTGTAGCAACAAAGATCCACTATAGCCAAAAGTTAAATAAATAAATAAAATTATTTTGTAAAATGTGACTGTTTATTCTGTTTTTAAAAAAGACTGAAATCACACTAAGTATCTTCTCTGACCACAATGGAATGAAGCTAGAAATCAATAACAAAAGGAGTGGAAACTTCACTTCTGGCATATTAAATGTGGCAATTAACATTCTTTAACAACCAATAGATCAAAGAAAGTATAAGGGAAATTTCAAAATATGATCCAGCAATTATACTCCAAGATATGTATATACCTGGAGTATATGTTTTCAAAATATTAAAAAAGAACAAATACTGTATGATTCCACTTATAAGAATGAGAATAGGTAAATTCATAAAGTGAGTAAATTAGAACTTACCAGGAGCTGACACAGAGAGAGGAATTGGGAGTTATTACTTACTAGTTGCAGTTCCTTTCTAGAGTGATGAAAAAGTTTTGAAGATAATGGTGATGGCCGCACAATATTAAAGTAATTAATGCCACTAAAATCACATATTTAAAAATGGTTAAAATGATAAATTTTGTTATAATCATTTTTAATATCAGTTTTTATTATGGTAAAATATACATATATATTACAATAAAAATTTATTAAGAGCTTTTTCTGGGGGAAAATTCAAAAAAATTTTAAAGAGAATTTTATAAAGTAAAAAACATGACTGGCTATGTTGTTATAAGCACATGTACTTATGAGCCAATCATACATCTGCACAACTTTAGATCTCGAAATGTACCATTCATCTGCCCTTCTACCAACGTTGAAGTGTGTTTATCAAGGTAAAAAATGAACAAACTTTAATGGTTCTCTTCTGACAAGAGAAGAAAATGTAGGACATAGACTGTTAAAATTTTACTTTGAGAGGCTATCTCAGCAAGTAATCTAAATAAGTGAATGATGGTATATACGTTGCTTTCTGAAAATAGGTGGCTGTGTAACTTTTAGTGAAAGAGCAAGATGGCACTGAATGTTGAGAACCCCAATGACTAATATCTGAAAATTTCTTCAAAAGAAATCTATTACTGGGGAAAATGGCTAAATAGGTTAATTTGCCAAATGAATTATTCAAATAACCACCAAAATATACCACAGGGAAAAGAAAACTCACAAGGAAGGAGAAAACAGGACAAGATGCAAATAGTACAAAATGTCAAGAAACGTATGGATGAGATATAGAACCACAAGAACAGGACAAGAAACAAACAGAACAAAATTTTTAAAGCTGAGAAAACATGAATCGGCTGGCAGACTTAAGAAAGGCAAATCAAGCCAGCAGTGGAGATGAGAACCAACCCAGTTAACCTCAATTGCTAGTCAGCAGATCAGCAACTTGGGGCTCAAGGACAGTGGCTAAACTAGTGAAAACCTGATGAAACTATCTGGAAGTTTCAAATAGGATATCCTTTTCCCAACTCCCCACAATTGCTTGTCTGGCCCTCCCCCACATCAGTTAAAGTTAGGAGGTTTCTCTAGAGAAGCTAGAACAGTTTTCTGAACTGCAGGCACTTGTGTGGGGGGAAGGGGATGGACAGGATGGCCATCTCATTCTTTTTCTTCAATATGGGTAAGGGTAGAAAGACCCTTAGCCTCCAGGAAGGAGATTGGAAACCTTTACTTTGGAGACTGACCAAAGCAAGATACTCACGTGGAGTATCTTTTTATAAACTCTCATGGAAGCTGAAGCAACTATGATCCAAAGAACTTCATTATGCTCTCCCTGAAGTCATCATGTAATAATGACAATGTTGGGACTTCCCTAGTGTCCAGTGGTTAGGAATCCACCTTCCAATGCAGGGGACACTAGATCAAACCAAGGTTCAATCCCTGGTTGGGGAACCAAGATCCCACATGCCACAGAGCAACTAAGCCCTCGCACCACAACTAGAGAGCCCACGCACAGCAACAAGAGAAGTCTGTGTGCCGCAAGCAGAGATGCCCTCTCATGCTCTGACACCCAGCACAACAAAAAAAAGGCAATCTTGTCCTTTTATACCTGCCAACAGATTTTTCAAAAGTAAATGTACTGTTTAAGAATGTATGTTATGTAATAAACTAGAAGAAATGCAAGGGAATGATTAACACAAAGTTGGTTGGGATATTGCCTACATGTGGGAGAGGGGACGGATGCAATTACAGACACACAAGAGTCTCCTTAGATTCTACTAAATGCTCTATTTCCTAACCTTCTTCGATATTACAAATCTTTTACTTCTTAATCTGGTGGTGGGTATATGAACGCTCATTTTATTATAACTCCTTCAATCATACACTTTTCTGTATTTATGATTTATTTCACAAGTTCAAAAAATCATCCTACTGACTTCCTTGTTCAGATCCCAAGCTCAATGAAGAGCATTCAGGTAACAGTTTGATGCTATTATAGCTTTGCCTCCATTAAAAGAATGGACATCAGACCACTTGGCACGCACATTTTTCTTTTTAAAATAATAAATGGGTGTGATGATTTTTTAAATAAAATTCATAAAATAACGCTTAATTGAATAATGACTATGTCCTTATATATGAGATAAAATTGGTTTCTAAATAAATCCTCTGAGAGTCAGTATATCCTCTGCCAGTAACCAAACCCATTCTCAGATCAGGAATTTTTTGATGCTTCAATTTCATTCCATATTGCAGCTTCAATCTTTGATGTGTCATATTCCCTCATCATATCAAATTCAAGCCATGGCTGACTCCACTTCTGGGCTTCTTTCATTTGCTCTTCGGTTAAACAAAGGTCAAATCTGATCCCTTTAACATTAAATTTCGGACGTTCCCAGCGTTTGGACCAGGGTTTTGGCTTCATTTTTACTTTTAGCTAAGGAAGATATAAGAAAAGGAACAAATTAGGCTGATAATTGCCAAGAAAAATTATTCTTGAACTTCCAGTTCCAAATGTACAACTTATACCTGATTAATAGGAACTTCTTGGGTAGGTTCTTGCGCTACTGGCTTCATGTTCATATCAAAAGTGCTGTATTCAGGAAGGGCATCTCGCAAGTATAGCAAACTGTCGTCGAGCCGTTTCTCTAATTTGACAACTTGGATCTCCTGGATTCGAGGATTATAAAGTTCAAAGCAAATCTCAACACCTAAAAAGAGAAAACATATTCTTACAATCTAAATTCAGATTCCTGCATACACCTCAATAAAGACTATTTCATGAAGGAATCAGCTCAGGGTTTTTGCATGTAGGAAATGTGATATAAATTTGTAACCTTTAAAATGAGGATTATTGAAAGAAATGGAAATAAATCCACTAGATTAAAAAAATGAGAAAACCTGAGTTAGAATGATAAAGTCTAAAGAAAAATGTCTTCTATAAACATAATGAGCCATTTATCTCTTTGATTTTGACAGTATTAGTTGGAAGTTTGAATAAATTCTTCACTCATATTCTTGTTTATTTCCCAATTACTTTAATAAAACTGTATCTTCTACATTTAGAGCAACAGAATTAATGATTTGAAAGAGTAAGTACAATGTTTAAGTTCTAATTTTGATTCAGAAATCCTCGTAAGATGGCCGAGGTTTGTAAATACTCTGTTCCCTCTATAGGAGGAACGGCCTTGAGTGTTTCCAAGATGCTGATATAAAAGGCTAATATATACAATCTGTATCATGAACATTTAAAGGGAAGTGTATTCTGACCCAAGAGAAATATAGACAGTAAAACATATGATCAACATTAACATCTAGTGTTAATACCAGGATTTAATCAAGTTTTACTCTACATCTGTTCTGTTATAGGCACTGATTTAAGAGCTGTGCCTACAGCAAAATCAAAATAGGTAAAACCGTTCTCTTCTCATAAAGCTTATGTTCTAGTTCAGTTCAGTTCAGTCACTCAGTCGTGTCCAACTCTCTGTGACCCCATGAACCGCAGCACGCCAGGCCTCCTTATCCATCACCAACTGCCAGAGTCTACCCAAACCCATGTCCATTGAGTTGGTAGAGGACAACAATAAAGAGATGGCAAACAATATATAAAAAAAACAGCAAGGCAATTTCATATACTGAAGACAATACAGGGTGATTACATTGTGACTGAGAAAGGGGCAACTTTATTTATGCTGAACCATGCGGCTTGTGGGATCTTAGTTCCCCAACCAGGGATTGACAGCAAAGCATCAAGTACTAACCACTGGACAACCAGGGAATTCCCAGGGGCAAATTTAAATAGTATCATCAGGAAAAGCTTCTTTGAAAACGTAGCATTTCAACTGATACTACAAAGGGCCAAGAATGCTCCAGGCAGAAAGAACAGCAAATACAAAGGCTCTGGGGTCTTAACAAACCTACCATGCTGGAAAAACCAGAAAAAGGTCCATTTGGCTAAAGTATAGTAACTTGGTGGATCAGGAAGGTAAGCCAAGGAGAGTGCACAGCTGCAGGCAGGAGATGATGGTGGCAAGGACAAGAGTGGTAGCAATGGAGGTGGAGACACAGACAAAGCTGGGATAAAATTTCTGGAGATTAAGCCATGAAAACTTGCTGACTGGATGTGTGAAAATGAATAACTAAAAATAGCTCCTAAGTTTTGCGTTTAAGTAAATGGGTATGGAGTAATACAACTGATGGAAATAGAAAAGAAAAAACAAAAAACAAACCTGTGAAAAGAACACATTATGAAGGAAATGCAGTTCTGTTTTGAACTTGCTTTAACAAGATACCCAAATGGAGATGTCAAACAGGTAACTGTATGTGAGTATTTGGAATAAGGAAAGGGTCAGTCATCAACATAAATCTGGGAATTAATACCACATGAATGGTATTTAAAGCCAAGGGACTAAAAAGAATCATCAAAGTAGGAAGTATCAATGTGGAAGGTACAAGCAGGTCACAGTCAAAATGTTAATGGCAGAAGATGGCAAGACAGAGCTAATACTTTTGAGAATTCTGTGTCAAGTACTTCACATACAACATGAGAATTAACTGACCACAAGGGAGGTAGATCTGATGGACAGAGTGCCTGAAGAACTATGGATGGAGGTAGTGACCAAAACTATCCCAAAGAAAAAGAAATAAAAAAGACAAAATGGTTGTCTGAGCAGGCCTTACAAATAGCTGAGAAAAGAAGAGAAGCAAAAGGCAAAACAGAAAGGGAACTCAACGCAGAGTTCCAGAGAACAGCAAGGAGAGATAAGAAAGCCTTCTTAAGTGAACAACGCGAAGAAATAGATGAAAACAATAGGATGGGAACAACTAGAGATTTTTTCAAGAAAATTGGAGGTACCGGGGAAACATTTCATACAAAAACGGGCACAATAAAGGACAGAAATGGCAAGGACCATAACCCAGAAGCAGAAGAGATTAAGAAGAGGTGGCAAGAATACACAGAATAACTGTACAAAAAGATCTTCATGACCCAGATAACCATGATGGTGTGGTCACTCACCTCGAGCCTGACATCCTGGAGTATGAAGCCAAGTGGGCCTTAGGAAGCATTATGATGAACAAAGCTAGTGGAAGTGATGGAATCCCAGCTGAGCTATTGCAAATCTTGAGAGATGATGCTGTTAAAGTGCTGCATTCAATATGCCAGCAAATTTGGAAAACTCAGCAATGGATACAGGACAGGAAAAGGTCAATTTTCATTCCAATTCCAAAGAAAGGCAGTGCCAAAGGATGTTCAAACTACTGTACAACTGTGCTCATTTCACATGCTAGCAAGGTAATGCTCAAAATCCTTCAAGCTAGGCTTCAATAGTACCTGAACTGAGAACCTCCAGATGTACAAGCTGGATTTAGAAAAGGCAGAGGAAACAGAGATCAAATTGCCGACATCCACTGGATCACAGAAAAAAGCAAGAGAATTCCAGAAAAACATCTACTTCTGCTTCACTGACTATGCTAAAGCCTTTGATTGTGTGGATCACAATAAACTGTGGAAAATTCTTAAAGAGATAGGAATACCAGACCACCTTACCTGCCTCCTAAGAAACCTGTATGCAGGTTAAGAAGCAATAGTTAGAACCAGACATGGAACAATGAACTGGTTCCAAATTGGGAAAGGAGTACATCAAGGCTATATATTGTTATCCTGCTTATTTAACTTATATGCAGAGTACATCATGTGAAATGCCAGGCTGGATGAAACACAAGCTGGAATCAAGACTGCTGGAAGAAATATCAACAACCTCAGATATGCAGATGACACCATCCTCATGGCAGAAAGCAAAGAGGAATTAAAGAGCCTCTTGAGAATGAAAGAGGAGAGTGAAATAGCTGACTTCAAACTTAGCATTTGGGACTTCGCTGGTGGTCCAGGAGGGCTTCCCACGTGGCTCAGTGGTAAATAATATGCCTGCAAGGCAAGAGACCCAGGTTTGATCCCTGGGTCGGGAAGATCCCTTGGATGGGGGCAAAGCAACCCACTCCAGTATTCTTGCCTGAGAATCCCATGGACAGAGGAGCCTAATGGGCTACAGTTCATAGGGTTGCAAAGAGTTGGACATGACTGAAGCTACTCAGCATGCATGCCTGGTGGTCCAGCGGCTAAGACTCTGAAATCCCAAAGCAGGGGGTCCTAGTTCGATCCCTGGTCAGGGAGCTAGATTCTGCATGCCACAACTAAGACCCAGTGCAGCCAAATAAATAAAATAAATTGAAAAAAAAAAAAAAACCCTCTACATTCAAAAAATTAAGATCATGGTGACCAGTCTCATCACTTCATGATAAATAGATGGGGAAAAAATGGAAACAGTGGCAGATTTTATTTTCTTGGGCTCCAAAATCACTGTGGACAATGACTGCAGTCATGAAGTTAGATGATTGCTCCTTGGAAGGAAAGCTATGACAAATCTAGACAGCCTATTAAAAAGCAGAGATATCACTTTGCTGACAAAGGTCCACATAGTAAAAGCTATGGTTTTTCCAGTAGTCATGTACGAATGTGTGAGTTGGACCATAAAGAAGGCTGAGCGCTGAAATTGATGCTTTCAGACTGTGGTGCTGGAGAAGACTCTTGAAAGTCCCTTGGATAGCAAGGAGATCAAACCAGTCAATCCTAAAGGAAATCAATCCTGTATATTCATTTCAAGGACTGATGCTGAATCTGAAGCTCCGATATTTTGGCCACCTGATGGGAAGAGCCGACTCACTGAAAAAGACCCTGATGCTGGGAAAGATTGAGGGCAGAAGGGGGTGCCAGAGACAGATGGTTGGATGGCATCACTGACTCATGGACATGAGTTTGAGTAAACTCCCAGAAATAGTGAAGGACGGGGAAGCCTGGCATGCCGCAGTCCTTGGGGTCGCAAAGAGGCAGACACGACTTAGCGACTGAACAACAAACTACTGGGAGATAGAAACTATTACTGCAATTTTACAAAAAAAAAAAAAAAAATCTACTGAGGTCTATCACATCTTTGCTCATGTCCTTCTATGATAAGATTTCTCCAAGTACACAACGTGATTAGAGGCACAAGTTTCTGTGATCATTACTGCTGAGGTCCTACATGCACAGCACCATAGGATAAGGGAGACATAAACCATTGTTACATGTTCAATTTCTTTCAATATAGTACTTCACTGCTGGGGACCATGAAGTATACAACTTTAAGTATGAAAAGTTTACTGTTCTTATCATTATTATTTTTTTTTTTTGCCTTTTCTTTCTTTAAAAAAAATCTTTTTTAGTTTTATTCATGTTTATTTTATTGAAGTATAGTTGCTGTACAACATTATGGAAGTCGTATGTGTATAATAAAGTCATTCACAATTTTTAAAAGTTACACTCCATTTATAGTTACTGTAGAGTGTTGCTGTTGTTGTTCAGTTGCTAAGCTGTGTCCAACTCTTTGCAGCCCCATGGGCTGCAGCATGCCAGGCTTCTCTGTCCTTCACCATTTCCCAGAGTTTGCTCAAACCAGTATGATATCAGCCGTATTTCCCGTGTTGTACAACATATCTTGTAGCTTTTTATACATAGTAGTCTGTACTTCTTAAATCTGCCACCCCTATACTGCCCCTCCCCTTTTGCTCTCCCCACTAGCTACCACTGGTTTGTTCTCTGTGAGTTGGCTTCTTTTTTGTTATAGTCACTAGCTGTAGTTTTTAGATTTCACATAGAAATGATAACTTGTCTTTCTCTATCTGACTTATTTCACTTAGTGAAACAGGACTTCCCTGATGGTTCAGACAGTAAAGAATCTGCCTGCAAGGCAGGAAACCCGGATTCAATTCCTGGGTTGGGAAGATTCTTTGGAGGAGAAAATGGCAACCCACTTCAGTATTCTGGTCTAGAGAATTCCATGGACAGAGGAGCCTGGAGGGCTGCAGTCCAGGGGGTCACAAAGAGTCAGACAAGACTGAGGGATTAACACTTAAACACTTTCAATACTCTCCAAGTCCATCCATGTTCCTGCCATTTTGATTCATAATTTTTCTAGAATTTTACCACATATTCCCCTATCTTATTGGCATTGCAAAAATAATTTTGCCTTCTAAAAAATTCCTCCAGTTCTTATTAATTGTGGTGACTGTTGTAATATAAAGCAAAATGGGGGCCATTAATTTCAGGAGAAAGTAACTTATAAGGACATCATTATGTTTATCTTAATGTTTTCAAGGGTTATTTGGTCCAAAAATAAACGTCCCTGCACTGTTTTATAGTCACTTGTCTCATCTTTTGATGTTGCTATGATTTGGAAAGTCCACTTCTAATGGCTATTGTCTCTGTAACAAAAGAAGCCTTTGGAAGCAACCTCAGTTCTCATACGTTTTTAGGCCACAGGCTCCATGTCATCCCTCAGAGATCTCTTTCACTTTCGGGTTCCAGATGTCTTATTCCAGAATGAAGAAAACAGAAAAGACTGTTGAGATAACATTTTCCAGAAAATGAAAACAATGAAATGAAACCTACCTTGTCCTTCAATAGTATTCCTAAGGATAAAAGTAGCTCCAAGTCCTCTTCCTGATCTCTGGATGCAAATCCCCAGAAACTGGCTGGTTTTTCCATTAGCATACGGGTCAGCAGTAGTAACGCGAAGAATGCTTCCTACAAATTCAAAGGAGAAGCGAACTTTTACATGTGATGCAGAGTCAAACAACGGTATTTCCACATAACTCCAAAACTTCCAAAATATATTAATATAATATTAGAAATAAGTACTTCATATGGGCAAAACCTGTTTGAAAAACAATCTTCTCTGTATCATGAAAACTAACCCTCCTATCACTAATGATAAAAGCATCCAGCTCTTACTGACCAACGAAGAACTCTGGAATGTGGAGTATTTTTCTCCTTTCTAACATATCTTTTCTTTCTATTTGAAATTTCAGAGGATTTGTTCTTCCCCTTGGAGGAATGAATTCAGGACTCAAGAACCTATGAAAAATATAAAGTAAAATTAATTAAAAGCAAACTTAAAGACCATTAAAACAGAAACCATTGTTTTACCAAAAAAAGTGAAACATTAGGATGCTGACATGTTTTATTCTTTCTTCTCTAAATAAGAAAAGTCCACCTTATTTCTATAATTGTTGTCAATTCTCATGAAAACAGCCAACAATTCCTGAGTACTCACCAAGCATTGTGTTAAAAGTTTTATTAAACATGAGTTTAGTGTCATCATCTCCTTTTCACAGATGAAGAAAATGAAGCTTGGAGACAGTAAATAACAGATTTATTATTACATTAGCTATAAACATATCATTAAATGTAAGCATGTCTGTCAGATTCCCACAGGCTTCATGTTGAGTTGTACATGTTACAGTAAATTATGTTGGAAAAGATATAAACATGTAAGTCATCAACTGCAAACTAACTTTAAAACTAATCTATTCTCAAACTGATTTTAAACTTATTATAAAATATTTAACCTATATTAGAGTATAAACGACATTACAATGAGCATACCTGTCCCTGTCACCCATCTCAAGAAATAAATTATCAATACAGCTGAAGCTCCAGTGTACCCTCCCTACCCCCACAGTTAATTTTGTTGTTGTTGTTGCGTGTGAGTTGCTAAGTTGTGGCTGACTCTTCAGTGACCCCATGGACTGTAGCCTACCAGGCTCCTCTTCTCTGTCCATGGGATTTCCCAGGCAAGAATACTGGAGTGGGTTGCCATTTCCTTCTCCAGGGGATCTTCCTGACCCAGGGATCAAAACTGTGTCTCCTGCATTGGTAGGTGGATTCTTCACCACTGAGCCACCAGGGAAGCTCCACAGTTAATTACTATGGGATAATTAATTTGGTGATGATTATTCCTAAGAATTTCTTCCTTTTCCTCAATTTCCTACTTTAAAATGCTTCAAACTTACCAAAAAGATGAAATAGTAATACAATGAACACTCATATATACTTCATGTAATTTCGCCAACTACCAACATTTTGCCAGATTTGCTTTATAAATAAATTTTTTCCTGAACCATTTGAAAATGTCAAATAGCAAGGCATTTCATCCTTCAATACTTTAGAAGGCTTCCACTAAGATAAGAACTTTCTTACATTTATCACAATACCTTTATGACACCTAAGAACTTCAGCATTAATTCAATAGTATAATCTAACATAGTTCCTATTTAATGTGACTAATGGGTCCTGAAAAAGGTCTTTCACAGCTTCTGTTGCCCATTTCAAACTATAATCAAGGTTCATACATTATATCTGGTTTTTATTGTCTTAAACTAGTACTCTTCCCATATCTGCAATTTGTAATGATTTTTTTCTTCGAAGAGTCAAAACCTATATTATAGACCACCGCTGGATTCTGGATTTGTTTGTTGTTTCCACATGCCTAGCCTGAGGTTAAAAATTTTGGTAAAAATATTACCGAGGTGATGATGTGATCTTATTCTGTCACGTCGGGAGACACATAATGTCAGCTTGTACTACTATTCGGAAAACCAGATTTGATTGCTCTGTGAAAGAGAATTTCCCCTGTACATTTTTTAAAATTTACATATGTATGAATGTATGGGCAATATAAAAATGCTACAATACTTGTCAATTCTTCTGCAGGTTGCTTTTTCACACATCGTATTTGTGAAGTTCATCCATGTTAACTCTAGTTCATTTATGTTTCACTGCTGTATAATAGTGTATTATGTGAATGTATTTGCCCATTCACCTCCTGAAGTATATCTAGGCTACTTCTAAATTTTTATTACAAACATTACTTTTGTGTTCATTTTTGTACATGTCTCCTTGTACATATTACATGTCTCTCAGTACATATTACTTTTCTTAAATTGTATACTATCTGGGTGGAAAGGTACAATCTCAAACTTACTAAATTTTGTCAAATTATTTATCAGAGTAGTTATTCCCATTTAACTGAATTAGATTAAGTGTTGCTATTTAAGAGAAATATTCCATTTCCACCTTAAAAAAAAGTACAGAGAAATCTTTTCTGAGTCTCTCGGTTCCATAAATTCAAGTTTATTTCAACTTAGAATCACAGGATATTTTAAATGTTAAACACAAATACACACACAGAGATAATCCAATCGACAATATAGAACTCTTTCATACAGCCTGTGTGTGTTGGTTGCTCAGTCCTGTCTGACTCTTTGCAACCCCATGGACTGTAGCCCACCATGCTCCTCTGTCCATGCAATTCTCCAGGCAAGAATGCTGGAGTGGGTTGCCATTTCCTTCTCCAGGTGATCTTCCCAACCCAGGGATTGAACCCGGATCTCCTGCATTGCAGGAAGATGCTTTACCATCTGAGCTACTAGGGGAGCCCTTCACATAGCCTAAATCACACCAACTTTCCCCCCTAATATTTGCTTTTTAATAAGGTTGTTATACAAGTTTACAGAAACACTTTCTGTAAATCCTGCTGCTGCTGCTGCTAAGTCGCTTCAGTCGTGTCCGACTCTGTGCGACCCCACAGACGGCAGCCCACCAGGCTCCGCCATCCCTGGGATTCTCCAGGCAAGAATACTGGAGTGGGCTGCCATTTCCTTCTCCAATGCCTTAAAGTGAAAAGTGAAAGTGAAGCCGCTCAGTCGTGTCCGACTCTCAGCGACCCCATAGACGGCAGCCCACCAGGCTCCTTCTTCCATGGGATTTTCCAGGCAAGAGTACTGGAGTGGGTTGCCATTGCCTTCTCCTCTGCAAATCCTAGATCATCTAAATTTACATGTACTCCAAAGTTACCACTGTACACTTAAGTGAACTAGGTTTTTAGAAAATATTTATTTTTAATTAATTGTTTGGCTCTGCTGGTCTTAATCGCTGCAGGCGGGATCTTCCAACTTGCAGCATGTAGATCTTTAGTTGTCACATGTGGGATCTAGTTCCCCCACCAGCGATCCAAACCAGGCCCTCTACATTGGGAGCACCCTGCCTTAGCCACTGGACCACCAGGGAAGTCCCTTAACCAGGATTTTAAGCACACTGTTTTGAAGAGCAAATTTCAGGCACAAATTAGTGTAAATTTCTACCACTGTATCGCTTTTGCAGGGCCACTAAAATATGAGTTGGGAAACTACAACAGGCTGTTTGGGCCAATCCATTTCCACCTAGGGAAGTAAGATCCGTTTCTTAATATCAACAGGTAAAATACGACGTACTTCACAGAAAAATTTTTGGTACAGGCCGAAAAGCTTCCAATCTGGAGAATCTCTACTTGAAGCTCTATCTAGTATGACTGCAGAAAGTGCTGGCTTGGGAGAGCCAGGAAGACAAACCTGAGCTCGGTGTGCTTCCCAGATTCATGAATTCTGCACACAAACTCTTATCCTGGGAGTTCCAGATCCTAGAATAAGACCTGCTTCAGACTTCGGAAGCAACTATAAGTTCGAGAACGCACACACCCAAACCCGCAAGAATCGCTTCCAGGTCGGGGGGCCTCACCTGCTTTCCCGGCGCTGGGGGCCGCGCTTGTCCACTATAACTGGTTTCGGCGGTGGCTGGAACACGCCAGGGTCAGAAGGTCCAGTGATCTGCCGCCGAGCCGGCCCCGCCAGGACCCCTGCAGGGGCACACCACAGTGTTCAAGACTGCTTCCCGCAGCCCAGAGCCCCTGAAACCTCGCACTCTCCCTCAACTCCCGGTCCCACGAGAGGCTCCTCCCAGGTCGCCCCTGACTTCCAGACTCGCGTCTCCCCTAGCCTGACCCGAAGCTCCTTCTGCCCCCGGCTAGCAAGCTCCGCTGCACTTACGGCTGGCGACAGAGGTTGACACAGGGAGTAGAGCCCTGGCGGATCGAAAGCTCGGGCCCAGACCCTTTGCAGCCTGGCAGCCCCTTGCGATGGAGGCCGCCATGCTTGCGCTCCTTGCTGAGACAACAACTCCCAGGGATCAGTGCGACAAGGAAGCGGGCGCCTACGGCCAGATGGCAGCTTCTACGGGACAAAATAGTCAAGTTTTTCTCTACCCTATCCCAACTCCCCACAAGGGCCTGACTATCTTAGGGAAAGTGCACTGCATTTCTCTGCAAGGAGATCCAATCAGTCCATGCTAAAGGAAATCAGTCCTGAATATTCACTGGAAGGACTGATGTTGAAGCTGAAACTCCAATACTTTGGCCACCTCATGCGAAGAGCTGACTCATTTGAAAAAACCCCGATGCTGGGAAAGATTGAAGGCGGAAGGAGAAGGAGGCGACAGAGGATGAGATGGTTGGTTGGCATCACCGACTCAATGGACATGAGTTTGAGTAAACTCCAGGAGATGGTGATGAACAGGGAGGCCTGGTGTGCTGAAGTCCATGGGGTCGCAGAGTCGGGCACAGCTGAGCGACTAAACTGAGCTGTATTTCTCTAGTTTTCCATAATGTGCCAAGTTATATCCGTCCACTAGGGTGTTCTCTCAGCCTAGAAAGCATTCCTTCCTCTTTGAATCCTCAGTATTTATCTTCACTTTCTCAGGCAAGACTTCAGCTTGTCAAAATTCTCATTATAGACTCGCATCCTTCCATTAGCAACTCTGATGTCATTTGCAATTTTAATTATTAATTTAATTTTTAATTACTTGTGTATTTATTGGATTAGATTCTAACTCCACCCTTATACTGCAGGCTCCTGAGGGTAGGAAGGCTGTCTTTTGCTCACCATTTTCTCTCAGCATCTAGCTGGTCCTCATTCTTTGTTGCTACTGCTGCTGCTAATTCACACCAGTCGTGTCCGACTCTGTGCGACCCCACAGATGGCAGCCCACCAGGCTCCCCTGTCCTTGGGATTCTCCAGGCAAGAATACTGGAGTGGATTGCCATTTGAATGCAAGAAGAAGAAAAGAAAATAGTTCTTGACAGAAGGAGTGGCACAAGTCTGAGACTACAGAGAGCATTACTTCCCTAAGGAGCTAAATTTGAGTTTGGACTGGACAACTGTGGGTAGTCATAATATTACCCTGAAAACTGGGTGCACCTTGAGGCAGGAGGTAGATTGTTCCCCCCAGGGTAAAGCGATTAGAGATTCATTCCCCTTAGACTGAAGCTCTAAGAATAGCAGAACAATCAAGGGAGAAGGGGAGAAGGAAATGGCAACCCACTCCAGTATTCTTGCCTAGAGAATCCCGTGGACAGAAGAGCCTGGTGGGCTACTGTCCATAGGGTCGCACAGAGTCGGACACGACTGAAGTGACTTAGCATGCATGCATGCATTGGAGAAGGAAATGGCAACCCACTCCAGTATTCTTGTCTGGAGAATCCCAGGGAGAGAGGAGTTGGTGGGCTGCCATCTATGGGGTCACACAGGGTCGGACGAAGTGATTTAGCAGCAGCAGCAAGGGAAAAGACTGGGCCCTGCCCGGACCACATATTTCTCATTCTCAGCCAGTAGAGAATTCTCTCTTCCAACCACACATTTGGAGAAAAGGCTCCTTGGAGGCCACAGGGGTATTATGTCAAGGGATGTTCCCTACTGAGATGCATTTTTGGTAAATTCCATCTTTGCTAAGAGATGCGTGCATACTTATGGGAGGATCCTGAGACATACCAAATATGAACTGCGAACCAGGCAAATCAAAATGATCGGCCAAAGGAAACCCAGAAGAAATACCCCATAAAAGTAATTCAAACTGCCAGAGGGCACAACCCAGGAACTCTCCCTCTGAATCTGCCCTTGTTCCTATACACACGTACTGAACTCTTTTCCTCTTAATAAATAGTTAACTTGCTTCACTACTTTCCTTTTATGCAAAGCTGAAGGGCCAGGGCCCTTGTCACTGACCACTGGTCTAGTGGCTAGGATCTGGTGCTTTCACTGCCACAACCCAGCCTGAATCTCTGGCTGGGAACCCAAGCCCCGCTCCAAGCCATTGCAGGTGAGGCCACCCGAGATCATATCTGGTGCTGAAACCTGGGAATTCAGAAAGTCAAGGTAAATTGCTGGCCTCGCCCAGCTGTGGCTTGAGGCCCCTGACTTTTGCTCCTGCCTTCTCTCACTCTCCCTTTTGCTTTCAAGACCTGCAGGGCATAATCTCTGTCAGTTCACAGCATTATGGCTCCCCCCAACATAGAGGGTGGCAGGGGAATTCCCCAGGCAGTGCAGATTCAAGTAATGCTTGGGTGACACAGCTGATGCTGTCCTCTGGGACATGGTAGAAACGTGATTTCTGACTGTACAGGAATCCAAGGGGTCTCTGACTCTCACTTCCTCTTGCTCTCTCACTCTCACTCTCCCTCTCTCACTCGCACAACAAGGTCTCTTTCTCACTTCTTATCTCCGCACCCTTCTACAGAATGATTTCCTAGATATCATTCCTAAACTGCATCCTCACCACTGTCATACTTGGTGCTGTGATGGACAAAATTGTCAGACAAGTCTCAATTCTATCTTAGCTGCCAAGAAGACAGGGCAAAGGATTTTGGGTTCTTCTTCTGTCTAATCTCTCACCTCACTCTGTATCCAGAAATCTACTATGAGAATTTCATTGCCTTCCAGCCCTCAAGCCTTGAATCATGTGCTATCTTCCATAGCACCCAACTCTAATTGCTCCAAGGGTTCCTCTTTGCATCTCTTGGACCCCTTCACTCCAGGCCTTGGCAGCCTCCACACTGTTACAGATAGCCTATCAGACCGGCTGCTACCCAGAAGCCCAAATTATAAACTTTGTATATGCTCAGTCTTGAGGAATACACCCCAGCATAGGAGGACCTATCATAGAACATAAACTCTATAGACAAGGGATCCCTCCTAAGAAAAGTCCTGGCAACCTGTCTACGCTAGAAAGCTCTTCTCTGGCTGTACTGGGTTGGGCGTCCTGCACAGGGTATCACAGGGGCCAGAGATCTGGTCAGAAATCGATGGAAGAGTAGAGGATTCTTGAAACCCCATCAGGTTCAAAGGGATTTGGGAGGACGCCCTGAACCCCTTCAGGTTAAAGCCTTCTGGTAAATGTATCTGGGACATTAGATTACATTCTAGGAGTGCTGCCTTGTTCTCGGTTTCAGGTTACTCAACATGGGAAGATCCCTCTACAAGCCAAAAGAAACACTTCTGGAGTGTATCCCTAAGAACTGGTAGTTCTTTAAAATCGAAGGGTTAAAAAAGGAGAAACTTAAGTTCTACTGTAGCAGTGCCTGACCTTTTTGTAAGTGGGGTAATGGAGAAAAATGGTCTGAAAACGGGTCTCTAAATTATAATACGATTCTGCAATTAGATCTTTATGGCCACAGAATGGAAAAGGTGGAGCAAGATTCGCTATGTTTAGGTTTCCATGGTCCTTTCATGGTCCAAAATCCCAATCTGTATGGCTTTCGTAATGTAAAACCTGGAGAACCAACCAGAAGATTTTCCCAACATTTTGGTTGATCCCCTTCTAAGCTCTTTCGGGGTTGGGGAGGGGGTGTGGAACTGAGCTTTTCCTGCTCCAAACCTAGCTCTTACTGCTCCTGAAAGTAATCCCACCTAATCAGCCCACCCTTATATTAGGAGGGCTTCCCTAATATCAGATGGTAAAGAATCTGCCTGCAATGCAGGAGATCCAGGTTTGATCCCTGGCTCAGAAAGATCCCCTGGAGAAGGGAATGGCTGCCTACTCCAGTATTCTGTGTAGGGTAAGGGAGTTAGAGAAGGCAAGGTTCAGAAAAAGAACAAGACCAGCCCTTTACAGGAACAGATCATCTTTAATGAGTCGAGAAGGGGCAGCAGTCAGATTAGTGAGCTGCTGCACTAACCCAAGAAAAGAATACGTATAGATAGGCATACATGTGGAAATCTACTGTCTTAAGGGGGCCTGTTCTTCTCCAAGGTTGTTCAGAGTAATTGTCTCTTAAATGGCTGGGGCAAGGAAATCTGGAGATTGGCCAGAGGCTGAACCAGCTGGGAGCTGGGCGTAATCAATCTTAATGTCCATTTTTTTTTTCCTTCCGGTGAGAGAGTTCTTTGTTTTGCATAGAGTGGCGGGGAGGACCTGGAGGGGAGTTTTAACTCCAGGCTATTTTGAGCCAAGTAACTTTCCTTCACTCTCCAGTATTCTTGCCTGGAGAATCCCATGGACTTAGGAGCCTGACAGATCAGCATTAACTCCGTGGGGTCGCAAAGAGTCGGACACGACTGGAGAGACTTAGCATGCAGCACGCAGGAGTAAAGAATTATTTCTAATTGTATAATAATGTCGATTAGTTTGCTGTCACAGAGGTAATACATACTTGAAGGAACTGTGATTTGATTTTCCCCTGCTTACAGTGAATACGTTGTTTTTGTCTCAACAGTGGTAGAAGACATGGGACTCCTGAGACAACAGACTTTATTACTCATGGCACAAGAAGAAGGTTGAGCTTCGGCATGTTCGCAAGGGTTTCCTTTGCCCCTAAACTCCGCACAGGAGTCACAGTGGACACAGATGGATGGGGCACATGCAACGGGTTTGCTTTATAGCTGAGGAACACTGAGCTTAGTAAATCCTTTGCTTTTATAGCAGCTGTAAACAAGCCTGTGCTTTGTCCTGGTGAGACATGCTTTTATCCCTTGAGGTTGCTCATGTAAACTCAGTCCTGAGAAATGGTCTGAATGGCATATCCCATAAGACACATAGGAGCTCAAGAGACCCACAGAAAATTCTCTTCAAACAATACTTACTCTGTGTGTGTGTGTGTGTGTGTGTGTGTGTGTGTGTGTGTGTGTGGAGTCTCTTCAGTCGTGTCTGACCCTTTGTCACTCTGTGGACTGTAGGCTGCTAGGCTTCTCTGTCCATGGAATCCCCCGGGCAAGAATACTGGAGTGGGTTGCCATGCCTCCTCCAGGGGATCTTCCTGACCCAGGGGTCAACCTGCGTCTCCTGCACTGCAAGTGGATTCTTTACTGCTGAGCCACTGGGGAAACCCCAATACTTACTTACATTTCCTAATGTGGAAAAAAAAAAAGACAAAACAAGGAAAATCTACCCTCTCCTTGTATATCCCAGTAACTTCATTGTTAATTTAGTTCTGCAAACTAGACCTGTCTAAAATTGAGAAAGGTGTATGGGCAGCTACAGGAATCACATTTAAAGTTCGGGTGATAATAGTTTTGAAACTCACGAAAATACTGTTAGGGACAGCTAAAGCTTCTTACACATTGTCAGCCTCATGATTTGGGATTGCAATTACTCTCTCAGGTGGGGTCACCCAGGGGCCTCCATTTCCCAAATTCTCAAGGATAGTCCTTCAGGTTTCCCAGTGATGGAGCGAATGTCCTCTGTCTTTGAACACAGTGAGAGTTTCCTCACAGAGCCTGTCCGCTCCTAAGCCCTTGCCTCTTCCTCAGTACACTGTCAAACAAGAACAAGTCACCAAAAAAGGCTTGGAATAGCACAGATATCCACAGCAGGGCATCCAGACTAAGGTCACAGGCAGCCTTGGCTGGGGAAACATGTAACACAGTGGTCTGTATATGTTAGTGGGATGTTTCCCACTGTTGGTGCTTAATCACTCAGTCGTGTCTGACTCTTTCCCACCCCATGGACTGTAGCCCGCCAGGCTCCTCTGTCCATGCGGATTCTCCAGGCAAGAATACTGGAGTGGGTTGCCATGCCCTTCTCCAGGGGATCTTCCCAACCCATGGATCAAACCCAGGTCTCCCACACTGCAGGTGGATTCTTTACCTTCTGAGCCACTAGGGAAGCCCAAACATTTAAGTGAAAGTGAAAGTGTTAGTTGCTCAGTCGTGTCTGACTCTTTGCCATTCCACAGACTATAGCCCGCCAGGCTCCTCTGTCCATGCAGATTCTCCAGGCAAGAATACTGGAGTGGGTTGTCATGCCCTTCTCCAGGGGATCTTCCCAACCCATGGATCAAACCCAGGTCTCCCACACTGCAGGCAGATTCTTTACCATCTGAGCCACCAGGGAATGCTGCTAATACTTATTGGTACGTAGGCCATGAGTGGTTCCCAAACCTGCTGTTCCCTCTCAGTCTCTTGTATTGCAATGTTCTCTGTACCTGTTTCCTGGATTGCTAGGTATTCCCATACAATCTCTCACAGGGATCTCAAATTCAACATGTTCCAAATTGACTTAATCATTCTCTACCTATCCAGATCTGCTCTTGCCCCTGTAGTTCTGTCTTGATGGATGAAATACTGAACCACCCCACTGCCCAAACTACAACCTTGGGAATCCTGGTTAACACTTCCAACTAGCTTACCCTGGATCATCCATCCAAGACCAACTCTTGTTGATTTTACTGCATAAATATTCCTTATACCTGTTCTCCCCCTGAATTCTTTGTCACTTCTCTGACTCAGCTCTTCATTATTTCCTCAGTAGATTTGCAACAGCTTTCTTACTAATCTCTCTTCCAGGGTTTCTCAGAGGAGATGCTATTGGCATTTTGGGAAATAAAGGTGTTCATTTGTGCAAGATGGTTCCAGCATCTAATGGTTGCATGCATGAAATGTCAGTGGTGCCATCTAGTTGTAAGAACCAATCCTCCTCCCACAAGTGGTGATAGAAAGGAGTTAATGCTGATCAGAGACCCAAGAATACCAAGGGCGAAATAGAGCCACAGGAACCATCAAGGCTGATCTGAGCCAAATCTAAAGGTGGGAACCTGTACCCTTGATGGGGATCCTAGGGTAGGAATGCAGTTCCCCCTAGGGGTTTTAGATGTAGCAGACACTGCATCTCTACCCCATGCCTCATCCTTCTTTGTCTTTGCCTTTCAGATTTTCTTGTTCTTACTCTACCACATTATCCTCAGAGATTGTTTTCACTTGCAAGATCCAAGTGTCATGGAAATGCCAATTTCTACCAGACACATAACTCTAGCCAAGATACATCTTTTGACTTTGAAATTCTGTATATATTGAAATTTAGTATATTAAAAAAAAGTGGCTATTCAAATCTGTTCGGAAAGGTAAACTATTCAACAAATTGTATCCATACATACAGAAGGAAATTGAGATAGATCCTTAACCATTTATAGAACTATGTTCCTGATGGTTAAAGAAACTAATATAAAAATTATGAAATTATAGAATAAACTTAAAGGTATATGTATTTGAAGATTCCAGCTTGATGGTGACATAGGAAGATCCTGAATTCACCTCTTCCCACAGACACACTGAGTCTATAGCTACATGTGGAACAATTTCCTCTGGGAAAAACCTAAAGCCTGGTTAAGTGACAACTACACACTGGCAAATGAGAAGAGAACCACATTGAAGTGAGTAGGAGAGGCTGGCATACAATCTGATTATAAACCCCATCCCCAGTTTATAACTCACAATCAAGAGGGAATTCAAAACCTGGAGCTTCTCCCTGAAGAGTGAAGGGTTTGAACCCTATATTGGGCACCCCACCTTTTAAGACCTGCACCAGAGAGATAAGCCTCCAAAACATCTAGCTTTGAAAGCTAAAGTCTGAGATCTTTGACCCATTTCACCCCTTTCTCCAACCCACCCACCCAGCTACAGTTGGACTCAGTAAATACACATCTTGTCTATCCCAAGGAAAATTCACACATATGCACATACAAGAATGTTCATTGCAGAAATGCTTCTTATAGCAAAGGGTGGAAAGAAACTTGATGGTTAAGTATAGTGTGATATATCAATGGCTAAATATGCTGTGGTTTGTTCTATCTTAAGACATTACAAAATAGATTATAAACTTACTTACATATGTACAGATGTGGACATTCAGTGAGAAAATATAGGTTCAAAAGTAAAGCAATACTGGGATTCCTGGTGGTCCAGTGGCCTGGGACTCTGCATTTTCACTGCTGCAGGCCCAGATTCAATCCCTGGTCAGGGTACTAAGATCTCCCCACAAAAAAAAAAGAAAGAAAGAAAAAGCAAAATAGTAGTGGGGAGATCTTAGTTCCCTGACCAGGGATTGAATCTGGGCCCTCAGCAGTGAAAATGCAGAGTCCAAGCCACTGGACCACCAGAAATTCTCAATATATATAAAAATAGACAGAGCTAAAAGAATTACTTGCCTTATAAAGGAAAGGAAATATTTGGTAACATTTGGCAAAGGGTGAGTAGTCATGAAGGAGTTAAACCTTTAACTTTTTTTGAAAGTGTAGAGTCCTAACCACTGAACTGCAAGGGAATTCCCACCTTTAACTTTTTGAGAGTTTTGTTACTGAAAGTTTTGTTACAATGCACACCCTCAATATTAATATAAAAAGTTAAAATAATAGAATATACCAGAAATTAACCCTTCCCTTTCTTCTTCAGGAAAGGAAGCAAACCATGAGAATGAAGAACAAAACATATGCAATTACATCAGAAAGGAACCCTTCACCTAGCATTCTTTCCCTTTTATCCTTCCCAAAGGCAGAGAAGAGCACTCAACTGCAAACACTAGGCCCACCAGGTGGTTTTACTGGCCAGTTTCACACTCAGAAGAAAGGACTACAACTCATCATGGTTTTTGAAGCCTGACACTATTTTGAAACACTTCTCTGGTAACATTCAATAGAAATGGCCTCTGAAAGTGTAGTCTTAAGCCTCTGCCCTTTACCTTTGTTGAAACTAGGAAGTTTATTCCTGTTTCATTGATGGAGAGATTTCTCCCACTCTCCACCCAACAGTCCTTCAGAAGAACATATTTCCTTTTTAAAAAAAGTTTCTTTTAATTTATGTATTTGTTTTCAGAAGAACATATTTCTTATAATTACATTCTACAAGTTTAACAAGCACTTTGGAATCCGTTAAATAATATTTCTTAGAGAAAGCTTAAGCCACAAACCTTCTAATTAGTACCACCCCACTGATGGCAACCCACTCCAGTATTCTTGCCTGGAAAATCCCATGGATGGAGGAGCCTGGCAGGCTACAGTCCATGGGGTCACAAAGAGTCGGACATGACTGAGAAACTTCACTTCTTCACTTCACTTCACTACCCATTCAGAAGCCATTATCATCCGACTGATAACAGGCCCCTAATTCTGTAGCTACTCTAACATACAAGAACCAGCTCCCCAGTTGGTGGGGCTCTTCTCTGTGATTATGATACCAGCAAGTTGATGCTACCTCAACTGGAATGAACCGCATATGACTTTAAGTATCGATTTGAGGTTATTTTTAATTGTGCTTTGGGTCAGGGGTTAAGTGTCAATGGAGATTTGTAATGCTCAAAACAATAATAATTATGTTGTATCATTGTGCTTCTTAGATATCTAAGTGAAGTTGGTGAGTTGGTAGTTTGAGTGTTAAGCACAATAAAATGATCTGAGCTAGAGACGGTCTTTGTATGGCTGTTCGTATAATTGATGGCATCCTGGGCCCATAGAGTTCCTCCAGTTCTTCCACTGACCCTACTCAGGACTCTACTATGTGGCAGATTACTTATCTGTTATCAAGGGCTTTGTGGTTAATACATATTGTTTAATAATCAGGTGACTGAGCATAGCACATGCTGCACAGGACCAGGTGACCTCTATGTTCTGTTAGCACACAAACAATGATGAAGACCTTTGCTGACATAATCCTGACACCCATGAGACTAGTTACTCATTCATAAATCTTGACATAGGAATGCGTATCTTATTTCCAAGCATGTACTCCTATACCCTAGGTTAACTATAAAACAGTCCCAATGGCTTCTAATTGGTGTGGAATGCATTTGCGAATGCTTTCCTATTATCCCATCCCGATCCCACCCTGTGAGTATGTTACCCTATAATAAACTGATCCATTGGTTATATGGAGCTGCCTTCCTCATTTTTCAATCTCAAGATGCCCTCTCACTTTGGTGGGCACTTTTTGTTCCCTCCATCCTCCAACAGCCCTCTTCTGAGAAAATAAAACACGAGATTAAAGTAATATTTTGAGATATTGATGTCTTTCTCCTCTGTGTATTTTCCTTTATTTATTAATTTATTTTCAGAACTTTCCCCTAGCCATCCCCATCCCAGAAGTTGGTTCAGTTTAATTTTCTCACGGAAGGAGAGTAATAGCGGAAAACACCCTGATAGTCTCCGGCTAAAACTCAAACTCACTAAGAAGATTAAGTGAGATGCTTCTGAGGATAAACATCACAATAGAGGGAGTGCCTTTTAGTCTAAAATCACAACTGAAAGTTCCTTTGGGCGGAGTGGGGCTGGGAGGAAGCTGGGAGTCTGAAGAGTTAGGAAGGTTCCAGAAGGGAATGGTCATAGCCTCCTAGTGTTGGTCCCCAAGTCCCAGACCCAGAGCATTGGGTAGGTCCTGAAGAGGGTCTGCTGATGATGCTATCTGGGCAGAGCTCTTGAGTGAGTGGGCAAAGGAAAGGGCAGTAAGACTCCAGAGAGGTCTTAGGGGACCCAAGTCCAGTGGATAGGCAGTGGTATCACAGAGATGGCACAAAGGAGGCAGAGAGATGTGAGGTGGGGCAGGGATGAACTAAAACATATTGGGATTAAAGTTCCACTCTTCCTATGGAACAATGGCTTTGCTGGTGGTGGTGGGTCTCCAAATAGAAACTGAAGTAAATCTAGATGAAGTTATATTTCTTTTATATGAATCTGAGGACTGAGAGTCCTTCCTGAAACACAGATAACATCTTGTTTGTATCAATACTACACAGTAACGCAGAAATAAATACTACACAGTAATACAGAAGAAATGAAGGGGAGGAGGAGAGAAAATCTTGAGACACCAATGAGAGAGAACAGTCTTATTGACCAAACTGATGCACGGGGGAGGCAGGACCGGGGCGGAGGGGAAGAAGGAAATGGCATCTCAGATGAGCCCCAAGTTTCTTGCTTGGGGCCTTGGTGGTAAAAGTTGGGGTCATTTACTAGGGCTTGGAACACATGAACAAGAGAGGCTATGTGAGCCTGGGAGACTGAGTGAAGGCACCTAATTCTCTCTCCTACTCATCTTTACAAAGTAGGGACAATGCTGCACACCACTGGGCCCCACCAATTTCACAAAGACCCGTTAGAATGCTGTGGGCTAGAATTGATAACTGAGGAGAGGCTAACAGTTGAGAAGAACAACAACTGATGGAGAACATTAGACAGGAAGGAAATCTTTAAAATGAAATTTAAAAAATTTTCTCTAAGTGAATAGATCAGAGCCAGAGACGTTCCTTCTGTTTGACACTACTGCTTCGTATCCACATCATGGCTCACCTTCTTTAGATCTCCATCACCTGTAAAATGAGGATCATAGTGTGGTCCCAAAACAAGAAAGGGGCAGGGCACAACATTTAAAAGAATGACATTGTCCAAGGACAAGACATAAACTGATTAGAACCAACCAGGTCCAAGATGGTGTACAAATGGACTTCCACTAGACCTGTAGACTCTGTATATGCTCATTGTAACACATCAGCAAGCTAAATGACACATCCACAGGTGTCATGACAGTTCTAAGACTGAACATAAGGTCAAAAACTGGATGGTGGCCCAATTTCTGGAAATCCCCGACCCTTTCTCAAAATAGCTAGAATATTCCTCCCATTCATTAGCCTGTGAAATTACTCACCCCTGTAAAAACTAACAACTCCATACCCTGTTGCCTCTCTTGCCTTCCAAAATGGTCTACATTCTGTCTCTGGAGTGTGTTTCCTTCCTGAATAAACCTTCTTTCATTTTACTGTGGCATGCTCTTGAATTTTTTCCTGTGTGCAACCAAGAACCCACACTTGGTGGCTGTCCCAGGGACTCTGATGTGACCTGGGATGTGACCATTTTCTCATGCCCCACTCTCTTTCCTACAACAGTCCCGTTTCTAAGTAGGGACAGTCATGAGGAGGGAGGGAAGGGGACTTCAGATGATGCTTACTACTGACTGATCTGTCCTCAGAAGCATGGCAGCAGCATGCAGGATGAGTACGGAGCCAGATCAGTGCCCAGAGAGGACTGGATGCTGCAAAAGGACAGAAGCAGGAGAGACATGAGACGTGGGTGAGGGGTTGGTGCCTTGCAGATGGGTGGGGGATAGTTGTGAGGGAGGGAGTTCAGAGATCATCTATGACCTAGGAAAATCAGGGTGGTTCAGGTCTGAGAATGCCACATCAACCCCCTCCCTGGGCCCTGGAGAACATTATCAGACTTAGGGCAGCCCCAGGATGGCAGTATTCTTTGAGAGATGGGCACAGGACTCACAAGGCAGGCCCTCACCACAGGGTCCTCAGAGTGGACAGGAAAAGAGAAAGAGAGGAGATAATTGGCCTCAATGATCTCTGAGCTAAAGGCACCCAGTCTGGCCCTGGAGTATTTCTTCTTCTGGCTAAATGTCACAGTGGAGTCACTAGACTTTTCTCCAAAGTAACTGGCAGGCCTTTGAGGGTAAGAGCTCTTATTCTTCCACCTCCTCTGTATTCCAAAGCCCCAGCAAGGCATGGCAAGGAAACAGAGCTGGGTAAAGATTCAGGTCTCACTCAAATAGTTAGAAAGGCTAGTTTGCATAATAATAAAAATTCAGGACAGAGGGGCTCTCACAGAAAGTAGAGAAAAGGTGGTGGGCTTCACTGGTGACTCAGATGGTAAAGAATCTGCCTGCAATGCAGGATACCTGGGTTTGATCCCTGGGCCTGAAAGACCTCCTGGAGAAGGAAATGGCAACCCACTCCAGTATTCTTGCCTGGGAAATCCCATAGATAGAGGAGCCTGGTGAGCTACAGTCCATGGGTTTGCAGAGTCAGACACAAGTGAGTGACTAGCACTTTACTCATATAAAGCATGGCCTTGAAAACAGGGGCTGGCCTTAATCATCTATTTATGGACCATCCTGAGACATTGCTGCACCTTAGTAATGATTCATGAAAGGGAAATTGATATCAAAAATGATATTTAGAGGAGGTCATGATAACAGGGCAGTAGGACATGGAGTTCATCTCTTTCCACAAATGCACCAAGAATACATCTACAAACAGAATAATTCTCACAAAGCACCAGCTGAACACTAGCAGAGGACCTGAGAGGCCTCAAAGGACAGGAAAGATCCCCAAGTGACTGGGTAGGATGAAAGAAAGAACCAGAAAAGAAGAGAGGAAGCAGGGTGAGACTGGTTCCCTGGAGTGGGGGGATCTGAAGGAGTGGTTCCCACATCTTGGGAATTCCCCTCACCAGCAGGGAGATCAACTGGGGCAGAAGGATAACTCAGGGGGCTATCAGAGGGGAGTTCAGTAAGTGATCTGTGGCGTGCAAGACGGAGTCAGACTCACATAGACAGTCTATGTCACATCCCTGTGCACCCCACCCTGAGACGTGTGTCCGCCAGTGTGAATGGGGATTGGGTGATGGAACCTGGGGTTTGAGAGCAAACCTGGGAAGGGCTGTGACGAGACAGCCTGAGGAAGTGGGAGTGAGGAAGTTTGCAACTAGGAATGTTTCTGGAGAAAACTTGGACTGCCCTAGAAGCAAAAAGTGAAGTGTTAGTAACTCAGTCATGTCTGACCCTTTGCGTCCCCATGGACTGTAGCCTGCCAGGATCCTTTGTCCATAGAATTCTCCAGGCCTTTATCAAGACATCTCATGTCCACACCCTGGGCCAGCATTTTAATGTCCCATGACCAGAAGTGAATAGGCTCTGGGAGAACAGATCACATCAACCAAGTTCTCAGGAAAATACATCAACCAACACACTTCTGAGTTGACAACTGCAGAGCCACTTGGCACAAGATCTAGATCAGATTATCTTCTAAATAAGTTGACCCTGGGGATTATCTTGCCTAGGGTAGAATTATGACTGTGTGTGCTGTGTGCTATTGCTCAGTTGTATCCAATTCTTTGCGACCCCGTGGACTGTAGCCTGCCAGGCTCCTCTGTCCATAGAATTCTCCAGGCAAGAATACTGGTGTGGGTGGCCAGCACCAATGTTAAGTGATGCATGAGGGGCAGGGTTGCCATTGCAGCCTCTCTCCCCACATGGCAGCCCTGCCTCATGGGCACTGGCAGTGTCCCCTCCCAGGTCTGGCTCTCTCAAGCCCATAATCTCTGGCTCCCTCACATGACTTGTTGTCACTGGGACCAGCCCTCTCAAGCCTGTGGCTCCTGGCTTCCCTGCACACCTCAAAACACCAGGGCTGGCTCTTTTGCACCAGTGGCTGGGCACTAGGAAAGACCCCTGCTGGGGCTGATTTTCTCTCACCCATAGCTGCTGACCTCCGTACATGCTTTGTCAGCACTAGGGCCAGCTCTCTTATGCTCATGGCCAAGCTCTCTTATGCCACAACCCATTGGGGTTGATCTTCTTGCACCTGGGGCCACCAGCTCCCATATGCGCCTGTCACTGCCTGGGCTCTCATGACCCCATCCACAGAACCACCTCCACACTCCCTCCTTGAATGGGTGGACTTGTGTGCTCCAGGGAAACCACAGAAGCAGACCTGCTGTGGGTGGTCCACACACAGAGGTGGGGCTAAAACCATTGAACTCAAGGCATCCATGCAACTAAAGAAGGAAAGCTCAAACCTCTCCTTGCAACTGCATAAACAGTGAATTGAGAGTCTTGTGACTGACTTTGTAAGCTCAGTACCTATAGATCATCTATATGGACAAGTGCTCCTATAGCCAAGATGAGTCTAGCTTTAGTAGCTGTATACTTTGTGGGTATATACACATGGGGGTTGGGCAGGGTAGAATCTAAGCTGCCTCAGTAGCACCCACAGTGGGTCTAAATCCATTATTACTGCAATCCTGGGACCTGAATCCAGTGAATCTATGCTGGTGGCCTGGTGAAAACAATGTCTGAGACACTAGGGCCAATGCTGTCATACCCACAGTTAAGTTGGGGCCAAGAGCAGTGCCAACAACAGTGTAATCTGAGAGCTCACACAAAGGGTGAAAGGTGACACAATAGAGTGCCCAACAGGTGAACAACTGCAGAGGAGGAATACTCAGTCACTTCCATCCCAGTGGGAGTGCTCCAATACCATCTATCTTGCACTATGGATCAGAAATACAGAGAAGAAACAGACCTAGGGGCCTCTACTCCAACAAATAGGGAGCAGACTCCACCTCTGACAAGACAATGACAAACAGAGCAAAGGGGAGGCCCTGCTCAGTATGTAGGGCAGCCTCTGGTTATGACACTGGTCAAACCCCCTATCAAGAGGATAATGGCACAAGCCTCTGGACCAATGTCATCCACCAGTGGGAAGACACCAGAAGCAAGAGGAACTACGATCCTGTAACCTGTAGAAAGCTGACCACAAACACAGTAAGTTAGACAAAATGAAATAAAGAAATATATTGCAGATGAAGGAGCAAGAAAAAACCTATAAGAGCACCTAAATGAAGAGGAGACACACAATCTATCTAGAAAAGAATTCAGAGTAATGATAGTGAAGGTGATCCAAGATTTTGGAAAAAGAAGGGAGGCACAGAATGAGAAGATACAAGAAATGTTTAACAAAGACCTAGAAGAAAAGCAATCATCCTCCAACCAAAAATAAAATTTTAAAAAGACCTAGGAGAACTGAAGAACTAAAGAACAAACACATACAATAACTGAAATGAAAAATAAACTAAAAGGAATCAATAGCAGAATAACTGAGGCAGAAGAATGAATAAGTGAGCTAGAAGACAGAATGGTGGAAATTACTACCATGGAACAGAATAAGAAAAAAGAATGAAAATAAATTTCAGAGTATCTGGGAAAACATTAAACACCAACATTTGAATTACAGGGGTCTCAGAATAGGTGGATAAAGAGAAAAGGTCTGAGAAAATATTTGAAGAAATTATAGTTGAAAACGTCCCTAATATGGGAAAGGAATTAGCCACCCACATCCAGAAAGTGTGGAGAGTCCTGTACAGGATGAACCTAAGGAGGATCATGCCCAGGCACATTTTAATCAAACTGTTGAAACTGAATACAAAGAAAAATTTTAAAAGCCAAAAGGGAAAAGCACCAAACAGCATACAAGGGACTCCCTATAAGGTTATCAGCTGAGTTTTCAGCAGGAAGTCTGTGGGTCAGAAGGGAGTGACATGATATCTTTAACTTGATGAAAGGGATAAAATTACAATCAAGAATACTCTATCAGCAAAGATTTGACAAAGAAATCAAAAGCTTTACAGAAAAGCAAAAGCTAGAATTCAGCACCATCAAGCCAGCTTTACAACAAATGCTATAGGAACTTCTCTAGGCAGAGGAAGAAAAATAGATCACAACTAGAAACAAGAAAACCACAAATGGGAAACCTCACTGGTAAAACAAAACCTAAAGTAAAAGCAGGAAATCATCCATACACAAATATTACATAAAAACTAGCAACCATAAGAAGAGGAAAGCACAAATGCAGGAAATGGGATATTGAGAGGCTAGCAATTTAAACTTGCATATATATATAGTGGTTTCCCTGGTGGCTTAGTGGCAAAGAATCTGCTACCAATTCAGAAGATACAGGTTCGATCCCTGAGTCAGGAAGCTCCCCTGGAGAAGGAAATGGCAACTTCCTCCAGTATTCTTGCCTGGGAAATCCTATGGAAAGAAGAGCCTGGTGGGCTACAGTCCATGGGTCACAAACAGTAGGACATAACTTAGTGACTAAACAACAACAATGACACCATATATATATATATATATATATATATATATATATATATATATATATATATATAGAGAGAGAGAGAGAGAGAGAGAGAGAGAGAGAGAGAGAGAGAGACTATATCAAAATCTCAGGGGAAATGCAAATTAAAAGCTATGATAGATACACACAAAAATAAGAAAGCAACCCAACCACAACACTAAAGATGGTCATCAAATCACAAGAGAGGAGAACAAAAGAGTAAGGAAAGAAGAAAAGACCTATAAAAACAAACCAAAAATAATTAAGAAAATGGCAATAGAAATACACATATCAAAAATTACTTTAAATGTAAATGGATTAAATGCTCCAACCAAAAGACATAGATTGGCTGAATGGATACAAAAACAGACTGAAAGTTGGAAAAGGATATTTCATGCAAATGGAAACCGAAAGAAAACTGGAATAGCAATAGTCGTATCAGAAAATAGACTTTAAATAAAGACTGCTACAGGAGACAAGGAAAGAAACTACCTAATGATCAAGGGTTCAATCCAAAAAGAAGTCATATCATTGTAAACATATATGCACCCAACAAAGGAGCACCTCAGTATATAAGGCACATGCAAACAACCACATAAGGGGAAATCAACAGTAACACCCTAATAGTGAGTGACTCTATTTCTGCTTTATTGATTATGCCAAAGACTTTGACTGTGTGGATCACAATAAACTGTGGAAAATTCTTCAAGAGATGGGGAATACCAGACCACCTGACCTGCCTCTTGAGAAACCTGTATGCAGGTCAGGAAGCAACAGTTAGAACTGGACATGGAACAACAGACTGTTTCCAAATAGGAAAAGGAGTACGTCAAGGCTGTATATTGTCACCCTGCTTATTTAACTTATATGTAGAGTACATCATGAGAAACTCTGGGCTGGAAGAAGCACAAGCTGGAATCAAGATTGCCAGGAGAAATATCAATAACCTCAGATATGTGGATGACACCACCCTTATGGCAGAAAGTGAAGAAGAACCAAAAGAGCCTCTTGATGAAAGTGAAAGAGGAGAATGAAAAAGTTGGCTTAAAGCTCCACATTCAGAAAACTAACATCATGGCATCTGGTCCCATCAATTCATGGGAAATAGATGGGGAAACAGTGGAAACAGTGTCAGACTTTATTTTTTTGGGCTCCAAAATCACTGCTGATGGTGACTGCAGCCATGAAATTAAAAGATGCTTACTCCTTGGAAGGAAGGTTATGACCAACCTAGATAGCCTATTTAAAAGCAGAGACATTACTTCGCCAACAAAGGTCCGTCTAGTCAAGGCTATGGTTTTTCCAGTAGTCATGTATGGATGTGAGAGTTGGACTATAAAGAAAGCTGAGTGCAGAAGAATTGATGCTTTTGAACTGTGGTGTTGGAGAAGACTCTTGAGAGTCCCTTGGACTTCAAGGAGATCCAACCAGTCCATCCTAAAGGAGATCAGTCCTGGGTATTCATTGGAAGGACTGATGTTGAAGCTGAATGAAACTCCAATACTTTGGCCACCTGATGCAAAGAGCTGACTCATTGGAAAAGACCCTAATGCTAGGAAGGATTGGGGGAAGGAGGAGAAGGGGACGACAGAGGATGAGATGGCTGGATGGCATCATCGACTCGATGGACATGGGTTTGGGTGGACTCTGGGAGTTGGTGATGAACAGGGAGGCCTGGCGTGCTGCGATTCATGGGGTCGCAGAGTCGGACACAACTGAGCGACTGAACTGAACTGAACTTAACACCCCACTTAATCAATGGACAGTTAATCCAGTCAGAAAATAAATAAGAAAACACTAGCCTTAAATGACACATTAGACCAGACAGACTTAATTGATGTTTATTGGAACATTCCATCCAAAAGCAGCAGAATATACTGTCTTCCCAAGTGTACATGGAGCTATCTCCAAGACAAATCACATCTTGGGTCACAAACCAAGCCCTGGTATATTTAGGAAAATTGAAAACATATCATGTATCTATTCCAACCACCATGATATGAAATTAGAAATCAATTAGAGGGGGAAAACTGTTTTAAAAAAAACACATTCACAAGGAGGCTAAACAATATGTTCTAAATAACCAATGGATCACTGAGGAAATCAAAGAGGAAATTTAAAAACACCTAGAGACAAATGACAATAGAAAATTATCCAAAACCTATGGGATAGAGCAAAAGCAGTTCTAAGAGGGAAGTTTATAGCAATACAATCTTACCTCAAGAAAGAAGAAAAATCTCAAATAGGCAAGCTAACCTTATACCTAAAGCAACCAGAGAAAGAACAAACAAAACCCCAAGTTAATAGAGGGAAAGAAATCATAAAAATCAAGGCAGAAAGAGATGAAATAGAGACAAAACAGTAGTAAAGATCAATTAAAATAAAAGGTGGTTCTTTGAGAAAATAAACAAAAATGATAAATCTTTATCAAGTCTCATCAAGGAAAAAAGGCAGAAGATGCAAATAAATAAAATTAGAAATAAAAAAGGAGAAACTGCAAAAGACACTACAGAAACACAAAGGATCATAAGAGATTACCACAAGCAACTGTATGCTAATAAAATGGACAACCTAGGAGATTGAACAAATACTTAGAAAAGTATGATTTTCTAAGACTGAACCAGGATGAAATAGAAAATATGAGCAGACTAACAACAAAAGATCAGAAAGAGAAGTTAAGAAAACAATCTCATTTACCATAACAGCAAAAAGAGTAAATTACCTAGGAATAAACCTACCTCAGGAGGCAAAAGACTTGTACTCAGAAAATTATAAGATACCAATGAAAGAAATCAAAGATGATGTCCACCAATGGAGGAATGGATAAGGAAGATGCGGTACATGTATACCATGGAATATACTCAGCCATTAAAAAAGAACAAAGTAATGCCATTTTCAGCAACATGGATGGACATAGAGACTGCCATACTGAGTGAAGTAAGTCAGACAAAGACAAATATATGAATATGATATCACTTATATGTGGAATCTTAAAAATGATACAAATGAATCTATTTACAAAGCAGAAATTGAGTCACAGATGTAGAAAACAAACTTATGATTTCCAAAGGGGTAAAGGGGTGTGTGTGAAGGGATAAATTGGAATATAAGGATTGACATATACACACTACTCTACATAAAATACAACTAATAACGTACTATATAGCACAGGAAATTCTATTTGGTGCTCTGTAAGATGATGCTGTGAAAGTGCTGCACTCGATATGTCAGTAAATTTGGAAAACTCAGCAGTGGCCACAGGACTGGAAAAGGTCCATTTTCATTCCAATCCCAAAGAAAGGCAATGCCAAAGAATGCTCAAACTACCACATAATTGCACGCATCTCACATGCTAGTAAAGTAATGCTCAAAATTCTCCAAGCCAGGCTTCAGCAATACGTGAACCGTGAACTTCCAGATGTTCAAGCTGGTTTTAGAAAAAGCAGAGGAGCCAGAGATCAAATTGCCAACATCTGTTGGATCATTGAAAAAAGCAAGAGAGTTCCAGAAAAACATATATTTCTGCTTTATTGACTATGCCAAACCCTTTGACTGTGTGGATCACAATAAACTGTAGAAAATTCTGAAAGAGATGGGGAATACCAGATCACCTGACCTGACTCGAGAAATATGCATGCAGGTCAGGAAGCAACAGTTAGAACTGGACATGGAACAACAGACTGGTTCCAAATAGGAAAAGGAGTATGTCAAGGCTGTATACTGTCACCCTGCTTATTTAACTTATATGCAGAGTACATCATGAGAAACTCTGGGCTGGAAGAAGCACAAGCTGGAATCAAGATTGCTGGGAGAAATATCAATAACCTCAGATATGCAGATGACACCACCCTTATGGCAGAAAGAGAAGAAGAACTAAAGAGCCTCTTGATGAAAGTGAAAGAGGAGAGTGAAAAAGTTGGCTTAAAGCTCAACATTCAGAAAACTAAGATCATGGCATCCGGTCCCATCACTTCATGGCAAATAAATGGGGAAACAGTGGAAACAGTGGCTGACTTTATTTTTGGGGGCTCCAGAATCGCTGTAGATGGTGATTGCAGCCATGAAATTAACAGACGCTTACTCTTTGGAAGGAAATTTATGACCAACCTAGACAGCATATTAAAAAGCAAAGACATTACTTTGTCAACAAAGGTCCGTCTAGTCAAGGCTATGGTTTTTCCAGTAGTCATGTATGGATGTGAGAGTTGGACTATAAAGAAACCTGAGTGCTGAAGAATTGATGCTTTTGAACTGTGGTGTTGGAGAAGACTCTTGAGAGTCCCTTGGACTGCAAGGAGATCCAACCAGTCCATCCTAAAGGAGATCAGTCCTGGGTGTTCATTGGAAGGGCTGATGTTGAAGCTGAAACTCCAATACTTTGGCCACCTCATGCGAAGTGCTGACTCATTTGAAAAGACCCTGATGGTGGGAAAGATTGAAGGCAGGAGGAGAAGGGGACGACAGAGGATGAGATGGTTGGATGGCATCACCGACTCAGTGGACATGAGTTTGGGTAAACTCCAGGAGTTGGTGATGGACAGGGAGGCCTGGCGTGCTGCAATTCATGGGGTCGCAAAGAGTCAGACATGACTGAGCGACTGAACTGAACTGAACTGACTGGGACTGGGGCTTCCCTGGTGGCTCAGTGGTAAAGAATATGCCTGCTAGTGCAGGAGACATGGGTTCTATCCCTGAGTCAGGAAGATCTCCTGGAGAATGAAATGGAAACCCACTCCAGTATTCTTGCCTGGGAAAACCCATGGACAGAGAAGCCTGGTGGGCTATAGTCTATGGGGTCACAAAAGACTTCGGACACGACTGATTGACTAAACAACAACAACAATTGACTGGGACTAAAGTCAGCAGCATATGGAAGTGGTCAAGATGGCACCACAAACTTGGGGTGCAAATGTGAACAACTCTCTCTCATTTTTCCACTGGCATAGCAAGTAACCTCCAATCACTCTGCCTTTCCTTGAGGTCACACTCCTCACCTGAGATGATCTGAGAAGGTCCAGGATGTATGAGGGAGAGAGCAGTGGGATCGACTGTCCTCCCAATGCTGCCACATGATGCCAGCTATTGAAGGTCCTGCAGCCTTCCACAAAAGGGCTTTTGTCTGTGTCCCCACAGAGCCACTCAGGTTCTCTGAAGGAGGATGAACCCATAGCCTCAGCAGCAACCTCAGCCAGGGGTGACCCTCCCACTGGAGCTCACAAGGTTGCAGCTTAGCTGAGTTCTGCTGCCAGTTCTCTTTCACAGACCCTGTTTGGGAGCCAGTTGGTCCCAGGATCCCCAGGGCAGCACAGGCTACCAGGAATCCTAACAAGTGTTTGTTTTCAACTCAAAACACAGTTACCATCTCTGTCCTGCTACCATCTCCTCTTCCTGGACAACCAAGCTACTTGCCAATCATCTAGAATTCTGGAAAAAAGTAATCTCAGTAACTCACTAGGGAATTTCAGCATGCCTATCTCTTCCCTTCCCCTTCCCTCCACTTCAAGTTAGCAGCTCATGGAGTTCAAATTGGTTTTCTGTCAGAATCTACAGACCAATAAGAAGTTGGCACTTTTCTCACTTAAGAAAGGGACTGCAAATGTAATTTTTAGATTTTCCTTAGATATCTCTCAAAGTAAGAGGTGCCTCAAAGTCACTCTGCCTGAAAGTAAAAAACATGCTTTTACTCACATGCTTTAAGATCTGGAACTGTCTTTGGCCCTGATCTTCAGAGCAGACCTCTGGGAGTGCGTTTGAAAACAGTGCAACAAGACTCTACAGCCATGGCCAAGATTAAGGTTCAAGACCTTTGCGGCAAGAAGGAGGAGCTGCTGAAACAGCTGGAGGACCTGAAGGTGGAGCTGTCTCGGCTGTGTGTGGCTGAAGTGACTGGTGGCATGGCTTCCAAACTCTCCAAGATCCGAGTTGTTCATAAATCCATCGCCATCATTAACCAGACTCAGAAACAGAAATTCAATAAGGACAAGAAGTGTACTTCTTGGATCTGCGGGCCAACAAAACATGTTCCGTGCGCTGCTGACTCAGCAAGCATGAAGAGAACCTGAAAGACCAAGAAACAGAGAGGAAGGAGTGGCTGTACCTACTCCGGAAGTACACATCTGAGCATCCAGAGGGCAATGAAACAACCAACTGGCAAAAAGAAAAAGAACGTAGGGCCACAGTCTGACCTCTCTGACTTAAGAAATTGGTTTTAGATTCGAAAGTCTTGCTCATGCATGGCAATTAGTTTTTAAAGCTTCGTGGAATAAAGGTTAGTCACCATGGAGATCCAGAATGGGGAACCCAGTGTTTTTGTGGCAGGGATGTAGTTCATGGAGTGCTGCGTGTTGCATCAGTGACTAAACCACTTCTCACCTTTACTTGGTAGGAGCCAGGCACTGAGGGGACCAGAGGGCTCACAGGGTGAGGATGAGACAGTACATCCTACAATCTGGGATAACAACAGTTAGCATCTTTGAAAGTGGCCTGTTTGCCAAACATTTTTGGGCTTACTTTGCACGTGTTATTTCTTCTTTTCATGATCACTCTATTTGGTAGATGTTTATCACCCCCATTTTACAGATGAGGAAAGTATCTCAGAGAAGTGAGCAGTCCAGTGTCACACAGCTATTAATGGAGTTGGGATTTAAACCTACTTTTCAGGACCTTACAATTCATTCTCTTCCCATTTTCCTATGTGGCCTCTCAAGAATATTATCCATCTTGGAAGATGGATGACAAGGAGAAGGCAGCTGGCGATGGATCTTGCAGGGTTCCTTGTGAGATTTAAAGTTTTGGAAAATGACAGGCTTGCCAATAAGGCAACAATGAAAATTATTCTCAACTACAGTCCCTTACCGGAGAAGGCAATGGCACCCCACTCCAGTACTATTGCCTGGAAAAGTCCCAAGGACGGAGGAGCCTGGTAGGCTGCAGTCCATGGGGTGGCAAAGAATCGGACATGACTGAGTGACTTTACTTTCACTTTTCACTTTCGTGCATTGGAGAAGGAAATGGCAACCCACTCCAGTATTCTTGCCTGGAGAATCCTAGGGATGGGGGAGCCTGGTGGGCTGCCGTCTATGGGGTCGCACAGAGTCGGACACGACTGAAGCGACTTAGCAGCAGCAGCAGCACAGTACCTTACAGAAAGAGTGGTGGAAACCAAGCGCACAGAGTAATGTGACCACTTCACTTCCTTGGTAGTGGGTGGGCTTCTTGTTAATCTGACATCTTCTTTCATGTCTCTGTAGTGTTGCCTCTGCTGCTTCCCTCCCTGGAGTTACCTTCAGCCCCAACTCTGCTCCCCTTGGAGAAAGTCTGACCATCTCCTCTGTGCAAGAAGGCCTTCTTTCCTGATGGATCCTCTAATATGCAGGTGGAGTTAGGCACTCTGTCATCTGTGTCCCCATTGTTCTTGTGCAGGCCCTAGAACAGCATGCATTATTCAAAGCACAATCATTGTTTAGGCCTGGAGCTAAATGCAATGGCAGGGGAGTTATTTTTTACACAAGACAGTAGCAGATGCCAGGAATGTTCAGAGCCCCAACCATTCAAGAACAGGGAGATCTGAAGGGAGTCTACATGGCCCAAAGGCAGTTATGTTAGGGGATGAAGCTGGAGCCAGGAACCTGGAACCTGGAGAGGATTAGAGAAGCAAGCACCAGCAAGTCAAGCTGGAAGGTGCAGTATCTAATGAGGGCCCTGCCTATAGATGGGTGGTCCTCAGTAAGCAGGTGATAAATTGGAGAGAAACTGATAAGTATGATGAACAGCCTTTCTTAAGTCAAACCTGAGGCTGTATTTGTCATAGGCAGTTGCTAAAGTGAAACTGGAGTCATAATTCTCCCAAGAACTCATATTCTTGAAACTTCCCCCTGTGTTTCCCAAATGACTTCCCACAGGTTTGACCAAAGATCTGGACCACTCGAACTGATAAGCCACACCAATCATCCTGGCCAGCCACACTCTGAGAAACACTTCCTTCTCTAGGTGCCTGCACGCACAGCTGGAAATAGCCGAACAAAAATGACAGTTCAGTATAACTCAGCTGCCTCATTTGGGAGCCAGCCCTTACTCCTGGTCATAAATCTAATTGTGCCCAACACCCCCTTTGTTTTTCTGGAAGTTGGGATTTCTTTGGTTAAGCCTCCATATCTTCCCTATTTCTGCATTTAATAAATTCATTTATTTTTCACTTAGCAGGTTTTAGAGCTGGTTAATGAGTGGTGGGGTTCTCTTTAACTGCCCAAGTGGGCCAAACTCAGACACTTTTCTTGTTATTTCCAGCTTTCAAGTCCCCAGTGTCTCTTTCAGTCTCTCCTCAACTCTGGAAATTGCCTTCCTCAGTACAGTTCCAATCTGCGGAAATTTCTGCAGTACAATGACATACAGGCCTCAGGTTTTGTTTTGTTTATTTACCTATCTTCCCTTGGACAGTTGTTTCAAGATGAGCTTATTCTTTTTAAAAAGAAATCTGTGTTGAAGTGTCAGGGAGAGAGATTTGCTTTTAAACATAGTTTCTTCTCTGGGATTTGTCTGAAACTTTTGGTAGATTTTGGGGTGGGGGTTGGTTATGAATCCCAGAGAGATTTGCCAGAGGATGTTTCAACCTCCTTCGGGTGTAGCTGTTATAAAGAGCTGCCAGAAGGGAACACTAATGAAAGGGAACTTAGAAGCCTCGCTTGGTGATTGGCACCTGGGAAATTTTCAGCCTGGAGAGAATGAGTGTAGGGTCTGTGTGGTAAGAACAGGAATCTACAGTGACTCAACGGCTAACTCTGTTCCCAGTAGCTACTTGTGGTAATGACATCCCAGCTGCTTTACAGAATCATGAACCACAGAAAGCTTAACCCATAGGACCTCTGTATTGTGGATCCTGTTTGTGACGTCAATTGTCTTGCTATTTACACTGTCCACACTGTTCACTGAACCCAGGGTAGGCAAAGTGCGAGCTAAGAGGCTGGAAGGAGACTTGAGGAGCCAAACCGCAGACACGTTTATTCTCTTCTGGCTGACACAGCAGCTGTAGCAGTGTTCACACTTTATTCTCTCCTCTCATGGCTGACCACACAGATACAGCCCTGATGCAGCAGTAATGCTGATACTTTTTAGGTGAATCTCACATGTACATACAGCACACAACCGGTGACCAAGCAAGAATCTCATAACATACATGTGCGGTACTATAAGTGATCTCAGTTGTTGCATAAACCTCATGATGTGCGTGCACAGTGCTATAAATGATCTCAGCTGCTATATGGTCATTATTTTCAAAACATAGGGCAAGAGAGCCTGAACACACTATCTTAGCTAATTTGCTCTCTCCCCACAATCTCCTTATGTGTTTGCCCACCATCCTTTGATCTTCCATCCATTGATCTTCTAGCTATCCATCCATCTATCCATCCAATAAGTGAAGGATTACCACTTACTGTGAGGCAGGCACTGGACTAGGTACTAGGGTGGCAGGAGGAATGATTAGACACAGCACTAATGAATAACCACAGGTCATCTTTGCACATTTCACAGTGAGGATTCTTGTGTGGTAGAGGCCAAAAGACAGTGGAGAGGTGATAGAGAATAATTCACAGAAACCTCAGCATGCCACAGAGTGGTTGTTAACCTTTGTCCCCTGCTGAATCTCTAAAGCTTGGGCACAACACTCTGCCTCCTCAACCTCTGCTCCCTCCTATGAAGTCACAGCTTTCAACCTGCTTCTACATGGGGTCTAGGCAGTGGATAGCATTAGGGAGTCTGAGGTGCTTCCATCCCAGATGAGATCAGAGAGACGAGCTCAGGTGGGGAGGCAGTCTGCCTTCATCTGTGTGGGGTTGCATATATATATTGGTTTGCTGGGCTTCCCAGGTGGCTCAGTGGTAAAGAATTCACCTGCCAATGCAGTAAATGCAGGAGACTAGGATTTGATCCCTGAGCCAGGAAGATCCCCTGGAGGAGGAAATGGCAACTCACTTCAGTATCCTTGCCTGGAAAAATCCCATGGACAGAGGAGCCTGGCAGGCTATAATCCATGGGGTTGTAAAGAGCTCAGCACAACTGAGCAACTGAGCACATTAGTTTGCTAGGGCTGCTGTAACAGAGCACCACAACCTGGGTGGCTTAAACAACAGAAATTTATTGTCTCACAGTTCTGGAGGCTAGAAATCCAAGATGAAACTGTCAGTAGGATTAATTCCTTCTGAGGACTGTGAGAGAGAATCTTTTCCAGATTCATACGAAATCTGTTCCTTTTTCATCTTGTTTCTGGTGGTTTGCTGATAATCTTCGGCTACTCTTGGCTTTTAGATGGGCTTCCCTGGTGGCTCAGATGGTAAAGAATCTGCCTGCAATGCAAGAGACTCAGGTTCAATCCCTGGTCAAGAAGATCCCCTGGAGAAGGGCATGGCAACCCGCTCCAGTATTCTAGCCTGGAGAATTCCATGGACAGAGGATCCTGGCAGGCTACAGTGTGTGGGATTACAAAGAGTCAGATATGACTGAGCGAAATCTCTGTCTTCATTTTCACATGGCATTCTCCCTGTGTGTGTGTGTGTGTGTGTCTGGGTCTAAATTTTCCTTTTTAATAAGGGTAGCAGTCATACTGAATGGATTTTAATGACTTAACTGATTATATCTACAGTGACCCTATTTCCAAATAAGGTCACATTCTAAGGTACGGGGGGTTAGACCTAAGTACATCAATTTTAGGGAGACACAGTTCTACTCATAACATCTTGTTTCTGACTTAATCCTCTTCTTTCCATCTGCAGTGTCTGTGAAAAGGAGGCCAGAGTGATTTGTGCTGGAGAGCAGTATGGCTTGTAGAAGTCTTATGGGCAGCTGCAGAAGCAAGGAACAGCAGTTAGTGGGTGCCTGGGATTTGGTCCTCTATGCATTTATGCTCAGAAATAGCAAGAACCTGTAGGGAAAGAAAACCCAAGCATGCAGCCCTTTAGCCTGGGATAGAGTTACCAGAGGAGAGCTGGGTGCAGTCTGCTCCTAAGAGTCAGATGAGGCAATCCCTGGGACCTAAGGGAAAGGGGAGAAGAGGGATCAAGGCCAAGAGTTTTGTGAATGACTTGGTGTTCATGCATGCAACCATTCAGGATTTGCTAAGATTCTCTTAATCACCTCTTTGAAACACAGATGGCATTTAATTGAAAAGCGTAATAATAGTGGAGCATTGTAACAGAGTACTTGTAGAGTTTGACAGATAATTTGAAATAAGGAAAAATGGAGGCATTTGCCTTACCAAATACTAAAATTTAAGATAAAATTGTCATCAAAATAATATGTTTTGGCATATGAATGAACTTCTCAATGGAATAGACTAGACTTCAGGAATGGACACAGTATGTTGACATATTTAAAATTTGATAAAGGTGATATTTTAGTTCAGAGAGAAGATTATGATTCATTCAAGAAATGATGTTGACCTAATTGGTTCTCCATCTGAGGGGAAAAAGTGAGGTAGATATCATCTCATACTGTATCCAGCAATAAATCCAGATGGGTTTGGCTTCAAGAGCTGGGTTTGGCTTCAAGAGCTAACTGTAAGTAAACAGATAAACACATATATTAAATATTTGAAGAAAATTTAGTGGAAAATTCATTTTCTAAATTTCCAAATTTGTAACTTGGTAGTATTTAAAAAATGATTTTTAATAATAAAGGGATTTTAAAAAATAATTTGGAAACCTAAAAAATACAAAGGGAGAAAGAAAAGTATACATGGTCTTACTTTTTTTTTTTCAAATTTTAAGGAAAAAGCCACCATAAAGTCAAAGGAAAACTGTAGGCTCAGATGAATATTTGCAGCACTTATGAAAGGTTATGACACCAATTTATCCAAAACTCATATAAATTGGTAATAAAATGGCAAAAGAAAATAGTAATAAGGGAAAAAATATGAACAGGCAGCTCATAGAAAAGGAAATAAAGTTCTAAATGGAGCAGAGAAGGTGCACAATATGCTACTGGAGATCAGTGGAGAAATAACTCCAGAAAGAATGAAGAGACAGAGCCAAAGCAAAAACAACACCCAGTTGTGGATGTGACTGGTGACAGAAGTAAGGTCCGATGCTGTAAAGAGCAATATTGCATAGGAACCTGGAATGTTAGGTCCATGAATTAAGGCAAATTGGAAGTGGTCAAACAGGAGATGGCAAGAGTGAATGTCAACATTTTAGGAATCAGAGAACGAAAGTGGACTGGAATGGGTGAATTTAACTCAGATGACCATTGTATCTACTACTGTGGGCAAGAATCCCTTAGAAGAAATGGAGTCAACAAAAGAGTCCGAAATGCAGTACTTGGATGCAATCTCAAAAGTGACAGAATGATCTGTTTGTTTCCGAGGCAAACCATTCAATATCACAGTAATCCAAGTCTATGACCCGACCAGTAACGCTGAAGAAGCTGAAGTTGAACGGTTCTATGAAGACATACAAGACTTTCTAGAACTAACACCCAAAGAAGATGTCCTTTTCATTATAGGGGCCTGGAATGCAAAAGTAGGAAGTCAAGAAACACCTGGAGTAACAGCCAAATTTGGCCTTGGAGTACAGAATGAAGCAGGGCAAAGGCTAATAGAGTTCTGCCAAGAGAACGCACTGGTCATAGCAGACACCCTCTTCCAACAACACAAGAGAAGACCCTATATATGGACATCACCAGATGGACAACACGGAAATCAGATTGATTATATTCTTTGCAGCCAAAGATGGAGAAGCTCTATACAGTCAGCAAAAACAAGACCAGGAGCTGACTGTGGCTCAGATCATGAACTCCTTATTGCCAAATTCAGACTTAAACTGAAGAAAGTAGGGAAAACCACTAGGACATTCAGGTATGACCTAAATCAAATCTCTTACGATTACACAGTGGAAATTAGAAATAGATTTAAGGGACTAGGCCTGATAGACAGAGTGCCTGAGGAACTATGGACAGAGGTTTGTGACATTGTTCAGGAGACAGGGAGCAAGACCATCCCCAAGAAAAAGAAATGCAAAAAGGCAAAATGGCTGTCTGAGGAGGCCTTACAAATAGCTGTGAAAAGAAGAGAAGCCAAAAGCAAAGGAGAAAAGGAAAGATATACCCATTTGAATGCAGAGTTCCAAAGAAAAGCAAGGAGGGATAAGACAGCCTTCCTCAGTGATCAATGCAAAGAAATAGAGGAAAGCAATAGAATAAAGACTAGAGATCTCATCAAGAAAATTAGAGATACTGTGAGAGTCCTTTCCTAGGCAGGTTGATAAGAAGTCTGGGGGTCCCCAAGGAGAGAGGGGTCTCAAGGAGGAAGAAAGGACAAATTTTTTTTTTCTTTTCTCTCTACATTCCTTAGGATTATATAACAATAAAGTATCCTGCCTGAGGACAGTCTCTGGATTAAACTTTCTGGCTAATTCTATTATCTTACAATGTAAATTATGGGAGTAGGTCTGTCTTTACAAGGATTATAACAATAATGTATCCTGCCTGAAGGACAGTCTCTGGATTAAACCTTCTGGCTAACCCTGTTATCTTAGAGTATATAACTCCACTGCTAACACTAGCAAGGGGGTACACTTTCTGCCCCCTTCTGATGCCTATGTCAGAAGCTTTCTCTACCCTTTTTATACTTTAAAAAAACTCCATTGCACAAAAGCTCTGAGTGATCAAGCCTGTCTCTGGCCCTTGATTGAACTCCTCTCCTCCGGAGGCCAAGAATCCCGGCCGTTTTTTCATGATTCAGCAAACAACCTTTCAATACCAAGGGAACATTTAATGCAAAGATGGACTCGATAAAGGACAGAAAATGTATGGACCCAACAGAAGCAGAAGATATTAAGAAGAGGTGGCAAGAATACACAGAAGAACTGTACAAAAAAGATCTTCATGACCCAGATAATCATGATGGTGTGATCACTCACTTAGAGCCAGACATCTTGGAACGTGAAGTCAAGTGGGCCTTAGGAAGCGTTACTACGAACAAAGCTAGTGGAGGTGATGGAATTCCAGTTGAGCTACTTCAAATCCTAAAAGATGATGCTGTGAAAGTGCTGCACTCAATATGCCAGCAAATTTGGACAACTCAGCAGTGGCCACAGGACTGGAAAGGTCAGTTTTCATTTCAATCCCTAAGAAAGGCAATGCCAAAGAATGTTCACACTACCACACAATTGCACTCATCTCACACGCTAGCAAAGTAATGCTCAAAATTCTCCAAGCCAGGCTCCAACAATACATGAACCATGAACTTCCAGATGTTCAAGCTGGTTTTAGAAAAGGCAGAGGAGCCAGAGATCAAATTGCCAACATCCACTGGATTATTGAAAGGCAAGAGAGTTCCAGAAAAACATCTATTTCTGCTTTATTGACTATGCCCAAGCTTTTGACTGTGTGAATCACAAAAATATGTGAAAAATTCTGAAAGAGATGGGAATACCAGACCACCTGACCTGCCTCTTGAGAAACCTGTATGCAGGTCAGGAAGCAACAGTTAGAACTGGACATGGAACAACAGACTGGTTCCAAATAGTAAAAGGAGTACATCAAGGCTGTATATTGTCACCCTGCTTATTTAACTTATATGCAGAGTACATCATGAGAAATGCTGGGCTAGAAGAAACACAAGCTGGAATCAAGATTGCCAGGAGAAATATCAATAACCTCAGATATGCAAATGATACCACCCTTATGGTAGAAAGTGAAAGAACTAAAGAGCCTCTTGATGAAAGTGAAAGAGGAGAGTGAAAAAGTTGGCCTAAAGCTCAACATTCAGAAAACTAAGATCATGGCACCTGGTCCCATCACTTCATGGCAAATAAATGGAGAAACAGTGGAAACAGTGACAGACTTTATTTTTGGGGGCTCCAAAATCACTGCTGATGGTGATTGCAGCCATGAAATTAAAAGACGCTTACTCCTTGGAAGAAAAGTTATGACCAATCTAGACAGCATATTAAAAAGCAGAGGCGTTACTTTGTCAACAAAGGTCCGTCTAGTCAAGACTATGGTTTTTCCAGTAGTCATGTATGGATGTGAGAGTTGGACTATAAAGAAAGCTGAGCGCAGAAGAATTGATGCTTTTGAACTTTGGTGTTGGAGACGATTCTTTAGAGTCCCTTGGACTGTAAGGAGATCCAACCAGTCCATCCTAAAGGAAATCAACCCTGAATATTCACTGGAAGGACTGATGTTGAAGCTGAAACTCCAGTACTTTGGCCACCTGATGCAAAGAGCTGACTCATTTGAAAAGACCCTGGTGCTGGGAAAGATTGAAGGCAAGAGGAGAAGGGGACGACAGAGGATGAGATGGTTGGATGGCATCACCGACTCACTGGACATGAGTTGGAGTAAACTCCGGGAGCTGGTTGTGCACAGGGAGGCCTGACGTGCTGCAGTCCATGGGATCGCAAAGAGTCGGACACGACTGAGCGACTGAAGTGAACTGAACTGAACTGAGAAGGATTAACCAGAGACAGTCAAATTTAATTATTTAGAGAGTTCCTTGGTGGTCTAATGGTTAGGGTTTGGATCTTTCACAGCTGTGGCCCAGGTTTGTTCCCTGGTTGAGGAACTGAGGTTCCACAAGCCACGCAATGAGGCCAAAACAAAAGAATTAATCATTCATTCATCACACTGGCAAAAATTAAAAAGACCAGTGACATCTTGTGCTAGAGAGAATGCAGGGAAGTGAGCACTTTTTATACCTTGCTGGTAGAGCTGTGAACTGTTGAAACCTCCAGGGAAAACTAATTTGGTAATGTTTATTCAAGTCCACAGAGAAGGCAATGGCAACCCACTCCAGTACTCTTGCCTGGAAAATCCCATGGACGGAAGAGCCTGGTAGGCTGCAGTCCATGGGGTCTCGAAGAGTCGGACACGACTGAAGCGACTTAGCAGCAGCAACATTAAAGTCCACAGACTCAGCAACCCTATTTTTTTGCTCTAATTATTTAATACCATTAAATCCATTATGTAACTTTTATTTGTTTATTGAAATATAGTTGATTTACCACGCTGTATTAGTTTCAGGTATACAGGAAAGTGATTCAGTTTTGTATAATTTTTCAGATTCTTTTCCCTTGTAGGTTTTTGCAAAATATTGAACATAATTCTCTGTGCTATACAGTGGGCCCTTGTTGTTTATTTATTTTATATATAGTAGTATGTTGGAGAAGGAAATGGCAATCCACTCTAGTATTCTTGCCTGGGAAATCCCTTGGATAGAGGAGCCTTTTGGGCTACAGACCTTGGGGTCAAAAAGCATTGGACACAACGGAGTGACTAACACTCATGGAAAAGAAGGGGCTTCCCTGGTGGCTCAGGCAGTAAAGAATCCACCTGCAATGTGGGTGACCTGGGTTCTATCCCTAGGTTGGGAAGATCCTCTGGAGGAGGGAATGGCAACCCACTCCAGTATTCTTGCCTGGAGAATCCCCATGGACAGAGGAGCCTGGTAGGCTACAGTCCATGGGGTTACAAAGAGTTGGACATGACTGAGCAACTAAACACACACACATAGGAGTGTATATATGTTACTTCCAAACTTCTAATTTATCCCTCCTCCACTTTCCCCTTTGGTAACCGTAAGTTTGTTTCCTATGTCTGTGGATCTGTTTCTGTTTTGTTATATAAATTTATTTGCATAATTTTTTAAGATTCCACATAAAAGTAATATCATATATTTGTCTTTCTCTGTTGGACTTACTTCACTTAGTATGATAATCTCTAGGTTGATCCATGTTGCTACAAATTGCATCATTTCACTTTTATGGCTGAGTAATATTCCATTGTGTGTGTGTGTGTGTGTGTGTGTGTGTGTGTGTGTGTGTATGATATCTTCTTTATCCATCCATCTGTCAATGGACTTTTAGGTTGCTTCCATGTCTTGGTTATAATAAATAGTGCTTCAATGAACGTTGGGGTGCAATTTCAAATTATTGTGGTTTCCTCTGGATACATGCCATGGAGTGGGATTGCAGGATCACATGGTAGTCTGTTTTTAGCTTTCTAAGGAAACTCCATACTGTTCTTTATAGTGACTGAACCAATTTACATTCCTACCAACAGTGTAAGAGGATTTCTTTTTCTCCACACCCTCTCTAGCACTTATTATTGTAGACTTTTTGATGATAGCCATTCTGACCTGTGTGGGATAATAACTTATTGTAGTTTTGATTTGACTTCTCTAGTAATTAGCAATGTTGAGCATCTTTTCATAAAGTGCTGTTTATCTGTATGGCTTATTTGAAGAAAGTCTATTTAGATCTGCCCATTTTTTGATTGGGTTGTTGGTCTTTTTTATATTGAGCCACATGAGCTGTTTATATTTTGGAGGTTAATCCCTTGTGGGTCACATGGTTTTAGCAACCCCATTTTAAGCTGTTCTTCCAGAGAGATATAAAAGTTCTTGTACCTAAGAATGTATGACATGGGTACTTATGGAAGCACTGTTTGCTGTGGCAAAATACTGGACAATGCACCAGAATCTGTCAATGATAAAATGGCCAAATAAACACCATGCCTCCATGCTGTAGGATGTTATGTGACTATCACAAAGAATAAGTAAATTAGATTTATCAACATATTCACATGGAGAAATGTATTAAGTGCAAAAGCAAGTTGTTTTCAAATGTACATACCATAATTGCATTTTTGTGGAAAAGTTGAATAAGCAAATAAAACACAATACTCATGCCTATTCTGTGTTTATATTTATAACATCTTGGAGAAGCATGGCTTAACAGCATAAATTGCCTTGGGTAATAGGAATAATGGAGTGATTTTTAACTTATCATTTCTATACCTTGAGTTGTTTTGCTTTTTAGAAGAATCATGTTTTTGCTTTTTTTAATTAAAAGCAATTGGTTAAAGGCAATTTTCAAGGCGAAAAAAAAGGCAAAGTGCTTAAAACATTTCTGTGACTCACTGGGCTCTCAGGTTAAAGTCCTTTAATGGACTCACAAGACCCGTGGGATCTGATGTCTGCATACAATAACGGCCTTTCCCCCCTTTATTCTGCTGTTTCTCCTCTGTTCCCCAACTGTGCAGGACCAGGAGCCTTCTTAGCAGTATTCTTCCCTTTCTGCATACCTGGATCTCACTTCCCATGGGAATCCCCAAGACTGACTTAAGTACCAACCTAACTATTCCTACAGCTCCTTGTACCTATGTCCCTAATGGGATTGCTGTAATTGCCTGTTGGTTTAGTTTTATCCCCACTGGATGGTAGGTACCATAAAGGGAGAAATAGCTTTTTTCATGGTGCCCTCGGTGCCTTGTCCAGCTCATTGTAGGTAATAAATACAATAAAAGTTTGCTGAATGAATAAAAGAAAGAAGAGCAAAATTAATGAATGAATGTCAAGCATTAGAGATACAAAGAAGAAAACACAGTCTGCGCCCTCAAAATTGCATGGTGGAGGGACAGGCATGTAAACAGCACAGTTATAATAGAAAAGAATGATTATTGTTATAGGACAGAAGGACCATAAACTACCTAAAACTGCTCAGAGAAAGTCTGGAAGATTTCACCAGTAAGGAAACATTAAATTAGAGATCTAAAGTATAAATAGACATTTACTAGGAAAATAAGAGGATGGTGTGATGTTTCTGGCACAAGGACAAGCTCCAGCAAGGGCATGAAAGAGCATAACATATTCAAAAAAACCTCAATAGGTTTAGCATTGCTTGAGTGGAAAGTTCAAGGTTGGGAAAAGAAGTATATGAAAGGTCATAAATGGAGGTAGTTCTATTGGAACCATATCATTAATGAAGTTCCCTACTTGGTCATGACCATGACCTTAGAGATTACATGGGGAAATACCAAGGAAGACTTTAAGAAGGGGTATAATGTGAGAAGTTTTAGATCATACTGATAAGATTTGACATTTGCGGCAGGAAATGATTATCAGATAAAGGGAAACTGGCCAGGAGTGCAACAGAAAGGAGGTTAATACAACCTTCTGAAAGTGAAAGTCGCTCAGTCGTGTCCAACTCTTTGCGACTCCATGGACTATACCAGTCCATGGAATTCTCCAGGCCAGAATACTGGAGTGGATAACCTTTTCCTTCCCCAGGGGATCTTCCCAACCCAGGGATCAAACCCAGGTCTCCCATATACCAGCTGAACCACAAGGGAAGCCCAGGAATACTGGAGTGGGTAGCCTATCCCTTCTCCAGGGGATCTTCCCGACCCAGGAATTGAACCGGGGTCTCCTGCATTGCAGGCAGGTTCTTTACCAACTGAGCTACGAGAGAAGCCCACTACAACCTTCTACTAGAGAAGTAATCTGGGCTGAACGATAGCAGAGACTAGGCTTTAAATAGGAAGGATTGGTGAAGTACTAAGAAGGTCAAGTTCTTGATGGGCTGGAGTGGCCAAAAGTCCAAATGATGCCTCATATTTCTGATTTGGCAACTTCAGAAATATTACAATGAGAAACATCAGAGTAGATGCAAATGTAAGAAAGGTAGAAAACAAATTTAGTCTGGCCTGCGTGGAGGGTATTCATTTCCTAGGGCTTAAGTTCTAAAAACTGCATGGCTCAAACCAATAGGAATTTATTCTCTTACAGTTCTGGAGGCTAGAAGGCCAAAATCAAGATGTCAGCAGGGCCATGCTCCCTCTGAAGGCTGTAGTGGAGAATTCCTCTTTTCTTGCCTCTTCCTAGCTTCCTGGTGGTTTCTCTCACTCTTCACTGTTACTGGGCTTTCAGCTCCAGTCTCTGCCTCTGCCATCCATGAACTTCTCCCTGTGTGTCTCTATCTCCATACAGCATTTTTCTTTTATTATAAAGACTGGCCATATTGATTAGGACCTACCCTACCAACCTCGTATTAACCTGATTATACCTGCAAAGACCCTATTTCCAAATAAGGTCACAGAGAGATGTGGGAAGTTAGGATTTCAACACGTATTTGGGGGAGATGAAATTCAACCCATTACATTGAGTTTAAAGGGTGGTGGGACTTTTGGTGGCAGTGTCCAGGAGGCCTCTAGATAGAGGGTTTAGGGCAGAGGCCTGGGTTGCATATCTTTAGTTAGAATCTGGTGGTTCAGATGGTAAAGAATTGGGAAGATCCCCTGGAGGAGGGCATAGCAACCCATTCTAGTATTCTTGCCTGGAGAATTACATGGACAGAGGAGCCTGGTGGGCTACAGTCCATACGGTCACAACTAAGCACACACACAAGCAAAGTGACAGCAGGAGGGATCACAGCAAATACATAAGTGGTCTGGGAAAAGGAACCCTGGGGAAGGTTATGGAGCTGCAAGGGCCAGAAGATCCCATGCAAGAAATGAATGAGAAGGGCCACAGGATGGACATCTTCAGGGACTCCTGTGGATATGGCTGTGACAGGGTAGGCATGTGTCCATCCTTTGCTAATTGTCACCCACCGGAGCACTAGACTGTTTCCTGTAGCCTGGCTCTTCCCTCTGCTTGACATAGCTTTTCTCTCTTATCCCTCCTGCTGCTGCTAAGTTGCATCAGTCGTGTCCGACTCTGTGTGACCCCATAGACGGCAGCCTACCAGGCTCCCCCGTCCCTGGGATTCTCCAGGTAAGAGCACTGGAGTGGGTTGCCATTTCCTTCTCCAAAGCATGAAAGTGAAAAGTGAAAGTGAAGTCGCTCAGTCGTGTCAGACCCTTTGCGACCCCATGGACTGCAGCCCACCAGGCTCCTCCATCCATGGGATTCTCCAGGCAAAAGTACTGGAGTGGGGTGCCATTGCCTTCTCCTCTTATCCCTGCAGCCACCTTCCAAAAATGTCAGTGGTGGTGTTGTTACGGCAGCTGCCTTGCTAAACTCAGCACCATAGTACAGCATTGGTAAAATAAACAAGGGCAGCTTATTTGCATTTTGCATTCCTTCAGAAATAAGATGAACGTTTTATAATAAAACTGAGAAGTTACACTTTATTGTATCACCTAAATATTTCCACATGGCCTTAAAAGGGATGTCAGGGGGTACCTAGTCTTTCCCTTTCAATCACAAGCCTCTATTCCTAAGAGGCTGCAAAACCAGCTTTCAGTTATCAGAGAAAGTTACAGATTCTAGAAAGTAGGACTGAAGGTCAGAGAGGACCAGAATAACTCAGCCAAGGGCATTCGAAAAGTGTTCCTTTCAAATGTGGTAGTTATGTGCTTTCTGTTAGGGCGAAGTCCTTGACTGATTTGTTCACTGCTATAGCAAGCACCTGGTAGGCTCATGGGAGATACTCGAGATACTCAGGAAATACCTCCAGGCTCTGGGCGGCCCAGGATGTGAGATGATTGTCAACACTGGGATCAGTAAATGACTGCCCAGCAGTGTTCAGCTAAAGTGGAACTCCCACCTCCATACTGAGTGAGCAGGAGTGAGATGCTTGCAGCACTCATCTTTTCCTTTCTGGGGAGGCCAGTTGTCAGTGCTCAAGCTTACTGCAGGTTGGCAGTTCTGAGCCAAATCTTTCTTACTCCAGCAAGATTCATTTTCTCTGACTCTGAAAACTACTGCATTTTGACAATAAAAATAATGACTAATATTTATTGAGTGCCTGCTATGGATCAGGCTCTGAACTATGTGCTTTATATGTATTATCTCAAGTAACACTTGCAACACTCTATGGGGTAGTGGAGTGGGTGCTTTTTTGTTTGTTTAAGAGAAGTAAGCTTTTATTTTGTTGTTTCACAAATAAAGCTGGCTGAGTTGGTTGCCTTCTTGGTGATCATTCAAAGAAACCAAGTGCAGGAAATTATATCATCGTTTGAAAACAAAAATGAAATTTAAAATGATGAAGTCACTTTATTCAAGTTCTCACACCTAGAATGTGGTGTTGGGCATGTCTGAACCCAGACTCCCTGGAAATTAGTCCCCTTCTTGAAGCCCTTCGTTGTACACATGAGCTTTGTCAATCTCTTGTTGAAATTTCTTGTATACTCATAGCAAGTTTAGCCCAAGAGATGTGACAAGAATGATGTGGACAGTTAGGAAGCCTTCAGGAGGCTCCTGTCAAGTTCTAGGAATTAGAATACAACTTTGGCTTTGGGGAGAAAAATAGCGGTGAACTTAACAAGAAATGCAAAGGAGCCTAGGTGCCAAGAGTCATAACTGCCTTGCAAGGTCTACATGTCTTTTGGGCTGAGTTCAGCTGTACAGGCCTACAAAAGGGCATGGACTCACAGTCTGAGCTCCTTTTGTCAATTAGTGAATTATGCATTAGAACCAGTGATTCATAGCCTCTGGGGATTGACATGGCCCCCAAAGATAATCCAGTCTGACTCTTTGATTTCACCGAGGAGAAGTCTGAGGTTCAAAATGCAGAGCAAGGACTATGGAGGTAAGTTCTTTACCACTGGCACCACCTGGGAAGCCCCATGGCAGATTTAAGATGGCTACAAATTCTTTGACACTTGTTCTACTGTGAGTGAGAACTACGTCCCTTCCCCATGAATCTAGACAGTCTCTATGACTGCTTAGCTGATAGAAAGCTGCCTAAGTGACATTGCATCAGTTTCTGGACCCAGGCCTTAAGAGACTATCAGGTTCCACTTCCTGCTCTGTGAACATGGATTCTTGAAATACAGATGCCATGTTGTAAGAAAGCCTAAATAGCCCCATAGAGAAACATATAAAGAGGAACTGAGGTCCCTGAAGTCAACAGTCCTTGATGACAGTGAGCATTTTGTGGCTAATTTGGAAATGTAGCCTCTAGCTCGAGTCAAGTGTCTCCTGCTGAAAACTCATGGAACAAGAACAGCCATTTCTGCATAGCCCTGCCCAAATGCCAATTTATAAGCAAATTAAGTGCTGTTTTAAGGCACTGAGTTTTGGAATGGTTTGCTGTGCAGCAATAGATAATCCGAATAAGGTGTTCTGACTCTCAACCAGTGTTTATTTCCCTCTAGTGCACTAATGCTTGGGGTCTCCCTTTGGGTCATGCAGCCCACTCACCAGTCTCAGTGGTCTGTGAAGCTGGAAAAACTGATTTATTACCCTGTATGAGGACTGCTGAATGACTGCAGGTCTTCAGCAAAAGTTACCAAACCTAAGGATCATAAGAATCCCTGGGGTCTGGGCTTAAGTATATAGATTATTGAGGTTCATCCCAGTCATATATTGAATCATAATCCTTAAATTTGTGACATTTCTATTTTTTAAAGCTTCCCCAAGTGATTCTGATGATCAGTCAGCTTTGGGAACCACCAATTAAGATTTGTTGCTGTTCAGTCACTAACTTATGTCCAACTATTTGTGACCCCATGGCATGCCGGGCACCTCTGTCCTCCATTATCACCCAGAGTTTGCTCAAATTCATGTCCACTGAGTTGCTAATGCTATCTAACCATCGCATCTTCTGCCACCCTCTTCTCCTTTTGCCTTCAAATTTCCCAGCATTGGGATCTTTTCCAATGAGTCAGCTGTTTGCATCAGGTGGTCAGCATCAGTCCTTCCAATAGAATATTCAGGACTGATTTCCTTTAGGATTGACTGGTTTGATCTCCTTGCAGTCCAAGGGACTCTCAAGAGTCTTCTCCAATACCAGAGTTCAAAAGCATCAATTCTTTAGTGCTCAGCTTTCTTTATGGTCCAACTTTAACATCCATATATGACTACTGGAAAAACTGTAGTTTGACTATATGGATCTTTGTCAGCAAAGTGATGTCTCTGCTTATAATATGCTTTCTATGTTCGTTATCGCTTTCGTTCCAAGGGGACTTCCCTTGTGGCGCAGCTGGTAAATTATTTACCTGCAATGAGGGAGATTTGGGTTCGATCCCTGGGTAGGGAAGATCCTCTGGAGAATGAAAAGGCTACCCACTCCAGCATTCTGGTCTGGAGAATTCCATGGACTGTATAGTCCATGGGGTCTCAAAGAGTCACACAACTGAGCGACTTTCACTTCACTTCACTTCCTTTCAAGGAGCAGACTTCTTTTAATTGCATGGCTGCAGTCACCATCTGCAGTGATTTTGGAGCCCAAGATATAAAATTGTCACTGCTTCTGCTTTTCCTCCTTCTATTTGCCATGAAGTGATGGCACCAGATGCCATGGTCTTAGTTTTATGAATGTTTTAAGCTAGCTTTTTCATTCTCTTCTTTCACCCTCATCATGAGGCTCTTTAGTTCTTCACTTTCTACCATTAGAATGGTATCATCTGCATATCTGAGGCTGTTGATATTTCTCCCTGCAGTCTTTATTCCAGCTTCATCCATCCCAGGATTTCGCATGATGTACTCTGCATATAAGTTAAATAAACAAGGTGACAATATACTGTCTTGACGTACTCCTTTCCCAATTTTGAACCTGCCAGTTGTTCTATATATGGTTCTAACTGTTGTTCTTTGACCCACATACAGGTTTCTCAGGAGACAGGTAAGTTTGTCTGGTATTCTCATCTCTTTAAGAATTTTCCACACTTTGTTGTGATTCTTAGAGTTAAAGGCTTTCACGTAGTCAATGAAGCAGACACAGACATTTTTCTTGAATTCCCTTGCTTTCTCTATGAGCCAAAGATGTTGGCAATTTGATCTCTGGTTCCAATACCTTTTCAAAATCCATCTTGTATATCTGGAAATTCTGGATTCACATACTGTTGAAGTCTGGCTTGAAGAATTTTGAGCATAACCTTACTAGCATGAGAAATGAACACAACTGTACAGTAGTTTGAAAATTCTTTGGCACTGTCCTTATTTGGGATTGGAATGAAAACTGACCTTTTCCAATGCTGTGGCCACTGCTGAGTTTTTCAAATTTGCTGGCATATTGAGTACAGCACTTTAACAGCATCATCTTTTAGGAGTTGAAATAGCTCAGGTGGAATTCCATCACCTCCACTAGCTTTGTTTTAGTTATGCTTCTTAATGCCTACTTGATTTCACACTCCACTCACTAAATGAGTGACCACACCATCATGGTTATCTGGGTCACTAAGACCTTTTTTGTATAGTTCATCTGTGTATTCTTGCAACCTCTTCTTAATCTCTTCTGCTTCTGTTAGAGCCTTACAACTTCTATCCTTTATAGTGTCCATCCTTGCATGAAATGTTGCCTTGATAGCTCCAATTTTCCTGAAGAGAGATCTCTGTCTTTACCATTCTATTGTTTTCCTCTACTTTGCATTGTTCATTGAAGAAGGCCTTATTTCTCCTTGCTATTCTCTGGATCTCTGCATTCAGTTGGATATATCTTTCACTTTCTCCCTCGCTTTTACTTCTCTTCTTTCCTCAGCTATTTGTAAATCCTCCTCAGACAACCACTTTACCTTCTTGGATTTCTTTTTCTTTGGGATGGTTTTAGTCTATGCCTCCTGTGCAATGTTAGAACCTCTGCCTATAGTTCTTCAGGCACTCTATATACCATATCTAATTCCTTGAATCTGTTTGTCACTTCTACTGTATAATCATAAGGGATTTGATTTAGGGCAGACCTGCATGGCCTAGTGGTCTTCCCTACTTTCTTCAGTTTAAACCTGAATTTGGCAATAAGGAGCTGATGATATGAGCAATAGTCAGCTCCAGGTCTCACTTTTGCTGACTGTAGAGAGCTCCTCCATCTTTGTCTGCAAAGAATATAATCAGTCTGGTTTCTGTATTACCATATGATGATGATCGTGTGTAGAGTCATCTCTTGTGTTGCTGGAAAAGGGTGTTTGCTATCACCAACGTCTTCTCTTGACAAAACTCTGTTAGCCTTTGCCCTGCTTCATTTTGTACTCAAGGCCAAACTTGCTTGTTATCCCAGGTATCTCTTGACTTCCTACTTTGGCTTTCCAATCCCCTATGATGAAAAGGATGTCTTTTTTTGTTGTTAGTTCTGGAGGGGCTTATAGGTCTTCACAGAACTGTTCAACTTCGGTTTCTTCACCATCAGTGGTTGAGGCAGAGACTTGGATTACTGTGGTATTGAATGGTTTGCCTTGGAAATGAACAGATATTATTCAGTCGTTTCTTTGAGATTGCACCCAAGTACTGCATTTCAGACTCTCTTGTTGACTGTGAGAGCTACACCATTTCTTCTAAGGGATTCTTGCCGTAGTAAATATAATGGTCACCTGAATTAAATTCTCCCATTCCCGTCCATTTTAGTTTACTGATTTCTAAGATGTTGATGTTCACTCTTACCATCTCCTGCTTGACCAGGTCCAATTTACCCTGATTCATGGACCTAAGGTTTCAGATTTCTGTGCAGTATTGTTCTTTAGCATTGGACTTCACTTTTGTCACCTGACACATTCACAACTGTGTGTCATTTCCACTTTGGCCTAGTCACTTCATTCTTTGTGGAGCTGTTAGTAATTGCCCTCCAGTCTTCCCCAGTGGCATATTGGACACCTTCCATCCTGAGGGGCTCATCTTCTGGTGTCATATCTTTTTGCCTTTTCATACTGTTCATGGGATTCTCAGGGCAAGAATACCGGAGTGGTTGCCATTTCCTCAGTAGACCACATTTTGTCAGAACTCTCCACTATGACCCATTATTTTGGGTGGCCTTGCATGGCATGGTTCATAGCTTCATTGAGTTACACAAGCTCCTTTGCCATGACAATGCTGTGATCCATGAAGCAGAAAGTGAAAGTTACTTATTCTCATAAAAGTTAGGCCCAGAACTGGCATGGCATTATTTCTGCTACATTCTATTTGTTAATCAGTCATAGTACCAGTCCAGACTCAAAATTAGGAGTAGCAAAATCTACCTCTAGATAGGGTAATTGACAACAAATTTGCTATCACCTTTAAGGCTTCCCTGGTGGCTCAGAGGGTAAAGCATCTGCCTGCATGGTGGGAGACCTCAGTTCGATCCCTGGGTTGGGAAGATCCCCTGGAAAAGGAAATGGCAACCCACTCCAGTATTCTTATCTGGAGAATCCCATGGACCGAGGAGCCTGGTAGGCTACAGCCCACGGGGTCGCAAAGAGCCAGACATGACTGAAAGACTTCACTTTCACTTTCATTTAAGCCATCATATTCCCCAATTTCCATTTCAAATATCTCCCAAATCACTCAAGAAGATCCTATGAAGCAAAGTAAGTCTATTAGCATTTCCAAAATATGTCTGGTTCTTTCTCACCTCTCTGTCTAGAGCAAACCTATCCCTCTTTGTAAATTTTGCCTTCAGATACCTCTACCCTCTGGGGGATTCTAGACAGTCAGGATTGGCCATTGATCAGTGTCTCCTGTGAAGTTTCATGACAATACAGTCATCCATTGGTATTTGCCAGTGATTGGTTTCAGAACACCTCACAGATATCAAAATATTCAGATATATGTCCCTTATATAAAAAGGTGTAGTATTTGCATATGAACATTGCATAGTCTCCTGTGTACTTTATCTCTAGATTACTTATAATACCTAATACAATAAAAATGCTAAGTAAATGGTTGCTGGAATGTGCAGCAAATTCAAGTTTTGTTTTTTTGAACTTCCTGAATTTTTTTTTTATAATATTTTCAATCTGCAGTTGGTTGAATCCACAGACATAGAACCTGTGGATAGGGAATGCTGAGTGTACACTTACCTGTTACTTGATACTTTCCAGATCTGAATACTCGTTTTATATGTAGTGTCTCATTGAATGGGCTTCCCTTTTGGCTCAGCTGGTAAAGAATCCACCTGCAATGTGGGAGATCTGGGTTCCATCCCTGGGTTGGGAAGATCCTTTGGAGAAGGGAATGGCTGCCCATTCCAGTATTCTGGCCTGGAGAATTCCATGGACTGTATAGTCCATGGGGTCGCAAAGAGTCAGACATGATTGAGCAACTTTCACTTACTTCTCATTGAATGGGATTTATATGTCATGGCTTTCAGCATTGATCAGTGCTTAGTAAGCATTTTCTAATTTGAGTGCTGTATTGTGGGACCTTCTCTGGTGGCTCAGATGGTAAAGAATCCACCTGCCAATGCAAGAAACCTGGGTTCAGTCCCTGAGTTGGGAAGATCCCCTGCAGAACAGCATGGCACCTCACTCCAGTATTCTTGCCTGGAGAGTTCCATGGACAGAGGAGCCTGGCGGGCTACAGACCATGAGGTCGCAAAGAGTTGGACATGACAGAGTGACTCACACACATTGTGGGAAGGGACTTGATATTTGTTAAACACAGAGCCAAGCACAATGCTATGTTTATACGTATCATTTCATATATTCTTGATGGCCATTCTATAAAATGAGTATTTTTATTCCCCTCTAACAGACAAGGAAATCAGTACTTAATTCGTTTTATTTCACAACTGGTAAGTGGAAAAACCAGAACTGAATGTAAATCTGTTTGAGGCCAAGGTCTTTATCTTTCATTGGTATCATCCTGCCTACAACTTCCTTGAAATGAAGCTGTATGGAAAAATAGGGGAAAACTATGTAACTAGGAACTGTGGTTTCTAGAGCATTTGAACCATGAACTTATGGTGAGGGCATATTCTAGTCAGCTTGTCTGCATGCAGACATTTGCTAGTGCTTAGGACTGAAGCTAAACATTAACCCACTTGAGATCTGATTTTTCTTTTTGTTTTCAAACTCCCATGACTCTCAGTGGACTTGGTCATAGACCCTTTCCATTATTACTTCCTTTTAAATGGATTCTGGGCCTCGTGACAGCACTTTTGGAAACACTGGAGCACATCTGTAGTGAAGTCACTAATATGTTTGACTCCTAGTCTTCCTCAAGCCTCATGACTCCAGCATTGCTGGGGATCCCCTATTTATGTCTCCATTTGAAGAATCTCAAGAGAGTGCTTGTGGCTCCTTCTCTCCAGCCTCAGAGGGGAGAAAAATTGCTGGGTAGGCATTTCCAGAGGGCTTCAAGGGGATCAAAGAGAGAAAAGCAAACACTGAGGGAAAATGTGCTGTTTATTCTTGGAACACAGTTACATTGACAGCTTTCTCCTCTCCGGTAATACTTGTTTTCCTGAAAGGATTATGCATGAATTTGCTTCCTCCCAGAGGATTGAGATACCACTCAGCTTGTGACCTGCAACTTCTATCTCCCACACCCTCTCAATTATGCTTTCAGTTTTCTCACTGGCTGGGCAAAATTTAAAGAGATTAAAATCAACCATGAGAGAAAGCGGGTTAACGCAGCTGCTGCAAATGCCCATGTCAGCAATCCAAGTCAGCAGCTTTAATTAACTCAACCATGGGGGCGGTGTCCCTGTGCCATAGATGAGAAGATCCCAGAGATTTTAGGGCTTCATCCCCAGGGAAGGAATGAGGAGGTTTAGGCTAAGTGAGGAGGGCTGCTAAGTGGAAATATCTTTCCACTTAGAGAGCAATTTTGGGTTTCTGAACATACACATCCAGACTGGAGGTAAAGGAATTCCCCAAAAAGGAAAGAGAGAACAAGATTTCTGAGTGTGTTCATGAAATGTAAATGCTTGGATCCTGCTCTCCTACAGCACCCATTGCAAGGACTGCTGAAGGGCAGGAGGGGAGAGAGATAGAGTAAGAACAAACAAATATTACAGGCTGTTGCCTTGAGAACCACAGGCCTCAGAAGTTACATGTAGACTTAGAAAATAAGCTTGGATATAGTAATGAATGTAGACAGGAGGGCCCTCCTTACATGCTCTGTATGGTACAAATCATCAGGGACCTACCCCTGGCCTTGGGAAGAGCCTAATAATGACTGAGTTTAAATTTCCCTATGGAGCGAGTAAAGAGCTCAAAGCAAATTAAATTCACTTTAGAGAAATAAAAGAAGTGTGATGGCTCTTGCATCTTACTCATGTGGTAGCACCTACTAGGTGCTAGGCACCGTGCAAACTTTGGATACAAAGAGATGAACAGCACTTATTGCCTTCACAGTTGAGGAAACAAATTGCAGAGTTCACGGTGAAGACGTCACAGATGCCAGGGATCCAGGAGGGAGTGCTGCCTCTATTTGAGGGCAGGGAAGCCTTTCCAGAATTCCCCACCTTTTTCCTGAGTCTCAAAAGATGAGCTGGAATTCCTCAGTGGAGGATGGCGGTGGAGTAAAGGACATTTTTTACAAAGGTATAGAAGTGTGAAATAGCATGACATATTTGGGAGATGGTAAAGAGGTTCACCTGGGTTTCCCAGGTGGTACTAGTGGTAAAGAACCTGCCTGCCAATGTAGGAGACTCAGGGGGCATGGGTGCTACCCCTGGGTCATGAAGATTCCCTGGAGGAGGGCATGGCAACCCACTCCAGTATTCTTGCCTGGAGAATCCCCATGGACAGAGGAGCCTGGTGAGCTACAATCCATGGGGTCACAAAGAGTCAGACACAACCGAAGCGACTGAGCCCGCATGCAGCACAAAGAGGTTCATATAGCTGAAGCATTGCAGGTTGTTACAGGCTGCGTGGGGGCTGACCCTGAAAAGCTTTGAATTCCATGCTAAGAAGTCTAGACTTTATTCTGTAGGAGGTGGACAACCCCCAAAGGATTTTAGTAACATGAACAGATGCATTTATCATGACTCAAAGCCGGTTAAGGAAGGTCACAAAGGAGGTATGACCACAAAGGTAGGAAGGAATCTAAGAGATGGGAAAGTGCAGAAGTGAAGGGAGAATAGTTTGTGAAGAAGAAAATGGCCAACGGTGGACAATACCGCAGAGACGTACCAACATGAGCTCAGGGACAACCAATGGATTTTGAAATTTGGAGGCTATTATTGACTTTAATGAGGGCAATTCCAGTGGTATGTTGGGGCCAGAAAACAGGCAACAGTGAGCTGATGACTGAATGGAGTTTGAGAAAGTGATAGTAAATACACCCATTTGTCCGAGAAATTTGGAGAAGAAATAAAGATATGGAAAAATATACATAAGTGGGTAATTTATTTGTGTGTTTTAATTGATGAAGAGGACTCGGGCATGTTCAAGATTTAGGAAGGAGGCAATAAGAGGATCAAAGATAAGAGAGGGAAAAAAGTATTAGAAAGCAGGGTCTGGCAATCATGGGCTTAAAGTATGAACATTCCACTGACCAACCAAACTTCGCATATGCCCAAGGGGGTAGAGATTACACACTAGTTTAAAGGGTTCCAAGTATGGACCTTTTGTTGAAGCAAATGAATCTCTTTTTCATTTATTATCTCTTCTTCTGTTTGGACCATAATCTTAGACTGTTTTTGCAATCTAAAGTAGATCCCCAACTCCATTAGCTGTGTCCACACATAGGAGGCTGTTTGCTAGATGCAGACATCAATTTAGAAATGGAACAGAGTGCCATTCATTTGGTTTGATTATATTTGTCACACCTGTGCATAAGGACACCATGTTCCAGAACTTGCTACTATGAAATTTATGAATCAGAGACCTGATTAATGAATGCACGGTAGGGTTTTGAGAAGTTTAGGGTCACCTCAACCATCTGTTCTGGTTAGTGCACACTCTTCAAAGAAATGAATAATTTGGTACGTTCTGTCATATGTTCTGTGTTTGCCTATTTGTCTTTCAGACCAAATCACTCAATTTCTCAATCTCACACCTTTCACAGAGTTACAGGATACAAGTCTTTGAGGAATTTGGAAGAGTTGCAGACTGTCTTGTAAAGGAGTACTGAAATAGAGCTCAGAGTTCAGTTCAGTTATATATTATGTTGAGCTACTGTAATTAAAATTTTATACTTTATTTTGAACTCTACTGTTTCTTATTCCTCTAAAAATGACTTTTAGTAGTTTGCTAAGTATGAAGTGCATTTTTTTTAAACAGATCGTGGAACTAAAATTAAGTGTAGCAGAATGTCTCAAAATTGAAATGTCAATGACATTGTCAATATAAGAAAGACATTTATCTTATAGACAACATTTAGGGTCATATATGTTGTGGATAGAGGTATAACTTGCACTTTCTTAAAGCACAACTATTAGAAATTTTACTACGCATGTTTCCTGTTTCCATTGTCTCATTTCTGATAATTAAAACCTCTCAGTTGCACAGTGACTTCCTGTTCATTAGAAAGAGAGTGTTTTGTATGAATGGTTTATTAAAATTCTGTTCATGCTTATTTAGCCTGTTAGCTTCAATGAAAACAGTAAAGGTCTCAGCCAAAGGATGAGAATCGCCCCCATAGAAAATAGAGGGAATAAAAGAGAAGCAAAATTTATACTCAGCTATATTTATAGTTTCACTGGTGAATATGTTTTGATTTAAAACCCATCAGTAATCAGAAGTAATATTGTATTGGGCAGCAGAAACTGGCTAGAGAAATATTTTGATTTCTACTCTGTTACCTCAAGCAAGATATGGTGCTTGAGCCCAGAGGACTTAGATTTCTACTCTTCAGACTGGACCTATGGGGAAATAATTCAATGAGAAATAAGCTTCCACTTTGCAATAGAAAAAAGACATCCTTAGTGGATGCTTGTTCCCCATTATTTCATCTATTTTAAGTGCATAACATTTTAAGAAAGATGGAGGAAGTAATTAGAACATTGGGAGGCCAGTTGAGGGGGTTGGCGCTTAGCTGTGTGGTTTAAGTTCTCTATGCTTTTCAGTTTTATGAAATTTTTTTGACTAGTGCATCCAGCAGCCCCTTATATTTCTCTGTATAGGTAAAGCTTCACTTTCTGAAAAAGAAGAAAAGATCAGGGACCATTAATCTGGTTATCTGTCTCTGGAAACTAGGGAGGGCATAACTGTCAACATTGACTTATTTGGTGATCAAAGGTGAAAAAGTTGATGAAAGGTCTGGCTGTAAGTGTTTGGTGCTGAATTCTTCAACCTTTGGTGTCTAAGAGGTATTAGCAACTAACACTATTAAGGTTGATGATAAAGTAATTGCAGTTTCAGACCATGAATTTTAAATCATTATAACTAGGCTCAAACACATCTTTATTAAACAAAATAGGAACCATTACAATCACCACATTTTTGCCGATAAGAAATAAGTCTGTTTATTCCTGTAGCATAAAAATCCATACCTCAGGATGTGATGAACTCTTGGAAAGCATTTTCTGCATGCTGTTGGTTGTGGACGTGTTTTCCTTGCTAAAAGGTATCAAGATGTTGAAGAACTGGTAGTTGGTTGGTGAGAGGTCAGGTGAATATATCAGATGAGGTAAAACACTGTAGCCCAATTCATCCAACTTTTGAAGTGCTGGTTGTGTGACATGTGGTCGGGTATTGTCATGAGAAGAATTGGGGCCATTCTGTTGACCCATGTTGGCTGCAGGCATTGCAGTTTTCAGTGCATCTCATCAATTTGCTGAGCATACTTCTCAGATGTAATGGTTTTGCTGGGATTCAGAAAGCTGTAGTGGATCAAACGGGCAGCAGACCACCAAACAGTGACCATGGCCTTTTTTCGGTGCAAGTTTGGCTGTGGGAAGTGCTTTGGAGCTTCTTCTCAGCCCAACCACTGAGCTGGTTGTCACCAGTTGTCATATAAAATCCCCTTTTCGTCGCACGTCATAATCTGATGGAGAAATGGTTTGTTCTCATTGCATAGAATAAGAAAAGATGACACTTAAAAACAACAATTTTTTTGATTTTCAGCCAGCTTATAAGGTACCCACTTATCGAGCTTTTTCACCTTTCCAATTTGGTTCAAATGCTGAACAACCACAGAAGTGAAGACATTGAGTTCTTTGGCAACTTCTCGTAAGAGGATCAGCTTCAATAATCTTCTCAATTGGTCATTGTCAACTTCCAATGGCCAGCCACTATGCTCCTTATCTTCAAGGCTCTTGTCTCCTTTGAAAACTTCTTGAACCATCACTGCAGTATATGTTTGTTAGCAGTTCCTGGGCCAAATGTATTGTTGATATTGCAAGTTGTCTCCATTTTGAACTCAAGTAAGAAAATCTCTCAAATTTGCTTTTTTGTCTAACATCATTTCCCTAATCTAAAATAAATGTAAAATAAACAGCAAGTAATAAGTAATAAGCAAGTAATAAGTCACTAGCAAAAATACATAAAATGAGAAATGCACATTAAAATGATGTATAATATAACCACATTTACTTAAGAATGTAACCCAATATCAAACAGCAAATTTCAACAATGCAAATCCACAATTATTTTTGCACCAACCTAAATATCTATCATATGACTAGCATCGTTTCAGTGGGAAGTTATGAGGTGAATCTAAATGTCACCTGGTTAATGACTATCCATGAGCCTTAACAGAAATTTTATTAGTTTTCCAGGGAATGTAAAGGTAAGAGTGAAAAGGTGGATTTTTAAAAAAAGAAGAAAAAAGGAAGCAAGAAACAAAGAGAAAGAAATTGTCTTGCATCCTGTAATATTTTAAATAATATTTTAAACAATATTCAATATTAAGATTATTTAAACAATAATCTTACTTTTGTTAAGATTAATAAATATGAAATGACTATAGGGTAGAACATTTAAAAAAATTCTCAGCTTCCTGATTTTCCTAATGTGACATCATTAATGGTGACACATTGATGTCTGTCTGCACATCCATTAGCCTCTCACAAGGTCATGAGGATGACAGGGGACGAGATGGTTGGATGGCATCACTGATGCAATGGACATGAGTTTGAGCAAGCTCCGGGAGATGGTGAAGAACAGGGAAGCCTGGTGTGCAGCAGTCCACGGAGTTGCAAAGAGTTGGACGGGACTCAGTGACTGAACAACAAAAGTTATGAGGCAGTTTCTTTTGTCTTTCCATGTTTACATTACTGTCTTGCTCTGACTCTTAGAGATCATTTACTACCTCTGAAATTATAAGTGCTTGATGTATGAATGCCTCTTGTAAATAGCAGTGTCATAAGAGAAAGGACAAGAATTCTGGCTTCAATCATTTGTACTTTCTCAGGACAGAATAAGATTTCTTACTCTCCAGCATGTGTTGATGACCTCACCTGCTCAAGACTGAGATAAGTCCAGGGATTTTTGTTAGTTTGGTGTTATCTTAACATGCTTCAGTCAAGAGAGAGATTTTGACATTTTTTGTTTCTTGATGACTTCTGGTGATCATCCATTACTAAACAGAACACCTTACTGTTTGCCTCATCTATTAGGACCTAAGCTTTGTCTCTGCCTTTCCTACGAAGTGCTTCTTAATACTGACTGTACATTTTAATTACCTACAAAGGTTAAAAAAATGGGCTTCATCCCTAGAGATTCTGATTCAATTGGTTTGGAGCCCAGCTTGCAATTTTAAAATATTCACCAGCTCTCTGCTCCTGCCCATTCGACAGATAGCCGCAACTTCCGTGCTGTGCCAGCCGCATCCCTGAGACAAGATGGTGAAGGTTGGAGTGAACAAAATCAGCCGCATCGGGCATCTGGTCACCAGGCTGCTTTTAATTCTGGCAAAGTGGACATCGTCGCCATCAATGACCCCTTCAATGACCTTCAGTACATGGTCTACACGTTCCAGTATGATTCCATCTATGGCAAGTTTCACGGCACAGTCAAGGCGGAGAACGGGAAGTTCATTATCAATGGAAAGGCCATCACCATCTTCCAGGAGTGAGGTCCTGCCAACATCAAGTGGGGTGATGCTGGTGCTGAGCACGTGGTGCAGTCCACTGGGGTCTTCACCACCATGGAGAAGGCTGGGGCTCACTTGAAGGGTGGCGCCAAGAGGGTCATCATCTCTGTGCCTTCTGCTGATGCCCTCATGTTTGTGAGGGGCGTGAACCAGGAGAAGTATAACAACACCCTCAAGACTGTCAGCAACGCCTTCTGCACCACCAACTGCTTGGTCCCCCGGCCGAGGTCATCCATGACCACTTCAGCATTGTGGAGGGACTCATGACCACCGTCCACGCCATCACTGCCACCCAGAAGACTGTGGATGGTCCCCCGGGGAAGCTGTGGCCTGATGGCCGAGGGGCTGCCCAAAACATCATCCCTGCTTCTACTGGTGCTGCCAAGGCCATGTGCAAGGTCATCCCTGAGCTCAACGGGAAGCTCACTGGCATGGCCTTCCATGTCCCCACCTTTTACATGTCTGTTGTGGATCTGACTTGCCACCTGGAGAAACCTGCCAAGTATGATGAGATCAATAAGGTGGTGAAGCAGGCATCAGAGGGCCCTCTCAAGGGCATTCTAGGCTACACTGAGGACCAGGTTGTCTCTTGAGACTTCAACAGCGACACTCACTCTTCTACCTTCGATGCTGGGGCTGGCATTGCCCTCAACGACCACTTTGTCAAGCTCATTTCCTGGTACGACAATGAATTCGGCTACAGCAACAGGGTGGTGGACCTCATGGTCCACATGGTCTCCAAGGAGTAAGGTCCCTGGACCTCCAGCCCCAGCAGGAGCACGAGAGGAAGAGAGAGTTCCTCAGCTGGCTGGGGAGTCCTTGCCCCACCTCGATCCTCTACCACACTAAGAATCTCCTGACCTCTGCTTGGTTTCCATCCCCAAGGCCCTGAGGAAGGGGAGGGGCTTAGGGAGCCCTGCCTTGTTGTGTACCATCAATAAAAGTACCCTATACTCCCCCCAAATAAATAATAAAATAAAATATTCTCCAGGTTAGGAGTGAGTGTAACATGCCTCTGGTGTCAAGGAAAATTCTTTGTGAAGGCAGGTAGTCTCCAGGAAATGGCAGATAAATTGAACCACATTGGTAAATAGGCTACAGAGGCCAGATGATTTTGAGCGAGGACATATCTGGACCTATTTCATTGCAAGCATAGTGCAGTATCTTACCTACATCATTTACAAGTAAAATCATAGGGGCCTGAAGTTCTCACCTTAGTTTCATTGTCCCCCTTTGGGTGCTGTGCCTTAATTTCCTCATCAGTAAAATGGAAATAACCAAAGTTTGAGGTCATATTTTTGAGGTAAAAACCAGTATCAGTAAAGGTTCACCACAATGAGCTTTGTGTAAAATCATCAAATTGCTGTCATGCAAACACAGATGAGAGTTCGGGAAGTGGAAGCAGCAAAAATGTGTCTGGGGTCCTTGTTTAAGTTGATTGTCAGGGCTCCACAATGATGTGGACTTGGAATCTCCTACTAAATCCTAGCATCATGACATTAGTGTTGCTGAAGAAATGCTACAGCCTCCACTGACTGAGGGCTAAAACTACCACTTCTCTTTTGTGTTAAAAAAAAGGGGGGGGGGCTCTGAGGACTGTGTTAAGTCACTTCAGTCGTATCCAACTCTTTGCAACCCTATGGACTATAGCCTGCCAGGCTCATCTATTCATGGGATTATCTAGGCAAGAATACTGGAGTGGGTTGCCATTTCTTTCCCCTGAGGATCTTCCCAACCCAGGTATCGAACCCTCATTTCTTATGTCTCCTGCATTGGCAGGCATGTTCTTTACCACTAGCGCCACCAGGAAGCCCATGGGACTGGACCTCTTCCATGAGTCAAGATGTCCTGCTGCTAACCAGGACACCAGTGTGCAGGATGGTGGAGCCCTGCTCTTACCACCAGCACCTTTTGGAGCCCAGCATTCTCTGCAGGGAGGCCCAAGCTTGTTGACACTCACATCAGCAAGGGTGCTTACAACGAGAGCTTAGTTCACAGCTCTGGGTCTGGACCCATGCATGAAGTAGTTACTTCAGAATCTGGTTTCCCAGGATGAACACTTTTCCTCTTCTAATTCCCCACCCCTGCCTATAACTGGAGCCACAGGCCATGTCTGTGAGTGTGGACTCCCTCCTGCTTTTGCTCCTACCTGGCTCATCCTATGTCTCTCAACCCCAGATTGTGTTCCTATTTAACTCAGCCTTAAGGCCAGTCCAGCAGTCCCATAACCAGGGGAGTAGCTTCATAAGATAGCCACTGAGTATCTGCTATGGTCTAGGATAGGGACTTAATAGCCCCTCCTCACATTCAGTCTAAAGTCTTAAATTATACATGATGCCAGATGGCACTAGTGGTAAAGAACCCACCTGCCAGTGCAGGAGACATAAGAGACACAGGATTGGGAAAATCCGCTGGAGGAGGGCATGACAACCCACTCCAGTATTCTTGCCTGGAGAATCCCATGGACAGAGGAGCCTGATCAGCTACAGTCCATGGGGTCACAAAGAGTTGGACACATCTGAAGCAACTAAGCATGCATGCACAGACATGGAAAATAGAGGACTCTCTCTTTTATGATAGTTGTGCTATTAATGAAGTACTGAACCCTCTCATCTTAGGATAAATCTCCCTAATATGTTTGGTTTCTCATCACAGTCTATAGTTTCTCTCTCCTCATCTCAGGTTATGGAGGATCAAGCCATGCATTGCTTGCTTGCTTGTAAGTCGCTTCAGTCATGTCCGACTCTTTGCGACCCTATGGACTGTAACCTACCAGGCTCCTCTGTCCATGGGATTCTCCAGGCAAGAATACTGGAGTGGGTTGCCATGTCCTCCTCCAGAAGATCTTCCTGATTCAGGGATTGAACCTGCGCCTCTTACGTCTCTTGCATTGTATGTGGCTTCTTAACTGCTGAGCCACAGAGGAAGCCCCAAGCCATGCGTAGTGTCTTAGTAAACAGGCAATCAAGGACAATTTATTTTACATATGGGAAAAAGGGGGACAGAGAGTTTTGATGAAGTATAACTGTGACAAGTGAATGGGATCCGAAATAAGAACTCTTGTTTCTATCAAAATGGTGGTGTGGGGACAAAAGGGTGGTCATCAATGTGAACAATGGTGGTGGTCAAGTGTACCACCTGAGAAACTTGGATTGCAGGGACAAACAAATCTTCATTTAATGACATCTCAGTTTTCTCATTTATAAAACATGAAAACAAGAGTACTTAACATGTCAGGATGCTGTGAGGATTAGGAAAAACATATGTGAAAAGAACTGTGGCAGGGTTTGGCTTTTGTAAGTAAGGCAGTAAATGCAAACAGGTGCAACCATGAAGTGGGTAGTTTTGAAGAGTCCCTTTCCAAGGCTTAACCATATAGTCCAGAGATCTCCTGAGATAGCTTCTGGGAGCATCAGTTCCTATAGGACCCTGGAGCCATCATTCCAAAGCCCTTCCCTCAGGTTGGTCTCTATGGAAGCATTCTCTTTGAAGAGTGACCCCTAAGACCCCCAAGAGGGCTCTCTGGCCACATATGGCCAGTTGTACAACCAGAGGCAGGGGCTGCCCTGGATGCTGCCCTAGGAGCTGCCCTCATCTCTTTATGATTCCTGAAACTAATTGGACTGCAGAAGTTCAACAGTATCTTCTTCATTATAATGAAATGAGGTTATCCTAAGCAGAGCATTTAGCTCAATGCCTGGTGTGTACTAAGCATTCAACAAACATTTTATTTTTGTTGTTTTTTAGTTGCTAAGTTGTGTCTCTTTGCGACCTCCTCCATGGGACTTCCCAGGCAAGAATACTGGAGTGGGTTGCCTCTTCTTTCTCCAGGGGATCTTCCCCACCCAGGGATTGAATCCGCATCTCCTGCATTGGCCGGTGGATTCTTTACTGCTGAGCCACCAGGGAATAGTTCTAAATCCAAAGCTAGGTTAATGGGTCAAAGTGCTTCCAAATTCCAGAGTCCTTCCTCTAGATTAGGAAGCAAGCGAATATGCTCTGGGTTAGGGCCAATTCATGGAAAGTCTATGCCACCATTATGCATGATATTTATTCATTCATATATTTGTTTATACATTTAGTACACATTTACTGAGCATCACTTCTGTGTGTTGCCCTTGTTCAGCACATAATTCTTTGATCTCTGGTGCTTATGAATGGCAGTTGCACAGAGTGTTTTATCAAGAAAACCCACCTCTGAACATCACTTTTCCATTTGCCTGCTGATAAAGCTAGCAAGTTAGAAAGAGCTCTGATCATGGCACTGTTCAAGCCAAGGTGTAAAATTTAGAGTTAGCCATGTGTGTATTTTACAGATAAGAAACTGAGGCCTGAGAGGCCTGAGGCCCCAAGTTTGGAACAGTACTTCAGTGGCCATCTGAGGCTAGAATCTGATTCCCTGATTAGGAAACAAGGGCCCTTTCCAGCAGACCAGTTGCCTCTGTACAAGGATGAGATAATTGGTCTTTACATTGTCATTTACATATAGGTGTTCTTTTCTTTCTGAAGAGGTGCCCTTCAAGGTTAAATGAAATAGAATTTGCATAAGTCTAGAACAGTGATTTTTAACTCTGACTGTATTAGATCATCTGAAAAGCATTTTTAAAACACTGATTTTGGAGCTACACCACAGATCAACTAAATAAGCATTTGTGGGAGCAGGGGACTAGGGGCCTCATATTAGTTTTTAAAGCTCTCCAGGTGTTTCTAATTAAAAAGCTCCACAGTCTAATAACCAGTCATTCTTATACATGGTCAGTGGTTTAGAGATCAGTGCTTCTGAAATTCTAATGCACATTTGAATTATCTGGGATCTTGTTAAAATTCAGATTCTGACTCAATAGTTCAAATGGGGCTGGAAAGTTCCCATTTGCAACAACATAATGCCAGTCCCCAGATTACACTTGAAATCACATCCCTAGAAGGTGCTCTGGATTCTGGTCATCCACTGGTCACTAGTTTGTCCAGCCAGAGGCCTGGAAATTGCCTCTGTACTTCACCCACTCATCTCTACCCTATCAGCTCTTGGTCACTAGTTCTTGTAAATGCCAGCCCACTGTTCTCTGTAGTTTGTCAATGTAAATGCACAACATAGAGTTGCAAGTTTTATCTGTAGTAAAATGAGGACTGCAGCCAGGAGACAGCACCTCAGATAGCTCTGAGAAACTGCTCCAAAGAGGTAGGAGAGGGGGAAAGGTCAGTATATGCGATTTTTTGTGAACAGGGAATACATACAATCAAACACATTATTTTTCCAGAAGGTTTCTATTAGTCTCGTGAAGCCTTTTCTAGCCCTGAGAAACAGTGTCACCATGAAGGATTTTAGTGTTCTAGATAGAAGGAGATGCAAGAATTGGGATCATAAAGATCAGCTCCTGAGAATATCTAACTATCTGAAGACCTGTCCTGTCCGTTTTCCTGGGGCACAGATTGCCTCATTTCTGCTCCTCACCCTGAACTCCTTCAGGGGATGCTGAAAGTCAGCAGCAACAAATGATTTAATCCTTGTAGAGGTAAACGGCAAGCACCCATGTATGTGTGTTTGTGTGTGTGTGCTTAGGCAGTCAGACATGTCCAACTCTTTGTGACCCCCAAAGACTGTAGTCCGCCAGGCTCCTCTGTCCACGGGATTATCCAGGCAAGAATACTGGAGTGGGTTGCCATTTCCTTCTCTAGGGGATCTTCTTGACCCAGGAATTAAACCTGCATCTCTTGAATCTTTTGCATTGGTAGGTGGATTCTTTAGCACTAGTGCTACCTGGGAAGCCCAAGCACCCGTGGCAAGTGCCAATCTGTAGTTGACAAGTTCTTAATTCTTTCTTGGTAGATTGGTCACCATTCTCTTCCACATTCATCTACTGTCACTCCCCATCCTGGCTGTGTTCTCTGATAGACTACCTCCTGATGGGGGTTTTCCATTCCTTCTTAGTTCTGTGCATGCCTTTTTTACTCTGTAGAAAGCTCTTCCAGTACTTGACCTATCTTGTAAGAGACCACAGAATCCTGAGCCTCTATCTGCACTAGACACATGTTACAATTGTCCAGGAACAACATACCCTACTGGTTCTTTTCTAAGTTCCTAGAGCCCAGCTTAGCACTTATCAGGTTCTCAAGTAAAACAGTCCTTGAATTTAAGAAAGAAAATCCCAAATTTGAATGAGCAAAACCAAAGACATCAACTACTCTCCTCATCAAAATGAACATTCTTTCGAGATTAGGCATTAGGTTTTAAACACCCCCATTGGGGAAAAAAAAAAGTAGCTTAATAGGGGCTCAGGTATGTCCCTGGTGGTTCAGTGATTCAGATTCTGGGCTTCCACGGCAGGGGGCACAGGCTGGATATCTGGTCCTTATATCTGGATATCTGGATATAAGACCCCAGATAGGGAACTAAGATCAGAAAAAGGAAAAACAAAACCAAACAAAACACTCCCCCCACAAAAAAGAGCTCAAAGCAAGCGAGAGGACAGGAAGGAGAGGATGGGATGCTGGAAGCAGCTTGGAGGTCAGCTTTTAAATCTGGGCTGGTCCCAGCAAGGGCGCCCCTCAATAGCTCAGTTGGTAAAGAATCTGCCTGCAATTCAGGAGACACCGGTTGGATTCCTAGGTCAGGAAGATCCCCTGGGGAAGGGATAGGTTACCCACTCCAGGATTCTGGCCTGGAGAGTTCCATGGACTGTATAGTTCATGGGGTCGCAAAGAGTCGGACACGACTGAGCAAACTTCACTTTCTTTTTCTTTCCTCCCAGCAGGGCAAAAGGGAAGAGCTCTAGGGCAGGGTAGGCACAGCCCACCGAGAACCTTTCAGGGCCCTGGGGACTGTTAGAAGTGCGCGGAGTAGGCAGGAGTTTCGGAGCTTGAACTAACTTGCTGCGGAGGGAGGCGCCGCGAGCCGCAGCCATTCAGGTTTCAGGTCTTTCCAGCGCCCTTACGGGTAGCTGGTTTGGGGAAGGGGTGGGGAAGGGAGGGCAGGTCCAGAGCAAAGTGGGTGGAGTGGAGGGGGCAGACTGAAGGAAATGAGACAACCTTTTCCTCCCACCGAATCGTGGTCCTCCTGCGTCTGCTGGGGTTACCACCGCCGCTCGTGAGCGCCCAGGCCGGGACCCCGTGCCCACAGGTCTTCGCTGGGGTTTCTTTCCGAATCGCCAGTGCAAGCCCAAACCTTGGCCACGGCTTTGTTGCGTCCTTCTCTTAGTGATCGGCTACTGGTCCCCCGGCTCCGCCCCCAGCACCCGGAGCCAGGACCCCGGAAGTGCGCTTTGGCGGCTCCGGCGAAGGTAAGCGTTGCGGTTGAGCGCACTCAGGGTGTAGGGGCGCCTGGCATCCCCAGCGGGCTGTGGCCTGCCCTGAGCACCTCTGCTTCGGAAACACGTAGAGCGCTTCTGACCTGCGGAGGCTGCTTTATCCCTGACCCCCTGCCCAGGTGTTGTAGCCTGGGTACCCCCAAGGAACTTTGCTTACCGGCTCTTGTTTTCTCTCTTCTCACTTTCCCGTTGCTTCCTACCCCGCATCCCTACTTCTTTTTCTGGATCCAAGAACTCTGCTCCTTGCCTATGCAGCCTGGCTTCGGAGAGCGAGTCCTTCCCTAATCTCTGCGCCTCTCTCCTCCTCCGCCTCCGGCACCAGTGGCTTAGTTCCCAGCCGGCGACAGTGACTGGCTTTGACCTCGGACCTGCCAGGTGCAGCCCTGTCCGAAATTTCTTTGGCTCTAGTTGATCTTATTTTGTTGTTCAGTGGCTCAGTCGTGTCCGACTCTTTGCGACCCCACAGACTGCAGCACGCCAGGCTTCCCTGTCCCTGACCTTCACCATCTACCAGAGCTTGCTCAAACTCATGTCCATCGAGTCAGTGATGCCATCCAACCGTCTCGTCCTCTGTTGTCCCCTTCTCCTCCTGCCTTCTGTCTTTTCCAGCATCAGGGTTTTCCCAATGAGTTGGCTCTTCCCATTAGGTGGCCAAAGTATTGGAGCTTCAGCCTCAGTTCTTCCAATGTATATTCTGGGTTGATTTCCTTTAAGATTGACTGGTTTGATCTCCTTGCAGTCCAAAAGACTCTCAAGAGTCTTCTCCAACACCACAGTTCAAAAGCATCATTTCTTCCGTGCTCAGCTTTCTTTATGGTCCAACTCTCACATTCATACATTACTGGAAAAACCATAGCTTTGTTTTATGAATGTTTTAAGCCAGCTTTTTCACACTCCTCTGTCACCCTCATCAAGAGGCTCCTTAGTTCCTCTTCGCTTTCTGCCATAAGAGTGGTGTCATCTGCATATCTGACATTTACCAGACTCCTTTCCAGGCATTCAGCCTGCTGCATGCTTTTGGTGGCCCCCAGGGCCCCTGAAATCAAAGCGGATAGGGGGGTGAAAAGGTAGTTGATGGTCCCTAAATCCTTAGGGGGGATGCTCTGCTCATGAAGAGTGTAGTCAGCTTCTTGCAGTTCTGACCTGGTTTCCCAAGGGTTAGGGTGTGGGGGTGGGGATGAGCACTGAATATGGGATTCGAGGGTGGAGGGTGGAGGTGAGGAGGCTGATTTGGAAGGAGAGGGGAGGAAACCATTTTGTGTTAGCTTGCCATTTTGCCCTTATTAACTACCTGAGTTCTCACATCAAGCCTCTGAGTAGGGACTCCTATCCCTATTTTACAAAAGGGCAAAGTGAGATTCACAGAGGGTGAGTAATGCTGCCAAGGCTGTGCAGATGGGAAGGGATCCAGCCAGGATTTGGAAATCAGCTGGTTTGTACCAAGCATCCCCACATCTTGCCCTACAAAGAGTTCCTCTATCCAGTTTGAGCAGAATACCAACACCTATCCCTGGGTCATACTACATGGGACCAGACTTCATACTTTTTGCACAAATACATCTTGATTCTATTCAAATCCAAATGATTTATTTAGTACCTACTATCTTCACAATTCAGTGGAAAGCACTGAAGTTTCAGCTTGAAACCTCACTCTTGTATCTTCTGCCCATCATCCAGTCTGTCATCAAATATGTAATTCTTCCCCAGAAGGATGACTTGAGTCTCTCTCCCCAAAAGACTGTTAGGCTTGTTGGCTAACCTAAACCTTAGAGTGGGACCACTAGCGTTTAAATCCTACATGAGGCCTTTCTGTAGTTTTCTGTGTCTGGAAAGTAGGGATGGGAGGATTTGAAGCAGAGGCTGTCAACTAGGGTTTCGGTTTTGCCTCCCAAATGGTATCTGGCAATGTCTGGAAACATTTTTGGCTCTTAACATGGAAGTGTTAGTGTCCTCCCACCCTCAGATGACAGAAGAGATGAGAATCTGCATGTGTTTTACGAGCACCGAGGTAGATCCTGTGCATATTAAAATTTGAGAATCACTGTCCCATAGAATAAAATCTAACCTCAGTCATTGGCCTACATGCCTGTTCACGTTGGCCTCAATTTACCTTCCCAAATTCATCTCATGACGCTTCCTGTATGCACTTTCTATTCCACCCAACTTCCTATTCTTTAGGTATTCTAGGTCTTGACTTTTTGAAACGCCCATTTTTCTCCATGGCTGGCAAATTCCTCATTATTCTTTGAGACCAGATCTCAAGTCTCATGCTGGGTGAAGCATAATTCAGCCCCTACAGGTGGTTTGGTTTTATCCCTCCCTGCTACCCCATCCCCAGCCATCCTCTCCTATTTTTTTCTTTTAATATATCTCTCTTGTAGTGTTTACTGTGCTTTATAGGGATCTCTTGTTCATCCCCTGACTGGTCTCTACCTGGAACCTAGCACAGTGCTGTCCTCATGCTGGTGGTTAAACTTGCAAGCTTTGGAATCAGGCTGCCTGCATTCAAATTCTAGTTCTGCCACTTTGTGACCTTGAGACATTGACTCAGTCTCTCAAAACCTTATTAATAAGAAGAAATAGTCTGCCTTCTCTGCAGACAAGTGTTATTAACTAGTGGGATAATAATTGTTCATATTAGCACTGAGTGCCAGGACAAGGTTCAATTTTAGCATTTTATATTTTTACTAATTTAATTTTTATGAGGACCCTATTGAGTTAGTACTAGTTTTACCCTATTTTCCAGGCAAACAAATGGTGTCCTGGGAAGCTAAGAAGTTTGCCCAAAGTCATACAGCTAATGTAGGCCAGGATTCACCAGACATCTGGACTGTAAAACAGATTCCAGTTAAAGGGCTTAAACCGCATATAGTAAGTGCTATATAAACATGAGCTGGATTTGTTGTGTACATTGATACGAGCCAAAGTCTATTGGGTTTTTCAACTGCACCACCTTGTGATCTAAGACTGTGCCTTTCTTTTTACAATTCCTGTTCCTTTCCTCTCCATCTTGCCCCTAACCCAGTCTCAGAGGGACAAGACATTGGGGTCAGTCTCCTGTCATAGTTCTAGGTCAGCACCAATGAACTTGATGCTAAATGGAGCCTTTTGTGAGCCAGGTCAGGGTCAGAACAGCATTCACTCTTTGAGGACGATCACATGGAATCAGCACACTTGCTGGGGATGGGAGATGCTGAATAGAATCGATCTGATTTTGGTGTTGGCCGTCTGGTGATGTCCATGTGTAGAGTCTTTTCTTGTGTTGTCAGAAGAGGGTGTTTGCATTCTCTTGGCATAACACTATTAGCCTTTGCCCTGCTTCATTCTGTACTCCAAGGCCAAATTTGCCTGTTACGCCAGGTGTTTCTTGACTTCCTACTTTTGCATTCCAGTCCCCTATAATGAAAAGGACATCTTTTTTGGGAGTTAGTTCTAGAAGATCTTGTAGGTCTTCATAGAACTGTTCAATTTCAGCTTCTTCAGTGTTACTGGTTGGGGCATAGACTTGGATTACCATGATATTGAATGGTTTGCTTTGGAAACGAACAGAGATCATTCTGTCTTTTTTGAGATTGCATCCAAGTACTGCATTTTGGACTCTTCTGTTGACTATGATGGCTACTCCATTTCTTCTAAGGGATTCTTGCCCACAGTAGTAGATATAATGGTCATCTGAGTTAAATTCACCCATTCCAATCCATTTTAGTTTGCAGATTCCTAAAATGTTGACGTTCACTCTTGCCATCTCCTGTTTGACCACTTCTAATTTGCCTTGATTCATGGACCTAACATTCCAGGTTCCTATGCAATATTGCTCTTTACAGCATCGAACCTTACTTCTGTACCGGTCACATCCACAACTGGGTGTTGTTTTTGCTTTGGCTCTGTCTCTTCATTCTTTCTGGAGTTATTTTTCCACTGATCTCCAGTAGCATATTGGGCACCTACCGACCTGAGGAGTTTATCTTTCAGTGTCCTATCTTTTTGCCTTTTCATACTGTTCATGGGGTTCTCAAGGCAAGAATACTGAAGTGGCTTGCCATTCCCTTCTCCAGTGGACCACATCTTGTCAGAACTCTCCATCAAGACCCGTCCATCTTGGGTGGCCCTACATGGCATGGCTTAGTTTCATTGAGTTAGACAAGGCTGTGGTCCGTGTGGTTAGATTGGTTAGTTTTCTGTGATTGTGTCTCCATTACTTGTCTGTAAATATGTTCTTCAGTACTATTTTTCTAGATTCTGTACATGTGTATATTCACAATCAATAGCCAGACAAAAAATGAAAGATAATTATAATTGCAAGCCACAATGGAAACATGATTAATTTAACAATCTTAAATAATTACATACAATTTGAGGGGTCAAGCAGAGCGATGTGGGAAGTGGACGTACATACATGCATATGTTTTCATCTGCCCAGCCAGTCTTTGTCTTTTGATTGGTGCATTTAATCCATTTACATTTTGTTGTAAAGCTGATTTGGTGGTGCTGAATTTGCTTAACTTTTGCTTGTCTGAAAAGCTTTTGATTTCTCCATCAAATCTGAATGAGGTCTTGGGTAGAGTATTCTTTGTTGCAGGTTCTTACCTTTCATTACTTTAAATATATCGTGCCATTCCCTTCTGGCTTGTGGAGTTTCTGTTGAGAAATCAGCTGATAATCTGATGGGAGTCCCTTGTATGTCATTTGTCGTTTTTCCCTTGTTGCTTTCAATATTTTATCTTTGTCTTTAATTCTTGTCCGTTTGATTAATGTGAGTCTCAGTATGTCCCTCCTGTCATTTATCCTGCCTGGGACCCTGTGCTTCCTGGACTTTGTTGACTATTTCCTTTCCCATGGTAGGGAATTTTTTAGTTAGTATATCTTCAGATGTTTTCGCAGGTCCTTTCTCTCTCTCTTTTCCTTCAGGGACCCCTATAGTGTGAATGTTGGCACACTTAATTTTGTCCCAGAGGTCTCTTAGGCTGGCTTCATTTCTTTTCATTCTTTTTTTCTATATTCTGCTCTGTGGCAGTGATTTGCACCATTCTGTCCTCCAGGTCACTTGTCTGTTCTTCTGCATCAGTTATTCTACTATTGATTCCTTATAGTGTATTGTTCATCTCTGTTTGTTTGTTCTTTAGGTGTTTGGTAAACATTTCTTGCATCTTCTCAATCCTTGCCTCCATTCTTTTTTCCAAGATCCTGGATCAATATCACTATCATTATTCTGAATTCTTTTCCTGGAATGTTGCCTGTTTCCAATTCGTTTAGTTGTTTTTCTGGGGTTTTATCTTGTCCCTTTATCTGGGACAGAACTTTCTCCTTTTTCATTTGATTAACTTTCTGTAATATGGTTTTTGTTTTAGCTACTGTGAGACTGTGTTTCTTTTTGCTTCTTCTGTCTGCTGTCTGATGGAGGAGGCCAAGAGGCTTGTGTAAGCTTCCTGATGGGAGGAACTGGCGATGGGAAAAACTGAGTCTTGCTCTGGTGGGCAGGGCCTTGTTCAGTAAAGTTTTAGTCCAATTATCTGCAATGGGTAGGGTGTACTCCCTCCCTGGTAGTTTTTTGGCCTGAGGCAACCCAGCCCTGGGGTCTATGGTAGGGATAATGGTAACCTCCAAAAGGGTTTATGTCAAAGGGGACCTTTAAGGCTTGCTGTTGCCATGCCCCTGTCCTGGTGGTGACCCCTGCCAACCCACACCTCCACAAGAGGCCCTCCAACACTAGCTTTGGTTCAGCAGCCTGTGGGGATCACTGCTCTTTTCCTCTCGGTCTTGAGGTGTGCAAGATTTTGTTTGTACCCTCCAAGACTGGAGTATCTGTTTCCCCTAGTCCTGTGAAAAGTAAAACTGAAAGTCGCTCCATTGTGTCCAACTCTTTGCAACCCCATGGGGTATACAGTCCATGGAATTCTCCAGGCCAGAATACTGGAGTGGGTAGCCTTTCCCTCCTCCAGGGGATCTTCCTGACTCAGGAATTGAACCAGGGTCTCCTGCATTGCAGGCAGATTCTTAACAAACTGAGCTATCAGGGAAGCCTCAGTCCTGTAGAGTCCTGTAATCAAATCCTGCTAGTCTTCAAGGTCAGATTTCCTCGGGATTCCTAGTCCCTTTGTTGGATCCCCAGGCTGGGAAGCCTAACATGGGGTTTAGAACCTTCACAACAGTGGGAAAATTTCTTTGGTATTATTGTTCTTCAGTTTGTGGGCCACCCACCCGACAGGTTTTGGATTTGATTTTATCGTGATTGTGCTCCTCTTGTTGTCATGCTGCAGCTTCTTCTTTCTCTTTGGATGTGGGGTACATTTTTTGGGGGGGTTCCAGTCTCCTCCTGTTGATGGTTGTTCAACAGCTAGTTGCAGTTTTGTTGCTCTCACAGGAGGAGATGAGTACACATCCTTCTATTCCACCAGCTTGAACAGGAAGGCTTAATTTCTAATTTTTTTGAAATTAAAAAAAAAATTCTTTTTTTCTTGATGAATCTGGCTAATGGTTTGTCAATTTTTTTTATTTCCTCAAAGAACCAGCTTTTAGTTTTATTGATCTTTGCTATTGTCCTTTCATTTCTTTTTCATTTATTTCTGCTCTGATTTTATGAGTATTTCCTTGTACTAACTCTGGAGATTTTTGTTTTGTTTTTTTCTGGTTGCTATAGATGTAAGATTAGGTTGATTATTTGATGGTTTCCTTGTTTCTTATTTTTTCTCTTTTTAAAAAAGTTTCTTTTTAATTGGAAGAAAACTGCTTTACAATATTTTGTTGGTTTCTCCCATGCATCAACATGAATCAGCCATAGGTGTACACGTATCCCTTCCTTTTGAACCTCCCTCCCACCTCACTCCATCTCTCTGCATTGTCATAGAGCACCAAGTTTGAGTTCCTTGAGTCATGCAGGAAATTCCCAGAACAAAGCTAGTGGAGGTGATTGAATTCCAGCTGAGCTATTTCGAATTCTAAAAGATGATGCCGTGAAAGTGCTGCACTCAATATGCCAGAAAATTTGGAAAACTCAGCAATGGCCACAATACTGGAAAAGGTCAGTTTTCATTCCAATACCAAAGAAAGGCAGTGCCAAAGAATGTTGTAATGTAACTACCTTACAATTGCTCTCATTTCACCTGCTAGCAAAATTATATTCAAAATCCTTCAAACTAGGCTTCAGCAGTGCCTGAATCGAGACCTCCAAATGCACAAGCTGGATTTAGAAAAGCAGAGGAACCAGAGATCAAATTGCTAACATCTGCTGGATCATAGAAAAAGCAAGGGAATTCCAAAAAAAAATCTACTTCTCCTTCATTGACTACGAGAATGCTTTTGACTATGTGGATCACAACAAACTCTGGAAAATTCTTAAAGAGATGGGAATGCCAGACCACCTTAGCTGTTTCCTGAGAACCTTGTATGCAGGTCAAGAAGCAACTGTTAGAACTGGACATGTAACAGTGGATTGGTTCTAAATTGGGAAAGGAGTATGTCAAGGCTGTAGATTGTCACTCTGCTTATTTAACGTATGTACAGAGTACACCATGCGAAATGCTGGTCTGAATGAATCACAAGCTGTCATCAAGATTGCCAGGAGAAATACCAACAGCCTCAGATATGAAGATGATACCACTCTAATGTCAGAAACCCAAGGGGAACTAAAGAGCCTCTTGATGAGGGTGAAAGAGGAGAGTGAAAAATGTGGCTTAAAACTTAACATTCAAAAAACCAAGATCATGACATATGGCCCTGTCACTTCATGGCAAATAGGTGGGAAACAAGTGGAAACAATGACCTATTTTATTTTCTTGGGCTCCAAAATCACTGTAAACAGTGACTGCAGCCACGAAATTAAAAGACGCTCGCTTCTTGGAAGAAAAGCTATGACAAACATAGACAACGTATTAAAAAGCAGAGACATCACAGTAAACAGAGTTCCATATAATTAAAGCTATGGTTTTTCCCATAGTCATGTATAGATGTGAGAGTTGGACTATAAAGTAGGCTGAGTGTCTAAGAATTGATGCTTTTGAACTGTGGTGCTGGAGAGAACTCTTGAGAGTCCCTTGGACAGCAAGGAGATCAAACCAGATCAAACCAATGGAAATCAACCCTGAATATTCATTGGAAGGGATGATGCTGAATAGGGATGATGCATGATGCTTGACCACCTGATGCAAAGAGCTGACTCATTGCAGGGTACCCTGATATGGGGAAAGATTGAGGGCAGAAGGAGAAGGGTGGGACAGAGGATGAGATGGTTGGATGGCATCACTGACTCGATGGACATGAGTTTGAGCAAGGTCTGGGAGTTGGTGATGAACAGGGAAGCCTGGCATGCTGCAGTTCATAGGGTTGCAAAGAGTAGCACGTGACTTAAAGACTGAACAACCACCATCTATTTTTACATATGTTAATGTTTATGCTTCAATGCTACTCTCGATTTGTTCCACCCTCTCCTTCCCCTACTGTGTCCACAAGTCTGTTCTTTATGTCTGCATCTCTATTGCTGCCCTACAAATAAGTTCATCAGTACCATCTTTCTGAATTACATATATATGCATTAATGTGCAATATTTATTTTTCTCTTCCTGACTTAACTCTATATAATAGGCTGTACGTTCATCCACATGATTAGAACTGACTGAAATGCATTCCTTTTTATTGTTGAGTAATATTCCATTGTCTATACGTACCACAACTTCTTTATCCATTCATCTTAATGAATGTCCATTCATATCCATGGACATCTAGGTTGCTTCCATGTCTTCACTATTGTATATAATGCTGCAATGAACATTGGGGTATATATGTCTTTTTCATTATGGTTTCCTCATGGTATTAACCCCAGTAATGGGATTTTTGGATCATATGGTAGTTTTGTTCCTAGTTTTTAAAGGAATCTCCATACTGTTCTCCATAATTGCTGTATCAATTTGCATTCCCACCAACAATGCAAGAGAATTTCATTTTATCCACACCCTTTCAAGTGTTTATTGTTTGTAAATTTTTTGATGATGGGCATTCTGACTGATGTGAGATTATACCTTACTGTTTTTTTGATTTGCAATTCTCTTGATCATGTGTGATGTTGAGCATCTTTTCATGTGTTTATTAGCCATCTGTATGTCTTCTTTGGTGGAATGTCTGTATCAGTCTTCTGCTCACTTTTTGATTGAGTTGTTTGTTTTTCTGGTATTGAGCAGTATCAGCTTCTTGTATTTTGGGGGAATTAATCCCTTGTCATTATTTCCTTTGCTGTTATTTTCTCCCAATCTGAGGGCTGTCTTTTCACCTTGTTTACAGTTTTCTTTTGCTATGCAAAAGCTTTTAAGCTTAATTAGGTCTCACTTGTTTATTTTTATTTCTGTTCTTGAAGGTGAGTCATGGATGATCTTGCTGTGATTTATTCAAGGAGGGTGCTACTTATGTTTTCCTCTAAGAGCTTTATTGTTTCTGGCCTTATATTTAAGTCTTTAATCTATCTTGAATTAATTTTTGTGTATGGTGTTAGGAGGTGTTCTAGTTTCATTCTTTTACATGTCCAGTTTTCCCAACACCACTTATTGAAGAGGCTTTCTTTTCCCCATTGTATATTTTTGCCTCCTTTGTCAAAGATAAGGTGTGTGGGTTTATATCTGGGCTTTCTATCTTGTTCCTTTTGTCTACATTTCTGTTTTTGTGCCAGTACTGTGCTGTCTTGGTGACTGTAGCTTTGTAGTATAGTCTGAAGTCTGGAAGGTTGATTCCTCCATCTCCATTTTTCTTTCTCAAGATTGCTTTAGCTATTCAGCTATTTAGCTATAGTCTTTTGTGTTTCCATACAGATTGTGAAACTTTTTTGTTCTAGGTCTGTGAAGAATACCACTGGTAGTTGGAGAGGGATGACATTGAATCTGTAGGTTGCTTTGGGTAGTGTAGTCATTTTCACAATATTGATTCTTCTAATCCAACAACATGGTGTATCTCCTCATCTGTTTGTGTTGTCTTTGATTTCTTTCATCAGTGTTTTATAGTTTTCTGCATACAAGTCTTTTGTCCCTTTAGGTAGGTTTATTCCTAAGTATTTCATTCTTTTCGTTGCAATGGTGAATGCAATTGTTTGCTTAATTTCTCTTTCTGATTTTTCATTGCTAGTATATAGAAATGCAAAGGATTTCTGTGTATTAACTTTATATCCTGCAACTTTACTATATTTAGCTCTAATAATTTATTAGCTCTAATAATTTCTGGTGGCACCTTATGGTTTCTATGTATAGTCTCAGGTCATCTGCAAAAAGTGAGAGTTTTACATCTTCCTTTCTAATCTAGAACCCTTTTATTTCTTTTTCTTCTCTGATTGCTGTGGCTAGGGCTTCCAAAACTATGTTGACTAACAGTGGCGAGTATGGGCACCCTTGTCTTGTTCCCGATCTTAGCAGAAATGCTTTCAGTTTTTCACTGTTGAGAATAATGTTTTCTGTGAATTTGTTGTATATAGCCTTTATTATGTTGAGGTAGGTTCATTCTGCACCTACTTTCTAGAGAGGTTTTTATTTTTATTTTTTAATCATAAATGGGTGTTGAATATTGTCAAAATCTTTCTCTGCATCTAGTGAGTTGATCATATAGTTTTTATCTTCAATTTGTTAATATGATGTGTCATGGTGATTGATTTGTATATATTGAAGAAACCTTGCATCCCTGGGATGAACCCCACTTGATCATGGTGTATGATCCTCTTAATGTGTTGTTGGATTCTGTTTGCTGAATTTTGTTGAGGATTTTTTAATGCATCTGTGTTCATCCATGATTTTGGCCTGTAATTTTCTTTTTTTGTGTGATATTTTGTCTGGTTTTGGTATTAGGGTGTTGGTGGCCTGATAGAATGAATTCAGGAGCTTTCCTTCCTCTGCAATTTTCTGTAAGCATTTGAGCAGTATAGGTGTTAGCTCTTCTCTAAACTTTTGGTAGAATTCACCTGTAAAGCCATCTGGCCCTTGGCTTTTGTTTGTTGAAAGATTTTTTACTGAAGTTTTGATTTCTGTGCTTGTGATTGTTCTATTCATATTTTTTATTTTTTAGCTTTTAGTTCAGCTTTGGAAGGTTATGCTTTTCTAAGAATTTGTCCATTTCTCTGCAGTTGTCCATTTTATTGGCATATAGTTGCTCACAATATTTGTTATAATCCATTATATTTCTGTGTTGTCTGTTGTAACTTCTTCTTTTTCATATTTAATTTTATTGAGTCTTTTCCCTTTTTTTCTTGATAAGTCTGGCTAATGGTTTGTCAATTTTGTTTATCTTAGTTTTAGATTTTAGTTTTATTTATCTTTGCTATTTTCTTTATTTCTTTTTCATTTATTTCTGTTCTGATCTTTTTTATTTCTTCTACTAACTTTTGGAATTTTTATGTTCTTCTTTTTCTAGTTGCTTTAGATGTAGGGTTAGGTTGTTTATTGATATTACTCTTGTTTCTTGACATAGGCTTGTATTGCTGTAACCTTCTATCCTAGCACTGGTTTTACTGCATCTCTTAGGTTTTGAGTCGTCGTGTTTTCATTGTCATTTATTTCTAGGTATTTTTTAGTTCCTTTTTGATTTCTTCAACGACCATTTTGTTATTCAGAAGTGTATTTACCACCTTCCATATATATTTTTTTTAACATTTATTCCCCCTGTTTTGATATCTAATCCTGTAGCATTGTGGTCAGAAAAAATGTTTGATACAATTTCAAGTTTTAAAAATTTATGAAGGCTTGATCTGTGACCAATGATGTGATCTATTCTGATGAATTGTCCATGTGCACTTGACAAAATAGTGAAATCTAGTGTTTTTGGATAAATGTCCTGTGGATATCAATTAGGTACATCTGGTCCAATATGTCATTTAAAGCTTGTGCTTCCTTATTAATTTTCTCTCTGGAAGATCTGTCCATTCGTGTTAGTTGGGTGTTAAAGTCCCCACTATTATTATGCTGCTGTCGATTTCCCCTTTAATAGTTGTTAACATTTGCCCTATGTCTTGAGGCAATCCTATGTTGTGTGCATATATATTTAAAATTGTTATGTCTTCTTCACGGATTGATCCCTTGATCATTACGTAGTGTCCTTCCTTGTTTCTTGAAATAGTCTTTATTTTACTTTCATTTTTTATGATGAGTATTACTACTCTCACTTTCTTTTGATTTCTATTTGCATGGAATAATTTTTTCCAGCCCCTCACTTTCAGTCTGTTTGTGTCCCTAGGTCTGAAGTGGATCTCTTGTAGATAACAACATTGGGGTCTTGTTTTTTTATCCATTCAGTTCTCTGTGTCTTTTGGTTGGAGCATTTAACCCATTTCCATTTAAGGTAATTACTGATATGTATGATCCTTTTACCATTTACTTTATTGGTGAGTGTGTTTTTGTAGGTCTTTTTTTTTCTTGTGTTTCCTGTCTAGAGAAATGCCTTTGGCATTTGTTGTAAAGTTGGCTTATTGGTGCTGAATTCTTTGAACTTTTACTTATCTGTAAAGCTTTTGATTTCTCCATCGAATCTGACAAAGCAAAGTCTTTGCTGAGTAGAGTAATTTTGGTTGTAGGTTTTTCTCTTTCATCACTTTAAGTATATCTTGCCACTCTCTTCTGGCCTGCAGAGTTTTTGTTGAAAGATCAACTGTTAGCCTTATGGGGATTCCATTGTATGTTTTTTTTTTTAATTTTCCCTTGTTGCTTTTAATATTATTTCTTTCTGTTTACTTTTGTTAGTTTGTATAATAAGTGTCTTGACATGTTTCTCCTTGGGTTTATCCTGTTTGGGACTCTCTGGGCTTCCTGGACTTGGGTGGCTACTTCCTTCCCCGTGTTAGGGAAGTTTTTGACTATAATCTTCTCAAATATTTTATCATACCCTTTATTTTTCTCTTCTTCTTTAGGGACACCTATAATTTGAATGTTTGTGTGCCTTATGTTTCCCCAGATGTCTCTGAAACTGTTTTCATCTTTTCTTATTCTTGTTTCTTTATTCTGCTGTTTCAGTTATTTCCACCGTTCTGTCCTCCAGCTTGCTTATTCGTTCTTTTGCCCCAGTTATTCTGTTATTGGTTCCCTCTAGTGTATTTTTTTGTCTTACTGTTCATTGCTGATTGCCTGTTCTCTAATTCTTCTAGGGCCTTGTTACACATTTCTTGTATCTTTTCAATCCATGCCTCCGTTCTATTAATCTGTGCCTCCATTTTTATTTCCATGATTTTAGATTATCTTTGCTATCATTTCTCTGAATTCTTTTTCAGGTAGACTGCTTATTTCCTCTTCATTTGTTTGGTCTTGTAGGTTTTTACCATGTTCCTTCATCTGCTGCGCATTTTTTGTGTCTTTCCATCGCGTTTAATTCACTGTGCTTGGATTTCCTTTCTACAGGATGCTAGGTCATTGTCCCTCTCATTTACGGAGTCTGCCTGCCATGGGTGGGGCTGCACCAGTGCCTCCTGATGGTTTCCTGGTTGAGGGGACTGGTGCTTTTGTTCTGGGGGACAGAACTGGATCTTGTCTCTCTGAATGGCAGTTCCATATTATCCAGTGTTGTGTTTAGGGGTGTCTGTGGGCTTAGTATAGCCATACCAGCCTGCCTCCTAGTGGGCAGTGTTGGTGTTCTTGTTTTGCTGATGTTTTGGCCTGAGTCTTCCACACTGGAGCTTGCCGGCCTTTCGGTGGTGCCTGGTCTTAGTGTTGGGATGGAGGGCTTTTGGAGAACTCTCACCAGTTGATGGCCCATGGGCTCGGGAGTTCTCTGGTCCAGAGTCCTGGACTCAGGTCTCCTGCTTCAGAAGTTGAAGCCCAGCAAGTCAAACAAACATACAAACAAAAAATGGATGGACAGATAAAATCTTAAGACAAATGGTAATAGCAATACTCAACAGACAAGAAACACCTGAAGAAGCTCACACGCTCACAAAGGGAAGAGATAAAAAAAAGAGAACAAAAAAGAAAAACAAGAACCAAAAGAGAAGAGAGCAGTGAAGCCAATTAAAAAACCCATAATTAAAACAAATATAAAAACTAGCAAAAATACAAAATCAAAAACATAGGAAAAAATCCTATATATCTACAGAGTACTGTAAAAATAGGAAAAATGAACAAGGAAAAAAAATATATATATAGCGAGAGAGAGAGAGGGGGAGGAATAAGAATATCCTCCTGTGTACTCTGTTGTCCTCACCACACAGTGAGCATCAGCCAATCTGCCTCCTCAGGAGGTCCTCCAATATTTCCAGGAAGGTGTCTGGACCTTCTGTGGGTATTCTGGGGTCAGCTCAGACCCAGATCTGTCCTTCTCCAGCTTGTACTTGCTTCCAAAGTCCACAGTTGCCCCCAAAGCAGTCTCAAACCTATTGTGGGGATTTAACCTGGTGTCTGCAGCCATGACATTAAAAGATGCTTGCTCCTTGGAAGAAAAGCTATGACAAATCTAGATGGCATATTAAAAGCAGAGACATTGGTTTGCTGACAAAGGTCCATATAGTCAAAGCTAAGCAGTCATGTATGGATGTGAGAGTTGGACCATAAAGAAGGCTGAGCGCCAAAGAATGGATGCTTTTGAGCTATGGTGTTGGAGATGACTCTTGAGAGTCCCTTGGACTGCAAGGAGATCCAACCAGTCCTTCCTAAAGGAAATCAGTTCTGAATATTCATTGGAAGGACTGAGGCTGAAGCTGAAGCTCTAGTACTTTGGCTATCTGGTGCGAAGAGTTGACTCTTAGAAAAGAACCCGATGCTGGGAAAGATTGAAGGCAGGAAGAGAAAGGGACAACAGAGGATGAGATGATTGGATGGCATAACAAACTCAATGAACATGAGTTTGAGCAAGCTCCAGGAGATGGTGAAAGACAGGGAAGCCTGGCGTGCAGCAGTCCATGGGGTCACAAAGAGTTGGACACAACTGAGCGACTGAACAACAACAACATGTTGCACCTGCAGCTGCAGTAACACATTTCCTTCCTCTTCTCAGGTCACACAGCCCCTAGTGCTCAGCTTTGGTTTTGGCCCTGCCTCTGCTTGTAGGTCTCTCTCTGGTGTCTGTTCCACCCAGACAGGAGGGGGAAAAAGTATTGGCTTATTAGGGCTCACTTGCTCAGTCAGGCTAAGGAGAGGGAGGGGTATAGCAGATACAGTTGGGGTGTGTGAGGCGTGCCTGCTGCAGCTGAGGCCTGAGGGAAGTTGCTGTAGTGTGAGGTGGTTCGTGTGCTCTCCTAAAGGAATTGGCCCTGGATTGTGTGTCCCTCGGCAGAGCCAAGCTGCATAGGCTCCCCAGGAAGGTGTGGGTAGTGACCTGTGCCTGTTCACAGCTTGGTGGCAGCTGCTACCTCTGGGGTCAGGACAGCAGTGGTGTTTTGTCCCTTGCCTTTGGCACTCGCGCAGGCTTTGATGGTGGCCATTTGGCCTGTTTCCACCTTTGGGATTGAAAACTACAGTCCCTTCTAGTCCTGCTTCTGGCACTCGTGCCAGCTTTGGTGGTGCTGGCCAGCGTATCTACCTCTGGGGTCACAGTCCACAGCTGCATCTTGTCCCACCTATGGCACTAGCGAAGGCAGAGTCCTGTGGTCTGTGAGTGTGTGGACTTACAGGGTCCCCACAGCAGTGATCTTTTGTGTCTCTGGCAGGCCTAGGCTTTTCCCTGAACTCCCTCAGCTGTGTCATACTAGCTCCCTCAGAGTATCTTCACAGCAGTCAACCCAAGTCCTTTACCTGGCGTCCGACCCCCAAAGCCTGAACCTTAGCACCCAACCCCCGTTTGCCACAGCAAGTGTGCAAACAGCCTCTCAGCCTACAAGTGCTGGTTGGCAATGGTCTCTGTAGTGAACTCTCTGTTTTGCCTTCCAAGCACTTATTGCTGCATCCAGCTTTGAGGTTCTGAAGCTCCCCGCCCTGTCCCTGCCTGTGAAGGGGTTTCCAAGTGTGTGGAAACTTTTCCTCCTTCACAGCTCCCTCCTTGAGATGCAGGTCTCTGTCCTAAGTCCTTTTATTTTTTTTTCCTTATATCTTTTACCCTACCCCATTCTGTGGAGATCAGCTTGCGTTTTTGGAAGTCTGGGATCTTCTGCCAGCGTTTAGGTGTTTTGTAGGAGTTGTTCCACATGCAGATGTATTTTTGGTGGATTTATGGGGAGAAAGGTGATTTCCTAGTCTTACTCCTTAGCCATCTTGAAAGCTACTCCCATTTAGCTTCTTAATAATGGGAAAGACTGACATTTCCTTATGAATGCTCTGTAACCAGGCTTAAAGGACAGTTCCAGCAAACTCTAAGAAGTGTTTATCTAGATCCAAAGACAATCTCCATGTTTTAATACATAGAATTCTTTCATTGCTTGACCAGAGGTAGATGCCACAGAGGGCTGAAAGCTTGATTTAAACAAGAAATTCAGCTTTGCCTTCATTCATGGAACTGACATCCCTGAGGCTGCAGGCTAGAAATAGAGTTTGACTGCCAACTTCATTAATTTTCCTTGGTTGAAAAGGTGTCTTTGCTCTTCTTGGAAACATCTCAGTGAAATGCACACACCTCCACAGAAAGCCTTTGTAGATGGGGCTGTCTCTCAAAGAGACACTGTCCAAATCAAAAAGGCCACACAGGAAATGGCCTTGGGATATTTTTTTTCCCCCTAGACTAAGCAGCAACTAGGCTGAATTATTTGCTTGATCTTGAGCTTCAGGTCTTAGGAAGAATGAACAATACAGCTTTCAAGAGTCACAGTCTGAGCTGAAAGGTTTCCTCTGTTGGAGTCAAGGAAGGATTATTCCAGCTTGGCAGTCTCCCCCAACCCTTCCCACGCAGGCCTCTCATCTATATGTGGGCATGGTGTGTGGTGCCTTTAGCTGGATGTGGGTGTGATTCACGGATAGGACACCCTCCTTAGGGACAGAGAGAAGAAGTTGCAGTAGTCTTGCCCACCTTTCCTTAGTAGAAAAGGAGTAGAGGATGTCTTTTTCCAGGAGGTCATGGTTGGGATACTGTATGGTTCAGTGAAAATGTGGACTCAGTGACATAAAACTACAGTTTTATTCCAGTGTCATGAGGTCTGAATTTGAATTCATCAAAAGGGCTAAGTAAACTTTCCATTCAGATTCCAAAAATAAGTGAATAGAACTGTATACATATTCCAAACATCCCGATCAAAGTGGTACTTATGCCTATCCAAACATTTGAACCATCTGAATGCCAGAAGAATCTGAGGGGCAGTATCTGGTGTACTCAGAAAGTAACAGTTTTGATTCTTTAGATTATTTCACTGGTATTTGTTTCATTAGTAAAATCTCTGTTTTCTTTTATCATTCTTTCAATCATTCATTCATTCAACAAATTGTACAACTATTATTTGGCTGGCTATAGGATATGTGATGTTAATGTGATAGTGAATCAAACAGTCTTAGTTCCTGTCTTCTTGGAGCTCATTGTGATTAGGGGACATTAAAGAAATAAATACACAAAGAAATACATGATTATAAATTATAGTAAGTTCTATGTTGGAAAAGAACAGGGTGTTCCAGGAGGGAAAGAGAAAAGACAGTTTAGCTTGGGGATGTCTAGTGAGGAAGATAGCTATGTAGACTCATACCTACTGTATTTGGTTGGTGTTCTGTCGCTAAGGTGGGTCTGTCTCTGTGACCCCATGGACTGCAGCACGCCAGGACCACCTGTCCTTCACTATCTCCCAGAGTTTGCTCAAATTCATGTTCGTTGCATCAATGATGCTATCTAACCATTTTGTCCTCTGCCTCCCTCTTCTCCATTTGCCTTCAGTCTTTCCCAGCATCAGGGTCTTTTCCAATGAGTTGGCTCTTCACATCAGGTGGCCAAAGTATTGGAGCTTCACTTTAGTCCTTCCATGAATATTCAGGGTTGATTTCCTTTAGAACTGACTAGTTTGATCTCCATGCAGTCCAAGGGACTCTCAAGAATCTTCTCTAGCAACACAATTTGAAAGCATCAGTTCTTCGGCACTCAGCCTTCTTATTGGAACAACCCTCATATCTGTACATGACTACTGAAAAAAAACTGTAGCTTTGACTATACAGACCTTTGTTGGCAAAGTGATAACTCTGCTTTTTAATATGCTAAGTTTGTCATAGGTTTTCTTCCAAGGAGCAAGTGTCTTTTAATTTCATGGCTGCAGTCACCATCCGCAGTGATTTTGGAGCCCAAGAAAATAAAATCTATCGCTCCTTCTACTTTTTCCCCTTCTATTTGCCATGAAGTGATGAGACCAGATGTGGATGATCTTAGTTTTTTTCATGTTAAGTTTCAGGCCAGCTTTTCAGTCTCCTCTTTCACCCTCATCAAAAGGCTCTTTAGTTCCTCTTCAAATTCTGCCATTAAAGTGGTATCATCTGCATATCTGAGGTTGTTGATATTTCTCCCGGCAGTCTTCATTCCAGCTTCTGATACATCCAGCCTGACATTTTGCATGATGTACTCTGCATATAAGTTAAATAAGCAGGGTGACAATATACAACCTTGTCTTACTCCTTTCCCAATTTTTAACCAGTCCATTGTTTCATGTCCAGTTCTAACTATTGCTTCTTGACCCGCATACAGGTTTCTCAGGAGATAGGTAAGGTGGTCTGGTATTTCCATCTGTTTAAAAATTTTCCAGTTTGTTGTAATCCACACAGTCAAAGGCTTTAGCAAAGTCAATGAGCAGAAATAGATGTTTTTCTGGAACCCCCTTGTTTTCTCTATGATCAAAAAAAGACTGGCAATTTGATCTCTGGTTCCTCTGCCTTTTCTAAAGCCAGCTTATCTATCTGGAAGTTCTTGATTCACATACTCATGAAGCCTAGCTTGAAGGATATTGAGCATAACCTTACTAGCATGTAAAATCAGAACACCCGTACAGTAGTTTGAACATTTTCTGGCATTGCTCTTCTTTGGGATTGGAATAAAAAGTCCTGTGGCCACTGCTAAATTTTCCAAATTTGCTGACATGTTGAGTACAGGACTTTAACAGCGTCATCTTTTAAAATTTGAAATAGCTCAGCTGGAATTCCATCACCTCCACTAGCTTTGTTCATAGTGAACAAAGCTATGAACAATGTTCAACTTACTTGCCCGCAGAAAGATGGCTCTCATAGGAAAAGCAAAACTTCCATGGGCAACTTTGTTTCTCCATTTCTAAAATTTCCCTCTCTTGCACTCAATATGCCAGCAAATATGGAAAACTCAGCAGTGGCCACAGGACTGGAAAAGGTCAGTTTTCATTCCGATCCCAAAGAAAGGCAATGCCGAAGAATGCTCAAACTACTGCACAATTGCACTCATCTCACACTCTAGTAAAGTAATGCTTAAAATTCTCCAGTCCAGGCTTCAGCAATACGTGAACTGTGAATTTCCAGATGTTCAAGCTAGTTTTAGAAAAGGCAGAGGAACCAGAGATCAAATTGCCAACATCTGCTGGATCATCGAAAAAGCAAGAGAGTTCCAGAAAAACATCTACTTCTGCTTTATTGACTATGCCAAAGCCTTTGACTGTGTGGATCACCATAAACTGTGGAAAATTCTGAAAGAGATGGGAATACCAGACCACCTGACCTGCCTCTTGAGAAAGCTGTATGCAGGTCAGGAAGCAATAGTTAGAACTGGACATGAAACAACAGACTGGTTTCAAATGGGAAAAGGAGTACGTCAAGGCTGTATATTGTCACCCTGCTTATTTAACTTATATGCAGAGTACGTCATGAGAAATGCTGGGCTGGAGGAAGCACAAGCTGGAATCAAGATTGCCAGGAGAAATTTCAATAACCTCAGATATGCAGATGACACCACACTAATGGCAGAAAGAGAAGAAGAACCAAAGAGCTTCTTGATGAAAGTGAAAGAGGAGAGTGAAAAAGTTGGCTTAAAGCTCAACATTCAGAAGACTAAGATCATGGCATCCGGTCCCATCACTTCTTGGCAAATAGATGGGAAAACAGTGGAAACAGTGGCTGACTTTATTTTTGGGGGTTCTAGGATCACTGCAGATGGTGATTGCAACAATGAAATTAAAAGACGCTTACTCCTTGGAAGGAAAGTTATGACCAACCTAGATAGCATTTTAAAAAGCATAGACATTACTTTGCCAACAAAGGTCCATCTAGTCAAGGCTATGGTTTTTCCAGTGGTCATGTATGGATGTGAGAGCTGGACTATAAAGAAAGCTGCACACCAAAGAATTGATGCTTTTGAACTGTGGTGTTGGAGAAGACTCTTGAGAGTCCCTTGGACTGCAAGGAGATCCAACCAGTCCATCCTAAAGGATATCAATCCTGGGTGTTCATTGGAAGGACTGATGTTGAAGCTGAAACTCCAATACTTTGTCCACCTGATGCCAAGGGCTGACTCAATGGAAAAGACCCTGATGCTGGGAACAATTGAGGGCAGGAGGAGAAGGGGACGACAGAGGATGAGATGGTTGGATGGCATCACTGACTCGATGGACATGGGTTTGGGTTGACTTCTGCAGTTGGTGATGGACAGGGAGGCCTGGCATGCCTCGGTTCATGGGATTGCAAAGAGTCAGACACGACTGAGCAACTGAACTGAACTGAACTTGCAATTCCAGAAGGAAGGGACATACCATTTCTGCTACGTTGATTATTTCAACAAGTATTTTTTCGAGTCCCACATTTATAGGTGGGACTATGTTTGAAGCACATTATTAACCCTTATCTAGTTTCTACCTTTCTAATAAAAAGGCCTGCTTCTTCAACCTCTTCCTGTTTAATATATTGGGTTTCTCCTATGTATTGAATAACATAGTGAGTTTTAAATATTTTTTTAGCATTAATACTCTTCAAATGAAATCTTAAATGTAGTATCAATGAGTTAAAGAGAAGAAACAAAAATTTTGTTGTATATTTGAAAGCAATGAGACTGTTATGATGAATATAAAAATATAAATTGAAATTTTGTGATGACATTTGCAGCCTTGTAGTCTCCTCACTATTGATACTTCTCTGTGTTTTGTATTGGCTGCACAGCCTTAAGAAAATTATGGCAGCCAGACATTCAAAGTGATAGTGCTTTTAAACAGGATACCTTGCAGATTCAGGTTATTTTGATTAAAATGATCCAGAAACTTGAAAGAAGAATATAGGAAAATGTGGTTTTAATGTTGACTAATTAATATGATGTAACAACTGTTTGCATTCTTTAATTATAAGGGATCTAATTGAAAGTAATAGATAAACAAGTTCTTCAAGCAATTTTTATCTTCTTTTGACAGAAAATACTTCCTCAAAACATATTGTGCCATTATGAGATGTTAATTATGTTATTAAGAGTATTGTGACTTCAGTGCCTGTTTCTATTTAGTAATCACTTAAAGCCCTTAATGGGCTTCTCTGATGGCTCAGGTGGTAAAGAATCCATCTGCAATGCGGAGACCCGGGTTCCGTCCCTGGATTGCAAAGATCCCCTGGAGGAGGGCATGGCAACCTACTCCAGTATTCTTGCCTGGAGAATCCCCATGGACAGGGGAGACTGGTGGATTGCAGTCCATGGGGTTGTAAAGAATCGGACACAACTGAGTGACTAAGCACAGCACAGCAAAGCCGTAAACACAGCAAAAAATATTTGATTTGGCATGTTGAGTCCAAACTTCAGTTGTCATTTTCATCACTGACATTTTGGCCTGCATTGCTGAGTTGGTCTTATTTGGATTTATAAAAGCCTTCCAAGCACTATAAGAATAAAACAAACATTAAAGATACCAATAATACCACAGTGCAACAGGTAATGTGGTCACTTATTACTATACAGTTTACTGTTACCTCTTTATGTGAGCATGCACTCAATGGATATCCCAGAGTCTTGTCTGGCATTTAACTGAGCCATGGCATACTCGAGCCAAAGTGGTGGTGGTGGGCTTACTTGTCCGTTTTTACAGAGAAGACTTGCATGGATCTGGATCACTAAAGACATTTTCAGAACTACAGCTTTCGTAATTAATGACGTTTCTAATACATTCCCTGATGGCTCAGCAATAAAGAATCTACCTCCAAAGCAGGAGATGCAGGAGACACGGGTTTGATCCCTGGGTCAGAAAGATCCCCTGGAAGAAGAAATGGCAACCCACTCCAGTATTCTTGCCGTAAAAAATCCCATGGACAGAGCAGTCTGGCAGGCTACAGTCTTTGGGGTTGCAAAGAGTCGGACATGACTGAGCACAAGTTACCCTTGATATGTTCAAACATATTCATGATTTTCCTTTATTCTGTACTTGTTCACATTTGGCATATCACACACTGAATATATATGTTTATGGCTTAAAAAATATTTCAAAAAACATAATTTGAGTCAAACATTTGTAGAACCCTGAAGCAAATAGGTTGAACTCCAGTGTATTGGAGTATGATGTAAGACAATGGTGGCTTCAAGGAAGCTGTAGAACTGACTTGTTGCCATCAGATAAATGTCGGCCCATGGCTTTTCACCTTCTGGGTGTTCAGCAGTTTGTCTGCATTGCGTTGAATTGATTGGCCCAGAGCAGGTCCTGTGTATCTGTGGACTAGTTCCCCCTGGAAGGTCTCAAGTGGAAGCTGTCTACCTTCTCAAGAATCCACACAGCTCCTGCCAAGGAAGGCTGGCATAACCCTACCTAGAATTTCCCTTTTCTCCAGCTCCCTGGGGGACAGCCGTGGGTTTCCACATTTCACCTTGTTTTTGATCGACTCTTCTGACTTCTTGTCTTCTTTGGGCTTCCCTTGTGGCTCAGCTGGTAAAGAATCTGCCTGCAGTGTGGGAGACCTAGATTCAGTCCCTGGGTTTGGAAGATCCCCTGGAGAAGGGAAAAGCTACCCACTCCAGTATTCTGGCATAGAGAATTCCATGGACTGTATAGTCCATGGGGTTGTAAAGAGTTGGACATGACTGAGCAACTTTCACTCTCTTTCTGACTTCCTCAGTGTCCCTATGCTTATGCTCTGGTTTTAATAATTATCATGGACTTAGAAGTCAGCTTGGGACTTGGGAAGCCAAAATGGAAAAGAATCATGACCGGTAATGCTTCTTGTTCCCATTTGTGTGTTCCTTGGTGGGGCATTATTTTTGTGAATTCTCTACATTTACAGATGCCCCAGGTATAGAGGACTTGGGAAGCCCTACTGGTGGCAGATGAAGCCTTTGCTTGAGGAATACAGGTTAAGAATAAAATGGCAAGTGGGTTGCCTTTTTTAATGGCCTGGATTAAAGATCCACAAGTCTGTCATCATGTTCTGCCTTGCTTGCAACCGTAGAGAGAAAATCACACAGGATTTAGTCAGAATTATTCACGCACATGTTGGTTGGCTGACCATCAGGACTGAAATTCTTTTCATGCCCAATGTGGTACAAATGTTGTGATTCTGTTTGACTACTTCCTGCCATCTCCATGAAGTTTCTTCTTTCTCCATCTGACACTTGGCAGGCTAGTTTTCACTAGGGTTCAGCCATGAGCTCTTTCCTTTACCTTTGGTATTCTTCGTCAGGGTTACCTCATCTGTTTTCATACTTCAGCTGATGACTCTCAAATACTTTTAATTATCACTCCAGGATCACAGTATGACTCCAGAATTCCTTTACGTTATTATTCCTCCAAACCTTTTTACATGTCTTACAAGCTGACCAAATTCAATGTTCTTGGGTCTCCCTACATTTCCTTCATGAAGGAGAATCTGGTGTAAGGCCCCTAATTTCAAAGAACTTATATAGCCTAATGCAAAAATATAGGAAACACATACTTCTACCACATGCAAAATATTGTCACAGAGGGTTACAGGGCTGCAAGAGAGGGAGCCATTATGTATGATGAGGAGAATCAGAGAACGTTCTTACAGGAGATGATGTGACTTGGATCTTGAAGGGTGGATAGAACTCAGAAATGCATTAATATAGGGAAGAGCATTCAGCAGAGCAAAGCCCAGAGGTAGAACTGAGTGGGAAGTATATGAAGAAGAACATGATTCCATTTGCTGGACTTTGGCTGTGTTGGAAAGCTAGGTTGGGAAGAACCTATGAAGGGCCTTGATTTACAGGCTCACACTCGAATTTTACTCTGTAGGTGGCGATTTTAGAACAGAGGAGTGGCATTATTAGAACATTGTTTCTGAATGCCCAGTCTGACACCAGTATATGATCTTGGGGTAGGAGAAGAAGAAAGTTAAGAGAGTGGCAATGGGAATCAAAGAGGGGATATGAGGTAGAATTTTCAGGGCAAGGGAGAGGAAGGGCCCAAGATGACTTCCAAGTGTGAGTATGAGTGATTGGGAGGGTGAGGATATTGTGAAAACTGTGGAGAAAATAGGAAGTAGTTTAGTGGGCGAATGAACTTAGGACACACAGGGCTGGGGAGATCTCTGAGAAATCCAGGTGGAGACTCCCATCTTGCCTCATCCATCCTCAGCCCTTTAGACTCCCCTTTCAGCTTACGGTGGCCTGGCTCCCTGCCCAGCTCTCCAAGCTAGAATCAACCCCAACTTGTATGCCCAGGCCTATCTTGCTTGGGGCAGTAAATATTTAAGAGGATCCCCTGACCTCCTGGGCACATATATTTGGGCAGCAGTCAAAGAGTCAGACACAACTGAAGGGACTTAGCACGAACCTAACAGGCCAGCCTAGGGCTGATCCTAAGAACCTTGCAGGTTAGACCACCTCTAACCCACGTGGTCTACTTCATAGGACTGGTTTTTGTTTGTTTCCCTTTCAAATTCTTGTCCCTTTTCTTGTGTTCTCACTCCTGTACGCCCTCCTGGGACAGAAACCCCTGCTCCCAGACTAGAGCTAGGGTCCTAATACACATGGACAGAATCCAGAGGCTGAAAGCTAGTCTTTAAAGATAGCTTCCTGGATTCTGACCATTTTTAAGCCCCTTAGAGTTGACTCGGGTTTCCCAGGTTGCGCTAGTGGTAAAGAACGTGCCTGCCAATGCAGGAGATGTAAGAGACACAGGTTTGATTCCTGGGTCAGGAAGATCCCCTGGAGGAGGGCATGGCAACCCACTCTAATATCTTTCCTGGAGAATCCCATGGACAGAGGAGTCTGGTGGCCTACAGTCCATGGGGCCTCAAAGAGTCAGACAAGACTGAAAGTGACTTAGCTCTGGCACTAGAGATGACTCCACTCTTCTATCTACAAGATCAAATCCTCAGTGCCTGTATCATCCTTAGGGATGGGCCCTGGTTCTCTTCCCACTTCCAGGTGCTACTTCAAGCCCAGTACCACAGCTCACCAGTGACTTCCAGGAAATGTGAGGTGTCCAACATGTGCATGGCACGCTCTGCATCTTGTACCTATCTGGGACCTCTTATGAAAGCATCTTGCATCCTGTCGCCCAAGTTTTGAACATTCCTGTAGATTCTCACTCCTCCCACACGACTGGACACCTGACCTCCATGCCATACTGGAGGTATTTGGATTGCTGATGCTTGGTATTTCCCATATTGGTTGTTTTTGCTGCTGGTTGCACCTTGGTTCTGACAGTGTCATCGTTCAATTCCATGGATACTTCCTTTATGTTTATGGTTTGGGGACTTCAGAAATAAACTGAAACTGGGGAGGAATCTGGGAGTATCCAGAGCCTTTGCGATTGACTTTGTCAAACATCTTCAATCCCTTTCTTCTCATAGTGAAGACTTAACATAATTAAAACCATTCCTGGCCAACACCAAATAGATTTTTCACATGCTGCTTGAGTTACTATGCAATTTTACCCTAATGTGGCTTTGTCTGAAATTAATATTTCACTGAAACTCTTCCTCTGGATAGGCTGAAACCAGAAACAGTGGAAATTCAACATTTGCTTTGTACAATGAAACTTTAGGACAGGACTGTTTTCCCCCCACATTTCTTAGATATGTAGCTCGTTTGGGGGAAAAAAAAAGCATTCTTGGCAGAATCCATGTGGCATGAGCCAAATATTGTAGCTTGTGTTTCTATATACTCAAATATAAAGTGATGGAGAAAATGCAATTCTAAATGCCCATCATATAGCATTTGTGTATATAAATTAGGATTACCATTTATTGAGTATCTACTATGTGCCAGGCATCTTACCATGCTCTGCATCCTCAAAAACACCCTGTGAGTATAAATGTGCCAAACTTGGGCCTTTGGCTTTCTGATCCATACTCTGCCCTGCATAGGAGGGACTAAACTGGAGGCTACCCTTCTCAGGCTTAAGGGTGCTCTGATTTCCTGCTAGGTTTGGTCAGTAGAGTCACCAGTGGATGGTTGGAGGATGAGGAAAGGAGGAAGCTGGAGCATTTCCTTCCTCCCTCTTTTCCTCAGATATCTCCTCCAGTAGTGGCTGCATCTCCGTGGTTCCAACTTCCACTATTTCAGTGCTCCGTGGCTCCAGATTCTTCCTGATGACCCTGGATGTGTCCCTTCAACTGGCTCCTGCTTATTGTTGCTAATCTCTGGTTTATCTCTGGCCCATCTTGTACAGTCTTACTCCAACTATTTTCCTCTTTTTAAAGTTCAAACCAATCTGAAAAGATTTTTAAATTCTTGACTTTGTCATCTATTATAGCAGTCTTCAAATCTCAGCTTCTCTGTCACCTTCAACCTGTATTTATATCTTTACCAAATGCAACCAGTTCTCTGAAATAAATTTCTTTTATTGTAAATACTTGAAGCAGTTTCTCTGGTTAGAAGGGGATTGATGGATTGAAGCCGAAATCATTAGCCTCATTTTAAGGATGAGGAAACAGAGGATCACAGAGGTTAACTGATTTGCTCAGTCTTAAATATAGGAAATATAACTCTGGTTTAAACTCATGCTTGATCAGTCCTGAAGCTTGTGCCCTTTCCCATACATACATCTGTGTTCTGCTTACTGCTGCCACACAAATGGAATCTAATTTTTTTCTGTATAAATCCCTTCATCTTCTGGAAAAAGAAAACTTTCATACCCTCCTTCTCCAAGATTTCCCTAGATGAAATGTTCTATATCTCTTCAACTGTTCCTTATGGAAAAGAAATTTGAATTTCCCAAGAACCCCTCTGTGGCCCTTTTATTGCCATACTCACTTCCCTTCTGACCCTAACCCCTCCTTAATCCCTAAAACCACTAATTTACTCACCATTTCTATAATTTTGGCATTAAAAAAAAAAAAAACTGTTACATAAAGTCATACAATATGCAACCTTTTTGAACACTTTTTAGATTCCCTTTTTAGAACTATTTATTATTCATTTTTGGCTGCTGTGGGTCTTTGTTGCTGTGTGCAGTTTTCTCTAGTTGTGGCAAGTGAGGGCTATTCTTTGATGTGGTGTGTGGGCTTCTCATTGCATTGGCTTCTTGTGGAGAAACACAGGCTCTAGGGTGCGTGTGCTTCAGTAGTTGCAGCCCGTGGGCTCAGTAGTTGTGGTGCACAGGCTTAGTTGCCCCACAGCATGTGGCATCTTTCTGGACCAGGGATTGAACCTGTGTCCCCTACATTGGCAAGTGGATTCTTAACCACTGGACCACTAGGAAAGTCCTAAAATCTTCTTGGACTGAGTTTTTAACTCAACATAATTTTTTGGAGATTTATCCAGGTTGTTGTGTTTATTAAAAGTCTGTTCCTTTTTTCTTGCTGAGTAGTATTCCATGAAGTATTCGGAGAAGGCAATGGCACCCCACTCCAGTACTCTTGCCTGGAAAATCCCATGGATGGAGGAGCCTGGTAGGCTACAGTCCATGGGGTCGCTAAGAGTCAGACATGACTGAGCAACTTCCCTTTCACTTTTCCCTTTCATGCACTGGAGAAGGAAATGGCAACCCACTCCAGTATTCTTGCCGGAGAATCCCAGGGATGGCGGAGCCTCGTGGGCTGCCGTCTATGGGGTCGCACAGAGTCGGACACGACTGAAGTGACTTAGCAGTAGCAGCAGCAGTATTCCATGGCATGAATAGACCACAGAACATTCACCCCTTGAAGAAAATTTGGGTTGTTTTCAGTTTTTGGATATTACAAATAAAACTGCTTTAAATATCTGTATGGGTTTTTTGTGTGAATGTAAGTCTTCCCTTATTTGGAATAAATGCTCAGAAATAGTGCAATTGCTGGGTTATGTGATAGATTTTTGAGAAACTATGGAACTGTTTTCTAGAGTGGCTGTCTAATTTTACATCCTCACTAGCAATGTATCACTGATCTAATTTCTCCATCTTTTTCAGCAATTGGTGGTGTCTCTATTTCTAAGTTTTGCTGTTTTGATAGATACATAGTGGTATCTCACTGCTTTAATTTCATCTTCCTAGTGACTAATGCAGAAAAGGCACTGGGGTTGCACAGAGTCAGACACGACTGACGCTACTTAGCAGCAGCAGCAGTGACTAATGATGTTGCATATCTTTTCATGTGCTTATTTGCTATTTCAGTATCTTCTTTGGTGAAACGTCTCTTCATGACTTTATCCCTGTTCTAAATGGATTGCTTGCTGTTTTTTATTGTTGAGTTTTGAAGGTTCTTTATATATTCTAGACAGTAGTCCCTTTGACAGATATATGACTTGCACACTTACCCCTACTCTCTAGCTGTCTCTTCATCCTCTTAACAGAGAGTGTTTTTAATTTTGATGAAATCCAGATTATCAATTTTCCCTGTTATGCATCGTGATTTTGGTGTTAAGTCTGAGAATTCTTTACCTAATGCTAGATCCTGAAGATTTTCTATTTTTTTTCTAAAAGTTTTTTAGTTTTATGGTTTGTATTTGGTCTCTGATTCACTCTGAGTAAACTTTTATGTAATATACGAGGCTTAGGTCAAGGTTCACTTTTTTGCCTTGGGCTGTCCAGTTTCTCCAGCACCATTTGTTGTAAAAGCTCTTTCCTCCATTGAACTGCAAAGCACCTTTGTCAAAAATCAGTTGGGCATATTTACGTGGGTCTATTTCTGGGTTATTTATTCTGCTCCATTGCTCTATGTTTCTGGCTTTCAGAAGTAACACACAGTCTTAATTAAGGTAGCTGTATACTAGTAAGTTTTGATATAGGTAGACTTATTCCTCTCACTTAATTCTTTTTCAAACTTGTTTTAACCATTCTAGTTCCATTGCATTTTTATATAAATTTCAGCAAAATCTTATTTATATCTATCAAAAGTCTTGCTGGTTTTCTTGTTTGTTTGTTTGTTTTTTGGCTGGGGTTTTAATAAGAATTCATTATACTTATATCTTTTTGGCCTTTTATACAGCTCTCACAGCAAGTATACTGGGGTGGTTTGCCATTCCCTCCTCCAGTGGATCACGTTTTGTCAGAACTCTCTGCTATGACCTGACTGTCTTGGGTGGCCCTGCACAGCATGGCTCATATCCTCATTGAGTTACACAAGCCCCTTTGCCATGACAAAACAGTGATCCTTGAAAGGGATTGTATACACAGAAGAACTGTATAGAAAAGATCTTAATGAACTGGATTACTACGGTGGTGTGGTTAGTCACCCAGAGCCAGACATTCTGGACTGCAAAGTCAAGTGGGCCTTAAGAAGCACTGCTGTTAATAAAGCTAGTGGATGCAACGAAATTCCAGCAGAACTATTCAAATCCCTAAAGGATGATGCCATCAAGGTTTTGCATTCATTATGTCAGCAGATCTGGAAGACCCAGCAGTGGCGACAGGACTGGAAAAGGTTGATCCTCATCCCAGTTCCAAGGAGGGTAGTACCACAGACTGTGCTAACCATTGGACAGTTTCACTCATCTCCCATGCTAGTAAGGTCATGCTTAAAATCTTGCATGCTAGGCTTCAGCATTATGCGAACCAAGATATTCCATATGTCCAACCTGGGTTTAGAAGAGGAAGAGGAACTAGAGATCAAATTGCCAATATTCACTGGATTATAGAGAAAGCAAGGGAATTTCAGAAAAACATCTCTGACTGCATGGATCATGACAAACTGTGGAAGGCTCTTTGAGAGACGACTCATTGGACAAGCCCCTGATGCTGGGAAAGATTGAGGGCAGAAGGAGAAGAGGGTGTCAGAGAATGAGAGGGCTGGACAGCATCACCGATACAATGAACATGAACTTGGGCAAACCTTGGGGGATGTTGAAGGACAGGGAGGCCTGGCATGCTGCAGTCCATGGGGTCACAAAGAATCGGACACAACCGAGCGACTGAACTGAACTGACAGAGCGACTGAACAACAACAATAACAACAGCAAAATACTTGTTTATCACTTTGGGAAGAATTAGTATCTTTACTATATTGAATCTTTCAGTCCACAACTGTGATTTCCTTTCATTTTTTAGATCTTTGATTTCTCTCCGCAGCATTGTGTAGTTTTCAACATTAGAGTTCTGTACATGTTATGTTACATTTATATCTAAGCGTTTCATTTTTTGAGCAATTGTAACTGGTATTGTGTTTTTAATTTCAGTGTCCACATGCTTATTACTAGCATTTAGAAATTAACTTGATTTTTGTGTGTTTTATCTGTTTATCTTCCCTGTGATATTGCTGAACTCACTTATTAGTTTTAAGGGTTTGTTGTGGTTGTTGTTGGCTTTTTTGTTTTGTGTTTTTAGATTCCTTGGTATGGTCTATGTAGACCATCATCTCATCTGTAAATAGAGACAGTTCTGTTTCTTCTTTCTAATTTGTATCTGATCTGTAGCTAAGGGCAGATCAGCTCAGTACAGTCGCTTAGTTGTGTATGACTCTTTGTGACCCCATGGACTGCAGCATGCCAGGCCTCCCTGTCCATCACCAACTCCCGGAGCTTACTCAAACTCATGTCCATCGAGTCGGTGATGCCACCCAACCATCTCATCCTCTGTCATCTGCTTCTCCTCCTGCCTTCAACCTTTCCCAGCATCACAGTCTTTTCCAATGAGTCAGTTCTTTCCATAAGGTGGCCAAAGTATTGGAGTTTCAGCTTCAACATCAGTCCTTCCAATGAATATTCAGGACTGATTTCCTTTAGGATGGACTGGTTGGATCTCCTTGCAGTCCAAGGGACTCTCAAGAGTCTTCTCCAATACCACAGTTCAAAAGCATCAATTCTTCGGCACTCAGCTTTCTTTGTAGTCCAACTCACATCCATACATGACTATTGGAAAAACCATAGCTTTGACCAGATGGACCTTTGCTGGCAAAGTAATGTCTCTGCTTTTTAATATGCTATCTAGGCTGGTCATAGCTTTTATTCCAAGAAAGAAACATCTTTTAATTTCATGGCTGCGGTCACCATGTGCAGTAATTTTGGAGCCCCCCAAAATAAAATCTGCCACTGTTTCCACTGTTTCTCCATCTATTTGCCATGAAGTGATGGGACCGGATGCCATGATCTTAGTTTTCTAAATGCTGAGTTTTAAGCCAACTTTTTCACTCTCCTCTTTATCAAGGGCTCTTTAGTCCTTCTCTTTCTGCCATAAACGTGGTGTCATCTGCGTACCAGAGGTTATTGATATTTCTCCAGGCAATCTTGATAGCTATAGCTTAATCTGCTTTCAAGATTTCTTTCTTCATTTTAGTTTTCAGAAATTTAATTAAAATGTGTTCTGGGGACTTCCATCTGCCTGCTAGTGCAGGGGACATGGGTTCGATCCCTGGTCCAGGAGGATGCCCAGAGAAACTAAGCCCGTGTGCTGCATCTCCTGAAGTCTGTGTGCTCTAGAGCCCATGCTCTGCAACAAGAGAAGCCACAGCAGTGAGAAGCCTGCACACTTCTCTAGTTGAGGTGAGCGGGGGAGAGAGCAGCCCCCACTCACCACAACTAAAGAAAGCCCATGTGCAGCAACTAAGACCCAGTGTAGCCAAAAATGAATACATAAAAATAAAAAAGAAATTTTCTATGTGTTTAGCATGGATTTCTTTTTCGATAGTAGCTATTTTTGTTTATTTAAGTTTAAATTTTATCGGCATATAGTTGGTTTACAATGTTGTGTTAGTTTCAAAGTGAATCATTTATGCATATATCCACTCTTTTTTAGATTCTTTTCCCGTATAGGCCATTACAGAACATTGAGTAGAGTTCCCTGTACTATACCATAGGTCCTTATAAGTTGTCTATTTTATATATAGTAGTGTGCATATGTCGATCCCAGTCTCCCAATTTATCTCTCCCACCCCTTTCCCACTTGGTAACCATAAGTGTGTTTTCTACCTCTGTGACTCTATCTCTGTTTTGTAAATAATTTCATTTGTACCATCTTCTTTAATATTCTTCATATAAATGATATCATATGATATATCTGTCTTTCTTTGACTTACTTTACTCAGTATGGCAATCTCTAGTCCATCCATGTTGCTGCAAATGGCACTGCTTTGTTCTTTTTTACAGCAGAGTAATATTCCATTGTGTATATATATACTCCATCTTCTTTATCCATTCCTCTGTTGAATGACTTTTAAGTTGCTTCCATGTCCTGGCTGTTATAAACAATACTGCAATAAACATTTGGGTGCATGTATCTTTTCAAATTATCATTTACTCCAGATATATGCTTAAGAATGGGATTGCTGGATCATATGGTAACTCTATTGTTCATTACTATTCTTCATAGTGCCTGTACCAATTTACATTCCCACCAATGGTGTGGGAAGTTTACCTTTTCTCCACACTCTCTCCAGGATTGATTGTTTTTAGATTTTTTGATGATGGTCATTCTGATCATGGTATGAGCTGATGTCTCATTGTAATCTTGATTTGCATTTCTCTTAACAACTAGCATGTTTTGTCAGAACTCTCCACTATGACCTGACTCTCTTGGGTGGCCCTGCACAACATGGCTCATAGCTGAGAAAAGAAGAGAAGTGAAAGGCAAAGGGAAAAAAGAAAGATATACCCATTGGAATTCAGGGTTCCAAAGAATAGCTAGGAGAGATAAGAAAGCATTCCTAAGTGAACAATTCAAAGAAAGGGAGGAAAACAATAGAATGGGAAAGACTAGAGATCTTTTCAAGAAAACTAGAGATACCAAGGAAATGTTTCATCAAGAGATGGGCACGCTAATGGTCAGAAACTGTGTGTACCTAACAGAAGCAGAAGATATTAAGAGGAGGTGGCTAGAATACACAGAAGAACTGTACAAAAAAGATCTTCATGACCCAGATAATCACAATGGTGTGATCACTCAGCTAGAGCCAGACATCCTTGAGTGTGAAGTCATGTGGGCTTTAGGAAGCACACTACAAACAAAACTAGTGAAGGTGATAGAATTCAAGCTTAGCTATTTCGAATCCTAAAAGATGATGTTGTTAATGTGCTGCACTCAATATGTCAGCAAATTTGGAAAACTCAGCAGTAGTCACTGGAAAATGTCAGTTTTCATTCCAGTCTCAAAGAGGGCAGTGCCAAAGAATGTCCAAACCACTGCACAACTGCACTCATCTCACACACTAGCAAAGTAATGCTGAAAATTCTCCAAGCCAGGCTTCAGCAGTGTGTGTGCTGAGAACTTCCAGATGTTCAAGCTGGATTTAGAAGAGGCAGAGGAACCGGAGATCAAATTGCCAACATCCATTGTATCATAGATAAAGCTAGAGAATTCCAAAAAAGCATGTACTTCTGCCTCATTGACTACTGCTAAAGCCGTTGACTATGTGGATCACAACAAACTGGAAAATTCTGAAAGAGATGGAAATACCAGACCACCTTACCTGCCTCCTGAGAAATCTGTATGCAGGTCAAGAAGCAACAGTTAGAACCAGACATGGAACAACAGACTGGTTCCAAATAGGAAAAGGAGTACGTCAAGGCTGTATATTGTCACCCTGCTTATTTGACTTATATGCAGAGTATATCATGCAAAATACCAGGCTGCTTGAAGCACAAGCTGAAAGAAATATTAATAATCAGATATGCAGATGGCACCACACTTATGGCAGAAAGTAAAGAGGAATTAAAGAGTCTCTTGATGAAGGTGAAAGAGAAGAGTGAAGAAGCTGGCTTAAAACTCAACGTTCAAAAACCTAAGATCATGATATCTGGTCCTATCGCTTCATGGCAAATAGATGGGGAAACAATGGAAACAGTGAGAGACTTTATATTCTTGGGCTCCAAAATCACTGGAGATGGTGATTGCAGCCATGAAATTAAAAGACACTTGCTCTTTGGAAGAACAGCTGTGATAAGCCTCAATTCAGTTCAATCACTCAGTCATGTCCAACTCTTTGTGACCCTATGGACTACAGCACGCCAGGCCTCCCTGTCCATCACCAGCTCCAGGAGTTTACTCAAACTCATGTCCATTGAGTCAGTGATGTCATCCAACCATCTCATCCTCTGTCATTCCCTTCTCCTACCACCTTCAATCTTTCCCAGCATCAGGGTCTTTTCCAATGAGTCAGTTCTTTGCATCAGGTGGCCAAAGTATTGGAGTTTCAGCTTCAACATCAGTCCTTCCAATGAACGCCCAGCTCTGATTTCCTTTAGGATGGACTGGTTGGATCTCCTTGCAGTCCAAGGGACTCTCAAGAGTCTTCTCCAACACCACGGATCAAAAGCATCAATTCTTCAGCGCTCAGCTTTCTTTATAGTCCAACTCTCACATCCATACATGACTACTGGAAAAACCATAGCTTTGACTATACGGACCTTTGTTAGCAAAGTAATATCTTTGCTTTTTAACATGCTGTCTAGGTTGGTCATGCATCATCTTTTAGGATTTGAAATAGCTCCTAAAAGATCAACAGTCAGTAAACTAAGATCATGGCATCCGGTCCCATCACTTGATGGCAAATAGATGGGGAAACAGTGGAAACAGTGGCAGATTTTATTTTGGGGGGCTCCAAAATCAATACAGATGGTATCTTCAGCCATGAAATTAAAAGACGCTTACTTCTTAGAAGGAAAGTTATGACCAACCTAGACAGCATATTAAAAAGCAGACACATTACTTTACCAACAAAGATCCATTTAGTCAAGGGTATGGTTTTTCCAGTAGTCATGTATGGATGTGAGAGTTGGACTATAAAGAAAGCTGAGCCCCAAAGAATTGATGCTTTTGAACTGTGGAGCAAGTGTGTTTTAATTTCATGGCTGCAGTCACCATCTGCAGTGATTTTGGAGCCCCCCAAAATAAAATCTGTCACTGTTTCCACTGTTTCCCCATCTATTTGCCATGAGATGATGGGAGCAGGTGCCATGATCTGAGTTTTAAGCCAACTTTTTCACTCTCCTTTTTCACTTTCATCAAGAGGCTCTTTAGTTCTTCTTCACTTTCTGCCATAAGGGTGGTGTCATCTGCATATCTGAGGTTATTCATATTTCTCCCGGCAATCTTGATTCCAGCTTGTGCTTCATCCAGCCCAGTGTTTCTCATGATGCACTCTGCATATAAGTTAAATAAGCACGGTGACAATATACAGCCTTGACGTACTCCTTTTCCTATTTAGAACCAGTCTGTTGTTCCATGTCTGGTTCTAACTGTTGCTTCCTGACTTGCATACAGGTTTCTCAAGAGGCAAGCCAGGTGGTTTTGTATTCCCATCTCTTTCAGAATTTTCCACAGTTTGTGGTGATCCACACAGTCAAAGGCTTTGGCATAGTCAATAAAGCAGAAGTAGATGTTTTTCTGGAACTCTCTTGCTTTTTCGGTGATCCAGTGGATGTTGGCAACTTGATCTCTGGTTCCTCTGCCTTTTCTAAATCCAACTTGAATTTCTGGAATTTCATAGTTCACATACTGTTGAAGCCTGTATTGGAGAATTTTGAGCATTACATTGCTAGTGTGTGAGATGAGTGCAATTATGCAGTAGTTTGAGCATTCTTTGGCATTGCCTTTCTTTGGGATTGGAATGAAAACTGACCTTTTCCAGTCCTATGGCCACTGCTGAGTTTTCCAAATTTGCTGGTATATTTAGCGCAACACTTTCACAGCATCATCTTTCAGGATTTGAAATAGCTCAACTAGCTTTGTTCATAGTGATGCTTCCTAAGGCCCACTTGACTTCATGTTCCAGGATGTCTGGCTCTAGGTGAGTGATCACACCATTGTGATTATCTGGGTCATGAAGATCTTTTTTGTACAGTTCTTCTGTGTATTCTTGCCACCTCTTCTTAATATCTTCTGCTTCTGTTAGGTCCCTACCATTTCTGTCCTTTATCGAGCCCATCTTTGCATGAAATATTCCCATGGTATCTCTGGTTTTCTTGAAGAGATCTCTAGTCTCTCCCATTCTATTCTTTTCCTCTATTTCTTTGCACTGATCCCTGAGGAAGGCTTTCTTCTCTCTCCTTGCTATTCTTTGAAACTTCTAGCAGATGAAACAAATCAGGCTCACTTGGCTAGAGGGCCAATATTTACAGAAATGACACTTAGGATTTTAACTTATCCTTGACAACTGTAGTTCTCAATATCTTTACCCTTGTTTTCAAAATTTACATTTTAAAAAGATGGCGGAGATAAGGGGTTCCCCTAATACCAGATAGGAACATTTGCATTTCGAAGATATAGGCAGATTTCTCCTAGGATGACTTTGTTTCCCCTCTGTTTAATACTTACAAGCCTTTTGAGAAAAATAAGGTTTTGGGAGTGGTAAAAAGGATTGGTGGGCTTTGGATTACTTTTGGAGCCACACTTCTGGTCCTGTAAAGAATAAATTTGTAAAACAAGGATGGATTTGTTTTTGTTTCTCTCTCCCTCTCTTTTTTTTTCAAAGTTTGGGTGGCTACCCCGGTGATATGGGAGGACTGACGCACCCATTTGCCTGTGCTGAATGTTTTAGTTGTACTTATTTAGCTTAAAGGAGAAGGCCTTCGCCTAAAATTCCTATCAGGCTCCAAATGTTAGCTATGGTTAGTGTGAAAGTGAAAGTGTTACTCACTCAGTCACGTCTGACTCTTTGTGACCCCATGGATTGCAGCCCACCAGGCTCCTCTGTTCATGGAATTCTCCAGGCAAGAATTGAACCTGGGTCTCCTGCATTGCAGGCAGACTATTTACCATCTGAGCCACTAGGGAAGTCCCTGATTAGTGTAGTGGCCTCCCATTTTGGTAGTCTAGTTACAAACCCTTTTGAGGATCTTCCCTAGGCTTAAGGAATTTGTACCTTACATTTAGACACTCTTAAACCCTTTTTACTTATAATCATTGGCTGGATATCTTTAGCCAATCCCACAACCTTGATATTCCATGTTATAGGGTCCACTAAGGCTTCTCTTTTAGTTTCAGCTTTTATCTGTTTCTACTTTCTATTAGAACCACTTGGTGATGAGGGTGGTTACCTTGCCCCTCAAGAAACAGAGAAGCCCCTAACTTGGTTAATAAATCTCTTCCCATTAAAGGGATGGGACAATCAGGCACAAACAGAATGGAATGTAAAAACAGCTGGCCCTTGATTTTTCACGAAAGAGGTTTCTAGGAAAGTGTGCCCCTTCCTTTTCCCTGACACCCCCGTTACATACTTGTTATGGTTGCTTAGATTTTCAATACTTTGGGTTAAGACTGAAAAGGTTGCACCATATTTAACATATTTCTCTGGGTATGTTAAGACTTTCTGGCCATATCCCTGTTATTGAAAACCAAATAAGCCAATTGGAACAAATCATTCATCAGTGTCTGAGGACCAGCAATTGTTTTCTGAATTTTGTTCCTGGGGCAGACTCGGGTATGAAATGCATTAAAAAAAAAAGGGCCTGTCCCTTGGGGGAGGAGGTATCCATGTTCATGTACCTGCTTATAGGCTCTACTACCTTGGAAGGCTGCAAGACTTTTCTCCTGTCCCTGTTGGACCTCTTGTCTCAAGCCTCCATCTTGTATGTGGTCCTCTTATCGTCCTGAGGAAGTACTCAGCTTGCCACCCGACTCAGAACCAGTCAGCCCTGGTGTCCTTTTAGTCTTCAAAGTGGCTCACTCTAAAATCTGTTCAGAAATACTCTCTCAGACTTACTCATGCATGCAGAATGTTGTTAGTCATTCAGTCGTTTCCAACTCTTTGCGACCCCGTGGACTGTAGCCCGCTATACTCTTCTGTCCACGGAATTTTCCAGGCAAGAATACTGGAGTGGCTAACTATTCCCTTCTCCAGGGGATCTTCTCGATGTTATATCAAACTCAAGTCTTCTGCATTGCAGGTAGATTCTTTACTGTCTGAGCCACTAGGGAAGCCCTTATGCATACAAAGCTCATGCCTAATTGCTCTTTTTGTTTTTCAACCAGCTAGAATTTATTGAGAACCTCCTTTCATCAGGTACCATGCTAGGTACCAGGATAATAAGGATTTGTAAGATGCCTCTTCAGTAAACCAATAATTCCAATTACAATAGCATAGGAGCAATATTAGAAAAATATTTGCATACTTTGATAGAGAAGAAAAGAGTCTGGAGCATTTGAAGCTTTGCTTCATTAGACTTTTCTTTTTTAAAAGGAATCATGAATTTTTATTAATTTTTACACAAACACATTTTTACATTCAGTGACGTATGTTTTTCCTCTTAATCTATAAATGTGATAGAATATAGTAATTTACATTAAATTTTTTATAAGTGAGATAATAAAAGCTTTTACTTGAACTTAAGCCATATTCATAATTCAATACAGATTAGAATTGTATTGACTTCAACTTTTTACATCAAAGTGTAGTTTATATGTAATATTCTATAAATTACAAGTGTACAATATAGTGATTCACAATTTTTGAACATTATACTGCATTTTTAGTTATTATAAAATATTGGCTATATTCTCTGTGTTGTATAGTGTATCTTTGCAGCTTATTTTATACATAATACTTTGTACTTCTGAATCCCGTACCCTATATTTCTCCTCCCCCTTTTCCTCTCCTCACTGGTAAACACTAGTTCTCTATATCTGTGAGCCTGCTTCTTTTCTGTTATACTCACTAGTTTGTTGTATTTTTTAGACTCCACATATAAGTTATATCATGTAGTATTTTGACTTCAATTTTAATGTCACTATAATTCTATTACCATTCCTGTTAAATGAAAATCAATATTTGATTACAGGATTCTCTAAAGAATCTTTAAATTTTAACCTTTAAAATTTATTGTGTACCTCATCAACAGCTTATATTATTATTAATTTAAAAATTGTGAAAATTTCCTATTTTAGTCATTTTTAAATGCACAACTCAATGGCATCAAGTACATTTACTTTGTTGTGCAACCATTGTCACTATCCATGTCCAGAACACTTTTCATCTTGCAAAATTGAATCTTTGTACTCTGTACCCATTAAATAGTAATTTCCCATTCCTGCCTTCTCCCTACCCCAACAGTCACCATTCTTCCTTCTGTCTCTATGAATTCGACCACTCTAGATACTTCATATAAGTGGAATCATACCATATTTGTTCTTTTGTGACTGGATTATTTCATTTAACACAACGTCCTCGAGATTCATCCATGTTGTTGCATGTGTCAGAATTTCATTCCTTTTGAAGACTGTGAGTAGTATTTCTTTGTGCATATACTACATTTTGCTTATCCATTTGTCTGAGGATAGACACTTTGATTGATTTATCTTTAGGCTGCTGTAATAGTGCTTCATAATTGATAAACAAATATCTGAGTCCCTCTTTTCAATTCTTTTGGTTGTAGACCCAGGATGAATTGCTGAATCATATTTTTAATTTTTTTTTTTTGAGAAACTGCCATGCTATTTTCCATAGTGCCTCCACAATTTTACCTTCCCATCAAGAGTATAAGTGTTCCTCTCAAATCCCCTCAAATACTTGATCCTTTCTGTTCTTTTTTTTTTTTAATAGTAGCCATCCTAATGGATGTGGGGATGTATCTCACTGTGTTTTGATTTGCATTTCCTTAGTAATGTTGAGCATCTTTTCATGTGCTTATTGGTCATTCATAAATCTTCTTTAGAGAAAGGGGTATTCAAGTTCTTAGCACATTTTCAAATCAGATTGTTTGTTTTTTGTTGTTGTTGTTGAGTTGTAGGAGTTCTGTATATTATCTAGATATTAACCCCTATCAGATATATGATTTGCAATGTTTTCTCCCATTCCTTGGATTGCCTTTCACTCTGTTGATTGTATCCTTTGATGCACAGAAGTTTTAAGTTTTGATGTAGTCCAGCTTATCTACTTTTATTTTGTTGCCTGTGCTTTTGATATAAAGTTCAAGAAATCATTGCTGAATCCCGTGTCATGGAACTTTTCCTCTATATTTTCTTCTAGGAGCTTTATAATTTTAGCTCTTCCATTTAGGTCTTTTATCCATTTTTAGTTAAATTCTTTTAGTATGGTGTAAGGTAAGGGTTCAATTTCATTCTTTCACAGGTGGATATCCAGTTTTCTCAACAAGACTATCCTTTCCAAGTCGTATGGTCTTGGCTCCTTTGTTGAAAATAATCTAACCATATATATAACATTTTATTTCTTGGCTCTCTATTTTATTCCATTTATCTATATGTCTGTTTTCATGCAAGTACTATATTGTTTGGGTTACTGTAGCTTTGTAATATGTTTTAAAATCAGGAAGGGTGAGACTTCCAGCTTTTTGTTTGTTTGTTTGTTTAAGACTGCTTTGGTTATTTGGATTGCTTGATATTCCATATGAGTTTTAGTATGGATTTTTCTATTTCTTAAAAAGGCAAGTCTTTGAGATTTTGAGACTATCATAAAACTTTTGAATTATTTCTTAAAGGAAACATTAGATAGACAGATAAGAGGAGGAGGGGCTTTTAGGCAAAAGGAAGGGTATAACAAAAAGCATGAAAAGATAAAAGAGCTTAGTATATTTGGGGAACTGGAAGTAATCTGGTATTTTTGAAGTATTAGGCATATTTCTACCTCTATGTATATGTGTAAGAGTGTAGACTTGATTAGGAGATGAATTAGGAGCTAAAATAGAGGTCATATATTGTGCAAGTAGATATGTGTTGTTAAGTTTAATGAGGATTAGTTGAGGGGTTGGACTATGGAGTGAAGTGATCAGATTTGTACTTTATAAAGATAATCTTGTTTGGTGAGAGTGGGTGCTAGGTTGAATAGGAAGAGTTATCGGCAGAAGCATCAGTTAGGAGACTATTAGAAAACTCACAGAAATGAAATGAGATTTGCACTATAGTAAATCTTGATGGGGATAGAAATGAGGAAATGGACGTGAAACAGCTTTGTCCCACTACATACTCCATTTTTCATTGACTTCACTTTCTTCCTAGGTCCTGAAGTCCTCAGACCTTCAGTTGAGTTCAGTCTCTGAACTCAGTATGGTGGTTCCAAGTCTTCACCTGTATCATCTAGTTGTCACCATTTAGGAACTCAAATGGCGTTGAGGGCTCAGAGATACAGGGGTCCCTAAGCAGTATCTAGCACCCTCTCAGAGCCCCCTAGCTCCCATTCCTCATCCTGCTTCTCTCTAGGCCTCTGGATGCTCCAAGGACCTTACATTGGTTTCTATCTTACCTGTGGGTTGGTCTGTCTTTCCTTGCTTTAGTCTTCCATAAGCCCATTGGAATTCATCAAAGTGAGAGTTGCCTTATCTGTTGTGACCCATTCCACCCACCTATGGAACTGTGGTTCTCCAAGCCCTCTAAATGTGATCCATGTTACCAATGTCTATGACCCATCTGAGAACCTGTTTCTTCTGTGAGGACTGGAGCTTTCTGCTTCTCTTACTTTCCCCAGGGCTTCCCTTGTGGCTCAGGTGGTAAAGAATTTTCCTGCAATGCAGGAGACCTGGGTTCAATCCCTGGGTTGGGAAGACCCCCTGGAGAAGGGAAAGGTTACCCACTCCAGTATTGCGGCCTGCAGAATTCCATGGACTGTATGGTCTATGGAGTCTCAAAGAGTCAGACACAACTGAGCGACTTTCACTTCACTTCACTACTTACCCAAACCTGACATCCCTCCATACCCTGTGACTCATTTTCCTGTTTTCAGCTGGAGACTGGCATTGAATAGGAATCATTAAAATCTTTGCCACTTGAAATCCTCAGCTGTCTGCCAGGGCTTCATTGAATCAACTGGGTAATGATAATGCTGGGCCTGAGCAATGGCAGCAGCTGGGGAAACAATGTGTTCCCCCAGCCAGAGGCTGAGCCACTGAATACTGAGATCCCAAGTTCCTGTTTGGAAGCCCAGTGATACAGTTCCTTTGATGGGTAGTTCATAGCACTGCATGTGTGTTTGGTTGGCCCACCACTGTCACAGTGGAGTCATGGAGCTAGGTGCAGGGAGCATGCTTGAGCTCCCGACTTCTTGGAGGCATTTTAGAACTGGAATCACTTTAGCAGTTCTAAAATAGCCAGCTCTGACCCATTTCCAAGAATCCACATCTGGTGATATGTGGGATGAAGCAAACTGATCAATGTACCCAAGTGCCATCAGTAAAGGGGAAAGCAGAGCCAAGAGAAGAGCAGGCTGTGGCTTGGGGTTAAAATGCAGTGACTAAAATGACGATGGACTGCACCTCATAGACAAACCAGCGAGAATGAAATGAAACATCACAGAAAGATGAGGGAGAAATGTTAGAATGGGAAATTGGAAAGAGATGGGGAAGAGAAGGGCTTCTCAGGTGGTGCTAGCAGAAAAGAACCAGCCTGCCAATGCAGGAGACATGGGTTCAATCCCTGGGTCAGGAAGATCCCCTGGAGGAGGGCATGGCAATCCACTCCAGTACTCTTGCCTGGAGGATCCCATGAATAGAGGAGCCTGGTAGGCTATAGTCCATAGGGTTGCAGAGTCGGACATGACTGAAGCGATTTAGCACACATGCATGCAGGGAAGAAAAAGGAGAAAGGCCAGGAAAAAAACGACTTAAGGAGTTACTGCTTCTTTGAAAGCCAAGAAGCTATTATAGCAAAGGGAATAAGACCTCAGGTCTTTGCAGCCCCCTGGCTGGGAAATTGGACTGACTTTTGTTCTTGAGCCCAGGCTACCTGGAACACAGCTTCAGGAAATAAGAACGTGTTCTCATCACTCACTTTGTGTTCCCAAACAGAAGAGAAGAGAGGGAGGGTGGCCACCTTGATCCAGCTAAAACATCTCCAGGAGGCCTTCTCTGGATGTCACATCAAGGCTGCCCTTCTGCCACAACACGGAACTGGTGATCCCCAAGCGCATGGACATGGCTTTGCTCAGCAATATCCTAGCGGCCTATTCCTTTGTCTCAGGTAGTTGTCCAGTCTCAGCTGGGCCAGGTCTGAGGCCTTGGGCTGGGAAGGGTCATTTCCTGAGTGGCCATCTCTGGCCTTTTACTCAGGAGAAAAATGGTATGCAGACTTAACAGAGGGGCTCTGTGTTACTGAGTTTCTGGTTTGAAAGTGAAGTTTTCTCTAATTTGGCAAGTGGGAGGAGTTCTAAGAGCTTTATATAATGTTTGGTTTCCTTTTGGGCTCAAGTGAGTGAATGAAATAGCCTGGGGCTGCTATTGGCTTCTGTCATTAAGCATTTAACTCTGATATGAAAGGCCAGAATGGAGTATCCTCAGCCTGATTTTTTTCTAAGCAGTGGTTCTCAATCCTGCTTAGGGGGTGGTGTGTGTGTGTGTGTGTGTGTGTGTGTGTGTGTGTGTGTGTGTGTGTGCGGTGTCTGTGTTTGGGGGGCTATATGGAGAAGTTTGATAACTCTCTGGGAGACATGGAAACAAAAAGTATGTGAGTCTGGGAGAGTCTAATATTTGCCTCTTCCTTGATTCCAGGTTGTTTTCTTTTAGGAAGATGGCTGACTTTCTCAAGATCATTTCTTGAGAACAGGTGCTGTAAATATAAAAGGAGTCATTTAAAAATACATGAGAACATACCTCAATAAAGCTGAAAATTTTAAAAAATACATGAAAATGCTCAATGGTTTGAGTGACCAAACTGATTTTCTGCTGCTTGAGTGAGTTTTTAAGCTTTGGTAGTTTTTAAGCTTTATCTTATGTCTCTATTGTATAAAAAAGGAAAGGACTGAGGTTCTGAATAGATTTCCTTTGAGAGCCTGGTTTTACTTTCTAGTTCTCTAATCAGGGTTGACATGTGATGACCTCAGAGTTCAGATACAAAACCTGACTTTTCTATTTACAATGTCAAATCTGAGCCAGGATTGAGGATAAAGAAAGTTCATGGCTTCTTGCTGAGAGAGCATCTTGGATGACGTGCAACCTGATTTTAGAATGGAAGACTTCTCAGGAGCTTGGCTGGCTCCTTAGTGGTTGGCAAGATGCAGCATGTCATCTTCACATGTATCGAGTCCAGGGTTCTCCCTTCTCAGATCAGCAAAGGCTCAGGTCATCAGTCAGCTCCTCACCTCCCAAAGTGATGCCAAAAGCTCAGCTTCTCTGTAAACTGGTGCCAAATCGAATCTCAGAGACAGTTTTAGGTGAAGTAGAAACGGATAGCTTTATTACTTTGCCAGGCTAAGGGGGACACAGTGGATTCCTGCCTCAAAAAACTGTGTGTCCCCACTTGGAGAAGATGGAAAGTTTATAATAATTGTTCAAAGAGGGCGTGATCAGCTCATGGGCATTCTTCTGATAGATTGATGGTAAGTAGGAGTCAGCATCATAAACTTTCAGGTTCCAACTGATCTGGGTCTACATACTTGTGGTCAGCATACCATCATTAACTGTTAATTTCTCCCACTTGGAGGGGGGTTTCAGTATCTGAAAAACAGCTCAAAGATATTGTATATCTTTTGTTGGGGAACCAGGACCGTGCCCCAAGGCTGAATAACTTGTTTCTCTTGACTGTTTCTCCCCAGTCTTGCATTCTCGCCCTTCCCTAATTAACGACTGCTAGAATCTACCTGTTGGAACTCAGCAAAGGTCATGGAGGGTGAATGAAGGCTATTTTCTGTAATCAAAGAAATGGGGGACATAGAAAGGCTTTGTGCCCAGGAGACCCACAGGACCCTGCTCAGTATCAAAAGGAAGTTCTAGTTCTAGGAGCCTCCTTACCTGGGTACCCACACATCAAAGGAATCTCAGTTCTGCTCTTTCTTCTAGGCCATTCTGGGGAGAAAGGGCACTGGAGCTGGAAAAGAGATGTTTGAAACTATGATATCATATTTTCACAAGCAATTGAATGATAGTCTCAACTCTATAGTGAAGACACCCCAAAATGAAGTAGGGTATGGCAGGAAGGGTCTGAAGTTTCCAAGGTCTCAGGTGACATTTGCAAATAAGCTGTTGTAAGAAAATATCTCTGGTGAGGACAAACAGGCTATTGGACTTTGAAACTGTTCTCAGCACAGGAAGTACCTGGCAGATTTCCATTTTGGCTGACATAACCCTGAGTTGTGATCACTGAATGTGGTAACTCATTGAATGCCCTGGTGTTTGCCATTTGTCTTATGATCTTAAGGTGAAAGGGTACGTGGCCCTGTTTTTCTTCCTCCTTCAAACTTTTTCCTTCCCACTCCATATTCTGGAATTAAATATTGCTTAGGATACAGAAAAATAATTTTTAAGTATGGGCTGAGATAAAAAGAGAATGCAAGGAAATGGAAAGTAGAGTAGCTAAAATAAAATGCATTAGAACTAGTAAGTAGATTTGGTGGCTAAAGATTCATTCCAAGTGTGATTTAGAACACCGCCTGACTATAAAAGAAATGAATTAAAACATTTAAAATATTAAAGTGTTGACTTAAAAAAATTTACAACCTATTAATAAAAATTGAGAGTAATATTTTATTCAGTGGAGATTTTGGGGATTTCAAGCCTGGAAGATGGCATTTCAAGTGACCCTGAGAGAACTGCTCCCAGGGGACGAGGGAGGAGCCAAGTTATATAGAAGTTTTGCAACAAGGAGCAGGTAGTCTTAAAATCAGAAGATGATTGTTAATTAAAGAAGACCAGATACTCCAAGTTAAAGAATTTAGTGCTTTATGGCAGGAAATATTTCATTTCTCAAAGGTGAATATAATATCCCCTAACCTCTTCTAGTTTCTCCCAGCTTATCAATTACCTCATTCATGTGATCCATCATTTCAGCAACACCCTTGCTAATACACATAATCCCCTTATTCCTGTGTCTCATTTCTGACTAAACCAACAGGCAAAATTCCAACTCTTGAGTGAATCCTTCCTTCTCCCCTTTCTTTCTCTGCACTCAAGAAACCAAACACTGTTAAAACTTTGAAGATTGAAACAATTAGAAACTCATGGCATCCAGCCTTTGCTGAGCCTAATATTGCATCATTCTTTCTATTTGCTTTTGGATGCATCTTGTTCCCATTCTTCACTATTTCAAACCTTGACCATTCCAGTAATTTAAAATATCTGTTTATCAAAATGTACCCTTAGTTGGCAAATGTAACTAAGAATAAAAGGTAGCATTAATGAAGAAAGGTTAAAGTTAATATGTAAAGAGCTCTTACAAATCAATAAATGTTTTAAAAGAAAAGGGGCAAAGGATAAGAATCAGCAGTTTGCCAAATAAAAAATACAAGTTGCTGATAAACATAAGCAGCTCAGGTTTTAGAAATTAAATGCAAAATGAAAACAACAGGTTAACATTTTTATTTTAATAAAATTGTCAAATATCTGAGTGATTATGTTTATAATTTCAGTTTTAGAGAAAGCATAGGAAGATGAGTATTTGCACATATTCTGATGAGGTTATGAATTGCCACAGCCTCTCCAGAAAATGATTTGGGAACACCTGTCAAAAGCCTTAAAACAACATTTAGCCAGCAACTCCACAAGTAGGAATTTATCCTAGTGAAATAATTAAGGTTATGGGCCAAAATTTTACTGTGAAGACAGTTTGTGTCAGAACTATTTATAATAGTAAAAAAAAATCATAAAAGTAGGTGAATATTAATTTAAATAGAAAGATGTTTATGATGTGCTATTAAGTAAACAAAGCCTGTCACCACACAGCATATGCAGTATAATCCTGTTAAGTGCATATATTCGTATGTATATGAATTGTATACATATGTATTTTTTTTACTACAAACTGTATCTGGATGCTGGGATTGTATGAATATGTCTGTGTATTTTTAATTCTCTTTTGTTTAGCTGTGTTATTACATATTCTATACTTCATTTATATTACTTTTGTAGTAAGTAAAGTTATTTTATTGGAATTTTAAAATTTGACATATATAAATATATATATGCCACTGCTTTACTCTTTTTCTGACATCTCTAGATAAGTATCTAAATATCATGAACATTACCACTTAGATGTGCCATAAGCATTTCAATTTCGATGGTGTGATCACTCACCTAGAGCCAGACATCCTGGAATGTGAAGTTAAGGGGGCCTTAGAAAGCATCACTATGAACAAAGCTAGTGGAGGTGATAGAATTCCAGTTGAGCTATTTCAAATCCTGAAAGATGATGCTGTGAAAGTGCTGCACTCAATATGCCAGCAAATCTGGAAAACTCAGCAGTGGCCACAGGACTGGAAAAGGTCAGTTTTTGTTCCAATCCCAAAGAAAGGCAATGACAAAGAATGCTCAAACTACTGCACAATTGCACTCATCTCACACGCTAGTAAAGTAATGCTCAAAATTCTCCAAGCCAGGCTTCAGCAATACGTGAACTGTGAACTTCCAGATGCTCAAGCTGGTTTTAGAAAAGGCAGAGGAACCAGAGATCAAATTGCCAATATCCGCTGGATCATCAAAAAAGCAAGAGAGTTCCAGAAAAACATCTATTTCTGCTTTATTGACTATGCCAAAGCCTTTGACTGTGTGGATCACAAGAAACTGTGGAAAATTCTGAAAGAGATGGGAATACCAGACCATCTGACCTGTCTCTTGAGAAACCTGTATGCAGGTCAGAAAGCAACAGTTAGAACTGGACATGGAACAACAGACTGGTTCCAAATAAGAAAAGGAGTACATCAAGGCTGTATATCTGCACCCTGCTTATTTAACTTCTATGCTGAGTACATCATGAGAAACACTGGGCTGGAAGAAACACAAGCTGGAATCAAGATTGCCGGGAGAAATATCAATAACCTCAGATATGCAGATGACACCACCCTTATGGCAGAAAGTGAAGAAGAACTAAAGAGCCTCTTGATGTAAGTGAAAGAGGAGAGTGAAAAAGTTGGCTTAAAGCTCAACATTCAGAAAACTAAGATCATGGCATCTGGTCCCATCACGTCATGGGAAATAGTTGGGGAAACAGTGGAAACAGTGTCAGACTTTATTTTTGGGGGCTCTAAAATCACTGCTGATGGTGATTGCAGCCATGAAATTAAAAGACGCTTACTCCTTGGAAGGAAGGTTATGGCCAACCTAGGTAGCATATTTAAAAGCAGAGACATTACTTTGCCAACAAAAGTCCGTCTAGTCAAGGCTATAGTTTTTCCAGTAGTCATGTATGGATGTGAGAGTTGGACGGTGAAGAAAGCTGAGCGCCGCAGAATTGATGCTTTTGAACTGTGGTGTTGGAGAAGACTCTTGAGAGTCCCTTGGACTGCAAGGAGATCCAATCAATCCATCCTAAAGGAGATCAGTCCTGGGTGTTCATTGGAACAACTGATGTGGAAGCTGAAACTCCAGTACTTTGGCCACCTCATGCGAAGGGTTGACTCATTGGAAAAGACCCTAATGCTGGGTAGGATTGGGGGCAGGAGGAGAAGGGGACGACTGAGGATGAGATGGTTGGATGGCATCACTGACTCGATGGACATGGGTTTGGGTAGACTCCGGGAGTTGGTGATGGACAGAGAGGCCTGGTGTGCTGCAATTCATGGGGTAGCAAGGAGTCGGACACGACTGAGCAACTGAACTGAACTGAAGCATTTCAAATTCAACTTGGGCTGGAATGGAATATTATCCTCTTTAAATATGTATATGTATTATATATATAATCTTCTTCAGATCCTTTTCCATTATAGATTATCACCAAATATTGAGTATAGTTTCCTGTGCTATACAGTGGGACCTTGTTGTTTACCTATTTTATATATAGTAGTATTAGTATGTATGTGTTAATTCCAAACTTCTGTTTTATCCTTCTCTTGCCTTTCCCTTTTGGTAACCGTGTTTGTTTTTTAAAATATCCATTTTTATTTATTTATTTGGTTGTGCCAGGCCTTAGTTGTGGCACGTGGGCTTTTCAATTTTTATTGTGCCATGTGAGATCTTTAGTTGTGGCATGTGGAATCTAATGCCCTGACCAGGGATCAAACCTGGGCCCCCTGCATTGAGAACATGGAGTCTTAGCCACTGGAACACCAGGGGGGGTCCCTCTAAGTTTGTTTTCTGTGTCTGAGTCTATTTCTGTTTTGTAATTAAGTTCATTTGTATCATTTTTTAGATTGCACATATAAGTGATATAATAAGATATTTATCTTTCTCTAATTTGCCTCACTTAGTGTGATAATCTCTAGATCCATCTATGTTGCTGTAAATGGCATCATTTCATTTTTTTTATGGCTAAGTAACAGTCCATTGTGGTGTGTGTGTGTATACAGACCATATTTTTATCCATTCACCTGTTGATGGACATTTAGTTTGCTTTCATGTCTTGGCTATTGTAAATAATGCTGCTTTGAACATTGGGGTTCATGTGTCTTTTCAAATTAGGGTTTTCTCCAGATATATACCCAAGAGTGGGATTGCAGGATCATATGGTAACTCTATTTTTAGTTTTTTAAAGAACCTCTATACTGTTCCCATAGTGGCTGCACCAGATAACATTCTCATCAACAGTGTTAAGATGGTTCCTTTTTCTCCACACCCTCTCCAGCATTAATTATTTGCAGGCTTTTTAATGATGGCCATTCTGACTGGTTTTGATCAGAGTTTTGATTTGCCTTTCTCTAATAATTAGTAGTGTGGAGCACTTTTCGTGTATTTGTTGGCCATCTGTAGGTCTTCTTTGGAAAAATGTTTATTTAGGTCTTCTGCCCATTTTTTTTTAATATTAAGCTTTATGAGCTGTTTGTATATTTTGGAAATTAATCTGTTGTTAGTAGCATCATTTACAAATTAAATATGTCCTTATATTTTGTGTTCCATCTAGAACATCACCTACACCAGAAGTATGATTTTTAGCCTTTGATGTATCTTCTTCACTGCTCATATTCAATTACTTACAATTTCATTTATAAGATCCGTTTCACCTTTCAATGTCCCTGACATGCATCCTTTCTACTTTATTCCCACTATCACTGAGTTGACTTATTAAGCTCATTCACGTTTTTGCCTGATTTGCCATAATGGTATTTTCCATGGTCTACCAACCTCTATTGCCTGTGTTTTGTAGTGAAATGATCTTTCTAAAATGTAGATATGATGATGTAATTCTTTTTACTTTTTAGAATCTAGGATAAAATCCAAACACTTTTGTATGCTTTAACAGGATTGTTTTCAGCTGCAAATAATGCTGCTGCTGCTGCTAAGTCGCTTTAGTCGTGTCCGACTCTGTGCAACCCCATAGAGGGCAGCCCACCAGGCTCCCCTGTCCCTGGGATTCTCTAGGCAAGAACACTGGAGTGGGTTGCCATTTCCTTCTCCAATGCATGAAAGTGAAAAGTGAAAGTGAAGTCGCTCAGTCATGTCCAACTCTTAGTGACCCCATGGACTGTAGCCTACCAGGCTCCTCCGTCCATGGGATTTTCCAGGCAAGAGTACTGGAGTGGGGTGCCTTGCCTTCTCCATAGAAACCTTCAATTTGGTGGCCTAAATGCATAGGAGTTATCAAACCCACTCCTATGGGAGAAGTCTGGAGGTAGGTGATTGCTAGCATTAGCTCACAAATGTAGGGGCCAGCTTCTCTGATTCTCATGGTCTTTCTTTTATGCTTATCATCTCATGGCTGCAAAATTGCTGCTGTTGCTTTTACCTTTCAAGTAAGGATTGAAAGGATGAAAAAGGAAGTTCCAGTAGACAGCCTCTCATGTTTCATTGGCTAGACCTGTGTCACGTAGTGATTTCTATCTGTAAGGGAGGCTGGAAAAGTGAGAATTCTAGCTTTTTCAACTTCCAGACCAGTGGTTCATAATCAGGGGTGATTTTGCCCTATAAGGGGATTTCTGACAATGTCTGGAGATATTTTTGGTTGTAATAACAGGTAAGGGGGACTGTTACTGGCATCTAGTGGGTAGAGAAACATACTGCAATGCATAAGACAGCCCCAATGACAAAGAGTTAACCATTCCAAGATGTCAGTCATGCTGAGATTTAAAAACATGCTAGAAGACAGACAAGCAAGGGAGAAGGGATTTAGGGATAGTTTGAGGTACTCCAATCTGCAGTTTTTTATATGGCTTACCAGGGTTTTTAATGCTTACCTTGACATCTCCATACTCTTATTTAGTTATAGTCCTCCCTGACCGAGACCTCACTTTGGCTATTCTGAACCATCTGCCTGGCCTTTGCTCATCTCTTTGCTTTTGCACAGTCATTTCCTTTTCCAAGAATTCTTTCACCCAGTCTTGGATTGGCTAACTCCTTCCTAGTCTTTAGAACTCACTCAGCCATCTTCTCCCCTCACTCCCCGTTCTGACCTAGGTGCCTGTCCACCTAAGAATCATCCATATGTTCTCCCTACACATTTAGTTTCTCTGTTTCAGCACTTGAATTGGAGCAGTAAAAACTTCTTGTTTTAATGACTTGAAAGCAACCGCTTGAGATCATAATGCAGTAAATTAAAATAAGGATATAATCTCATCAATAATAACCTTATTAATAATTAATATTAATAACTTCTAAGTGAATTGTTTGAAAAATTAAACTGAATGGTTGCTCTTTTTTAATTCAATGTTTTTAATTGATAATACATTCTCCAGCCTCACTCTTCCATTTTTAGATTTTTTTCCCTTAAAAATCATCTTCTTAGTGAGATTCTGGTCACTCTGTTAACCTCCTTGCCTCCAGCATACATTCAATACATCATATCTTCTTTCCTATTTTTTCTGTTTTCTCCTTGTCACCATCTAACATACCACCTGTTTTATTTATCTTGTTTATTATCTGTCTCCTTACTAGCTTACTAGAATGTAAGCTCCCAGGAGCACAGAGATTTGTGTTTCTTTTATTGACTGCCGTATCTTTAGCACAAGAATAGGGCCGGGCACCTATTAGGTATTCAACAAGTTAGTGAATGAATATTGTTCAATGATCAAATAATATAAAAGGACATATAGTAAGAGGTCTTACTCCAGAGCTGCCCCCTCCTTCCAGTCCCAAAGTTTGATGTATTACCAGTCTTCTCTGCACCTTTCCAGTGCTCGCTGTGCAGATGTAAGAAACTCTGAGCCCAACAGTCTCATCCTCCCCACTTTTATAGACAGGTAGCATATCCTATGTACTGTATTGTACTTACATTTTTTCACTGAACATATGTTATAAAAGTATTTAATATCAGTATATGGAGAGCTTCCTCATTCTTTCAAACAACCACATACTGTTCCATTATATAGATGAATCTGTTTAACCAGTCCCCCAGTGGGACTGATTCAGATCTTTTTGAACAGGAAAACAAACCCATAGTAAATAACCATGGCATACATACATGTTCAAGTGCACTTACAGAATAAATTCTCAAAAGTAGAATGGCTTGATCAAGTATAAATAAATTATTGCTTAAGATAAGTATTACCAAATTGCCATTTAAAGGGTTTCACAAATTTACTGCTCATAAGATGTGTGAGAAGACCCTGTTTTCAAGCTGTCGGATTTTTGACAGTCCGATAGATAAAAAATAGTATCTAAATGTCATTTAATTTTTTTTTATCCAGATCACAGGTCAGTAAATTTTTTCTTCAAAAAACCAGATAGTAAATATTTTTAGGTTTGTAGGCCATGTGCAGTCTCTATTCTAACTCCCAAGTCTGTTGTAGCATGCAAGCAGACATAGACAAAACCTAAATGAATGGGCATAGCTATGTCCAAGTAACAAAACAGCTAGCTCGCCAGATTTGGCTTGTGAACCATAGTGTGCCAACCCCCTGCTTTCAGTGAGCATCTTTGCATATGTTTTAAAGAACTGTTTGTATTTACTTTTCTGTGAGCTCTTAATATTTTTTTGTTCATTTCCTATATTGATTGTCTTTTTCTTAATGCTTTTTCTAGGTACTTTTTATATATTAGCTCTTCATCTCTGTTATGGTTTTCAAATATTTTTCCCAGTTTAGTATTTGTCATTTAACTTTGCTTATGGTAATTTTTTCAATGAATAAGTTTTGGGGAATTATTTTTCTATTTAACCAATATTCTTCGGATGTTTAACTGCCAGTATAGCTGTACAGGCCATGTAATATTTAACCAGAATTTGAATCACTGTTCCTATGAGATTGGCCTGAAGGAGATGATCTCAGCACTGAGGGAGTGTAGCCCACCATTGCTCAATTGATAGTCATAAATTTGGGGATTTAAGAAAGTATTATAATTTCTGTTTTCTAATATTCCCCTTTATATGGAAATCTGGTGAGGGCTAAGAACCTTTATGTCTCTAGGTCAAAGGCATTGTAGACTCACAATAAATTTTTGTGAAATAAAGTAACCGTTTCCTGGCAAAAAATTAAAAAATTTTTTCAACAGTCGGAATAAATCTTCTTGGAGAGTTTGGTGAAAGTGGTAATTTCATACATAACTGTTGGCAAGACAAATTAATGTACCATTTTTGAACATTAACTTTGCAGTGTATTTTAAGAGATATAAAATTATATACCCTTTTGACATGAAGATTTCTATTCTGAGAATCCATTATAAAAGCTTGTAAGTGAAGCAAGCAAAAAAGGAGTGTTAAGCACAAAAATGCTCCTTCCATCATTTTTAACATAAGAAGAAATTGGCAACAACTTACATATTCAAAGGTAGAAAGCTGTTTTTGTCATGTGTGGTGAATTCACGGGGTAGAATACTATGTAGCCATTATTAGGTATGATTGACTGGAAGACTATGGAGCAATACAGAAAGACATTTACATTATAAGAACTGTATCTCCTTGGAGAGAAGGGTGAATAGGTGGAGCACAGGATTTTTAGGATAGTAAAAATGCTCTGTTCAATGGATACGTGTCATTATACATTTTTTGAAACTGATAGAAGGTACACCACCAAGAGCAAGCCCTGGTATAACCACTGGCCTTTGGGTTATTATGTGTCTGTGTAATTTCATGTAATAAATGTAGTAATTGTACCAAATGTAACAACTGTACCAGTCTGCTGGGACATGTTGATAATGGGAGAAGCTATTGCATGTGTAAGGTTGGGAGGTATATGGGATATCTCTGTACCTTCCTCTTAATTTTCCTGTGAATGTAAAACTGCTCTAAAAAAAAAATCATTGTAAAAGCAATCAAAAAGTATATCCAGAGAAAAATATATAAATTGTATATAAACTGACCACAACCAAGTAAATGTATATAAGAGAAAAAAGGGAGAAAATTCACTTCACTGTACTTCATAGTATGTAGTTATATTCAGGTTGTGAGATTATGATGATTTGATAGATTTTTTTCTGTTGCCATCACTTCATGGCAAATAGAAGGAGAAAAGTGGAAGCAGTGACAATTTTATTTTCCTGGGCTCCAAAATCACTGTGGATGGTGCTGCAGCCATGAAATTAAAAAACTTGCTCCTTGGAAGAAAACTATGACAAACCTAGACAGTGTATTAAAAAAACAGAGACATCATTTTGCCGACAAAGTCCATATAGTCAAAGCTATGGTTTTTCCACTAGTCATGTACGGATATGAGAGTTGGACCATAAAGAAGACTGAGTGCTGGACTGTGGTGGTGAAGACTCTTGAGAGTCCCTTGGACTTCAAGGAGATCAAACTACTCAATTCTAAAGGAAATTAACCCTGAATATTCATTGGAAAGACTGATGCTGAAACTGAAGCTCCCAATTCTTAGGCCACCTGATGCGAAGAGCTGTCTCATTGGAAAAGACTCTGATGCTGGGAAAGATTGAGGGCAAAAGGAAAAGTGGGTGGCAGAGGATGACATGGTTAGAGATTATCACTGACTCAATGGACATGATTTGAGCAAACTCTGGGAGATGGTGGAGGACAGAGGTGCCTCCATGCGGTTGCAGTCCATGGGGTTGCAAAGAGTCTTAGCGACTTAGCAAGTGAACAATACTCTTTTAATATTTCAGCCTCCTTCTCTCTTCTTTCCTTTCTTTCTTTTCTCCCTCCCTCCCTCCCTTCCATCCTTCCCTTCCTTCTAGCCTCCTTTCATTCGTTCCTTCCTTTATTTCTTTAATTGAGATATAATTTGACATATAACATTGTATAGATTTAAGGTTTATAAGTGTATAAAGTTATACATTTCTGTATTGCTGCATGATCACTCTTGTAGCATTAGCTAACACCTATTTCACGTCATATAATTACTGTCTTTCTTTTTGTGATGAGAACAATTAAGATCGTGTCTCTTAGAAATTTTGAAGTCTATAATAAATATTATTGTGTATAATGACTATGCCGTACATTAGGTCTCCAGGACTAATTTATCTACTAGTTGCTAATGGGTACATTTAAACAACATATCCACAGTTCTCCCACCCCTGGTAACTAGCATTCTACTATGCTTTTATGAGTTCAACTTTTTAAGATTCCACATGTTACTGATATCATACATTATTTGTCTTTCTCTGTCTGATTTATTTAATTTAGCATAATGCCTTTGAAGTCCATCCATGTTATAAATGGCAGAATCTCCTTTTTTTAATGGCTGAATAATATTGTAATATATATCACATTTTTTTAATCTATTCATCTGTTGATAGGTTGTTTCCATATCTTGGTTGTTGTGAATAATGCTGCCATAAATATGGGAATGCAGGTATCTCTGTAAGATGATGATTTCATCTCCTTCTGTTTCCTTGATTATCTCAGTAGATGCAGAAAAAGCATTTTACAAAACACAACTTTCCTTAATGATAAACCATAAATACATTGAGTATAAAAGGAATATATCTCAGGATGGGCTTCCCGGGTGGCTCTAGTATAAAAGAACCTGGCTGCCAGTGCAGGCGATGCCTGAGACAAGGGTTTGATCCCTGGGTCAGGAAGATCACCTGGAGGAGGTCACGGCAACCCTTTCCAGTATTCTTGCCTGAAGAATCCCATGGACAGAGGAACCTGGCAGGCTACAGTCCATAGGTTCACAAAAAGTCAGACATGACTGAAGCGACTTAGCACACATGCATGCATCTCACTATAATAAAGCCAATATATGACAGGCCCAAAGCTAACATACTAATTGGTGAAAGACCGAGAGCCTTTTGTTCACATATGAAACCTCCACAATTTTACTCCCCTCTTTACATTTTGATGTCACAGTTTACCTCTTTTTAATATTGTGTATTCTTTAACAGATTATAGTGTTAAAGTTATTAATACTCTTTTCCTTTAACCTTTAAACTGCAGTTAAGTGGTTAACACACCATGCTATTACAGAATTAGAGTTTTCAAAATCTGAAACTATATTTACAGTATATTTACCTTTACTGGTGTGTTTTATACTTTAATATATTTTCATGTCACCAATGGCTTCCCTCGTGGCTCAGATGGTAAAGAATCCGCCTGCCATGTGGGAGATCTGGGTTTGATGTCTGGGTTGGGAAGATCCCCTGGAGGAGGGCATGGCAACTCACTCCAGTATTCTTGCCTGGAGAATCCTCATGGACAGAGGAGCCTGGCAGGCTACAGTCCACGGGGTCACAAAGAGTCAGACACAACTGAGTGACTAAGCATAGCACAGCACATCACCAATTAGCATATTTTCTCCTTGATATCTGAAGGATAACTTTGCCAGATAAAATATTCTTGGCTGGCTTTCTTTCTTTCAACAATTTGAATATATCATTCTATGCTTTCCTGACCTGTATAGCATTTCTGCTAATGAGTCTTCTGATAGCCTAATGAGAGTTCGTTTGCAAGTTTACTATCTTTTTTCCTCTAGCTTCTTAAGGATTCTCTCTTTTTCTTTGATTTTTGACACTTTCATTATAATGGGTTCTTGGTAGTCTTTTTTCATTGAGATAGTAGGATGACTTATTAGTTTCGTAAACTTGGATTATCTATGTCTCTCCTTAGGTTTGTGAAGTACTTAGCTAGTGTTTCTTTAAATAAACTTTCTGCCCCTCATTTCTCCTTTTGGAACTCCAATCATGCTAGATATTTGTATGTCTGATTGAATCCCATAGATTATGCACACTTTCTTCCCACTTTTTCATTCTTTTTTCTCTGTTCACTTCTGATTGGGTTATTTCAAAATCACTGTCTTCCTGGTTGCTAGCCTTTGATCTATCCTGCTGCAGATTCTCTCTATTGCATTTTTATTTTAATCATCAAATTCTTCAGTTCTGGATTTTCTGTTGGGGTCTTTTTTATTTAACTTTTTGCTGAATTTCTCATTTTGTGCATACATTTTCCCCCTGGTTTCATTGAATTGTCTCCTGTGTTTCTTGTAGTCTATAGTTTCCTCAAAACAGCTATTTTTAATTCCTTATTGGCTCAATTATAATTTTTTTTCTGCTTTCGAGCTCAGTTATTGATGGATTATTATCTTTCGGTGATGTGTTTTCTTGATTCTTCCTTTCTTGTATCAGACACTTCCTCAAATCTTCGCTAGGTGCCTTCAGATAGGGTATACCGTTTGTTAATCCTGTTCTATCTGGGGTTCTCTCTGACCTTGTATTTATATGCCTGCTTTACACTTCTTGCTTCCTCATGTGGCAGAATTCATAAGCTTTTATGTCTTCTGTGGTTCTTACAACTCACATGGCTGGCTGCTAGAAACCTCTCCTGTTTTCCAGAAAGTAGAGCTATAGCTCAAGTTTGTGTTTTCTCTTTTGCCAACAGATCCTGGTCTGTTTTTGTCATAGCACTCCTTTTACTATACTCACTCCTGCTACCAGTCTCTGCTCACAGAAGCCACCCTAGAGTGAGGAGAGGTAAGGTTTTAGTTCTTGGGACATTGAGGGTGACCACCCGCTGGTGGGGAGATCCTTGGCTGAGCCTCCTTGGCTGAGATCCTTGGCTGGGGCTCTTAAGTGGACTTCCAGCTGAAACTCTGAGCACAGACAGCAGGACCCATGACCTTTGATGTTCTTATTTAGCCTTTCCTGATCTCTCCCCTGCCTCCCAGTAATGGAGGTTCCTGCTTCCAGTACTCTTACTGTTGCTGGAGAAAAGTGGATTTCTTGTGTGCAGCATCTAGTATAGCTGGGGTAGCCGTGCACTCACTACATCTCCTTTTCACCTGTGGAGAAGTCATCATGAAATAGTTCAGTCTCTCTGTGGAGAGAAGGAGGGATCATAAACACATGGGTTCAATATGCTATGTTCAAACTGATAGAACCTTTTTTAGGTAGAATTTGAAATGTATAAAACCTCAGAATGCCTAAGCCCTTTGATGCAAAGTTCTGTTTCTAGATTAATTAACCTGTAGAAATAATTCTACATGTACATAAAGAGATGTGTACAAGGACACAAAGATATGACTCTAGCATTGATCGTAACAATGAAGAACTGGAAATAATTTATATGCTATCAACAAGGAAAAGGTTAAATAAACTTGGATGTCTATACTACAGAAAAATATGCAACAGTAAAAAAGAATATTACTGGCATGTGTTGAAATCTCTCTAATAAATATTTTTAAGTTTAAAAAGCAAATATAAATAATATATAATCCCACTTATATTCTTTAAAAACACACAAATACAGGGTTTTGAGTACATCATGCAGGGATCATCACTGGGCCCACTAAGTATATTGCTCATCAGCAGAATGTTTATTTTTTTCTCACCAAGGAAGGGCTTAAATTACTTCCCCACAAATTAACCTGATGAGGTCATTCAAAAACGCCCCCACTGGCTTTCAATCTATGATTGTATAACTTATCTATTGCTGCACAGTAAATCACAGATCTTCCTTAACTTACCCATTACTTACTCATATTTACCCATTGTAAGTTTAACATATCATAAGTCAAGATGCATTTACTTTTTAAAAAAAATTATTTTATATTGTACTATATTTACAATGTTGTGTTAGTTCCAGGTGTACAGCAAAGTGATTCAGCTGAAAATACACATATATCTGTTCTTTTTGAAATTCTTTTCCCATTTAGGTTATTAGAGAATATTGACCAGATTTCCCTATGCTATACAGTAGGTCCTTGTTGGTTATCTATTTAAAATATAGTATTTTGTGTATCTCAGTCCCATAGTCCCAGTGTATCCCTCTCCTCTACCTTTCCCCCTTTGATAACCATAAGTTTTTTCTAAGTCTGTGAGTCAGTTTCTGTTTGGTAAATTTTTAGGTAGGAAGTTAGGCATGAGCAACTGAGGGGTGGCCTAGCTGAAAAAGATTCAAGCTGATATCTAAACCCCACCCCAGTTGCTTTACAGACAAGCAAGAGATGAGAGAATTCAGAACCACTAAACCAGTTTTACAACAAATGTTAAAAGAACTTCTCTAGGCAGGAAACACAAGAGAAGGAAAAGACCTACCTACAGAAAATAAACGCAAAGCAATTAAGAAAATAGGAATAGGATCATACATATTAATAATTACCTTAAATGTAAATGGATTAAATGCACCAACCAAAAGACACAGACTTGCTGAGGTGGATACAGAAACAAGACCCATATATATGTCATCCAGAAGAGCCCACCTTAGACCTAGGGACATCTACAGACTGAAAGTAAGGGGGGGGGAGAAGGTATTTCATGCAAATGGAATTCATAGAAAGCTGAAGTAGCAATACTCATATCACACAAAATAGACTTTAAAACAAAGACTATTATAAAAGACAAAGAAGGACACTACATAATGATCAAGGGTTTAATCCAAGAAGAAGATATAACAATTATAAATATATATGCACCCAACATAGAAGTACCTCAATATGTAAGGCAAATACTAATAAACATAAAGGGAGAAATTGACAGTAACACAATAATAGTGTGGGACTTTAGTACCCTATTTTCATCAATGGACAGATCATCTGAACAAAAAATTAATAAGGAAACACAGACCTTAAGTGATACTTTAGACAAGTTGGACTTTATTGATATTTATAGAGCATTCTACCCTAAAGCAGCAGACTACTCAAGTGTACACAGAACATTGTCCATGATTGACTACATGCTGTGCTGCAAGGCAAGCCATGGTAAATTTAAGAGAATTGAAATTATATCAAGCATCTTTTCTGATTACAACATTATGTGATTAGAAATAAACTATAAGACAAAACCTCTAAAAAACTCAAAACACGTGGCAGCTAAATAATATACTACTCAATAACCATTGAATCACTGAAGAAATCAAAGAGGAAGTAAAAAAATACTTAGAGACAAAAGAAAACACAATGGTCCAAAACTTATGGAATTCAGCAGAAAGCAGTTCTAAAGGGGAAGTTTATAGGAATACAATTTTACCTCAAGAAACAAGAGATATCTCGAATAAAAACTATCAGTCCATGCGTGCCTAAACGAGTATGTAAAAGCCCTCTCTTGAAAATCCCTGTACCTCCTCATTCTGGCACCAGTGCCTCTCTTGGCTTGGCCCACCTCTCCCTTGAGGTGTTCTTATAAGACCTCAGATTCTTCTTAGTGTCCTTAAGAACTGAGGCCCCACAAGGGAGGGTCCTCTTCAATTCTCCCTGTATCTGCTAATAAAAATAGGCTCATTTGTATAATTTTTTTTTGTTTCTGTATATAAACAATATTGTATGATACTTGCCTGTCTCTGTATGACTTAACTTCACTTAGTATGATCATCTCCAGGTGCATCCATGTTGTTGCAAATGACATTTCATTCTTTTTAATGATTGAATAAAATTCCATTGTGTGTGTGTGTGTGTGTGTGTATGTATATCCATTCATCTGTAAATGGAGATTAAGTTGCTTCTGTGTTTTGGCTATTGTAAACAGTGCTGCAATGAACATTGGGTTGCATATATCCTTCCAAACCATGATTTTCTCCAGGTATATGCTCCGGAGTGGGATAGCTAGTTCATATGGTAGCTCTGTTTTGGTTTTTAAAAGAACCTCTGTACTGTTCTCTATAGTAGTGGTACCAACTTACAGTACCACCAACAGTGTGAAAGGTTTCCCTTTTTTCCACACCCTTTCCACCAATTATTGTTTATAGACTTTATGATGGCCAGTAGTCAGAGCTAGGATTATTCCAGTAGTCATGTACGGATGTGAGAGTTGGACCATAAGGAAGGCCGTTGTTCAGTCACTCAGTCATGTCTGACTGTTTACAAACCCATGGACTGCAGCACGACGCTAGGCTTCCCTGTCCTTCACCATCTCCTGGAACTTGCTCAGACTTATGTCCATTGAGTCATAATGGGTCCATTATGATGCAATCATAATGTCAATGATGCCATCCAACCATGTCATCCTCTGTCACCTCCTTCTCTTACCCTCAATCTTTCCCAGGATCAGGGTCATTTCCAATGAGACAGCTCTTCATATCAGGTGGCCAAAGTATGGGAGCTTCAGCTTCAGCTTTGGCATCAGTCCTTCCAATGAATCTTCAGGGTTGATATCCTTTAGGATTGACTGGTTTGATCACCTTGCTGTCCAAGGGACTCTCAAGAGTCTTCTCCAACACTGCAATTCAAAACCATCAATTCTTCAGCACTCAGTCATCTTTATGACGTACATGACTACTGTACATGTCACATCTGTTCATGACTACTGGAAAACCATAGCTTTGACTATTCAGACCTTTGTCGGCAAAGTGATGTCTATTTTTTAATATGCTGTCTAGATTTGTCAGAGCTTTTCTTCCAAGGAGCAAGTGTCTTAATTTCATGGATGCAGTCACCATCCACAGTGATTTTGGAGCCCAAGAAAATAAAAGTCTCTCACTGTTTCTATTGTTTCCCCATCTATTTGCCATGAAGTGATGGGACCAGATGCCATGATCTTCATTTTTTGAATGTTGAATTTTAAGCCAGCTTTTTCACTCTCCTTGTTCACCTTCATTAAGAGGCTATTTAGTTCTTCCCTTTCTGCCATTAGTGTGGTGTCATCTGCATATCTGAGGTTATTGATATTACTCCTGGCAATGTCAATTCCGAGCCTGTGATTTATCAAGCCCAGCATGTCACATGATGTACTCTGCACATAAGTTAAATAAGTAGGGTGATATACAGCCTTGACATACTCGTTTCCCAATTTGGAACCAGTCCATTGTTCCATGTCTGGTTCTAACTGTTGCTTCTTGACCTGCATACAGATTTCTCAGGAGGCAAGTAAGGTGGTCTGGTATTCCCATCTCTTTCAGAATTTTCCACAGTTTATTGTGATCCACACAGCCAAAGGCTTTAAGTATAGTCAATGAAGCAAAGGTAGGTGTTTTCTGGAATTCTCTTGCCTTTTCTATGATGCAATGGGTGTTGGCAATTTGATCTCCGGTTTCTCTGCCTTTTCTAAATCCAGCTTGTACATCTGGAAGTTCTCAGTTCAAGTACTGTTGAAGCCTAGCAGGAAGGATTTTGAGGATTACCTTGCTAGCATGTGAAATGAGCACAGTTGTGCCCTTTTTTGGGATTGGGATAAAAACTCACCTTTTCCAGTCCTGTGGTCACTGCTGAGTTTTCCAAATTTGCTGGCTTATTGAGTGCAGCACTTTCACAGCATCATCTTTCTGGATTTGAAAAAGCTCAGCTGAAATTCCATCACCTCCACTAGCTTTGTTTGTAGTAATGCTTCCTAAGGTCCACTTGACTTCGCATTCCAGGATGTCTGGCCCTAGGTGAGTGACCACACCATCACGGTTATCTATGTTATTAAGATCTTTATTGTATAGTTCTTCTATATATTCTTGCCACTTCTTAATTTCTTCTGCTAGGTCATTACTATTTCTGTCCCATCTTTGCATGAAATGTTCTCTTGGTATCTCTAATCTTCTTGAAGAGATCTCTAGTCTTTCCCATTCTATTGTTTTCCTCTATTTTTTGTGCATTGTTTACTTAAGAAGGCTCTCATCTCTCCTTGCTATTACTTGGAACTTCGCTCAGATGGGTATATCTTTCCCTTTCTTTGCTTTTCACTTCTCTTCTTTTCTCAGACAAACACTTTGCCTTCTTGCATTTCTTTTTCTTTGGGATGGGTTTGGTCACTGCCTCCTGTACAATGTTGTGAACCTCCGTCCATAGTTCTTCAGGCCCTCTGTCTATCAGATCCAATTCCTTTAATCTATTTATCACTTCCACTGTATAATCATAGGGGGTTTGATTTAGGTATACTTGGATGGCCTATTCGTTTTCCCTGCTGTCTTCAATTTAAGCCTGAATTTAGCAATAAGGAGTTCATGATCTGAGCCACAGTCAGCTCCTGATCTTGTTTTTGCTGACTGTATAGAGCTTCTCCATCTTCTGCTATAAAGAATATAATCAATGTGATTTTGGTATTGACCATCTAGTGATGTTCATGTCCAGAGTCATCTGTTGTGTTATTGGAAAAGGGTGTCTGCTGTGACCAGTACATTCTCTTGGCAAAATTCTGTTAATCTTTGCCCTGCTTGATTTTGTACACCAAGGCCAAACTTGTCTTGAAGTAACAACTCCAGGTATTTCTTGACTTCCTACTTTTGCATTCCAATCCCCTATGATGAAAAGCACATCTTATTTTGGTGTTAGTTCTAGAAAGTCTTGTAGGTCTTCACAGAACGATTCAACTTCAGCTTCTTCAGCATCAGTGGTTGGGGCATAACTTGAATTACTATGATGTTGAATGGTTTGCCTTGGAAACAAACTGAGATCCTTCTGTCGTTTTTGAGATTTCACCCAAGTACTGCACTTCGGACTCTTGTTGACTAAGAGGGCTACTCCACTTCTTCTAAGGGATTTTTTCCTAAAGTAGTAAATATAATGGTCATCTGAATTAAATTCTCCCATTCGTCCATTTTAGTTCACTTATTCCTAAAATGTCGATGTTCACTCTTGCCATCAGAATGGATGCTTTCCAATTGTGGTGCTAGAGAAGACTCTTGAGAGTCTCTTGGACTGCAAGGAGATAAAACCAGTCAATCCTAAAGGAAATCAACCCTGAATATTCATTGGAAGGATTGATGCTGAAGCTGAAGCCCCAGAGCTTTGGCTGCCTAATGTGAGGAGCCAACTGATTGTAAAAGACCCTGATGTTGGGAAAGATTGAAGGCAAAAGGAGAGAGAGGTGGCAGAGAATGAGATGGTTAGATAGCATCATTGATTCAATGAACATGAGTTTGAGCAAACTCTAGGAGATAGTGAAGGACAGAGGAGCCTGGCATGCTGTAGTCCATGGGGTCATAAAGAATTGGACACGACTTTGCAAATGAACAACAACAACATTCTGACTGGTGTGAGGTGATATCTCATTGCAGTTTTGATTTGCATTTCTCTAATAATTAGTGGTGTTGAGCATCTTTTCATGTGCCTCTTGGCCATCTGTATGTCTTCTTTGGAAAAATGTCTGTTTAGGTCTTCTGCCCATTTGTTATTTTCTTTTATATTGAAAAAAAAAAAGACATTTAATACACCTAACCCTTGGAACATCATAGTATAGCCTAGCCTACCTCAAATATGTTTAGAACACTTACATTAATCTGTAGTTGGGCAAAATCATCTAACACAAAGCCTATTTTATAATTAGAATCTCATGTAATTTATTGACTACTGTATTGAAAGCGGAATACCAAATGCTTGTCTAGTTTCAGAATGGCTGTAACTGATCACGTGGCTGACTGTGAGCACAGCTTGCTGCTACTCTCCAGCATTAGGAGAGTATTATACTGTACATTGCTTGCAGAAGGAAAGATTAAAATTCAAAATTAGAAGTACAGTTGCCACTTAAATGCATATTGCTTTCACTCCATTGTGAAATTAAAAAATTGTAAGTCCAGCCATTGTAATTCAGGGACACTCTGTATCTCAAAACAACAAGTATTTATTTCTCTCAGTTTCTGTGAGACAGGAATCTGGGATTTGCGTAGCTGGGTTCTCTGTTCAAGGGGTTCCACAAGATTGCTGCAAGACCAGGGTTGTGACCACCTCAAGGATCCACCAGGAGATGATTCACTTTAAAATTTTATGTTCCAGTAAAATAACATTACTTATTACAAATGTGATATCAATAAGTATAGAATACTTAAAAAGTACAGCTAAGCAAAAGAAAATTTAGAAGACATATACACATATTCATACACATCCAAGCTCACTTACATGACTGTTGGTGCAGTCCAGTTCTTTGAAGGTGGTTAGTCAGAGGCCACCCTTAGTTCCTCACTATGGGGGGCTCTGTAGTACAGCTCACAGCATGGGAACTGACTGCTTCAGAGCAAATGGGTGAGAAAGAGAGAGCATGAGTAAGTTGGAAGTCAGTCTTAGGTTACCTAATCTCAAGTCATCCATCACTTTTGTTAGAAGTAAGTCACTAGGTCCAGCCCTTGGGGGGAAGGTCTTATGTAAGAGTATGACTACCAAGAGGTAAGGATCATCTCTGAAGTTGCCTACAGCTACGGTTAAAAGATAATTCAAGGGGTTTCAGGAGAAAATTCAGAAGCAAAGATTTGTGTAATATAAGCAAATGGCATCTAAGCACAGTTACTTGCTTATAGTAGATGCTAAACAATATTTTTTTTACTTTTTAACTTTTCATTTTGAAATAATTTTCAAAGTTAAAGTTGCAAGAATAGTGAAAGAATTCCATACAATCTTTAGCCACACTATTTGCTGAAAATTATATTTGAATACGTTATGCAATTTGTCACATGAGAAGGCATTTGTAGCCATCAAAGCTTTGGGGCCTGGTGAGAGGGGTCCATCCTGTGCTGAAGTCATATTTGCTCTCTGAGTATATAGTTGTCATCTTTCAAATGTTCTCTTCTTCCTCCTTCTCCAACAGAAAATCCTGAGGGAGCAGCTCTGTACTTTGTCTCTGGTGTGTGTATTGGACTGGTCCTCACCCTAGCTGCCTTGGTGATGAGGATCTCTTGCCACACAGACTGCTGTCAGCATTCCCAGAAGTTTCTGAAGGACCAAGAAAGCAGCAGCAGCAGCAGCGACAGTGAGGATGGCAGCTTGGATGCAGCATCTGAAATCTCAGTCAGGAGACATCGGCGCTTTGAGAGGACTTTGAACAAGAATGTCTTCACCTCATTGGAGGAGCTGGAGCGAGCGCAGCGGCTGGAGGAGCGGGAACGTATCATCAGGGAGATTTGGATGAATGGCCAGCCTGAGGTTCCCGGCACCAGGAGCCTGAACCGCTACTACTAGGGGCAGGAGCAGGAACCCATACTCCACTGTTTAGCTGCCTGGGAGAGAAAGGGCCCCGCAGAGACAGTGGGCACTGAGAGTTGAATGCGGTTCTGCTAATGTTATGGTGGCAGAGATAAGCAGGACGCTGTCATTTTTGAGACAGTGTGTCAGATTTGTCCCTTTTGGCTACATGGAGAAGTAGAAAAACCAAGTCATTTCTTCAGCCTTTCTAGATCTTGGAATAGTGCTGAAAACCCTCTCCCCCAATGTGGATGGAGACTAGAGGAATGGGACTTGTGGTTTCTCTTGATTTCTGAGGATCTCAGAAGTTTCTGCAGACTTCATTGCTATGTTTTATTTCTATAGAAAAGGAAATATTATTATAGCAAGAGGGCTAGGAAGAACAGTAAATGCTCTTAAATGCAACTTAAATGACTGCTTGCCATGGAGGTGATTTTGATCCAGGTAGCATGATCCATGCTTATTATTTAAGGCCTACTTTCAAATCTTGTATTGTAATTGCACGCTCTTCCATTTTAACTGGCACCTCAGGGATTAAAATCCTGTTTTTTATTACAGTTACCACTTCACTCATGAAAATGAATAATGTATTATAGGAGATGTGTCAAATGAGCTAGAAAAATGTCAATAACCTCAAAGGATGAAGGGTTTTATGTTAAATAGCTTCTAAGGAATATATTAATGTGCATTTAATGCTGTATGCATTTGAAAATGCAGTAGCAGAACAAAAGCTGTCTCTCCCCTCTTTTGGAGAAGAGAAAATTTTATGACTCTAGATAATCATGACTTTAAACATTTTGTTAAAAAAATAAAAACCATGTTTGGATTTATAGTAAGAGAATGGGAATGGGAGGTGAGGAATAAAGCCAAAATTAGGTTGGGATAAAAAATAAAAGTTACATAAAATCTTTTTTGTTTCATGTTTTGTTTCTGTGGTTACACTTACTTTAAACAGCAGCCCTTTTATAGGTGAATATGGTCTTTTGCCAGATCCTTCAAATAACTGGAGAGTTGTGAGAAACAGAGAAACCAGAGAATGGAGAAATGACACCCAGGGGCTTGTTATTTTATGTATGTTTCTATCATGATTACGGTATAGTTAAGTGGCAAGTTGATATAGGACTAGAAGACTTACCCAAAGCTAGAAATAATAGGGTAGCCTCATATGGAGAGAGGAAGTTGGTAAGGAAGGGAGGCAAGGCTGAACCACATTTAGAAATGGGTTACAGAGGAGGATGCAGCATCCTCCAACCTGATACACAGGAATAATGTTAGTTCTGTGTGACCGTCAGGTCCCTTTTCTTGCCATGCAGTAGTTCTTTAGTCTGTCTGGATACTCCAGAGCCTTCCTGCTAGATTTCTCCTGTTCATTGGCTTTGTCATCATACCTGAGAGGCTGGTTGGGAGACTTTCTCTGCTGGACTCTCTATTAGTGATACTTTGGCAACCCACTCTCTGTGATAGGGGCTTGGAAGTCTGCCTTAAGAACTGAGAAGTTACAAATACATTTCCCAAGGGAGCAAATGTTTGCTTAAAACCCTTAGTGGCTGGCTTGATTATACCTTTTTGAGTGACTTCGTTGGCAACTGCCCCAAATCTTGTTAAATCAAGCATCTCTGAATCTGGTTTCAGTCCCTTGCCAACAAGTACAGGAATCATATCATTTCCCCTGAGCATTATATTAATATCATCTATATTGGTCTCTGCCTCTTTTTTAATTTTTAAATTTATTTTATAAATTAATTTTTATTGGGGTATAGTTGCTTTACAATGTTGTGTTAGTATCTGGCTGTACAGAAACGTGAATCAGTCATACATATATATCTACTCTTTTTCAATTTCCTTCCCATTTAGGTTACCACAGAACATTGAGTAAGAGTTCCCTGTGCTATACTGCTGCTGCTGCTGCTAAGTCGCTTCAGTCGTGTCCAACTCTGTGCGACCCCGTAGACGGCAGCCCACCAGGCTTCGCCGTCCCTGGGATTCTCCAGGCAAGAACACTGGAGTGGGTTGCCATTTCCTTCTCCAATGCATGAAAGTGAAAAGTGAAAGTGAAGTCGCTCAGTCGTGTCTGACTCTTAGCAACCCCATGGACTGTAGCCCACCAGGCTCCTCCATCCATGGGATTTTCCAGGTAAGAGTACTGGAGTGGGGTGCCATTGCCTTCTCTGGTAGGTTCTAATTAGTAATGTATATATTTCAGTCCCAATCTCCCAATTTATCCCACCCCGTCCCTTCCCCTCTTGGTAACCATAAGTTTGTTCTCTACATTTGTGACTCTATTTCTACTTTGCAAATAAGTTCATGTCTACCGTTTTCTAGATTTCACATGTAAGTGATACGATACAATATTTGTTTGTCTCGCTCTGTGTGACAGTCTCTAGGTTCATCCACATCTCCACAAATGGTATTATTTTGTTCCTTTTTATGGCTGAGTAATATTCCATTGTATATTTGTACCATGTCTTCTTTCTCCATTCCTCTTTCAGTGGACATTGAGGTTGCTTCCATATCCTGGCTATTTTAAGTCATTCTGCAATGAACATCGGGATGCATGCATCCTTTTGAATTATGGTTTTCTTTGGATATAAGCCTAGAAATGGGATTGCTAGATCATGTGGTAGCTCTATGTTTTATTTTTTACGAAACCTCCGTACTGTTCTCACAGTGGCTGTGTCAATTTACATTTCCATCAACAGTTGTGGGATGGTTCCCTTTCCTCCATACCCTTTCCAGTATTTATTGTTTGTAGAATTTTTGATGATGGCCATTCTAGCTGGTGTGAGGTGATACCTCATTGCAGTTTTGATTTGCATTATCCAATAATTTAGTGATGTTGAGTCTGTTTTCATGTGTTTGTTGGACATCTGTATTTTTTTCTTTGGAGAAATATTTTGGTCTTGTCCATGTAGGTCCTGTGACCACTTTTTGTTTGAGTGGTTTGTTGTTTGATATTGAGCTGAGTGAACTGTTTGTATATTTTGGAGATTAATCCCTAGATGGCAGTGTCATTTGCAAGTATTTTCTCCCATTCTGAGGGTTATCATCTTATGATTTCCTTTGCTGCAAAAGCTTTTAAGTTTAATTAGGTCCCATTTGCTTATTTTTGTTTTCATTTTGTTTTCATTACTGTAGGTGGTGGATCAGAAAAGATCCCATTATCACTTACATCAGAGAGAGCTCTGTCTATATATTCCTCTAAGAGCTTTATACTATCTGGTCTAACATTTAGGTCTTCAATTTGTTTTGAGTTTATTTTTGTGTGTGGTGTTAAAGAGTGTTCTAATTTCATTTTTTAACATGTAGCTGCCCAGTTTTCCCAGCATCATTGATTGATGAGACTGTCTTTCCTCTACTGTAGAGTCTTGACCCTTGTGTTATAGATTAATGGATCATAGGTGCATGGGTTCCTTTCTGGCCTTTCAATCCTGTTCCATTGAGTTATATTTCTATTTTTGTACAGTACTGTACTGTTTTGATGGACTGTAGCTTTGTCACATAGCCTAAATTCAGGAAGCCTGATTCTTCAAACTCCATTTATCTTTCTCAAGATTGCTTTGACTATTCAGAATCTTTCGTGTTTCCATACTATTTGTAAAAATTTTTGTTCTAATTCTGTGAATATTGCCATTGGTAATTTGATAAAAATTACATTGAATCTGCAGATTACTTTGGGTAGTATAGTCATTTTGACAATGTTGATTCTTCCACTTCAAGAATATGGTACCTCTCTCCATCTGTTTGTGTCTTCTTTGATTTCTTTCATTAGTATCCTATAGTTTTCTGATCACAGGTCTTTTGCCTCCTAAGGTAGGTTTATTCTTAGGTTTTTTATTCTTTTTGTTGCAATGGTAAATAAGATTGTTTCCTTAATCTCTCTTTCTGATCTTTCATTGTTAGTGTGTAGGACTGCAAGAGACTTCTGTATGTTAATTGTATAGCCTACAACTTTATCAAATTTATTGAGGAGCCCTAGTAGTTTTCTGATAGCATCTTTAGGATTTTCTATGTATAGCACTGGGCTTCTTTGGTGGATCAGTGGTAAAGAATTTGGACTCTGAGATGATTTGAGAGATTAGCATTGAAACATGTATATTACCATATGTAAAACAGATGACCAGAGTAAGTTCGATGCATGAGGAGGGCATTCAAAGCTGGTATGGGACAAGCCAAAGAGATGGGTTGGGAAGGGATGTGGGAGGCTGGTTCATGATGGGGGACACGTGTACCCAAGGCTGATTCATGTTGATTTATGGCAAAAATCATCAAAATATTATAAAGTAATTATTTTCCAACTAAAATAAATTAACTTAAAAATTAAATTAAATTAAATATAACTTAAAAGGCAAAGAAAGAAACTCACTGCCAAGCAGAAGTCACAGACTTGACTCCTGGGTCAGGGAGATTCCTGGCAAAGGAAACAGCAAACTACTCCTGTATTCTTGCCTGGGAATTCCCATGGACAGGGGAGCCTGGACAGTCCAAGAGGTCACAAAAGAGTTGGACATGACTTAGAGACTAAACAACAACATGTATAGTATGTCATCTGCAAATAGTGACAATTTTAGTTCTCTGTTTCCAATTTGAATTCCTTTATTTTTTTTCTTATCTGATTGCCATTCTAGGACTTCAAAGCTATGTTGAATAAAAGTGGCAAGAGTGAACATCCCTTGTCCTGTTTCTGATTTTAAAGGGATAGTTTTTCAGCTTTTCAACTATGATATTAGCTGTAGGTTTGTCATATATGGCCTTTATTATGTTGAAGTAGGATTCCTCTACGCTTACTTTCTGGAGAGTTTTTATATATGGGTGTTGAACTTTGTCAAAAGATTTCTCTGCCTCTATTGAGATGATCTTATGGTTTTTATTCTTCAATTTTTAAATATGATATATCACATTGATTGATTTGTATATATTGAAGAATCCTTGCATTTCTGGGGCAAAGCCTATTTGGTCATTGTTTATGATCCTTTTAATGTGTTGTTGAATTCTGTAGGCTAGTATTTTGTTGAGTATTTCTGTGTCTATGTTCATCAGTAATATTGGTCTATAATTTTCTTCTTTTGTGATATCTTTGTCTGGTTTGGGTGTCAGAGTGATGGTGGCCTTGTAGAATGAGCTTTGTAGTATTCCCTTCTCTGCAATTTTTTTGAAGCGTTTGAGAAGGACAGATATTAAGTGTTCTGTAAATGTTGGAAAGAATTTCACATATGAAGCCATTTGGCCCTGGGCTTTTGTTTGTTGGAAGATTTTTTTAATAAGAGTTTCAATTTCACTACTTGTTATTGGTCTGTTCATATTTTCTATTTCTTCCTAGTTCGGTATCTACAGGCTATATTTTTCTAAAAATCTTTCCATTTCTTCTAGGTTGTCCATTTTATTGGCATATAGTTGCTAGACCATTCAGGTATGACCTAAATCAAATCCCTTATGATTATACAGTGGAAGTGAGAAATAGATTTAAGGGACTAGATCTGATAGACAGAGTGCCTAATGAACTATGGACAGAGGTTCATGACATTGTACAGGAGACAGGGATCAAGACCATCCCCATGGAAAAGAAATGCAAAAAAGCAAAATGGCTGTCTGAGGAGGCCTTACAAATAGCTGTGAAGAGAAGAGAAGTAAAAAGCAAAGGAGAAAAGGAAAGATATTCCCATCTGAATTCAAAATTCCAAAGAATAGCAAGGAGAAATAAGAAAGGCTTCCTCAGCGATCAACACAAAGAAAGAGAAGAAAACAACAGAATGGGAAAGACTAGAGATCTCTTCAAGAAAACTAGAGATACCAAGGGAACATTTCATGCAAAGAGGGGCTCGATAAAGGACAGAAATGGTAGGGACCTAACAGAAGCAGAAGATATTAAGAGGTGGCAAGAATACACAGAAGAACTGTACAAAAAAGATCTTCACAACCCAGATAATCACGATGGTGTGATCACTCACCTAGAGCCAGACATCCTGGAATGTGAAGTCAAGTGGGCCTTAGAAAGCATCACTACAAACAAAGCTAGTGGAGGTGATGGAATTCCAGTTGAGCTATTTCAAATCCCGAAAGATGATGCTGTGAAAGTGCTGCACTCAATATGCCAGCAAATTTGGAAAACTCAGCAGTGGCCACAGGACTGGAAAAGGTCAGTTTTCATTCCAATCCCAAAGAAAGGCAATGCCAAAGAATGCTCAAATTACCGCACAATTGGACTCATCTCACACGCTAGTAAAGTAATGCTCAAAATTCTCCAAGCCAGGCTTCAACAATACATGAACCGTGAACTTCCAGATGTTCCAGCTGGTTTAGAAAAGGCAGAGGAACCAGAGATCAAATTGCCAACATCTGCTGGATCATCGAAAAATGAAGAGAGTTCCAGAAAAACATCTATTTCTGCTTTATTGACTATGCCAAAGCCTTTGACTGTGTGGATCACAATAAACTGTGGAAAATTCTTCAAGGGATGGGAATACCAGACCAGATGACCTGTCTCTTGAGAAATATGCATGCAGGTCAGGAAGCAACAGTTAGAACTGGACATGGAACAACAGACTGGTTCCAAATAGGAAAAGGAATATGTCAAGGCTGTATATTGTCACCATGCTTATTTAACTTATATGCAGAGTACATCATGAGAGACGCTGGCTGAATGAAGCACCAGCTGGAATCAAAATTGCGGGGAGAAATATCAATAACCTCAGATATGCAGATGACACCACCCTTATGGCAGAAAGTGAAGAAGAACTAAAGATCCTCTTGATGAAAGTGAAAGAGGAGAGTGAAAAAGTTGGCTTAAAGCTCAACATTCAGAAAACTAAGATCATGGCATCTGGTCCCATCACTTCATGGCAAATAGATGGGCAAACAGTGAAAACAGTGGCTGGCTTTATTTTTTTCGGCTCCAAAATCACTGCAGATGATGATTGCAGCCATGAAATTTAAAGACGTTCACTCCTTGGAAGGAAAGTTATTACTAACCTAGACAGCACATTAAAAAGCAGAGACATTACTTTGCCAACAAAGGTCCATCTAGTCAAGGCCTTGATTTTTCCAGTAGTTATGTATGGATGTGAGAGTTGGACTATAAAGAAAGCTGAGTGCTGAAGAATTGATTCTTTTGAACTGTGGTGTTGGAGAAGACTGTTGAGAGTCCCTTGGACTGCAAGGATATTCAACCAGTCCATCCTAAAGGAGATCAGTCCTGAGTGTTCATTGGAAGGACTGAGATTGAAGCTGAAACTCCAATACTTTGGCCACCTGATGTGAAGAGCTGACTCATTTGAAAAGACCCTAATGCTGCGAAAGATTGAAGGAGAGAGGAAAAGGGGATGACAGAGGATGAGAAGGTTTGATGGCATCACTGACTCAATGGACATGAGTTTGGGTAGGCTCCGAGAGTTGGTGATGGACAGGGAGGCCTGGTGTGCTGCAGTCCATGGGGTTGCAAAGAGTCGGACACGACTGAGCGACTGAACTGAACTGAACTGAACTGCTTGCCTTGGGAACTAGATGGGCATGAGATAATGCTGACACCTTGTGGTTGCTGCTCATAACAACAATTTAAAAACCGGTGCTGATGGGCTCTTAACATTCATAAGCCCTGTGGGGCTTCTTCCCAGGTGGTACCATGGTACCACCTGCTAATGCAGGAGATGCAGATTGGATCCCTGGGTTAGGAAGATCCCTTGGAGTAGGAAATGGCAACTCACTCCAATATTCTTGCCTGGGAAATCCCATGGACAGAGGAACCTGGCTGCAGTCCATGCGGTTGCAGAGTCAGACATGACTGAGAACACACACTCTAGATGAAAAAAAAACAGAAAATCTCTACAAAGAAATAGAAGTACATATTTTTTAATAGAACCAAATGGAGGGAACTTCCCTGGTGGTCCAGTGGCTAAGACTCTATGCTCCCAATGCAGGGAGCCTGGATTCAATCCCTGGTCAGGAAACTAGATCCCGCATGTCACAAAAAAGATCGAAGATCCCACATGCTGCAACCAGGACCTGGCACAGCCAAATAAGTAAATTTAAAAAAAAAGAACAAAATGGAAATTATAGAATTGAGAAAAAAAACGTAATAGGTGAAATTCTAAAATTCACTGGCTGAACTCAGTAGCACAGGGTTGATGAGAAGATAGGGTCACAGAAGCTGACTTTCAGAAGAATTTACAGTAACACTTTAAGGTTGACATTTCAGAAGAATTTATCTGATCTGAGTGACAGAGAGAAAACAGACACCATGCAGGCAGGGCTCACTGTGATGACCATTTTGCAATATGTACAAATAGTGAGTCATTATGCAATATACTTGAAACTAACACAATGGCACATGTCCATTATGTATCAGTGAAAAAGATATGAGGAATTCTGTAGACCTTCACCAGTTAATTTATAGAACTTCACCAGTTAATATTTTGTGTTATGAACTCTATAATAATAATGAGTTCCATGACTTTCTTATTGTCACTCAATTCAGAGGCTTCCACAGACACTAGCAGGAGCTGTAGGGTCACCTGTATGCAGTGAAGTGCCTGCTAAGGACACACTAAATAATACTTCTCACTCTTTTTCTTTTTAAATGATTATTTTGGTTGAACTAGGTCTTTGCTGCAGCACACAGGCTTTCTCTAGTGGCAGTGTGCATGCTTCTCTTGTTGCAGACCATTGGCTCTTGAGCGCTCGGACTTTAGTAGTTGCAGCTTGTGGGCACAGTTGCCCTGTGGCATGTGGAATCTTAGTTCCCAGATAAGGAATCAAATCTGAGTTCTCTGCGTTGGAAGGCAGATTCTTAACCACTGAACCACCAGGGCAGTTCTCTGACTCTGCTTTATCTTTTCTTTCAGTAGCATCTTCATGCAAGGGTCATAAAGCCATTTGTTGCTATAATAAATGAATATTCATGCTGCTCCTTCAGAAGGAAGGAGAGGGGAGGCCGTCTTTATCTGGGAGTGGGAGGGAGAGTGGTATTTGGACTGAGAGGAAGGATCTGGAGGGCGGGGGTCTCCTGGGCCGTCCTGTCTCTGCCACTGACACACACAGAGTCTGAGGGTAAGACCCCTGGGTTTGGATTACAATTCTTCATTCGTGAAGTGACCGTAATCACCTTCCCAGTCCTTCCTTCATGAGGAGGTTCAAGGAATCTAAGCAGTTTGAGTAAGTGTGCTGTACACAGGACTTGGTCTCAGAAGCTCATGAGATGCTCATGAAATGTTGGATCTCCTCCCTCCACCTACAGTCATCCCTTCCCCATTGTTCCTCAATCCAATCATAATTCCTTATGAAATCTCAGGTTGGATGGGGGCTTTCTCTGCATTCCTTTCTGCCTCTTGGAGACAGTCCTGATATTAGCCTGAAAACCACTGTGAACTTTTTGAAAGAAAATAACAATTGGGGGTTTTGAATTATGATCCGAGCACTCACTCAGAAAGTACATGTTTCTTGGTGTTGAGCACGCTAGACTGAGGGTCAAGGAGGAAGGGAAACACAGGAGCCAAGAGCAGGAGAAGGGGACAGAAGCGGGGTGGAAGGAAGGACCACACTGATGTGGGAGGGAAGGAGGGCGGCTCTCAGGCTGCCAGAGCTCTTCCCGGCAAGGACTTCACATGGGATGGGACGATCCTCCCTGTTCTCCACAAAGTGCTTTGCTGTCTTTTGGTTTCAAATACCTGGAAGAGCTGAGCCTGCAGAAGGGCCACCAGGAGAGTGAGGCCGCAGCCAGGCTGGGGGAAATTCTCTCTGCTCCTGGGCCTCATGCTCATCAGCAATGGGCCAGGCGCCCCAAGGACAGAGGCCGTCCTTGGTTTCTTTATCTGCTTCTGTGTTCCTGGAATTGACTGAGTGTGACTTATCAATTATCCCACTTTCTATCCAGAACAATCACACATCAGGAAGGAACGTCCTCGATGAAACTGTCAGATTTTCCCTCCGTGGCCTCAACCCGCTACAGCCATTCATTTTCTTCTGGAAGAAGTGAGCCTGGGGGCAGAACCACTCCTCTGCCTGTTCCCGGAACCAGCCACTGAGTCACAGCCCCACCAACTCCCCGCAGCTGCAGCAGCAGTGACATCAAGTGGGTTTTTCTGGTTGGCTCTTCACTCCAGACCATCACCCCTCCTCCCTGGTCCCCCATTTCAATCTCTGAGGTTCAGACTCTGCGGATATCACCCGGTCCCAGAGAGGTTCGCTGTCTCCCCAGGTCACGTGTCTCTCGGAGGCCACACCTGCTCTGGTTTTCAGTGCACATGAGGGTGTGTCCTCCCACACCCGGGCCTCTCATTTCCTACCAGTCCTCTCTTCCAGAGACCTACCAGAAACAACAGCCTGCCTGTTTCCAAATTTCATGGTCAGCTCACCTCTCAGAAACGTGTGACACAAGTGGTCACACCCAGCTTCTTGATGCACCTCCCTCCAGTGGCCTTCCGGGTCTTCCCGCGCCCACCCCTGCCAGTCTCCTCAGATCTCCTGGCCTGAAATACCACCCACCTGTTGGCCACTCCCAAATGCATCCAGCTCAGTTTTTCCTCCCAGCTCCAAACTCATGTATCTAGCAGCTTACCTGACCTCTCTGCTTGGAAAGCTGACAGACAGCCCCAAGATGGCACCCCAGAGCTGAACTCCTACCAAGCCCTCCTCCAGAAACGGCTTCATCTCAGGCAAGGCCATCACTGCCCTTTGTTGCTTAGGGCAAAACTTGGAGTTGCCTGGACTTCTTTTCCTTCCACATCTTATATCTGATTGGACAAGATCTCGACTGTATTTCTCACCACCTCTACAGCCCCGCCCTGGTCCCAGTACCACTGAACTCAGCAGGACCACGCAGCCCTGGATCCCTTCTCAGCTGAGCAACCAGTGTGGCTGTCACATCCTCCTCTGCTCTGGACCATCCGGGGGAGGGGAGCAGGCATCACTCTCAGGAGAGCGGCCAAAGACCCCATCTTTTCGGGGGATCCAGGATTCATTTTAATCAGGCATGGTAAGACTCGGAGACATGGGAATGGCTGTCACGAAGGGAGAGTCTATATTGACACATCCCTCCATCCTTAATGAGATCAGTCCTGGGTGTTCATTGGAAGGACTGATGCTGAAGCTGAAACTCCGATACTTTGGCCACCTCATGCGAAGAGTTGACTCATTGCAAAAGACCCTGATGCTGGGAAGGATTGGGGGCAGGAGGAGAAGGGGACGACAGAGGATGAGATGGCCGGATGGCATCACCGACTCTATGGACATGAGTTTGTGTAAACTCCGGGAGGTGGTGATGGACAGGGAGGCCTGGCGTGCTGCAGTCCATGTGGTCACAAAGAGTCGGACACAAATGAGCGACTGAACTGAACTGAACTGAACTGAGAGACGGGAAGCACGCATGCTTGGCCACGTGGGGGAGCCCAAGGGCCAGTCCGGATGTTCACTCCATGGGGAAATGCTGCCAAGAGCCTTTACTGTGGCTTCCACAGTGTAGGCACCGGGGGTTGAATAACAAAATAAACTGTCCCTGGCTTTCTGGTTCCTGGCCCCAGGCTGAGCAGGCCAGGGGAGCAGTGGCCTGGACTGTGAGAGCCTCTCGAGAAGGGGCTGGGGTGAGCTGTGGATTGGGTGATTTGCCTATTTGCTGCCCCTGGGGATTAGCTGACATGGTAAGAAAACACGCTTCATACCCTGGCACCTCTGTGAGTTGTGGCCCCACCGCGTGCCTGGGCAGGACCACTCCTTCCCCGGTCCCTGCAGGGCTCTCTCCTGTCTTCTTGTGGTCTTTGCTCAGATGACACCTTCTCAGTGGGGTCTTCCCTGCTCACCGCCTACCCTGCTCTGCTTTTTTCTTTTCTTGCACTGACACTTTCTAATACATCACATGATTTACTTTTTCATTGTTCACTGTGTTTCTGTCCTCTTTGACGACAGTGGGTGCATCCCCAGGCCTAGAGCAGGGTGTGGTGCACAGAGCCCCCAAGCCAACAAGTCTCCTGAACTACACACAGAACCCCTGTGCTACAGCTTTGAGGGTGAGTTAATTCAGGCAGCCCCTCTGCAGCTACCGAGGAAACCAAATTCTGACTTAGGGAAGAAGAAGAGGCAAAGAGCCAGTATAGATGGGGGACCCCCTCCACAGTTGTAGGTTTTTCTCCCACGTGGCCAACAGCCTCCAGCTGAGCCAAAAACGAGCCCCCAACTCAGGGATTTCCCATGAAAAGAGCGGCATGAGGCTCTAGGCTTCTACTGTATATCTCTTAGTTCTGCTGTCATGTTTGTTTTTCTGCTAAGATGTGTTTCACAAGTCATAACACTCACCCTTCTAAAGTGTGCAGTTCACTGCCCAGAGCTGTGCATCCACACCCCCCACCATCAATTTTAGGACAGGACATTTTTATTGCCCAGGAAGACATTGCACACCCCTTCACTGGAACCCCAGCCCTAGGCACCCAGACTCTCTCCCCATCCCTATAAGTTTGCTGTTCTTAATGCTCGTGGAGAGGCAGCCGTACTCTGCCATTGTGCTGTCTTCTTTCTGTGGCCACCCTCCCTGGGTGGTGAGAGGCAGAAACTGAACACTGATCAGGAACTCTCCAGGATGCTTGAGGCTGTGATGGATTTCTAAGTAGGCAAGGGCTCCTGGGATGCCAGGAGTCTGCAGTGAGGATTTACTTGCTGACATTGAGCATGGGAGGGGAGACGAGCCTCAGATCCCCTCCAGCTTGGTCTTTGAGTTGGGAGTATTTTAAGGGAGAGGAACAAAGGGACTGAGATTAATCATAATCCTGTGACATCTCTTCACCACGGCTTCAGGAGTCAGGATGTCTCTGGCAGCTCATGGCTCAGGGGTCTGTGAGCTCACCTTGCACTGGAGAAATGACCTGCGTGTGTGACCTTAACACTGGTAGCGGTTTTCATTAGTATGACTGTTATGTACAATCTTATCAATAACAGCAATCTTAGTCACCTGACCCTGGTTGATTAGCTTTCAGTGGGCACAGGATGGAGGTCAGAGGGGACAAGAAAGGGAATAAAGTTATGGACAGAGAGGTTAATCATAGATGTAGTGAGGAAGCTCGGTTTTAGGGGGACTCAGTTTCAGAAGCAAGGCTGCATTCCCCAGGGCCCTCACAAAGGCTCAGTTTCAATGTACAGGCTTTCTGGCTGGCTGCTGTGGTCCCCACCTCCCCCCTCCCCCACACCCCTCAGTGGCAGGGGAAGGGACAGGAGGAGCTGGAGCCTGGACCCAAGATTGAGATTGCTGAAGAAGCTCTGGGTCCCACCTCTGGGGCTGGCAGCGCTTGCAGAGTGCTGCACAAGGCCTGCTCCAGACCCGAACTGGCCACTGCCCGAGGCCCTTGCCAAGTGTGAGATCAACAGAGCCCTCCTGCTTTGGCCCAGCTCTGAGCAGACCTGGAAACCGACCCCGGAGGGAGCACCTCAGCTGAGCCCTCTGCCCTCAGTAGATCACAGGACACGCCCCAGAGTGGCTCTCCCCAGTCCCCAGGTTTAGGCAGAAACCACCATTGTTAGATATTATATAAGGGAAGTTTCTCCCAGTCATCGACTGTGCTTAGTAAGTAGGTCTGTTTTTCTTCCAGCACATTTGCTGAGCTGCTGGCAGAGCTGTTGTAAACACTGCAGTTCTTCTGGGACAGACCCCAGGGCTCAGCCAGTTGTTTGTAAAGAACCTGCCTCACGGCAAGACAGGGCTGACTGCTGAGAACATGGTGAAACCTGCAGAACTAGATGCGGCCTGTCATGGGAGGAACCCGCTCCACCCAAGCAGTGCAGTTAGGCAGAAATGGAAGCCAAGGCTGGGCTGGGGAGAAACTGTCACGAAAGCACTGTTCAGAGCGTGAGGTTGCTGCGTGCGCAGGAACAAGGAAGGTATGAGAAAGGAGGAGAGCCAGGTGGGGCTTGCAAAGTCCCCCCAGCCAGGGGGTGTCCCAAGGCGTGGTCACCATGTACTCTACAGATGGAGAGCAGCAGATCGACAGGAGGGGGCTGGGCCTTGGAGGGGCCCACTCACTGTAGGACCCTGAGCTGTCACCAGCTTCAACTGACTCCGAGGTTCTGTCACCTGTGCCAGAAACTCCTCAGGGCCAGAAGACTTCCATCATAAGCACATTCCTCATTAGATTAACTACTGGAGGCTGGGGACCAGATCGCCTTTATCTCTGCACCCCAGGAAAGTTTATAAATTCTGGTTACAATGAATGAAATGATAGGTGAGGGAGAGGGGGTGCTGATACTAATTTTGGGAGTTTGGCTATCGCTTTTCCCTGGAAAAACATTTTTCTGTTGTTCAGAGATACTTGGCTGTAGAAGAACTCTTACAAAAGAGCAGTTTTATGAGAGACGTGTAGACTGTCCAGCCCATATGGATCAAATTTCCCTGTGAGTCCAAGAACGTTCTTTTACAAACACAGCAGAGATGGGGGAGGGGAGAGGGCTTTCAGAAGGGAGGAATATTAGAGCTTACCCAACCCAGGGCATGAGAGGGAAGAGGTGATGGTGTGCAGCCCAGAGTGGCTGGATTCTGTTCCTGTATGGAGAAGTGGGTACTGAAACACACTGCAGCTAGTTAAAACTCTCTCCACGTGTGATTTTCTGCTGACTTTGCCCCTCCCCCATGCCTGCTGACCCCAGCGCTAGCACTGCAAGATGAACAGCTTCAGTTCAAGTTCTACTGCTGTTTCATTCTATGTGAAATAAAAATATCTACTGCCATATTAATCAACAAGAAACATCACAGCCATCAGTGATATCTGGCTTCCAAATGTGAGTGAGGGCTCCCAAAACTGTCATCATACAGATGCTGCCACCCCCATGCTGATTGCTGAGGAACTGGGGGGAATGCAAGTAGCAAGGTGAGCAAGGATACAGGATTGGCCCCATATAACTGAGGAGCACATGAAAAGAATGAATTCAGTGAGCCCAGAGACTTGCATCTTGCCATACGTAGAATGCTAAATCCCTTAATTTGATGCTTTCTTGGAGTGTGAAGTCAAGTGGGCCTTAGGAAGCATCACTACGAACAAAGCTAGTGGAGGTGATGGAATTCCAGCTGAGCTATTTCAAATCCAAAATGATGATGCTGTGAAAGTGCTGCGCTGTATATGCCAGCAAATTTGGAAAACTCAGCAGTGGCCACAGGACTGGAAAAGGTCAGTTTTCATTCCAGTCCCAAGGAAAGGCAATGCCAAAGAACTACTGCACAACTGTACTCATTTCACACACTAGCAAAGTCATGTTCAAAATTCTCAAGCTAAGCTTCAACAGTTTGTGAACCGAGAACTTCCAGATGTTCAAGCTGGATTTAGAAAAGGCAGAGGAACCAGAGATCAAATTGCAAACATCCACTGGATCATAGAAAAAAAAAGAGAATTCCAGAAAAACTTCTGCTTAATTGACTACATTAAAGCCTTTGACTGTGTGGATCACAACAAACTGTGGAAAATTCTGAAAGAGATGGGAATACCAAACCACCTTACCTGCCTCTTGAGAAATCTGTATGCAGGTCAAGAAGCAACAGTTAGAACCAGACATGGAACAACAGACTGGTTCCAAACAGGAAAAGGAGTATGTCAAGGCTGTATATTGTCACCCTGCTTGTTTAACTTATATGCAAAGTACATCATGGGAAATGCTGGGCTGGATGAAGCGCAAGCTAGAATCAAGATTTCAGGGAGAAATATCAATAACCTCAGATATGCAGATGACACCACTCTTATGGCAGAAAGTGAAGAAGAACTAAAATGCCTCTTGATGAAAGTGAAAGAGGAGAGTGAAAAAGTTGGCTTAAAACTCAACATTCAGAAAACTAAGATCATAACATCCAGTCCCATCACTTCATGGAAAATAGACTGGGAAACAATGGAAACAGTGACATATTTTATTTTCCTGGGCTCCAAAATCACTGCAGATGGTGAGTGCAGCCATGAAATTAAAAGACGCTTCCTCCTTGGGAGAAAAGCTATGACCAACCTAGACAGCATGTTAAAAAGCAGAGACATTACTTTGCCAACAAAGGTCCATCCAGTCAAAGCTATGATTTTTCCAGTAGTCCTGCATGGAGGTGAGAGTTGGACCATAAAGGAGGCTGAGTGCCGAAGAATTCATGCTTTTGAACTGTGATGTTGGAGAAGATTCTTGAAATCCCTTGGACTGCAAGGAAATCAAACCACTCAATCCTAAAGGAAATCAATCCGAATATTCATTAGAAGGAATGATGCTGAAGGTGAAGTTCCCATACTTTGGCCACCTGATGTGAAGAGCTGATTCATTGGAAAATCATTGGAAAATCTTTCCCTGATGCTGGGAAAGATTGAAGGCAGGAGGAAAAGGGGACAACAGAGAATGAGATGGTTGGATGGAATCACCAACTCAATGGACTTGAGTGTGAGCAAGCTCTGAAAGTTGGTGAAGGACAGGGAAGCCTGGTGTGCTGAAGTCCATGGGGTCACAAAGATTCAGACACACTGAGCGACTGAACAACAACTTTGATGTTCAGACTACCTGCTCCCTTTGTTGCAAAGTTGTATATAACCTGACTCCCCCTCCCACCTCCTTGGAGAATTTTTCTCAGAGTTCCCGAGATACTGTCTCCTGGCTCAGAGTCCTAAACATTCCCACCAAATAAAATAACTCTCTACTTACAGGCTGTGACTATGTTTTTTAGTCAACACCTAAAGGAATCTGAAAAGAAATATTAGTGACACAGGCACCATTCTCCAAGAAATGGAACCAGAGCTCCTTGGAGAAGGGACAGATTCCAGAAACGAGGGGAAGGAGTGACCAGAAGACCCTAAACAGCTTCTGGGGCCAAAAGGTAAGAAGCACTCAGAAGTCAGCTGGACTCATCGACCTGAAGGAATCCTTGCCGGGGCAATGTGCACAGCAAAATAAACAATGATAATTCTGAATTGAAACCCCAATAAAATCAGCATTCTAGAGTCAACACCACTGTAAACAGGTGACTTCATTGCATGTGCTGAGCCTCATCAGGGTCGGGGCCGAGCTGCACCCAGGCTGCATGTCCCTGGAGGAGCAGAGGCCGTGGTTAAACACTGTCTGCTGTCAAACACTGGGAGCCTATGAGCAATGTGACTTACAGGGTGGATTTCACATACAAGCCCTTTCCTGTTCACACCAACAGGCTCAGGATTAGCAGTGAAGCAGAGCTGTCAGCCTCCTCCCCACGATCATCCGGGATCAGAGGGGCAGGGCCTGCACTTGCTCTAGCGAAAGTCCAGGCCCCCAAACCCTTCTCACAGGCTGATCCCCTAACACCGCACAGGCCCCGATATAGACACCCAGTTACCACGGGACTGAGCACAGCTGGTGAAACCGTCTACACAAAGTACTGAGATGTGAAGACCAGAGGCTGGGAGATAAGGAAGTGCCAAAACTCTCGAAATTAACCATGAACCCCTCTAAAAAATTACTCTTCTGTGATATTTTTTCGGAAATTTTAAAATGCAAAATCGTCCCTCATGGTTTAGGCTTTTCCTCCAAACCTTGACCTGCTCTCCAGCGTCCCCATGCTCCTCCCCTCTTCCCCCTGCTTCCTCCAGCACCGGCCCTTCCTGACCCTGGAAACCCTTCCCCCTGTTTTGTGACCCTGATGTGACCCTTCCCACGAACAGATGGCCGTTCCAAACACCCCAGAACCCAGCACCCAGGCCCCTGCCTAACAAGCCTCTGGGACCCATCACGTTGGTGGCTGATCTCCTTCTTGGGGGCTGTCCTCCTGCCACTGACCAGCCCGTCACAGCTGCCCATGGGCTTTCAGCAGCCCCCACTCACAGCCTGAGCGGAGCACTATGCACAGAATGAGGGCTTGGTGAGATTAAAAATCATGCCCAGTTTCTGAGGGTGTGGGAGACAGACTGCACGTAAGTTGGTGTGACCTCTACAAAGGCAATTCAGCAATAATTGCCAAAGTTTGAAATACACACATCCTATGACCCAGGAGTTCTCATCAGTGATTATCCTAGAGTTTTACTGGTGCAAGTACAACACTTTGCGTTAAAAACCTATTCAATGTAACATCATGCGCCCTTACAGGCTGATCATTGATTCGGGAGATTGTTCGTCCTCTGTCGCTCAGTCGTGTCCAACTCTGTGACCCCGTGGACCGTAGCCTGCCAGGCTCCTCTGTCTACGGGGTTTCCCAGGCAAGAATACTGAAATGGGTTGCCATTTCCTCCTCCAGGGGATCTTCCTGACCCAGAGATCAAACCCATATCTACTGTGTCTCCTGCATTGCAGATTCTTTACTGCTGGGCATATCAGTGGTTACCTGGTGGAATAAATCACACGCCCTCTGCATGTGGAATAATACTCAGATGTTAACAAGAAAGCGGCAGGGCTGGTACACTGGTACAGAAAAGGTTGCTAGACGTCTGGCAGGTGACAATAGCCCTGAATGCAGCACAGTGCCACCTGTGTGAAAACATATGTTCACAGAAGCCTGTAAACATAGACTGTTTCTCACAGGATTCCCAAGAAGCCTGGCAGTGGTTGCCTGAGGTAATCAGATAGAAAGAAAGGCCAAAGACAGAGGAAAACTCGCTTTTCTCTTTCTTCACAGAATTTTAACTTTACAATTTTGTTTGTATGTATAGTTACTGATTCCCCCAAAATAAAATAATATTACAAATATGTATAGTTTTGTCTCTATAAACTTGGGGGACGTAAAAGGGTTACTGAATTTAGCCCCCGTGGGCCTTGTACTTGTTCCCTAAGAGTCACAGAGAAGAACATGAGGTGGTCTCCTCTCAGAGGGAAACGGTCAATGCGGCCCCCGGCAGGTCCCCCAGGGATCAAGAAGTGGACAGGAGCCAGAAGGCCCTGGGGGTGGCCTGGCCACCTCAGGGGAACCCCAGCCCCGAGTTCTGCCCCAGAAGCCATGAGTTTATTGCTTAATCTGCCAGCATTTTTGGAGAATGGTCTCTGACTAGAGGGCTCAAGGACAGAGAGGTGAGCAGGCCCGGGAGCGATGTTGACTTGCCAGGTCAGACTGGGCCACTCCCAGTCATGACACAGCCGAGGGAGGGGCTGCCTGGGCCACCGGCTCCTGAGTCACAGTCTGACCCTCCCTGTGGCCCTGGTTCTGGGCCACCCCCACCCCCAGTGCTGCCTGTGGCCCTGCAGGCTGTCTGCCCACTGCCCTCCCGCCACCCCTCTCCCAGCCCAGGCCCTGCACCTGTCACCCACCCCCCGTCCTGCCTCCTCAGCAAGGTGCCCTCCCACCCAGCTCCCCCAGCTCAGGGTTCTATTCTGAGGGTCCAACAGCTTGACCTCTAACCACTCCTGCAATCTCCCCATGTCAGTCCTCTTTCTCCGGAGGGTGGGGACTACATCACTCCGTGGCAGCGTCCTGTCCAGCACCTTCCCAACTCCCACTTAGTACCTTTACAACAAACAATTGTATGACTTAATCAATTGAATGACTTAATCTCCTTCTTCCAGCAGTCAGGCTTGGTCCTCCCCAAGGCCATTCCCTGGGCCACACTTACAGGGATATTTAAAGAGAAAGAGCTGTTTCCTTCTTACTGAACTAGGAAAACAGAGGAGAGGCTGGTCTGTCCTTGTCACCATCCTTAGAGGAGAGTCAGCCGAGGGAACGAGATGGCCCAGGCTCTTCCGACGGGGATCAGCCCCTGACCTGCAGGTCAACACCCCGAGGATGGTAACGACCATCCTCAGCCCGACGATGACAGTCCCCCTCACATCACACAGGCATGGGTCCCTAGACCAGAGCTGTTTCTGGGACGCTGGTTTTTCCTGTCTCTGGGATTCCTTTATGTGTCGCTCTCCCCCTGTGTCTGCAGGCATCACATACCCATTTCAGCCTTCAGGCTGTCTCAGGTCTAGGAGCCAAGCCCACCCTTCTCCCAAGAGGGGAGAGCCCAGTGCTCCCCCCATGTACACACAACCCACACCAGCCACACGGGGTCAGGCTTGGTGAAGCTCACACCATGGTCAGGCCTTCAGTCCCCTCTGGTTTTTCTTCCTGTGCTTCTCCAGTTCCCAACAAAGTACAAACACCATCTCTCCATCCCCCCATGCACACATGCACAATACACACACACATGCACATGTGTATCACACACACACGTGCACACGTGGAACACACACACCAGCTCTTCTGATGAGGAAATGAGGTCATCTTATCCAGATTCTGGGTCCACAGCTGCCCCAGGCCGCTCTGTGGCAGCACTCTGTGGACTGCCCCCACAGGGACATAAACGGGCTTTGCTCAGCCCTGACAGTAGCCCAGGACAAGAGGCACAGCCCACCTTCTGTTTTCCCCATCTTTGCTCAGCTTTTGGCTTGAAAGGCTGTGAGGCAGCTCTGGATCCCCATTCATTTCACTTTCCTGACATTAGCACAATCTCTCAACCCCATCCCCGCTCTCAAATTCCCTCCAGACCAACGAAATCAGGATCTCTGGATGTGGGACTCAGAAATCGTGGGATTTTGTTTTCTTCTGTTTTCTTCACAGCTACCAAGTGGGTGTAACTTTCAGCTGCTGTAACTGAGAACCACTGCCTGGTAGTAATTAGCTGTGTCAGGTTAGGATGCTCTGGGCTGAGAGAAACAGGAAATCCCAGTTTAAACAGAAAGAAATGTTCTCTGTCCTCTAACAACAAGTCAAAGGTGAGGCGGTTCCACGGCTGCTGTAACACCCTGACGTGTTGGCGTCACACCCTCTGTGCTCACCTCGTCAGCCAGTCCCTGGCTCCTGTCCATCCTCACATGGACAAGTTTACACACTGTGGGCTCCTCACCTCCCTTCTGGGAGTCGGCTCTCTGGACTTGTCACACGCACTTGGGTCCTTTTCATGAGTCATTTTCCATTTGTGTGTGTGTGTGTGTGTACACTATATATATATATATATACCACATATATATATATATATTCATTCTTTATTCATTCCTTTGTGATGGCTGTTTAGGTTGCTTCCATATCCTGGCTGCAGTGAACACTGGGGTGCATAGGTCCTTTCAAACCATGTTTTTCTCCAGACACATGCCCAGGAGTGGGATTGTTGGTTCGTATGGTAGCTCTGTTTTTAGCTTTTTAAGGAAGCTCCATCCTGTTCTCCGCAGCCACTCACTCACTTCAGTTGCTCAGTCATGTCTGACTTTTTGCAAACCCCATGGACTGCTGCACACCAGGCCTCGCTGTCCATCACCAACTTCTGGAGCTTATTCAAACTCATGTCCATTGAGTCGGTGATGCCATCCAACCATCTCATACTCTGTCATCCCTTTCTCCTCCCACCTTCAATCATTCCCAGTATCAGGGTCTTTTCAAATGAGTCAGTTCTTCGCATCAGGTAGCCAAAATTTTGGAGTTTCAGCTTCAGCATCAGTCCTTACAATGAATATTCAGGACTGATTTCCTCTAGGATGGACTGGTTGGATCTCCTTGCTGTCCAAGGGACTCCACAGTTCTCCACAGTAGCTGTACCAATTTACATTCCCACCAAGAGCACAAGAGGGTTCCCTTCTCTCTACAGCCTGGCTGTACATAGTTTAATTTTCATAAATCTTACCAAAATGCCCTCCAGAAATGTGTCCCACATTACTCTCCCAAAGGCATATGAGAAACCCTGTCTCCCACACTTCCACCAACAGCAGGTCAGCATCCTCTGAGGTGCCTGTTGAGCTGACACATGAAAAATCATCTCACAGCTGTGACTTGTGTTTCCTCCATCACGATCCTGGTAAGAGTAATGTTTTAAGTGTTGTGTAGATAATAAGCACAGCAGCCTCCATTTGCTGCCTGAGTTGGGGCCGAGGGGAGGGTAAAGAAGACCAGTTTCTATAAAGGCAGAGAGGCCCACTGCAGGCTGCCCACCGTGGTCTGACACTCCGGCGTCCTATGAATGGAGCTGGGAAGACCACCACCAGGATAATGCTTGTGTTGCCAGAAAAGGTGGGAAATCTACCCAGGGTGGGAAGTCTCCTTACTGGGCACCAGGTCTGCCCAGAGACACCCAGTTCCCCCTCCAGTCTCTGTCCTGAACTGACGCCCACTGTGAGGTCTTCAGTGGGTTCCAGGGACCCTCCTCAGTCCTCAAACTGCCTGGGGAGGAGGACGGGGGTGGGGGGGGGGGGGGCTGGCCGAATGATTCTTTCTTCCTGGACCAAGTACTGCTCTGAGCACAAGTGGTGAGACAGAAATCAACACGATACAGTGGGAGCCCTGCAGAAGGCGGCCAGCCCTGGGAAAGGCCACCAAAGGTCTGAGAAAGATCCAGGCCGAGGGGAATTTAGGGCTCATCTCCAATCTCTGATGAGGCTCTAGAAACAGACTCTTCTCCCCACCACTTATAAGCGCCACAAAGCAGGCCCTGGGCCACCCACCCCACAAGTCCTGGGCCAGCACAGAGCAGGCACATAGTCAGTGCTAGTGCAATACAAGAAAGGGCTGGGGGCAGGGACCACCACACTGAAGAGCCCCTTTCCCAGAAGGCTGGCCTCTCCATGGTGAGTGGTTGTGGCCAGGTGGGCAAAGGGCAGGGACCACTCTGCCTAGGAGCAACCCTGCTTTTCCGGGTCCTCACTGCTGAGACTGGGGACAAGTTACAGCCATCTGCCAGTTTCCCATCTGTAAAGGGGGATAAACCTGACATCCGAGGTCAGGGGAAGGGGCAATCCACTACACTACATGAAGTGCTTGCAACAGTGTGACCCTCGTAACAGTCCATCAATTTCCTTTCATCACATGAGCCACCGACCCCACCGACCCACCTGTTCCCTCTATCGACCCCAGGAAACCCCTCTGGGGTCCTCAACCTCTCCTGGAGGGTGGTCAGATCTGCCAAGTAACAGTACAAAGCAGACAGTCTAAGAGCATCTCAGGCACACCATACTAAAATATTGTTCACTGCTTATCTGAAACCCAGCTTTAACTGGGCAGCCTGTAGTTTATGCAACAACCTGACTGCTGGACATGTTGTCACAATCCCCCTTCTCCCCTACAGGAAACTGTAAAGTTATTATAGTACTTTGGACTACTTTCAAAACATCATCTCACTATTCACAGTAATGTGTTTAATCTTTTCCAAAGAATGTTCTTTGCACCAGAACTGTTTCCAAAACTCGTCTGATTCAAAGATGAGCCTAGAATCCTGGACCCCCCAGACCAACCAGTCAGCGTCTCCCGGAGACAGCCTTGGGGGTGTGTGTTTGGCAAGCATCTCAGAGATCCTGAGACACAGGACAGGTAGGTCTGGGACACACTGGCCTGAAGTGGATGGAAAGAGTGTGGAAGAGTAAGAGCTCGTGAACCTGTGATAGCAAAGCGAACGATGATGCCTCCCTAGTGAAGCAGACCACAGCTGTTCCAGCCTCCCTGAGGCCACGACGGAGGACACTGGGGTCCCTGCGGTCACTCAGCTGCCCTGGCTGCGACTATCCAGGTCGGCCTCTATGAATCCCAGAGTTTCTGTGCTTCATCTTTCAAAATTGTCACAGTCCTTGACTTTGTCCCCCTTTTAAAGATTTTTTTCTGGTGGAGACCACTTTTAAAGTCTTTATTGAATTTGTTACAACATTGTTTCTGTTTTATGCCTTTTGTAGCCTGGAGGCAAGTGGGATCTTAGCTCCTCAACCAGGGATTGAACCCACCCACCCACCTCACCCCACCTGCCGCATTGGAAGGCAAAGTCTTAACCACTGGACCACCAGGGAAGTCCCTACTCCACTGTCAAGGGGCACCCAGGTTGCTTCTAATTGGTTATTACTATGCCGTCTTGTACCTGTCTTCTGGTGAATGTACTGAAGGGTGAAGACCTGATGCCCCACTGACACCACTTTGACATAATGACTTTTTGGAACTGAAGGCACTTGAGAAACAGCAAGTGTGGGAAAGTCTCTCTGACCCCTTTTGAGATAAAAACAAGTCACAAAACTTCCCATGAGAAGGACAACCTCCTTATACTAGGAAGAAATATCCTTATCACCAGCAACCAGGAGTCCACACCGAAACAAGCTATACAAATGAGACTCCTAAATTACCCTTCACTCCGGTGGGTTCCCAGGTATTTCCTGATCCCTGTCTCACAATCCACCACCCCTAGAAGCTTAAATCTTTTCCTCTGTCTTTTTGCTCCACAAACTTACTGTTTTGTTAAGAGAGTATCAGTTTAGTTCAGTTCAGTCACTCAGTCATGTCTGACTCTTTGCGACTCCATAGATTGTAGAATGCCAGGCTTCCCTGTCCATCACCAACTTCCAAAGCTTGCTCAAACTCATGTCCATTGAGTCGGTGATGCCATCCAACCATCTCATTCTCTGTTGTCCCCTTCTTCCCCCGCCTTCAATCTTTCCCAGCATTAGGGTCTTTTCTAATGAGTCAGTTCTTCATATCAGGTGGCCAAAATACTGGAGCTTCAGTCTCAGCATCAGTCTTTCCAATGAATATTCAGAACTGATTTCCTTTAGAATTGACTGGTTTGATCTTGCAGTCCAAGGGATTCTCAAGAGACTCCAACACCACAGTCCAAAAGCAATAATTCTTTGACACTCAGCATTATTTATGGTCCAACTTTCACATCCTTACATGACTATTGGAAAAAACATAGCTTTGACTAGACAGACCTTTGTTGGCAAAGTAATGTCTCTGCTTTTTAATATGCTGTCTAGATTTGTCATAGCTTTTCTTCCAAGGAGCAAGTGTCTTTTAATTTCATTTAAGAGACTATAGAGGAGTAAAAGATGGCTCAGTCCTACCTGCTTTTATGGCTCTTATTTTTCCTTTTTTTTAAAAAAGTTGTATTTATTTTTGGACTTTGCTGGGTCTTCATTGTTCTCATTTTGGGTTCTCATTGTGGTGGCTTCTCTTGCTGCAGAGCATGGGCTCTTGGCTCATAGGTTTCAGTAGCTATGGCACATGAGCTTAGTTGCTGCAAAGCATGTGGGATCTTCCCGGACCAGGGATCAAACCTAGGTCAGCTGCACTGGAAGGCAAATTCTTAACCTCTGAACCATCAAGGAAATCCCTCTTACTTTTCTTATGAAGGCTTCCATGAACACATAAAAACATTAAATAAAACTGTAGGTTTTTCTCCTGTTAATATGTCCATGCCAGTTTAATTTTTGGGCCCAGTCACAGAACCTAAGAGGGTAGAGTACCTTCCTTGCAGAACCTGTGCCTTTACCGGTGGGATACTGGGTCCCCGGGGTACGGTGCTCAGCTCTGACAGACAGTGTCAGAGACAACATACAGGGTATGCTCCCAACAACAAGGCTTGAAAGTCCCACTTTCTCCACATTTTTACGAAAGCTAGGTGTTATCACTCTTTTTCATTTTGTTTTGCTGCTACTGCTACTGCTGCTAAGTCGCTTCAGTGTGTCCGACTCTATGCGACCCCATAGACGGCAGCCCACCAGGCTCCGCAGTCCCTGGGATTCTCCAGGCAAGAATACTGGAGTGGGTTGCCATTTCCTTCTCCAGTGCATGAAAGGGAAAAGTGAAAGTGAAGTTGCTCAGTCGTGTCTGACTCTTACCGACCCCATGGACTGTAGCCTACCAGGCTGCTCCGTCCATGGGATTTTCCAGGCAAGAGTACTGGAGTGGGGTGCCACATTTTATTTTAGATAGGTGTAAAGTCCTGGGACTTCCCTGGTGGTCCAGTGGCTAAGATTCCATGCTCCCATTGCAGCAGACAGGGGTTCAATCCCTGGTCAGGTAACCAGATCCCGCATGCCCTAACTAAAACCTGGCACAGTCAAATAAATAAAAATAAATATTTTTTTAAAAAAAGAAGAAAAGTAACCATTTAAAATGGAAACATACAGATTAGAACAGGGAAGGTTTGGGCAAGAGGTGAAAGTCACGTGGCTAAAACGTGAGCATGAATAGAGGGGTGGGGCCTGACTGAAAGGGTGTGGCCGAGTCTAAGTGGCCAGTTAGTGATGATGATGATGATGAGTGGTCATTGGGTGTTTCTACATGCTCCCTGTGTATTAATACATTGAGTTCTACAGAGAGAATCACTATTACTAGAGCTCTCACTGTATAGATAAGACACAGAGGAGCTGATAACCTTCCCCAGGTCACCCAGCTTCAAACAGAACTGCCACTGTCTACCTAGACTTGACCTACAACATTATTCTGTCCTGGAGCCAAATTCACACTGGGTCCTTGTGCTCACAGCTGAGGGCGGGAGGAAGGGCTGTGGCTTGCCTCTTGCCCTCGGGTCAGACGGTTGTCTTCAACTGTCTGGGAACCTTCAGGGTCATTGTCAAACTGTGAGCTTTGAAAACTGTGTAAAATGCACCTTCACATTCCTGGGCTTCAGCTCAGATACCTGATTCTGTTTCACAAAGTCTGGAGTAGGGTGTGGTCCCCCATAATGTTATCAAGTCCAAGTTCACCCTGCTCACTGCATGACAGGCCAGTGAATCTGAGAGACAAGATGTTGAGGCAAAGAAAACGACTTTATTCGGAAAGCAGCTGACCGAGAAGATGGCAGCCTAGAGCCTCAGAATAACCATCTTATCGGGGTCTGGATGCCAGTTTCTTTTGTAGGTCAGAGATTGGGGGAGGTGAAGAAGCAAAGTACAAAGGCCATTAGTCTTGCAAACATCTCCTAGAATGGCAAGCCTCAAGCAGGGAATGTGTTAATTTCTTTCTTCCTGCCATCTACAGGTAGACACGGTTCTGAACAAAGGCACTCTAGTTTAACAGTCAGGCAGAGGTGCTGTACTGTGGTGTGTCGCTCAGTTATGTCCAGCCCTTTGCGACCCCATGGACTATAACTTTTTGCAACCTTGCCAGGCTCCTCTGTCATGGGGATTCTCCTGGCAAGAATACTGGAGTGGGGAAATGCTTTCAATTTTTCACCATTGAGGATAATGTTTGCTGTGGGTTTATCATATATAGCTTTTATTATGTTGAGGTATGTTCCTTCTATCCCTGCTTTCTGGAGGGTTTTTATCATAAGTGGATGTTGAATTTTGTCAAAGGCTTTCTCTGCATCTATTGAGATAATCATATGGCTTTTATCTTTCAATTTGTTTATGTGGTGTATTACATTGATTGATTTGTGGATATTGAAGAATCTTTGCATCCCTGGGATAAAGCCCACTTGGTCATGATGTATGATCTTTTTAATATGTTGTTGGATTATGTTTGCCAGAATTTTGTTAATGAGTTTTTCATCTACAATCATCAGTGATATTGGCCTTAATTTTCTTTTTTTGTGGCATCTTTGTCTAAAGTCAGGAACAAGACAAGGGTGCCCACTCTCACCACTACTATTCAACATAGTTTTGGAAGTTTTGGCCACAGCAATCAGAGCAGAAAAAGAAATAAAAGGAATCCAGATTGGAAAAGAAGAAGTAAAACTCTCACTATTTGCAAATGACATGATCCTCTACACAGAAAACCCTAAAGACTCCACCAGAAAATTACTAGAGCTAATCAATGAATATAGTAAAGTTGCAAGATATAAAATTAACACACAGAAATCCCTTGCATTCCTATACACTAACAATGAGAAAACAGAAAGAGAAATAAGGCAACAATTCCATTCACTGTTGCAATGAAAAGAATAAAATACTTAGGAATATATCTACCTAAAGAAACAAAAGACCTATACATAGAAAACTATAAAACACTGATGAAAAAAGTCAAAGAGGACACAAATAAATGAAGAAATATACCATGTTCATGGATTGGAAGAATCAATATAGTGAAAATGAGTATACTACCCAAAGCAATCTATAGATTGAATGCAATCCCTATCAAGCTACCAACGGTATTTTTCACAGAACTAGAACAAATAATTTCACAATTTGTATGGAAATACAAAAAACCTTGAATAGCCAAAGCAATCTTGAGAAAGAAGAATGAAACTGGAGGAATCAATCTGCCTGACTTCAGGCTATACTACAAAGCTACAGTCAAGACAGTATGGTACTGGCACAAAGACAGAAATATAGATCAATAGAACAAAATAGAAAGCCCAGAGATAAATCCACGCACTTATGGACACCTTATCTTTGACAAAGGAGGCAAGAATATACAATGGAGAAAAGACAATCTCTTTAACAAGTAGTGCTGGGAAAACTGGTCAACCACTTGTAAAAGAATGAAACTAGAACACTTTCTAACACCATACACAAAAATAAACTCAAAATGGATTAAAGAGCTCAATGTAAGACCAGAAACTATAAAACTCCTAGAGGAAAACATAGGCAAAACACTCTCCGACATAAATCACAGCAGGATCCTCTATGACCCACCTCCCAGAATATTGGAAATAAAAGCAAAAATAAACAAATGGGACCTAATTAAACTTAAAAGCTTCTGCACAATGAAGGAAACTATAAGCAAAGTGAAAAGACAGCCTTCAGAATGGGAGAAAATAATAGCAAACCAAGCAACTGACAAAGAATTAACCTCAAAAATATACAAGCAACTCCTGCAGCTGAATTCCAGAAAAATAAATTACCCAATAAAAAAATGGGCCAAAGAATTAAACAGACATTTCTCCAAAGAAGACATACAGATGGCTAACAAACACATGAAAAGATGCTCAACATCACTCATTATCAGAGAAATGCAAATCAAAACCACAATGAGGTACCATGTCATGGCAGTCAGAATGGCTGCTATCCAAAAGTCTACAAGCAATAAATGCTGGAGAGGGTGTGGAGAAAAGGGAACCCTCTTACACTGTTGGTGGGAATGCAAACTAGTACAACCACTATGGAGAACAGTGTGGAGATTCCTTAAAAATCTGGAAATAGAACTGCCATATGACTCAGCAATCCCACTGTTGGTCATACACACCAAGGAAACCAGAATTGAAAGAGACACGTGTACCCCAATGTTCATCACAGCATTGTTTATAATAGCCAGGACATGGAAACAACCTAGATGTCCATCAGCAGACAAATGGATAAGGAAGGTGTGGTACATATACACAATGGAATATTACTCAGCCATTAAAAAGAATACATTTGAATCAGTTCTAATGAGGTGGATGAAAAACTGGAGCCTATTATATAGAGTGAAGTAAACTAGAAAGGAAAACACCAATACAGTATACTAACGCATATATATGGAATTTAGAAAAATGGTAACGATAACCCTACATGCGAGACAGCAAAAGAGACACAGATGTATAGAACAGTCTTTTGGACTCTGTGGGAGAAGGCGAGGGTGGGATGATTTGAGAGAATAGCATTGAAACATGTATATTATCATATGTGAAACAGATCACCAGTCCAGGTTCGATGCATGAGACAGGGTGCTCAGGGCTGGTACACTGGGATGACCCAGAGGGATGGGATGGGGAGGGAGGTGGGAGGGGGGTTCAGGATGGGGAACACATGTACACCCTATGGCTGATTCATGTGAATGTATGACAAAACCACTACAATATTATAAGGTAATTAGCCTCCAATTAAAATAAATAAATTAAAAAAAAAAGAATACTAGAGTGGGTTGTCCTGCCCTCCTCCAGGGGATCTTCCCAGCCCAGGGATCAAACCCAGGTCTTCCACATTGCAGGTATATTCTTTACTGTCTGAGCCACCAAGGAAGCCCTGGTCAGGAAGAGAGGCAGGGTGCTTTTAAGCAAGCCATTATGTATGATTATAGTAACAAAAGCAACAAAAAGCAAGTCGAAGAAACAGTTTTCAACTAGGAGTCAGAATTGGCTTCTTCTCCAAATCAGTGACTTATATAAGCAGAGTTACATCTCATTGAGGTGGTATGGGATGCTTAGATTTGGAAATTTCTCTCTGAAAAGTTTTAAACCATGTAACCAGAAGTTTGCTGCAGCCAACCGACAGAGGTCACCTTTAGAGCCACGTCTCCTCAACGTGGTGGAGGGAAGTACAGTGTCAGCTTTGGTGTTTAAAGACAGATCAGTGTATGCATACAGTGTCTCAAGTATGTATGTGGGTAGATGCTCCTACACACATGTTGTGATAAATACGCCGCATATGTCTGTACATACATCAGTAATAGGTACACAGAGTTGATCCTGTGATTTACAGATTCTGTATTTCTAAATTAGTTTGCAGCCCCAAATCACCACTCACTGACTGACATGCACAGTTGTGCACAGGCTCACAGTGGAGAGAAACGTGTCACCCATCCACACATTCCCACTGAGCTCCAACCAGCCAGGCTCTGCTTTCTGCTCCACGTCACCCTGTCAGCAACGTCCTCTCCATGGCCTATTTAGTTTTCATGTGTTCTCCACATTTCACACTGTTGGAAATGACCCCAGGAGTGACTTTGTCTGGGCTTCTAGGGGCAAGAAGGCTGGAGTGCTCTGTGGGCAGGATTGCAATGTGTACATTGAGTCTCCTTCAGGCCTGAGTCACGAGAGTTCAGTGGCAGTGAATCAATAACTTATATTCAATATGGTGTCTACACTGAAGCACACAGAACAAAGTGCCATGTTGATCCGCTGATGGACGTGCTGAGTCACAGGACCTACCTTTGTATTTCCCTGGTGGCAGAATCCGGGTACAGAACAGACTGGCTGCAGAGGGCAGTGAGACCAAGTGCCAGGGCACCTCTGCCTTTGCCTCTACTGGGTCAGCCCAGGACGGACCCTTTGCAACTGTTGGCTGAGAGCTGAGCAGTGGAAGGCCCCACGCTGGTTTCCTGATTGTGCCCCTCCTGTGTGCCGGGTCCACATGGAGGGTTCCGCTCTCAAGCTATGGGGTGGCCAGCCTGCCCTGCACCCACGAGCCAGCGGAGCCCCTTTAGCCCGGCTCCACAGTCTGGTTCAGGCTGCCTTGGGAGCTGGAAGGAAAGAGGAGAAGGCAGAGCCGAGTGTCCACTGTGCATTCCGACACCAGGGAGTCTGGTCACTCCTCAGTACTACCTGACTCCTGCACAAAGTTCTCGGTGCAAATTCTTTAGGAGCTCATGTTCGGAGGAAGGCTCTTGACGCTCTCTCCTGGACTGAGTGAGCATGTCTGGAGGCGCTTCTGTTGGGTCCAGGCCAGCAGCACTCCGGTACAGCAGCCGGGTCTGTCCCTCAGGGATAGGAAGGCTGGCTCTGCACAGCCTCCCCACTCCCTCAAACATGGCTAACCCTCTGGTGACAGATTCTCAAGCGTGAACATCTGATATCCTCAACATTTTCCACCCTGGGGGTCCTTTAAAAATTTTGTATTTTGAGCTGAGACAAAAGGAAAGAACTTACCTAGTTTTAAGAGCAATCAAAGATGAAGTCTTGCCATAAGAAGCTTTTGGTCTGTACCTTCTGAGTGACAGGAAGTAAGGAACTGTTGCTAAGCAACACTGCACATACCCCAAGTCCCTCATCCCCAGCGGCTCCTGCTCAGTAGGGTCCCAGGGCGCGTCCCTGAGGGGCCTGTGCCCCTCCCTCTGGTAAGCCATCCTGTCTCTGTCTGCAGCGGGACTTGTTGGGTGCTTGCAAGTCCCCCTGCCAGGTTCTGGGGGTGCCTGGGTCAAACCAGGAGAGTCCAGCCTGGATTTAGAAGGAGACAGCCCCAATGAGTGATACAACAGTGTGGCAGCTGCTCTTGCAAGGAAATAAAAAACTGCTTTATATAAACAGCTGACACCAGAGTTCTCCACTGGGAGAAAACTGACTTTATCCAGGAAAATGACTTGGTGAACTTCTGGGTCAGGACTTGGCACACAGGATATGGAGGCTGCAGGCTCCAGCCTACGGGGTGGGAGGGAGTTCCTGGAAAAGAGGAGAAGAGGAGGGAGGACGCAGAGCCCAGCTTCGAAAATCCCGGCTGAGGCCCAGCTCAAGAGGGATGTGGAGTTAACTGCGTGGCTTTTAAAGCACTTCCTGCGACCCACAAACCTTCAGTAAGCATTCTGCTGGTCCTGGCAGAATTCAGTTCACCGTCACCAGGAAAGTCAGCTCAGAGCAGACGGGCCTCGACTCTTAGGGTGTCGGGACAGCGGTGGAGAGTGAGCCACATCACGAAAAGGAAAGCAGACCATGGGGCTGAGACTGGACACCGGTGCAGGATCGACCTTGAGACCACAGACTTCCTGCCCCCAAATTCGGAGGAGTCCTGGGCCAGGCACAGGTACAGCCTGAAAGCCAGGTGGCGGGACCTGAGCACCCCATCCAGATGGTGGGATGGGGAGCCTCTGTGACACCAGGCCATCCTGTAGCACAAGTGGGGTGGGTGAGGGACCGTGCCCTGGGATCCCTCCCTCAAGAATTCCTGAAGGAGGGGCACGGTGCTGAAAAATGAGTGAGCAAAAGTCGCCTGCAAATCCGGGTGTCTGCCTTGGAAGACGGGGAGTGTGACATAAAGTGACAAATTAGTGAGGAGCAGAGCGGAGGTGGGAAACCTCAGAGATGACACCCCAGCGTCTGAGAGATGGCGATCTCTTCCTCTCAGACCAGGTCTCACAGAGAAGGTGACGGAGAGACAGACGCCAAGAAATTGCCCACAGGGTCCAAGTCAAGTCAGCAGAAACCCAGACGGCGGCTTCGGCCGCAGTGGGGCATGGGAGGGGGCTGTGGGGGGGCCATGGGGGACGAGCCCAGGGCTCCCAGGAGAACCAACCACCCGCCCGCAGACAGGAGGAGCACCCTGGGAGCCGCCCTGGGAGCAGAGTGAGCACACGCCCGAGTTGGTCATAGCTGGCTTGCTTCCTTGTTTCAGGAAGAAAAATGCTTCCTTTCCTTTCCACAGAAACATACATGACCCCTCGTTCAGCTGGAATTTCCTGGGTCTGTTCTGTCATGTCAGCTCTCTGGCTTCTGCCCTGACAAAGGCAATTTCAGGGCTCAGATATTTCCTCCCGGCCATGCTGAAAAGGCAGAAAATGTGCCCAATGAATCGAAGTGCCTGCACACGCCCGCCTGTGGCTCCCCTGCTTCTGAATGGGAACCACAGCCCACTCGCAGTTACTCACTGAGTCGGGGCAGTGGGGAGAGCGCAGGTGCGGAGGTGTTGCCGAGAGAGGCGTCCTTCAAAGGGCACTGACAGTGCTGAGGGAGAGCCTGGCCCCACGTGCACCCGAGGACCCAGGCCGTGCAGGTGGGAGGAGAAAGGTAGAGGGTGGGCTGGTGGGGGTGACCGGGGTGGGAAGGGTGACGGAGTGGATCTGGCCATGGTCCCTCCAGCCTGCCGGACCTCCTCCAGGGCACACGCAGCAAGACTGTGATGGCTGTTACACTGGAGGAACCCCCTCATTGGTAAATGTTTGTGGAAGGATAAACAGATGCAGTCTTGCTCCTGTATGCTCCCTGCCCCACCCAGATGCCTGTGTTCCCACGGGAACCAAACACTCCCAGGGATAGGAAGGGCGCTGTCTGCAGGTGAGGGGAGCTCAGGGCCTCCACCCACCCCGGGACAGTTTACTACACAGTCTTCAAACGGAGCCACCCTCGGTAGAGACAAGCAGGCAGGGTGGGGCTGGCACGGAAGGAGCCACGGGGTCGCGGGCTCAGAGAATTCCATCTCACTAGGCGCCAGCAGGCGATCCCCTGCGTTCAAGAGCAGCTGTTGCAAGAGGCACATGGACGAAAGCTCTGCTACCCTGTCTGCCAAGAGGCACATGGGTGACAGCTCAGCCACTGTGTCCTCCGTGTTGGCAGGTGGCAAACATTCTCCAGCATCAGAGGAAGTCAGCACCTGAGGGCGCTTAAAAACATCACTGGAAATGAAGTGCAGCCAACCAAGAGGTGGATCAAAACAGAAAATTGAGGGAGGGAGGAGCCATGGTCAAAAGACTGGCAAAGAGGATGAATCTGTTCTATGGAAGAAACTGGTTTGAGAATAAAATGTAAAACTCAGCAGCATAGAGCTGGCAAACTCAGGAGGTTGGGAGAGAGAAAGAAGGAAATGTGAGAAGGTGATTTCCTTATTCAAATCAAGCATTAGTAGATACTATCCAAAGTTAAAACGCATTTTAAAATAACTGCTGGGAAGTCCCTGGAGGGTCCAGTGGTAAAGACTCCGCATTTCCATTGCAGTGGGTGTGAGTTCCATCCCTGGTTGGGGAACTAAGATCCCACATGCCACAGGGTGCAGTCAAAACAAAAAAACAAAATTAACTGCTGCTCATTAATGCTTTTCATAAATCTTTTTCTTAATTTCAGCAGCTTTAGCTTAGAAACTAGTATTTTTTTTTTATGGTGAGGAAATATTTATCTGAAATTCTGCATTCCCTCCATCTTACTTCAGTTTTTTTCTGTTACATTCAAGTACAGTGACACTCAATATTTATTGTTTAAAATAGGATGTTTTCAGGGACTTCCCCAGTGGTCCGGTGGCTAAGAATCCATACTCCCAATACAGGGGGCCCAAGTTTGATCCTTGATCTAGGGGACTAGATTCCATATGCCACAACTAAGATGCAGCACAGAAAAATAAATAAATTAATTAATTTTTAAAAATAGGATGTTTGTACTTACTGAGATATAAAGGCTGACACAATAAAAAGCTGTCACGGGCAGCCCTGAGAGAGTGAAAGGTGTTTCCCACAGGGTGTGAGGAGGTCTCTGCAACATAATCTGACACATTAATGAGAAACAGGAAGACAACCCAGCAGGAAAACCAGGCAGAAGACCCAGTCAGGCACTTCACCAACAGACACCCTGGACAGGCAGTGACTGTATCGACAGGCGCTCACCTCCTTAGTCTTCAGCAAAACACAAATTAAAACAACGTGAGCTACAACTTTTCTCCCAGAATAGCAAAAATGCCTTATCGTACTGTTGCTGGGGTTCTCTCAGCAAGAATACCAGTGCTGTGCTTAGTTAGCCGTCAGTCGTGTCTGACTCTTTGTGACCCCATGGACTGTAACCCATAAGTTTCCTCTGTCCATGGGATTTTCCAGGCAAGAATACTGGATTAGGTTGCTTTTTCCTTCTTCAGGGGATCTTCCCAACCCTGGAATTGAACCCGTGTCTCCTGTGTCTCCTGCATTTCAGGCTGATTCTTTACCCACTGAGCCATCAGGGAAGTTCATTCCAATTCCAAAGTAGGGCAATGCCGAAGAATGGTCCAACTACCATACAACTGCACTCATTTCTCAAGCTAGCAAGGTAATGCTCAAAATCCTTCAAGGTAGACTTTAGCAATACATGAACTGAGAACTTCCAGATGTACAAGCTGGGTTTAGAAAAGGCAGATGAACCAGAGATCAAATTACCAACATTCGTTGGATCATAGAGAAAGCAAGGGAATTCCAGGAAAACATCTACTTCTGCTTCACTGACTACATTAAAGCCTTTGACTGTGTGGATCACAACAAACTATGGAAAATTCTTCAAGAGATGGGACTACCAGGCTACTTTACCTGCCTCCTGAGAAACCTGTATGCAGGTCAAGAAGCAACTGTTAAAACTGGACATGGAACAACGGACTGGTTCCAAATTGGGAAAGGAGTATGACAAAAGCTGTATACTGTCACCCTGTATATTTCACTTACATGCAGAGTGAAGGAAGTTGACAAAAGCTGTATCCAGGCCCTGTCACCATTCTAGGCAATAGAACTCTCTCATGCAAAGAAAAAAAGGACATTAGTTGCATGGCTCAAGCCAGCCCAGCCTCTGGAGACCTTAAAACTCCTTGCCCTCCAGCCATTTAAGAGAGAACTACTCCCAGCAAACTTGGAGAAGAACAGGCCCCCTTAAACAGTAGCTTTCTAAAGCCTACTCAGCAGCTGGCTAATCAAAGGGGATCTGTTCCCCAGTCTCATTCTTTTTCTGAAAAAAACTCCGTATCTTACACAGAGTACTGCCGGACATTCAGGTTGGATGGACGGCGTCGGCGATACGCCCAGCGAGTCGTGGTGTTTCCAAGTGTCTTCTGACTTTATTGTTTTTAAGACAGCTTTTATGTTTTTAGTGGTACCCGCCACCAATTCAGCTTAATGGGTCAACAGTGTTGCCTGACATCGTCCTTAGAACATCATCTTGCCCCAGCCATTTAAAGAGAGAACTACTTTTGTATCCCAGCAAACTTGGAGAAGAACAGGAGCCCCCCTTAAGACTCTACGCTTGAGCTTAACAGAAAAAGAATGAGTAGCTTTCTACATACAACGTTGCCTATATAAAGCTACTTTTACTTATATAAATCTTTTAACTCTTTTCTTAGATAAAATACGTGCAGTGAGTAGACTAAGTAACAGTTTCATAAAGCAATATTTCTTATATTTCTCGCTAATCTGACTGCTGCCCCTTCTCGCCTCATTAAAGGTGATCTGCTTTATATCCCAGTAGAGTGCCAGTCTCATTCTTTTAAGTCACAGAAAATAAGAAGAGGTTTATTGTAGCAAACATCTGAAAGACCTCACCTACTCTAACTCTGTATCTTACACAGAGTACATCATGAAAAATGCTGGGCTGGATGAAGCACGAGCTGGAATCAAGATTGCCAGGAGAAATATCAATAACCTCAGATATGCAGATGACACCACCATTATGGCAGAAAGTCATAGAGGAACTAAAGAGCCTCTTGATGAAGGTGAAAGAGAAGAGTAAAAAAGCTGGCTTAAAACTCAACATTCAAAAAATGAAGATCATGGCATCTGGTCACATCACTTCATGGCACATAGAAGGGGGAAAATTGGGAAGATTTTATTTTCTTAGGCTCCAAAATCACTGTGGACAGTGACTGTAGCCATGAAATTAAATAACACTTCTCCTTGGTAGGAAAGCTATGACAAACCTAAACAGTACTAAAAAGCAAAGACATCACTTTGCTAACTCTAGAGAGTCCCTTGGACAGCAAAGACATCAATCCAGGCAATCCTAAAAGAAACCAACCCTGAATATTCATTGGAAGGATTAATGCTGAAACTCCAATACTTTGGCTACCTGATGCAAAGAGCTGGCTCATTGGAAAAGACCCTGATACTGGGAAAGACTGAGGGCAGGAGGAGAAGGGACAACAGAGAATGAGATAGTTGGATAGTATCACCAACTCAATGGATATGAGTTTGAGCAAACTCTGGGAGATGGTGAAGGACAGAGGAACCTGGCATGCTGCAATCCATGGGGCCACAAAGAGCTGGAGATGACTGAGTGACTGAACAACAACAAGAAAGCTAAAATGCAGAGGGACATTGGACCCTATTGAGCAGACCAGGCCGGGGGTCCTGGGACCCTCGTGTACTGTCTGCAAAGATAAACTAATGCCGCTGCCTCAGAAAACGTGGCCTTTTCTGACCAAAGCAAAGTGCACGTGCGACGTGACTTGACAATTCTATTCCTCGGAACATCTAATAGACGTGTATACATGGCCTAAATATGCACAGGAACACCTAGAGCAGCATTACTCACAGCAGTCCTGAACTGAAACGTCCACGTGTCCACTGGAGTAGGGTGCCATTGCCTTTTCCACAACGCCACACTAGACAACAATGAAAACCAGCGACGGAGACACAGAGCAATGGTGATGAGGCTCACAAACATCATTTTGAGCCAAAGAAGTCAGACACAAAGTAATACCAAATTCCTTTTCTTTTGGCCTGCACCCTGAGGCATGTGGGATCTTAGATCCCAGGCCAGGGATCAAACCCACAACCCCTCCCCTGTTAAGGGAGGAATCTTAACCACTGGCCCTCCAGTGACGTCCCAATGATTCCTTTTACAAAAAGTTAAAAAGGCGAAACTAAATTATGGTGACAGAAGTCAGGACAGTGGTCCTCTAGGGGGAAGGAGGAAGGAAGGGTGATGATCGGGCCTTCTACAGAGGAGCAGGAGTGGGATTCTGGGCACTGATCTATTTCTTGACCTAAGTGGAGTTTACATAAATGTATTCATATTGTTTCATTTACAGCTTTGAAATTTTTCCCTTTTCTGTATGTATGGCATACTTACAAAGTTTTAAAATAAAATTTAGAATTACAAGTAGGATTGTTGTATCTCATTTGGGGATAATTAATTTTATCTACATTAAAGTATTCACTGGGAAATTTCTGTGAGACTATTCACTAAACCTTCATAAAGGTGCTTTCTGGGAGGGAATTTAGGTGATTCTAAATTTTGCACTATTGCTTGAATTTCTAAATGCATGCATCATTTCTGCAGAAATTGAATGATGGAATTGTGCGACAAGCAGAGACCTTGCCCAGCAGGAAGGATGATTCAGAAGAGGAACAGACTTAACAAGGCCTGCCCAGCACCAGGACAGGACAGCCTGCTCTCCACGCGGAAGAGAACACAGGCTTGACTTGGAGACTTTTCCACCTCTTGCTCCTCCCAGCTCTCAGCCAATGCATCTGGGTCCATGACTACAAGCAGGCTGGCCACTGCCTGGTGACCCTGGGCAGGTACGTCAATGTCACAAGAGCCTTTTCCCCACAGCCAACTGGAAACGGTTCCTGGACGAGCCCAGTCTCTCTGCCGCCACGTGGATTCATCAGCGTCATCACTGCTGTTCCTGCTACTCTGGGTGTTCTGTCAACCATCCTAACTCCTCTCTCAAGTTTTCTTGGCCTTTCCTTGTGGCTCGTTTCACATTTGTTGATGTAGTTACAAAATTTCTGCAGACATTCTAAGCCATAATTTCATTTTTCTTTCACCCAAGGGAGACATGAGTTTCAGTGCTGCTGTTAGCAGTGTATTTGGCTGGTAGGCTAGTTTAAATAACCTTTCAGCATTTAACAGCAAGGCACTCTGTACGTGTGCTCAACATTGGGTCTAAACTGGATCAGAATTCCACCGAGAAAGGGACATCTGGGACGTCTTTATCTACCTTGTTGATTTGTCCTCAACACCCAGGAAAAGAACTGGTGCAGAGCAGATTCTGAGTGAATGAATGAAATACCACCTTTGCCTTCAATTTTCTGCACTAGTGGAGGAGATAATCGTGCACCTAAGACACAAGGTTAGGGATCTGTGCAAAGTGCTGTGAGATACCAGAAAACGGAAAACTCTAGGTCTTTGAGGACATCAAAGGGACCCCCAGACTGATTCTCTGCTGTCTTCGCTCAGGAGTCCTGGCTCCTCTGTTCTCCCCACCTTGTCTGGAGCTCTGCTGACCCCTTCTCTAACCCTGAGCCCTGGGCGTGCACACTCTGTCTGCCAGACCAAGTCACCCTGGCACACAGTGCCTGCTGCCGGGGCTGCACACACACCCCACGTCAAGCTGCCTTCATCCCTCTCCCGGGCCCCCTCCGTCCATCCAGCCACTGGTGAGACTCTGAGCACACTTGAAGTTGCCCAAGGATAAATCAGAGCATCTCTGTCAGAAGACAGTGCTCCAATCCTCATCAACATTCACTTCTGAAAGGTAGCCAAGGCAACTGGGTTACTGTTACCTGAGCTTCTTTGATTTTATCTAGTTTCCTTCTTGGGCTATCACGGGTGTCGTGGGTCAGTCTTTGAACAGCTTTAATACGATCCTATCACTGTGACTCGACACTGTTCTAAAAGAATCTCAGCACCAGATATCATGGTGCCTGTTTAAATAAGGAGAGGACATTGTGATTCTGATTCACATTTGTTAGAAGTGAAATCATTTTATTCAGGAAACAAGTGAGAATCAGTTTATGTAGCGTGAATTCCGATTTATGCTAATTTCAAAGTCAGGAACTTGGTAAGACTTCCACGTCAAGTGACGGATGACAAACAGCTAATCGAGCCTTTGGAGACCTCAGTCACCTTGGATTCCCTTCTGAGAGTGGATCCTCCCTCACTCTTAATAAGATGCCATTCCTAGTTTCTAAGAGTAACACACACTAGACATGAAGTTAAAACCAGCTTAAACATTTACTTCAAGTTGGACATCACTTTGCACACGTATATGATGTTCTTTCTATGGAAATGCTGAGAAAGGACGTGGGTGTGAAAGAGAGTTCTGCTTAAACAAACAGCTGTCAGGCATCTGACATGCAGGGGTGCCTGCCTGGCCCCATAGAACTGGTTGTTAACCGTCCCCAGGCAGGTAAAATCTAGCTTTGGGCTGTTGAAGCCCACATGAAAGCGGAGGGTGTTTCTAATTTAGCTGAAATGACTTCATCTCTTAAACACATTATGGATGTTGAAACAATTGGACAGAAGATCAGCCTCAGGTTTGTGAATTTTTGCCGTCTGTCCTTTCCTTTCTCCATCATGGATCTTGATTCCTCCTATGACTCTACTTTTCTAATTCTTTATATTTTCTTAACAAAATCATAGACCACATTTTCTCTTTCCAGCCCCTTCAGGACTTATTCTTCATTCACTAAAAACTGAGCTGAAGAAAACTCAGAAGACTCACGTGACATTAATTAATGCCAGAGGGAAAATTAACTGAACAATTGCTAACTAACTAATCACTTGAGATATACTTCAGAAAGGATTATGTACATTAGGTACCTGAACAAATGAAGTTGGGCTTCCTTTGGCATTTTAGTGTTAAGAAAAGGAGTTGAAAATTAAAGGAAAGAAAGTAGTCCTAACAGACAGTGGACAAAAGGCAGGCGGAAGGCATGTGTGGGGAGGACAACAGGGTTCTGCTCCATTTCAGGCACTCAAGCTGATGTCATGGACTGGGTACTGTCTAGGCCATAAGCCACATGGCTGTGCATGCACAGCAGGACTCCATCATCACGTGACAACGACTTACTTCTGATACAAGAGAGTCCCTTGTTCAGAGTCAGGTTGCAGGATATCGTGATGATAAGTAGAACATTCTTTGCGTCCAAGAATAGGAGCTAGGGACCTCCCTGGTGGTCCAGTAGCTAAGACACACATATCAGTGCCCTGCTAGAACATCCAGAACCTAGATTGTTCCAGGAAGCTTTAGGATCACTTGCCCTAAGAAAGTGATACAACTGTCCTGCAAACAATGGTTGCATCCTAGAACTGTAATGTCATCACACACGTGTGACACTGTGAGGGTGGGGTCATGGGCCTTTGGGCTGTCATGGCTCCCAAGTTCATCTCCACCCAAGTAGTCACTTCTTCTCTTAAATACACAAGGGGGGGAGGAATATTAGTGAAGGAAATATGTGCTCTGGAATTCAGCTCCTAGAAAGTGGAATATAAAAAATTTGGAATTTTAAGAGATGAGGAGTTCATCAGATGTTTAATCAAAAAAAATTCTTTATTTTAGGTAAGCATAAAATTCACAATACTTTTAAACACTGAGCCCCTGTGACACATTTCAAGCACTTTCAGGATCATTAGAACTCTTCTTCTGCTAACGCAAGGAGAAGGTTAAATTACTCAAGTTTTCAAAGCCATCTCCAAGTTTTCTGTTCCTAACTAAAAAGAAGCATGAGGTCTTCCCTGGGGGTCCAGTGGCTAAGACTCCACACTCCTAAGGCAGGGGGCCCATGTTCGATCCCTGATCAGGGAACTAGATCCCACATGCTACAACTAAGACCCAGTGACACAGCACAGGCAAATAAATAAATAAAAAGTAGCTTGTTGCCCCACCACTACCTTTATCTTGGACAAACAACATGGCTTGCAGACCTTAGTTCCCTGACCAGGGTTCAGTCTGGATCCAAGGCAGGGAAAGCACCAAACCCTAATCACCGGACTGTCAAGGAATTCCCACCTATACCCCTTTTTGGAATGTTTAGGTAGTCAGGTGTTTATTTTCTAGGTCTCAATAATAATTGCCAGATTTTCATCTTTTGTAAGCACTGTCTCTTACCTTCTTGCTTTTGTGTTTAGTATTTATTTATTTGGCTGCACCGGCACTCCAAATCTTCGACCTTCATTGCAGCATGCGAACTCCTAGTTGTGACATGTGGGATCTAGTTTCCTCACAGGGATTGAACCTGGGACCCCTGCACTGGGAGCGCAGAGTCTTAGCCACTGGGCCACCCTTACCTTCCTGCTTATGGGGTGAAGGTACAGTTAACAAGCACGGTTCTAAGTGAAACAGCAGAAGCCAATTTACTCTAAATGGGGTAGATGTAGGTCCAGGCCAGGGTGACCTGGCCTGGTTACTCCCCTCTTAGGTCACCTGGCCACTGGTTAAGAGTTCAGATGTCTACCCCACCACTCACCTGCTGAGTCGGAATCCGTATTCTACAAGGGTCCCAGTGGAGAAGCACAGAATTGTGGTTGGTGCAGGAGTTCCTACAAAAGGCAAAAAACACAATGGTTGTTCCTAAGTGCTCAGATTAGAGGTTTGAACCTACTGGCTGTCCCAACAGGTCCCGCATGGACCCCCACACACCTGGAGCTATTTCGAGCCTGGAGTCTCCTCTCTCCCCAAATCCTGCCAGCACAAGGAGCACCCATGGCCTCAGAAATTCGAAGTGACACCCGCTGTCCTAGTTGACTCACCAAATTTGCATCAGAGATTTTTCTGATTCTCAGTTCATTTCAGATCAGATCAGTCGCTCAGTCATGTCAGACTCTTTGCGACCCCGTGGGCTTCAGCACACCAGGCCTCCCTGTCCATCACCAACTCCAAGAGCTTGCTCAAACTCATGTCCATTGAATTGGTGATGTCATCCAACTATCTCATCTTCTGTCATCTGCTTCTCCTCCTGCCTTCAATCTTTCCCAGCATCAGAGTCTTGTCCAACGAGTCAGTTCTTCCCGTAAGGTGGCCAAAGTATTTGAGTTTCAGTTTCAGCACCAGTCCTTCCAATGAATATTCAGAATTGATCTCCTTTAGGATGGACTGGTTGTATCTCCTTGCAGTCCAAGGGACTCTCAAGAGTCTTTTCCAACACCACAGTTCAAAAGCATCAATTCTTTGGTGCTCAGCTTTCTTTATGGTCCAACTCTCACATCCATACATGACTACTGGAAAAACCATAGCTTTGACTAGACAGACCTTTGTTGGCAAAATAATGTTTCTGCTTTTTGATATGCTGTCTAGTTTGTCATAGCTTTTCTTCCAAGGAGCAAGTGTCTTTTAATTTCATGGCTGTAGTCACCACATGCAGTGATTTTGGAGCCCAAGGAAATAAAGTCTGTCACTGTTTCCATTGCTTCCCCATCTTATTTTCCATGAAGTGATGGGACTGGATGCCATGATCTTAGTTTTCTGAATGTTGAGTTTTAAGCCAGCTTTTTCACTCTCCTCTTTCACTTTCTTCAAGAGGGGCTTTAGTTCCTCTTTGCTTTCTGCCATAAGGGTGGTGTTGTCTGCATATCTGAGGTTATTGATATTTCTTTCTGCAATTTGATTCCAGCTTGTGCTTCATCCAGCCCCGCATTTCACATGATGTACTCTGCATGTAAGTTAAATAAGCAGGGGTGACAATATACAGCCTTGACATACTCCTTTCCCAATTTGGAACCAGTTTGTTGTTTAATGTGCAGTTCTAACTGTTGCTTCTTGACCTGCACACAGATTTCTCAGGAGACAGGTCAGGTGGTCTGGTATTCTCATCTCTTTAAGAATTTTCCACAGTTTGCTGTGATCCACACAATCAAAGGTTTTGACATAGTCAATAAAGCAGAAGTAGATGCTTTTCTGGAACTCTCTTGCTTTTTTGATGATCCAACAGATGTTGGTAATTTGATCTCTGGTTCCTCTGCCTTTTCTAAACCCAGCTTGAACATCTGAAAGTTCTTGGTTCACGTACTGTTGAAGCCTATCTTGGAGAATTTTGAGCATGACTTTGCTAGCATGTGAGATGAGTACAATTGTGCAGTAGTTTGAACATTCTTTGGCATTGCCTTTTTTGAGATTGGAATGAAAACTGACATTTTCTAGTCCTGTGGCTACTGATAAATTTTCCAAATTTGTTGGCATATTGAGTGCAGCACTTTCACAGCATCATCTTTTAGGATTTGAAATAGCTCAACTGGAATTCCATCACCTCCACTAGCTTTGTTCGTAGTGATGCTTCCTAAGGCCCACTTGTCTTTGCATTCCAGGATGTCTGGCTCTAGGTGAGTGATCACACCACTGTGGTTATCTGGGTCATGAAGATCATTTTTGCACAGTTCTTCTGTGTATTCTTGCCACCTTTTCTTAGTATCTTCTGCTTCTGTTAGGTCCATACCATTTCTGTCCTTTATTGTGCCCATCTTTGCATGAAATGTTCCCTTGGTGTCTCTAATTTGCTTGAAAAGATCACTAGTCTTTCCCATTCTATTGTTTTCCTCTATTTCTTTGCATTGATAATTTAGGAAGACTTTCTTATCTCCCCATGCTATTCTTTGGAACTCTGCATTCAGATGGATATATCTTTCCTTATTTCCTTTGCCTTTCACTTCTCTTCTTTTCTAAGCTATTTGTAAGGCCTCCTCAGACAACCATTTTGCCTTTTTGCATTTCTTTTTCTTGGGGATGGTCTTGATCACTGCCTCCTGTACAAAGTCAGGAACCTCTGTCCATAGTTCTTCAGCAACTCTGTCTATCAGATCTAATCCCTTGAATCTGTCACTTCCACTGTATAATTGTAAGGGATTTGATTTAGGTCATACCTGAATGACTCTAGTGATTTTCCCTACTTTCTTCAATTTAAGTCTGAATTTTGCATAAAGGAGTTCATGATCTGAGCCACAGTCAGCTCCCGGTCTTGTTTTTGCTGACTCATTAGAGTTTCTCCATCTTTGGCTGCAAAGAATATTATCAATCTGATTTTGGTGTTGATCTTCTGGTGATGTCCATGTGTAGAGTCATCTCTTGTGTTGTTGAAAGAGGGTGTTTGCTATGACCAGTGTGTTCTCTTGGCAAAACTCTGTTATACTTGCCCTGCTTCATTCTGTACCCCAAGGCCAAACTTGACTGATATTCCAGGTATCTCTTGATTTCTTACTTTTGCATCCAGTCCCCTATGATGAAAAGTACATCTTTTTTTGGTGTTAGTTCTAGAAGGTCTTGTGGGTCCACAGAAATCCACTTGTAGCAGTTGAAGGGGTGAAAAGGACTTAATCATAAGGACAGGCGTGTAGATCATGAAACCCAAGGCAGCCTCCCGGGGGAATTCCCAGGGCCCAGAGAATTATTCCAAGTCCAGCCCCACGGCGATGTGGCCTCTGGTTGCTGTTTCCGTCTGCACATTGCATGCTTCTGTCTTTTCACACTGTTTACATGACCAGCCCAGAGGTCCCCTCATGCCAGCAATACGCCCCCGCCATCCTCACCTAGAAGGTCTCCTCTCAGATATAAACTTGAGGGGACCTGCATTTAATAAGGTACAGTCCCATTCACCCAGAGAAAAACATCTCTGGTTGACAGGGTGATTTCAGGCATCCCCCACAGACCTTGGCTGGGTGCCCACTCAGCCACCTCACAGACTACCCGCTGCTCTAGGAGAAGGGTGTGGGCAGACTGCATAGAACCTCACTGCTGGCAGTTGCATTGACATTTAGAGTCCCACGGGCTTGTGAATGTGGCATTGTCCTTCCGGGCCACACAGTCGGGAAGCAAACAAATGCTGCTCAGTCAGCCCTGCATTGCTCTCCCTGGGGGTGGGGGCCAGACACAGCCAAGAATCAGGGAAAAGTCGACAGTTTGATCAGAGCGATTTCTGTTGACTTCCTCTTCTGTTTAAGTGACAGGCTTGGGGTTTGGCAACACACAGTGTCCTGTGATCTGGAATCAAATATTGACAAGCAGCCAGGGAGCAGGCAGGAAACAAGGTGCAGGTTTGGATGACAGAGTCGCTTCTTTGGAAAGTGGAGTGCTGGCTGCAGGCTGACATCCACCGCGGGCCACGTCCAGGCAGCATGGCCACAACTTCCCAGCCACAGAGCTCTGATGCCCATGGGATAAAGAATGCCAGCCAGTGAACAGCTCCCACAGTTTGAGTGTGGTTACTGCAAAAGCCTGATTTCTTTTTTTGCCTCAGATTTCTCAGTAGTCATCTTAGAGATTCTGGAAAATTCTACCTCTAACAGAAACTACTTTTCTTTAACCACAGCCTTTCTCCTAGTGAACTTATTCGATCCCCTAGTTTTAATGCCATCTATTGACTGATGGCTCCTAAATGTGCATCTCCCCTGAGCTCAGGGCCGACCTGAGCTCACAACCTAGAAGCTGAGAGTTATGCTTTATTTGGCAGACATTTTTAGGACTGAAGTTTGGAAAGCAGCATCTCAAGTAACCCTGAGAGAATTGCTCCAAGGAGGCGAGGTGGGGAAGCCAGGTTATACAGAAGTTTGCAACAAAGGGCAGGTAGTCAGAACATCAAAATTATTTTTGTGAATTAAAGAAAACCAGATATCTCAAGTTAAAGAATTTAGCCCTTTTCTACATATGGGAAGATGTAAGAATCTGGACTCCCTGAAATGATTCCTTTCATATGCATCTTAGCTATCTGGGGCCAGTACCCTGAGTTCCTCAAGACTCACCGAAGGGAATGGCTGCAGTCTGAGTGCTGCCAGATGGAGCAGGCATTCTTCTCCTTCCTGGAGGTCCTTAGAGCTCAGGAATTCATATGTGGAGGGCCAGAATCACTGATAGTTGTCAGCCTTGTTTACTGATCTGGCAGAAAATACTCCATTTCTCAAAGTTCCACCTGGGACCTAGATTTCTAATTCCATCTCAGGCTCAATGTGGCCACAAGTGAACTTCAGAGCTCTGTCTGTCTTTTCCATCTCCCAGTTGTCTCTAATGAGTTCATGGCCTCCTTCCAGCCACCACAGGCAAAAATGGAGGAATCATAACCAGTTCCTCCTGTCGACCGAGAGAAATGCACAGTTGGACAGTTGAGTTTGTTCAGCAGACTTTGGAGAACTTAAGCCCGGGATGCAGGCTCTCGAACAGCTCTGAGGGTGTACTCTGTTACAGGCAAGGGGGGAGCCAGGATATCCAGGAGTTTTTGCAACAAAAACCAGGCAGTCATAACACTGAAAAATTACTGTTAATGAATCTAGTGCTCTGGTATGTATGGGAAAATGCAAGAGTCTGGGTTCACTGAAACCATTTCTCTGATGGGCACCTCAGCTGTCTGGGGCTAACATCCTTCTCTTCCCCATCCTGAATTCCCTTGGGGTGCACAGTCAGGGCAGCCCAGTGGTTGCTAGCTTGATGGCCACAGCATCCCTTGTTTACTGCTGTGGGAAGCAGCATTCTTTGTCCTCACCCTTGTTGCTAATACTGCTGGAAAATATCTCTCTACTCCCTACAAATATACCCTGAATTTATCAGTTCTTACCATCTTCCTGACAGAAACCAGGGTACTAGTCACCTTTGTCTCCACCTAGACTATATCATGAAAGCTTCTCTCCTCTCTCACGTTTTAATTTTTGTTGTTTTTATGCTTCAAAAACTTTTTATTATAGAAAGTTTTAAACATTAAAAGCAGACAGATTAATATAATAAACCTCCTTATACTTATCAACTAGCTTCAATAAACCCCACATTTTGCACGTTATTTTTCTCTTTTTCCCCCACAAATTGGTACTTTGTTTTGTTTCAGAATATTTTAAAGCAATTCTCTTATATCATGCTGTCTTTTTTCCCTGTAAATACTGTAGTATGCTCTGTAACTGATAAGGAATTTTAAAGGAACACATACATTATACTATTATCATGTCAAAAATTAACAATTTTTTCATATTGTACATATCATCTTGAAAACCTGTTTTTACAATTGCTCTAGTGAAATCAGGATTCCAACAAACTTCATGTTGTATATTTTGTTAATCTGTCCCTTAAATCTCTTTTGTAACCACCCTTCCCTTCCCTTTTTAAGCTCTGGAAGGAAACGGACTGGACTTCAAAGGTGTCATCTCCCAAGAAAACAGAAGAGCTTATGCACAACTGGTCTAAAATGAAACTACATGGGACCTCCCTGTGGCCCAGTGGCTAAGACTTCACTCTCCCAATGCAGGAGGCCCGGGTTCCACCCTTGGTCGAGGATTTAGATCCCACATGCCTGAACTAAAGATTCCACATGCCACAACTAAAACCTAGTGCAGCCAAATAAATATTTTAAAAAATGATAATAGAAAATAAAATAAAACTACAGCCTATGACTTGTATTCCCTTTGCACAGGGAAAACTGATTTGTGGAACATCAGCGTTCATATACTTTTCCCTTTTTTGACATTTTTCAAAATGAACGTTAACAACACAAAAACCACCCAGAGCCAACCATTTCCCACAAGCTGATGTCTTAGTTCTCGAGATCCACCATCTTTTGTCAACAGTTCCCATCTCCTAAGGGCATGGCAACCGACTCCAATATTCTTGCCTGGAAAATCCCATGGACAGAGGAGCCTGGCAGGCCAGTCCATGGGGTCGCAAAGAGTTGGACACAACTGAGGCAACTTAGCATGTATCTTATCTTCTACTTCTGGGTAGTCAACAGTTTTTGCTTATTTTGTCTCCCAAATGAGACTCACCCTGCTATCCTGTTGCTGGGACCAGCCTTATGTCACCCTCCAGGCACAGGATTCCTGCTCTACACACAGATCGGCTTCAGCACCAATGCTGTCAGTTACCTTTCTGTGTGCTTGAGACTGTCCTCCTTCAGTTCAGTTCAGTTCAGTCACTCAATCGTGTCCGACTCTTTGTGACCCCATGAATCACAGCACACCAGGCCTTCCTGTCCATCACTAACTCCCGGAGTCTACCCAAACCCATGTCCATCGAGTCGGGGATGCCATCCAGTCATCTCATCCTCTGTCGTCCCCTTCTCCTCCTGTCCCCAATCCTTCCCAGCATCAGGGTCTTTTCCAGTGAGTCAGCTCTTTGCATGAGATGGCCAAAGTATTGGAGTTTCAGCTTCAACATCAGTCCTTCCAATGAACACCCAGGACTGATCTCCTTTAGGATGGACTGGTTGGATCTCCTTGCAGTCCAAGGGACTCTCAAGAGTCTTCTCCAACACCAGTTCAAAAGCATCAATTCTTCAGTGCTCAGCTTTCTTCACAGTTCAACTCTCACATCCATACATGACTACTGGAAAAACCATAGCCTTGACTAAATGGACCTTTGTTGGCAAAGTAACGTCTCTGCTTTTTAATATGTGTGTCTAGGTTGGTCATAACTTTCCTTCCAAGGAGTAAGTGTCTTTTAATTTCATGGCTGCAATCACCATCTGCAGTGATTTTGAAGCCCCCCAAAATAAAGTCTGACACTGTTTCCACTGTTTCCCCATCTATTTGCCATGAAGTGATGGGACCACATGCCATGATCTTAGTTTTCTGAATGTTGAGTTTGTCCTCCTTATCTGAGTTTTAAGTCCCTGAGACTAAAAGTCTCATCTTGCACTTACTGATACACACAGAAGACTTGGCACTATGAGCCAAAGCATATGATTGATAAATGTGGTTAAGTGGCTGTAATCACTCAATTGGATCCTAAAGGTAGACCTTGGAGAGAGAAAAGATGATAATTACCTGAGCACAGAGTTAGGAGAAGTAAGGCTCGAAGTGAGACAATCTTCCCAGAAGAAAGAAAACTACCTGAGGACAGCCTTTGGGACACCTAGCGTGGGAAGACAGTGCCTTACTGTTACTGAGTCCAAGCATGCTCCACTCGCTGCACGACTGGCCCAAGAATCCAAGAGATGAGGTATGGAGGCAAGGAAAATGACTTTATTTGGAAAGCCAGCTGACTGAGAAGACAGCAGGCTAGTGTCTCAAAATAACCATTTTGTCAGGGTCTGGATGCCAGGCTCTTTTGTAGAGTCAGAGAGAGAGAAGCAATGAGGAACTAAAGTCAAAAGGCAGAATAGAGAGGGAGAGGCAGTGGGGAAGTAAATTGAAAGGGTCTTCAGTCTTGCAAAACATCTCCAAAGGAACAGCCAGCCTTTGGAAGGGTTGTGTTAATCTCTTCTATTCACAGGTGGGCAGGGAAAAATCTATCTTTCCATGAGCTGAACAAAGGCACTTTAGTTTACAGTTAAGCAGAAGAGCAGGGTCCTCTGAAGCAAGCCATTAAGTATAATAACAAAAGCAACCAAAAGCAAGTCAAAGTAACAGTTTCCAACATGGAGTCAGAATCAGCTTCCTCCCTGCAACATTATGACCTAACTAGTAACATTAGCAGATTGCCCCTGGACACGCAAGGGGCTTTTATTTCTTGCTTACAGTGGAACACTCCTGCCTGCCTCTTAACGTTTAGCTGCCAAGAAACAGCTGAAATACAGCCAGAAAATTTGGCTGAAATACCCTGAATCACTCATTAAATGGCCATTGAAAAGAAGTGAAGGTGAAAGTCGCTCCGTTGTGTCCAACTCTTTACGACACCATGGGCTGTAGCCTACCAGGCTCCTCTGTCCATGGAATTCTCCAGGCAAGAATACTGGAGTGGGTAGCCGTTCCCGTCTCCAGGGGATCTTCCCAACCCAGGGATTCAACCCAGGTCTCCCACATTGCAGGCAGATTCTTTACCATCTGAGCCACCTTTTATTAATCCTAATTCCTTTTTTTAAATGTATTTCAAATAGCCAAAGGAAAAGAAAGAAAGGTCATTTGAGAAACAGAAGGGCTGACTTTGTCATTTGTATGACTGCTGTCCCTTTGTTCCCCCGTCTGTATTTTTTTAGTGTGGTAAATATATATAACACAGAATCTATCATTTTAGCCATTCTTAGGTGAATGATTCAGTGGCATTAAGTATGTTTCACTGGCGAGCAACTCTCACCAACAGAACTTTTCATCTTACAAAAACTGAAAGCCTATTTCCATTAAACATTGGCTTCCTCTGCCCTCCTCCCCCAGACCTTGGCCCCCACCATGTACTTTCTGTCTCTGTGACTCTGACTTCTGTAGGGACCTCAGATGAGTAGAATCAAACAGTATTTGCCCTTCTGTGTCTGGCTTATTTCACTTAGCATAATGTCTTCAAGATAAATCCATGTTGTAGCCTGGGTCAGATTTTCATTCCCTTTTAGGCTAAATAATATTCTGCTGTATGTACAGACCACATCTTGTTTATCCATCATCCACTGATGTCACTTGGGTTGGTTCCACTTTTTGACTATTGTGAACAATGCTGCTCTAAACACGTGACCACAAATATCTGTACAAGTCCCTGCTTTCAATTCTCTTGGGTGTATACCCAGCCAAACCCAGGTTTGGAGCCATTATTTCCAGTTCTACACCCCTTAGGCATTTAGAGTATTTCTTTCCTTCCACATCTTATTTTTAAGGTAATTATACAAGGTTTAGCCTCAATTTCCAGCCTCTGGTAAACCCCATATAAACAAAAGTCCCAGCCTCTGGGCATCAGGAGATTATCAGGTCACTTTGGAGGCAGGAGCCAGGCAGGGGTGGACATTCCCTCCACTGTCTGAGTCAGCCCTTCCACCGCACCTGGGACAGACTGAGGAAAACAGTGGCTCCAGTCTCCAGGCTGGAGAACTTGGAATGACTGTTCAGTAAACAGCAGCCACACGGGATGGAAAGAGAGCCCAGTATCCAAAGCTCCCACCTAGAAAGGGAAGTGGAAGCCGGCAGCAGGAGCTGGGGTGGCGACAGACCACACAGGTGGGCCCTGCCGGGGCCACAGGAATAACCAGCTCCACACTGGCTGGAGTTTACCTGCTTTTAGAAAAGTGACCCTGTAATACATGCATACTGTTCAGAGCTGTTGTGAGTGTTCAGGGTTGTTGTGAGGAGAGATTAAATATCAAAGGAGATTTGGGCTTTGCAAACACAAGGAATCATGCAATTCCTTAGTATTCTGTGATCCCTACATGAGGCTTAATGCTCTCTTTCAGAAAAAAAAAAAAAAAAAAAAAAAAAACAGAAGGCAGGAAAAATAGAAGATTCCCAGCCCTTTAAGAGCAGGAAGTTCCTTGTGTTCTGTTTCCCTCTTAATCTTACCCTGTTATTAACAGAAAACACCAACAACTTTCCATAAAAGACAGATCAGAACCTCTAGATTGCAATGATTTTCTCACATGGCCCCGAGTCAGATCTCTGTTTCCCTGAAGACTGCAGAAGACGCTAGCAGAACATCTGGTTATTTTCTTAGTGTAGACCTGGTCTAATGCCTAAATCCATCACTGAGGACTAACACTCTTTCAGTTCAGAAGGTAGAGAACAAAGTCTTGAACTTGAAAATAGTCTGAATGGGGACTTCCCTGGTGGCCCAGTGGCTAAGACCCCGAGCTCCCAGAGCAGGGGTCCTGGGTTTGAGCCGAGCGCTGGTCAGGGAACTAGATCCCACACGCCTCAATTAAGAGTTCTCCTGCAGCAACTAAAGATCTCACGTGATTTAAGTAAGACTTGGTGCAGCCAAGTAAATTAAAATAGTTATTTTTCAAAACTGCATGAATCTCTGCAAAGGAAGAGATGCTTCAGATGAAACCACACTGACTTGAGAGGTCTCTACGACAACAAAAGCATCCTAAGCATTGGGCAACAAGCTCCTTCTTTCCAAGGATATTGGAGAGAAAACCCAGGGACACTCTCCTGGATCACTCCCTGTGTACTGGGAAGGGGTTTGGCCAGGACATGCTGCTGGCTACAGGCTCTGTTTGGGACATGGCCACAGCGCCAGGAAAGACAGAAAAAATCTTCAATCTCTATTTATTTCAAGAAACATCATCTCAGAGGGTTGGCAGAAGAAACAGGGAATGTTACAAGAAAATCATCTCTACAATACAACTTCCTAGGCATCTGAACTCTTTCTCAACAGTTTTAGCGATTTTTAAAAGTTTAGTGTTTAGAACTGCTAGAGCTAGTCCTAATAGCTGAGACCAAGTGCTCATAAATGAGCCATTAAAAGAATCTAAAAGACAGCAGTAGTATATTATAACCATCAAACTTGCTAAGAACATGTCCTAAGTCGCTTCGGTTGTGTCCAACTCTGTGCGACCCTATGGGCTGTAGCTCGCCAGGCTCCTCTGTCCATGGGGATTCTCCAGGCAAAAATACCGGAATGGGTTGCCCTGCCCTCCTCCAGGGGATCTTCATGACTCAGGGATCAAACCCACATCTCTTATGTCTCCTGGACTGGAAGTCAGGTTCTTTACCACTAGCACCACCTGGGAAGCCCTGCTAAGAAGTTACTGATTCCTAAATTCACCTACGACTACTGAAAGCCATTTCGTGGACTGCAGCGAGCAATGCTTTGGGAAAGGGATCCTGTGATGCTACTACTAAGAAGGGAAGATAATTATGTGATGTGAGAGAGGTGCTAATTATTCCTACATGTATAAATGTATCAGAGTAACATGATGTACACCTTAAGTTTATACAATGTTGTATGTCAAATATATTTCAATTCAAAAAGTCAACTTTAAAAAGATTTTCAAAAGAATCTAAAAGAGAAATACAGGAAGCCATGTGGCTGAGATTCCATTTAAAACATTTTTTTTAAATTACTGTGCAAACCTACTATATAGGGACTCGGAAACTGATTTGATTTAGCCCATTTGTGAAATCTGATCCTAACTGGACCGAATTTTATTTTTTTATGGCCATGCACCTTGCAGCATGTGGGAGAACTAAGGTTCTCCAACTAGGGAGTGAATCCATGTCCCCTGATTGGAAGGATGATGTGTTAATCACTGGACCAGCAGGGAAGTCCCTAACTGGACTGATTTTTAAACGAATCAATGGAAGCAGTTACACAGAAGGCCCAGTCCTGTCACTGTCACCACTGGCAGGTGGCTCAGCCCCACTCTGGAGATGCCTTCAAAAGCAGCTTCAGAAAAAACAATGACATAGTCCAAACACACGACATGCATACCTGGTGAGGAATTTGGAATTTGAGTTTGCTTTTTTATTTAATATTTATTTCCTTGGCTGTGTCAGGTCTTGGTTGCAGCATGCAGCATCTTCGCTGTGGTAGATGGCTTAGTTGCCCAGTGAAATGTGGGATCTTAGTTCCATGACCAGGGATTGAACCTACATTTCCTGCATTGGAAGGTGGATACTTAACCATTGGACGGCCAGGGAAATCGCCTGAGTTTGCTTTTATGGGGCATAAAACAAGGATGTTTCAGGAAAAATTAAATCTCATGTTTTCAGAGAGCAACCCAGCGTCTTCCCCTTTAAACAGACTTAACCTCCTTCTCTTGCCTGGAAAATCCCATGGATGGAGGAGCCTGGTAGGCTGAAGTCCATGGGGTCGCGAAGAGTTTGGACACGACTGAGCGAATTCACTTTCACTTTTCACTTTCATGCATTGGAGAAGGAAATGGCAACCCACTCCAGGGTTCTTGCCTGGAGAATCCCAGGGACTGGGGAGCCTGGTGGGCTGCCGTCTATGGGGTCACACAGAGTCGGACACGACTAAAGCGACTTAGCAGCAGCAGCAGCAGCAACCTCCTTCTAGTGTGTGCTCCCAACATTTGAAGTGCTTCATTTTAATCCTTAATAACAGTTTTATTCTGTTACCTTTGTTTAAAACTTTAAGTTACAATAAGAACACAAAGAACTTCCATTTATCTTCTGTCCTCCTTCTTCAAATGTTAACAAGTTGCCACATCTACCCTGACTTCCTCTGTCTCCTGCTCTTCCCTGAATCATTTGAGAGTAAGTTGCAAACGTGATGCTCTTGAGTCTGAATAGTACTTCCCAGAAGCAAGGGCAGTCCACTCCATAATCTCAGAACAAAGATCAAACCCAGGAAATCAGCGTCACACAACACCATCATAACCTACAGACCTTATTCAGGTTTGGCCATTTAGCTCAACATTGTCCTTTGTAGTAAAAGAAAAGCCTAGCTCACGTGCTGCATTCGCCAGCTGTCATATTTCTGAAGTCTCCTTTAATCCGGAACGGCTCTCAGTCTTTGTCTTTGACAATCTTGACAGTTCTGAAGGCTATACATCAGTATACCGCAGAAAGTCCCCTCACTTGGGTTTGTCAGATTCTTCCTAATTACTTCAACTGGGTCATGCACTTTTGGCAGAGATTTCATAGAAGTAATGTGTTTTTCTAGTGCATCAAATCGGTAGCCATATTACGTTGATGAACAATTGCTAACAGAAAAGTTGTATCTTGGTATGCCTTTCTCTGTGAAATAAAAACCCATAAGAATTCTAAGCTATCATAGATTCATAATAAACTGCAGTTATGATTCTGTGATTTACCTATCACTTTCTAGTCATAGGAAAAGTGGAGAGTGCACATTTACAACTTAGTACCAGTAAAGGGCATGACCTCCAGTTAGCACCCAGACCCACCTGTCTTTTTTGTTTCTACCCTGTTCCCCACCCTCCACCACTCCCATCTCCCGTTTCTTGCTCAGCTTAGACAAGTCAGACAGTCCAGTCCAGACGTGGCTCCCTCTCAACGTGCTGTGTGGCTCCACCGGTCAGCAGTGGGTGAAATGGCCTCACTCATCTCTTGACAAGGTTGGACTGATGAAAAATAAATGATTAAAATATGGTATGTCCAGTAGTTATCTCACTTCTGATGAACAATGAAGTTGCATAAAAAACTAGACCTCTAATATGCAAAAACTGTTGTTTTTGAAATTTATAGAAGACATAAGGTTAAAGAACCAACAGTTTCAGGATTCTCCATAAAATCGTGATAACATTTAGGCTTCTGCCATAGCCTATATAGGGCTTCCCAGGTGACTCAGTGGTAGAGAACCTACCTAAATAAGGAGATACCTAAATAATCTGGCTAAATAAGAAGATTCAGGTTTGATCTCTGGGTCAGGAAGATCCGCTGGAGAAGGAAATGGCAACCCACCCCAGTATTCTTGCCTGGAAAATCCCATGGAAAGAGGAGCCTGGTGGGTTACAGTCCATAGGATCACAAAGAGTTGAACACAATTGAGTGACTAAGCACACAGGCACACACATAGCCTGTCTATGAGTAGTCACTGGTAGATGACAGAGAAAGCAAACATATTTTGTTATTGTTCAGTTGCTCAGTTGTGTTAGACTCTTTGTGACCTCATGGACTGCAGCATAGACTGCAGCACAGACCTCATGGACTGCAGGCTCCCTGTCCTTCACTATCTTCCAGAGTTTGCTCAAACTCATGTCCATCGAGTCAGTGATGCCATCCAACCATCTCATCCTCTGTTACCCCCTTTTCCTCCTGCCCTCAATTTTTCCCAGCATCAGGGTTTTTTCCAGTGAGTTGGCTCTTTACATCAGGTAGCCAAAGTATTGGAGCTTCAGCTTCAGCATCAGTCCTTCCAATGAATATTCAAGGTTGATTTCCTTTAGAATTAAGTGGTTTGATCTCCTTGCAGTTCAAAGGACCCTCAAGAGTCTTCTCCAGAACCACAATTCAAAAGCATCAATTCTTTGGCATCTAACTCTTGTATCCATATATGATTACTGGGAAAACTATAGCTTTGACTACTTGGTCCTTGTCAGCAAAGTGATGTCCCTGCTTTTTAATATGCTGTCTAGGTTTGTCATAGCTTTCCTTCCAAGGAGCAAGCATCTTTTAAATTCATGGCTGCAGTCCCCATCTGCAGTGATTTTGAAGCCCAAGAAAATAAAATCTGTCACTGTGTTTCCACTTTTCCCCCATCTATTTGGCATGAAATGATGAGACCAGACACCATGATCTTAGATTTTTGAATGCTGAGTTTTAAGCCAGTTTTTTCACTGTGTTTATACATTGCCAAACTTCCCCATGGGCAAATACCTGCTCAATCATAAACAGCAATGTTCTCCCCGAATAAACAAGACAACTTTTTGAAAGATAACATTCCTCCTTGAGTTTGTAAGCAGTCACATGACCCACCATGACTACCCTTAGATCTGGATTATGTAAATAATCTGAATTATGTAAACTGTCAATAATACATCATTTGAAGGGAATTCCCTGGCTATCCAATGGTTAGGACTCTGTGCTTTTATTGTAGGGGCCCAGGTTCAACCCCTGGGTGGCAAAATAAAATATAATATAAAGTAAAACAAAATACAATAATAGACAAAGTCATTTGATGTACCGTCCTGTCTCAGATACTTGACTTCTAAGTTCTCACAGCTTTCTGAGATATCCTTCCTGGGTTATAACACTCAAATTTGGCTCAAATAAACTTTTCCATTTCTTTCCTAGATTGACTGATTAATTTTATTAACATCAACATAATTTTTTATCTCTTCACGGATACTCATTTATGGTTGTGACTTTATATTGTGCTTAGTCACTCAGTCGTGTCTGACTCTTTGTGACCCAATGGACTGCAGCACGCCAGGTTCCTCTGTCCATGGGAATTCTCCAGGCAAGAATACTGGAGCGGGTTGCCATGCCCTTCTCCAGGGGATCTTCCCAACCCAGGGATCAAACCCATGTCTCCAGCATTGCAGGCAGATTCTTTACCATTTGAGCCACCAAGGAAGCCCGTGACTTTATATTATTTGCAAATAACTGTGCCCTCCCCCACTTCCAACCTTTTGGTTCTCACTGCTGCTATCAGGAGACTAGCTCTCAACCTGATCATCCATTTTCTGGAGATAATCTCTTTTCTCCCTGGTTTGTTTTCATGTCTTCTCTTTGTTTCATGTTTGTCAGTTTTATCATGTCTCTAGGCCTGGGTTTTTGTGGTTTGCTGAACTTCCTGGTCAATGATTGGTGTTCTTCATCAGTTGGGGAAATTCCCAGCCATTATCTCTTTAAATACTGCTGCTGCTTCTTTTCACCATATTTTCTGCTTCTAAAATCCTAAATGCATGTATCTTTGATGTCATCCTATCCTTTATGAGTCTTAACTTCTTTTTTACACTAATATAAAATCTCCATGAGCTATATTCTAGAAAAATTACTTTAATTTGTCTTCCAGTTGATTTTTTTTTCCTTTTTCTGAGATGTCTAATCTGGTGTAGGCTGTCCCTTAAGTTTATTTTTTTGTTGTTTTAAATGTCAATTATTATACATTTTATTTATGAAAATTTTATTTCCGTATTTTTCAAATAAGCTTGTTGAACTTATAGTCTCTTGTTACCTGCTCACATTTTTGTGATGACTATTCAGAAAGGAATGTGAGAAATACCCTGAAAAAGCTCACCATGTTGTGGGGAAAAGGGCAGGTAGAAAAATGAAATCACAATATCACGGGGGAAATGCAACAGGGAACATGCAACAGATAATGTAGCCAATTCTTCAAAAGCTTCCCAGAAGGGATGACAAACTACAACCAAAACCAGCAGTTAATCTATATCTGTCTTATACAATGGTATTCACATGGTATCAGCTGCTGCACAAACTGGATTTTAAAGAGAATTTAATAGAACCAGCTCTCAGGAGGAGCACATGTCCACTGACTCTGAAACTGACCAGCCTGTGAGGGCTGTCTCTCAGGCTGTGACCCCCGCCCATTCTCTGTGCTATCAGAGATCATCCCTTTGCCCCCAGATTCATTCTCCAGTCAAGTTTCCTTTTTAACCTTGCCTCTGGCTCTCCCCACCCTGAGAATCACTGGAGGAGGGAAAGCAGGCTGGAGGGCAGTGATTATCCTTCCAGGGGGACAGCTCCTTCCACAGTGAGGGTATTCTTCTAGGGCGACAGCTTTTCCCACAGGCCCTGGGGTGAGGACAGCTTCCCTGGGAACCTCCTCCTTCCGTGCTGGTTCCCTCACTCCTGTCTATTCTTTTAAAAATGGTTCCTTCATTCAAAATCTTTCCAAAAAATTTAGCTGAAATGCCTTCTGTCTCTAGCCAGGACCTTGCCTGACGTGATTCCCCTAAATGAGCTTCCATCAAGTGTGAGCACAATAAAAGGGAAAAACAGTAAGTTTATGGAAACTTATTAAGATTTTGGAGCCACAAGAATTTGAAAGGAAAATTTCCAAAATGGTAACCATGTACTTCATCTGGGACATCAAGTATTAAAGAGAGAACATGGCATGCTTCCCTCGACCTGGCTGCTGGCCTGCTCCAGCACCAGTCATCAGGGTTCAAGTGGCCCCCTCAGTCAAGATAGGGTCCTCTGCAGGCTGCCCACTGCAGACAAGTCTCAGAGGGTCCCCAGACTCCACACAGGTGGTGTTCTCACGACCCTCTTTGTTTGTCAATACGCTAGAACAGCTAACAGAACTCAGGAAAGCATGGGACTTGAGAGAGTGGGTTATGTTAAAGGGCACAGGTGGGCGAGATGGGGAAGAGGGGTCCTACATGCAGGGTTTGTGCCTTCTCCCCTTCCTGCTCACCAAATGGGAAGCCTGGGTGTCCATCCAGAACTTTTACTGGGCTCTCATTAAGTGGGTGTGGTTGAGGAAACCATTGGTCACGTGACTGAACCCAATCTCCAGCCCCAACCCCCTCCCCAATGGTCATGGAGTTCAAGGTCCCAACCCCCTAATCACAGAGTTATTATTTCTGGTGACAAGCTCCCATCCTGAGCCTCTCCAGGGACCCACCAGGGTCACTCTATTAGTACAAGAAAGACATTCTGTCACTGAGGAAATTTCAAGGGATTTTAGAATTTAATGCCAGGAACTCAGGACAAAGACCAGAAATAGTTTTTATTATGCAAAAGTGATCAGAGATGCCTTAATAAACTCATAGCTTCTCGCCTGAGCACTTGATATTCAAACAAAAATCGACATACATATAGAGTTTCCCAAATTAAGGATTTGGGAAAATTAAGAGATGTTGTCATTAAACTTATGAACTGATATCTATATATTTAGCTCACTTTCTAAGAAGATTTGGGACTACACATGACTTCTTTTCAAAGTATTCCATTATAAGAAAGTGTAATTCATGCAAACCATGGAAAACAGTCTAAGTGGAGGCATTGAGACTCTGCAGGCTTAGGTCTACGTCTTAGCCCTGCTTCAGCGTGACTGTCCTTTGTCTCTGCTATTTCATGTGTGACTCCAAGAACTGGATGAGACAGTACCTGTAGTCCTGTGACCACCATGATCCAATAGCTCACACCACCTTCAGAGAACCAGCACTCTCAGGGTATTTTCAGTATGCGTATTTTAGATGTTTAATTTCAGAAATTTTCTGTCCTTTTCTATCCTTAGCCATCACTCCACCTGTCCTCCCTGGCCCTCCAGGTGGAAATGATCTCATCTTCTTGAGAAATAAAATACTGTCACCAAATCACTGAACAAAGAATGTCACAGAGATTGCATCAGAGACTGCAGTCCCACCAAATGGGATCGAGGTTTTAAAATAAATTATTGGGACTTCCTTGGTAGTTTAGTGGCTAAGACAGTACACTCCCAAGGCAAGGGACCAGGGTTCAATACTTGGTCAGAAAACAAGATAACATATGCTGCAACTAAAGAGCCCACATACCTCAATTTTGATGAAATGCTTGAGATAGAAAAAGGTATAAAGCAAGCAGACAGATTTTGCTGTACAGTGGAGATTGGCACAACATTGTAAATCAGGGGGACGTCCCTGGTGGTCCAGTGGTTGGGACTCTGGGCTTCCAATGCAGGGGGCATGGGTTTGATCCCTGGTCAGGGAATTAAGATCTCATATGCCTCTCAGTGCAGCCAAAACACTTCTTAATATCACACACAAAAATAAACTCAAAATGGATTAAAGATCTAAATGTAAGGTCAGAAAAACCCTTAGAGCAAAACACAGGCAGAACACTCTCTGACATAAATCGAAGCACGATCCTTTTTGACCCACCTCCTAGAGTAACAAAAATAAAAACAAAAATAAACAAATGGGACCTAATTAAATTTAAAAGCTCTTACACAGCAAAGGAGACCATAAACAAAACGAAAAGACAACCCTCAGAATGGGAGAAAATATTCGCAAATGAAGCAACTGACAAAGAATTAGGTTCCAAAATATATAAGCTGCTCAAGCAGCTCAATATCAAAAAAACAAACAACCCAATCAAAAAGTGGTCAGAAGACCTAAACAGACATTCCTCCAAAGAAGACATACATATGGCCAGCAAACACATGAAAAGATGCTCAACATAGCTCATTATTAGAGAAATGCAAATCAAAACTACAGTGAGGTATCACCTCACAACAGTCAGAATGGCCATCATCAAAAAATCTACAAACAATAAGCGCCAGAGAGGGTGTGGAAAAAGGGTAATCCTCCTACACTGTTGGTGGGAATGTACACTGATACAGCCACTAGGGAGAGCAGTGTGGATGACCTTGCATATGACCTTGGACTGCAAGGAGATCAAACCAGTCAATCCTAAAGGAAATCAATCCTGAATATTCATTGGAAGGACTGGTGCTGAAGCTGAAACTCCACTACCTTGGCCACCTGATGCAGAGAACTGACTTATTGGAAAAGACCCTGATGCTGGGAAAGATTGAAGGCAGAAGAAGGGGACGAGAGAGGATGAGATGGTTGGATGGCATCACTGACTTGATGGACATCAGTTTGAGCAAGTTCTAGGAGTTGGTGATGGACAGGGAAGCCTGGTGTGCTGCAGTCCATGGAGTCGCAAAGAGGCACACACGACAGAGCGACTGAACTGAACTGATGAGCTTACAATTCTACTCCTTGGCATATATCCTAGGAAAATCATAATTCAAAAAGACATATGTACCCCAGTGCTTACTGCAGCACTTTTTACAATAGCTAGGAAACGGAAGCAACTTAAACGTCCATCAACAGATAAATGGATAGAGATGTGGCACATATATACAGTGGAATATTACTCAGCTCTAAAAGGAATGAAATTGGGTCATTTGCAGTTATGTGGGTGGACCTAGAGTCTGTCATACAGAGTGAAGTAAGAAAGAGAAAAAGAAATATCATATATTAATGCATATATGTGGAAATCTAGAAAATGGTACAGAGAACCTATTCGCAGGGCAGGAATAGAGACGGTGATGTAGAGAAAGGACATGTGGACACAGTGGGGGAAGGGTAGGGTGGGACGAGCTGGGAGAGTAGCATTGACATACATACAATACCAGTGTAAAATAGTTAGTGGGAAGCTGCTGTACATGTACAGCCCAGGGAGCTCAGCTTGGTGCTCTGTGATGACTTGGCGGGGAGCAGTCCACGAGGGAGGGGATACATGCATACATATAGCTGATTCACTTTGCTGTTTAGCAGGAACTAACAACATTGGGTAGACTCTGGGAGTTGGTGATGGACAAAGGGGCCTGGCGTGCTGCAGTTCATGGGGTCGCAAAGAGTCGGACACGATTGAGCGACTGAACTGAACTGAACTGAACAACATTGTGAAGCAATTATACTCCGATAAGAAAAATAATAAATAAAACTATCTAAAAATTGTAAATCAACTATTCTTCAATTTTTTTAAAAAAGAGGAAAAAAAGAAAATACATTCCATGTAACTAAAAACAACAAAATAATTAGCACATACAAAATAAAAGCAGACAGCTCTGGGGGAAAGAAGATGAGTTTAAGAGAAAGTATGAGAATACGACTGCATACATAAGTGAAGGAGGCTTACATGTGTAAACTGATGTGGCCAAATGGGGAATACAGGAAACACCCATTTTTAATGGTTAGTGGTCAGTTGCCAGTGACAGAAACCGGGAGAGGGGGACCCTTGGCCGTTCTCAGGCCTCTTGAGTGTTAGGAGGCAGCTACAGGCCAGGCTTTGAGGAAAGTCCCAGAAACCCCCAACAAAGGGTCCTGGAGCCACCCCATCTATCCACTGGGAAGACGGAGAATCAGGAAGGCAGGCCGCACATCACAGAGACGCCAGGCAAGTGCTCATAGCCCCAGGACCCATGAGGCCCCAGACAAAACTGTTCATCGATGTCAATGGAGGAAAGAGAAATTGTGACAGTCACACAGCCACACAGCAAGGAGAATAAACACAGACCTCATAGCAACAACATGGATGAATCCTCCAAGTACTACAGAGCAAACAGTCAGACACAAGGAGTACATAGCGTATAATTCCCCTTAAAAAATGTACAACATTGTCAACACGAACCTAGGACGTTATGAGTCCGGAGTGAGTCACCCTTGTGAGGAGGGCAGGGCTGGAAGGTGGTGTGAGACAGTTTTCTAGAGCTGGTGTTGCTCTGTGTCTCGTTCTGGGTGCCCCTTAAATAGCTGGGAAGAGTTTATTTAAAAGTCATCATTATATATCTAGAATTGTGTGCTTTCTGCATGTATTATCTATACTTCCACACAGAAGTTTGGGATTTTAAAGTCCCTGCCTCAGTGGTGGACCCAGGCCCCCATTGCTGCAGCCCCATCCATGCCAGGATGGAGGCCTGCACTCGGCTCTAGCATCCTGAGGCTGAGGACCACACCGGGGATCTGCTCCTGGGGAACTGCAGGGCCAGCCTGACTGTGGATGACAGAGCAGTGCAGCCTGCACCTCACTCTGATCTTCGCAACCTGCCATCGGCAGCGTAGAAGTCAGTCTACATCAAGTTCCCAGATTTGCTGGTCTGAGAGGTGTGGCTGTGAGTGGCAGAGATGTGAGGTTCCGACAGGGTGGGAATGGAGATGTGGGACCTGCCACAGACCAGCCCACTCCTCATCCGCCTGCTGGTGCTCCTGCTGGGGGGCCTCTTCCGTGCAAGGACATGTTTTATCACTTAGATCCTTATCGTGAATGAGTTCAATGAGTGAGAAGGAAGTGCTGTCATACAGAAGACCAAAGAATGCCTGTCTTTCTTGTTCTTTTCTCCCTTGGACAACATTCCAAACACGCAGAGTAGTATAGTAAATGTCCAGTCATCGCTCGGCTTTATCATATTTTAAAGCTTGCTGTGTTTGACTTAGAAAATAAACTTAAGGTTGCCGGAGGGAAGGGATAGTTAGGGAGTTTGGGATGGTCATGTACACTCAGCTATATTAAAAGTGGATAACCAACGAGGCCCTACTGACCAGCACAGGGAACTCTGCTCAGTGTTGTGTGCCAGCCTGGATGGGGGTCTTGGGAGAGAGTGGATACATGTATATGTACGGCTGAGTCCCTTTGCTGGTCACCTGAAACTGTCACAACATTGTTAATTGGCTATATCTTAATACAAAATAAACAGTTTAAAGTTGGAAAAAAAAATCTAGCTGTGCTTGATTCAGATTTTTTAGAAGAAACAAAACTCCACTGACACAGTTAAGTTTGCCCACTTCATTTTCCTTTTCCCTACCAGTAATGATCAGATCATGTTTGATATACATTACCCTATGCTTTTTCCTAATTCTAGAAGAGGACAACAGCCTGGTTTGGTGAGAAAAGAGGAAAAAGGAACTCATGCCTAATTCTACTTGCTATATGTTTAGTACTTTACTTAATATTTTAAACCATCCTAGTGACCGATTATTTGAATCTCAGAACCACTAAGTGTTGCTATATGTCCACCTGAAACAACCACAATATCATTAATCAGCTATACTCCAATACATAATAAAAAGATAAAAAAAAAATAAAACCATTAAGTGTGATGGGCTATACATATGGGATTTATCACCTCCATTTTACAGATGAACTACTGAACCTCAAAAATACATAGCTGTATAAGTCTCAATGGCAAGTAGAAGGCAGAGCAATTTTTCAGCTGTAAAGAAATAGTAGTCACTTTAAAGGAGAAAAGAATGTGTTTTGCATGAGTCAATTATATCTAAGTAAGTATTTTAAAATACTAAAATCAATACTAATTGCAGATGAGACCAACATGAATGGATGAAAACTCTGAATTCTAAGATGTTGCATGTGCGATTGATGTCTGTTTAGCAAACTCAAATTAGGCTGACAAACGTCTGTTTCAGCACAGGTCCTGGAGTTAGTGAACACAGACAGTGACCTGCAGCTAGGTTTGTGGAGCATGACAAGAAGCATAGATGTCAGAGAGGTTTCTAATTAAAACGACCTCAAGGTTTAGGAGTCAGGAATGCTCTCTTCTACGTCCTGCACTAGCGGCAGATTTAGCCTCGAATGAAAGGCACATGTTGCTGCTTTAACATTCTCCCCCTCCCCCCACAGCAGCGCTTCCCTTTAATACTCCTGTGTTTTGTTCACCTGCTTCATAATTAGCCAAAGGCTTAATTTCAACACTGCCCACACCTGAAGAGTCCTGGGTACAAGCAAGAGGCAGCAGGAGGTGCGGGAAGCCAGTGCGTGCAGAGGGTCACGTGGTCCAGAGTCAATTATCCTCACTGGCGGGGGAGTGGGTAGGGGGAGCCCACCTCCAGGAACACCCCTGATGGCTTGCGGTGGCTTCAGTATGCAGTGGGCAAGAGGGCTGAACACATACATCATAGCCCAGAAAGCTGTTACACTAACGAAAGCAACTGATTCTGCGAGATACATGTCCTGAAGACATAAATGCATCCTGTTACCGTCCTGCTCAAGACACTCTCCAGGATCTGTGGGTGATCCTCTCGACCCCCATTCAGAGCAAGATGTCCAAACATGCTTCTCTCTCACTAACTCTCCCTGCAGCATCCCCAGGGAAGCTTCCCACAAAACAATTGTGTATGATGGGCTGAACCATGGCAGTGTTTTCCTCTTAGCCTCAGACCCCTTCCATGCTCCCATGGTCTCCTTTGAACACTTTGACCCTCCCTTCCAGAGCCGGAAGACTAATAGGGGACACCAAGCCCTACTGTGCACAGAGGGAAACCATCATATTTCTGTAGAATTAAATGAGCCCCATGACAACACAAGAGATGATGGTCTGGTCCCTCCCTGGGGCCCTGGTGAGCACCCTATGCTGTCCACACCCCACCGCAGGTTCTCTGGGTCCTCCCTCCCTTGTCCTTTTCTCTCCCCACCCCTAATAAGGAATTTTTAGGAGACTGATTTTGTTTTGAAGGTCATTTTCCAGTTTTTTTCCAGGAACCACAACAGATTTCCCGGCCTGGGGACCCAGCAAAGAGACTGAGAACCCCCAGGGAATTTGACTTTGGGGGCCAGTGGGATTTGACTACAGAACACCACAGGACTGGGGAAACAGACTTTTGGAGGGCACAAACAAAACTTTGTGTGCACCAGGAGACAGGAGAAAGGAGCAGTGTCCCCACAAGAGGCTGAGTCAGACTTGCCTGTGACTGTCAAGGAGTCTCCAGTGGAGTTTGGCCTCAGGCCAACAACAGGAAGGGAACACAGCCTCACCCATCAACAGAAAATTGAATTAAAGATTTACTGAGCATGGCCCCACCCATTAGAACAAGATCCACGCCCCCCCCCCCCCCAGTCTCTCCCATCAGGAAGCTTCCATAAGCCTCTTATCCTTATTCATCAGAGGGTAGACAGAATGAAAACTATAATCACAGAAAACTAACCAAACTGATCACATGGACCACAGCCTTGTCTAACTCAATGAAACTATGAGCCATGCCGTGTAGGGCCACCCAAGATGGACAGGTCATGGTGGAGAGTTCTGACAAAATGTGGTCCACTGGAGAAGGGAATGGCAAACCACTTCAGTATTTTTGCCTTGAGAACCCCATGAATAGTATGAAAAGGCAAAAAGGTAGGACACTGAAAGATGATCTCTCCAGGCCGGTAGGTGCCCAATATGCTACTGCAGAAGAGTGGAGAAATAAATCCAGAGAGAATGAAGAGACAGAGCCAAAGCAAAAACAACACCCAGTTGTGGATGTGACTGGTGATGGAAGTAAAGTCCAATGCTATAAAGAACAATATTGCATAGGAACCTGGAATGTTAGGTCCATGAATCAAGGTAAATTGGAAGTGGCCAAACAGGAGATGGCAAGAGTAAATATCAACATTTTAGGAATCAGTGAACTAAAATGGACTGGAATGGGTGAATTTAAGTCAGATGGCCATTATATCTACTATTGTGGGCAAGAATCCCTTAGAAGGAATAGAGTAGCCCTCATAGTCAACAAGAGAGTCTGAAATGCAGTACTTGGGTGCAGTCTCAAAAATGACAGAATGATCTGTTTGTTTCCAAGGCAAACCATTCAGTATCACAGTAATCCAAGCCCCAACCACTAATGCTGAAGAAGCTGAAGTTGAATGGTTCTATGAGGACCTACAAGACCTTCTAGAATTAACACCAAAAAAGATGTACTTTTCATCATAGGAGACTGGAATGCAAAAGTAGGAAGTCAGGAGACCTGGAGTAACAGGAAATTTTGGTCTTGAAGTACAAAATGAAGCAGGGCAAAGGCTAACATAGTTTTGCCAAAAGAACACACTGGTCATAGCAAACATCCTCTTCCAACAACACAAGAGATAACTCTACACATGGACATCACCAGATGGTCAATACTGAAATCAGATTGGTTATATTGATTGATTGAAAAGCTCTATACCATCAGCAAAAACAAGACTGGGAGCTGACTTTGGCTCAGATCATGAACTCCTTTATGCAAAATTCAGACTTAAATTGAAGAAAGTAGGGAAAACCACTAGACCATTCAGGTATGATCTAAATCAAATCCCTTATGATTATGCAGTGGAAGTGACAAATAGATTCAAGGGATTAGATCTGATAGAGTGCCTGAAGAACCATGGACAGAGGTTCATGACATTGTATAGGAGGCAGTGATCAAGACCATCCCCAAGAAAAAGAAATGCAAAAAGGCAAAATGATTGTCTGAGGAGGCCTTACAAATAGCTGAGAGAAGAAGAGAAACTAAAGGCAAAGGAGAAAAGGAAAGATATACCCATCTGAATGCAGAGTTCCAAAGAATAGCAAGCAGAGATAAGAAAGCCTTCCTCAGCGATCAATGCAAAGAAATAGAGGAAAACAATAGAATGGAAAAGACTAGAGATCTTTTCAAGAAAATTAGAGATACCAAGGGAACATTTCATGCAAAGATGGGCACAATAAAGGACAGAAATGGTATGGACATAATATAAGCAGAGGATGTTAAGAAGAGTTGGCAAGAATACACAGAATAATGACACAAAAAAGATCTTCATGACCCAGATAACCATGATGGTGCGATCACTCGTCTAGAGCCAGACATTCTGGAATGCAAAGTCAAGTGGGCCTTAGGAAGCATCACCACGAACAAAGCTAGTGGAGGTGATGGAATTTCAGTTGAGCTATTTCAAATCCTAAAAGATGATGCTGTGAAAGTGCTGCACCCAATACATCAGCAAATTTGGAAAGCTCAGCAGTGGCCACAGGACTGGAAAAGGTCAGTTTTCATTCTAATCGCAAAGAAAGGCAATGCCAAAGAATGTTCAAACTATTTCACAATTGCACTCATCTCACATGCTAGCAAAGTCATGCTCAAATTTCTCCAAGCCAGGCTTCAAAAATATGTGAACCGTGAACTTCCAGATGTTCAAGCTGGATTTAGAAAAGGCAGAGGAACCAGAGATCAAATTGCCAACATCCGCTGGATCATCCAAAAAGCAAGAGAGTTCCAGAAAAGCATCTACTTCTGCTTTACTGACTACAACAAAGACTTTGACTGTGTAGATCACAACGAACTGTGGAAAATTCTGAAAGAGATGGGAATACCAGTCCACCTGACCTGCCTCCTGAGAAATCTGTATGCAGGTCAAGAAGCAACAGTTAGAACCGCACATGAAACAACAGACTGGTTCCAAATTGGGAAAGGAGTATGTCAAGGCTGTATATTATAATCCTGCTTATTTAACTTATATGCAGAGTACATCATGAGAAATGCCGGGCTGGAAGAAGCACAAACTGGAATCAAGCTTGCTGGGAGTAGTATCAATAACCTCAGATATGCAGATGATAGCATCCTTATGGCAGAAAGTGAAGAAGAACTAAAGAGCCTCTTGATGAAAGTGAAAGAAGAGAATTAAAAAGCTAACTAAAAACTCAACATTAAAAAACTAAGATCATGGCATCCAGTCCCATCACTTCATGGCAAATAGATGGGGAAACAATGGGAACAGTGAGAGACTTTATTTTTGGGGGCTCCAAAATCACTGCAGATGGTGACTGCAGTCTTGAAATTAAAAGATGCTGCTCCTTGGCAGAAAAGCTATGAAGAAAAGACAGAATATTAAAAAGCGGAGACATTGCCAACAAGGCCTATATAGCCAAAGCTTTGGGTTTTCCAGTAGTCATGTATGGATGTGAGTTGGACCGTAAAAAAGCTGAGCGCTGAAGAATTAATGCTTTTGAACTGTGGTGCTGAAGACTCTTGAGAATCCCTTGGACTGCAAGGAGATCCAACCAGTCATTCTAAAGGAAATCAGTCCTGAATATTCACTGGAAGGACTGATGCTGAAGCTGAAACTCCAATACTTTGGCCACCTTATGGGAAAAACTAACACATTGGAAAAGACCCTGATGCTGGGAAAGATTGAAGGCAGAAGGGGGCGACAGGATGAGATGGTTGGATGGCATCAGTGACTGAATGGACATGAGTTTGAGCAAAGTCTGAGAGTTGGTGATGGACAGGGAAGCCTGGTGTGCTGCAGTCCATGAGGTTGCAAAGTCAGACATGACTAAGCGACTGAACTGAACTGAACTCCCAAGTTTTTCAGAGAGGAATGCACTGTTTTCTATCAGTGATCATGGTTTCACACATTCCCTCTCCTGGAAGGAACCTTCCAAGGAACAGGCATTGGGTAAAACCTTGGGGAAGATAACCATCGGGGTGGCTTTTTGGAACTACATCTCTGCAGGCACACACGAGGCTCATCACCTAGCAGCTCTCCAGCAGCGCCACTCAGCACAGGTCTGAGAAGAGCTCAAGTTGTATCCTCTTCTTGGGGATCCAAAAGTTGTGGGCAAAGTAAAGATGGTGAGGGACCAGGTGTCCAGAAGAGCCCTTTTTTCCTGTCTTCACGTTCAGGATGAATGCGTGAGATGTAGGCGTGTGCCTGAGAACAGACAGGCGGCCAGAAACCTGCGGCTCCAAGAGCCAGGGGCGCGCAAGGCCCGGGCAAGCAGTGGAAAACTGTCAGACTGGTCAGGGTTGGGGACAGAAGCAGGGACGAGGCAGTGACAGGAAAGTGACACCACCGCCTGCATAGCTCGGAGAAGAGTGCCAGGCTTGGAAGGAGCCTAGCCCTGGCGACTAGTGGCCCAAGGTGAGGGCGGAGAGCAGCGGGCCATGGTCAGGCAGCTGCGGAAACCCTGGAGGCCGGCATGCACAGGGGCATGCAGGCTGGAAGCCCAACAGCAGCTTTCCCTCGCTTCTTCAGTATCTGCATTAGGTATAACCCAGTAAAATGTGGATAAATCATTTTAAGTCAAGGAGAGGCCAGCCTGAATTAAGGAAAAGTCAAATACCCAAAAGTATAGAAGGAAGTGTTAGCTGGGCTCCTGATGGGGATGCAAATAGAGGAGAAATTAGTAGTTTTTACTTTTCACCCTATCTGTTTCAAGCTACCCATGAGCATACATTTTTTTAAAATATAAAAATAGTAAATAAAACTAGGCATTTTTGTTCATTTGAAGTTCATGCATAATTAATTGGGTATCAAAACTGTAGCAAGTGACTTGTTGGTTTTTTAAGAGAAATTGCAAATAATGGAGCAAATATCCTTTGAGATTCTGTTCATAACTCACACATCACCCTTTGAAGTGGAGCAAAGGTAAGCTTATGCATATTCTGAAATGAGATTCCAAAATTCAGAATTAGTGAGTTATAATTTTACTGTAAGGAAAGTGAATGCCGAACTGCTGGTTTTCCTCCAGGTCCACCTGGAATCCCAGGACTATGAAGACGGGAACCTTCCACTAAAGCTCAAGTGCTCAGACAACTAGGTGGAGGCTGGGGTCAGGGGAGAAATATGATCACACCTTACACAGTGGAGCAACCCCACCATCTGAGCTAAGGAGATGCCCTTTCCCAGCCCAGATGAATTCTATCCTAGGTGAGATGGAGAAAACCAAACACCTGAAAGTCCAGTTCTATTCTTATTCCTGTGCAGGAACGGTATTAGGTGTACAAGTCAAGTTTGTCCCACCCACTAGTGCTTATTGGTGGTTTGTTGGGTCTCTTCCTCCATAGGGACTGTACATACTCTGCACCACTGGATGGTAGCCCTCCCTCTGTGCTCCCAGAGAGGTGGCACAGCTAGTGGTTGCCGCGTGGCCCGGGGGCCCAGCTGTTGGAGTTCAAGACCAGGTTCTGCTGCCAACTCGCTTTGTGAACTTGGGCAAGTAGCCAGTTTCTGCCACTGACCGCTCATCAACAAAACAGAGATCCCAGAGTTGAGTGGGGGAGGGAGGTGGGAGAACTAAACAGCTTACCTTTTATAATGTGCTTAAAAACCTTGCCTGGTTTACACAGTCATCCTCCTAGCAGAACGAATGGCTTTTACGCAAAGAACACCCTCAGCCACCTCTGTGCTAGTTGAGCTGCTAACTGCAACCAAGTAACTGCCTTGTGAACGTAAGCTCATCACAGGGGGGGACACATTTTGTGTCCCCCAGAATTCATGCTGAAAGTCAAACCCCAAGGCGATACTGTGAGGAGGCGGGATCTTTTGGAGGGCTTCATCTCATGATGGGATTAGTGCCCTTGCCAAAAGACCCTGTGCCAAGACACCAGGAGGACACGGGGAGCACATAGCCGCTGGCAACCAGGAAGCAGGCCCTCAATGGACACCAAGATGCTGAGGTCTTGATCATTGCCAGCCTCCATAGCCGTGAGAAACGAGCTTCTGTTGTTTAAAAGCCACTTAATCTATGGGCTGCTCTTTCAGCAGCTCAAACAGACTAAGACAAAACATGATCACATTCATCAATGTTGGAGGGACTTCCCCGGTGGTCCAGTGGTTGGGGACGCAGGTTTGATCCCTGGTCGGGGAACTAAGATTCCACATGCCTTGGGGCAACTAAGCCCACGCACCACAACTAGAGACCCTGAGGACTGCAAACTAAGACCCCAATGCAGCCAAAAATAAGTAAATGTTAAAAAAACCAAAAAAAAAAAAAAAACCACACTAGAAACTTCTGGACAAATCTCAAGGATTTTCAATTATATTTCTAGAATATTTAGCTCAACATTTCTTAGTGACCTAGAATATTCTAACAGGCACTTCCAGGTTCTTTGATAGAACAGCATATAACATTTGTTTTAAAAAACACAAAACATATTTTTAACTTCATTCTAACTCAGCCAAATTTGGGCTGAAGCTTTGGTCAGTGAGTGGTCTAGAGCAATGTTTCTCAACACAGCATCAATCACGGGGGTGCTTTAAAATGATGTTTCACCTTTTCTGGTCCTCATGTAACCTCTAACCAGTTATTTCCAAAGGCTGAGTGTTCTACCTCATGGGACAGGCCATGGCATGTTTAAAATGATTATCAGAAAGCTCTCTAAGCTGAACTAAACTTCATCTCCCTGTTCTCTTGCTTTTGTGGCTTCACAGGACAAGTAGTCATTTGTATGCATGATAATACTTAGAATATTTAAAGCCATTTAAAGCAGATTCTCCTAGGGATTATGTACTTGAATAAACTTGTAAGTAAAACTTCTTATAATCAAATTTACTGTTGAAAATCTCTTAAATTGCTTACAAAGTAAAATCCTAATAAAGCCGATTCCATCTCCAGGATCGAAATAGGCTGTTCTTTGGGCTGGGCTACAGATGGAGTGGTTGGCTGGCAGTGGAGTCACATTGTAGGAAAAATTCTTACCTTTATTCAATTGGAATGAAAGCATATTATTGAAATTATCCATGTAATGCAACATTATGAAAAATTTCCTTAGCGTTTCCATTAAAACAAAGCACATATTGTGTACCTTCAACATGCCAGGCCTCGTGCCAGTGGGGCACTTGTCACACGTTCCCCAATAAATATGGTAAAGGGGTCAGTTGCTCAGTCGTGTCCGACTCTGCAATCCCATGGACGTAGTTCACCAGGTTCCTCTGTCCATGGAATTCTCCAGGCAAGAATACTGGAATGAGTTGCCATTTCCTCCTCCAGGGGATCTTCCTGACCCAGAGATCAAACCCAGGTCTCCTGCATTGCAGGCAGATTTTTTATCCTCTGAGTCCCCGCGGGAAGCATAAATATGGAAAAGCGGACATTTTATTAACTGAATGGGGAAGCCCCTTCCTGGGACAAAACTGACATTTAAAGATAAGATTAAGGAGAAAAAGTTTGGTAACACGAAAACAATATTCTTCACAGAAAAAAAATCCAATAATGACGCAAACAACTGCTGCCATATCTTGAAAAACAGGTTCACAAAGGGTCACTTTCTAGCCCTCTAATTGTAACTATGTGACTCATCACTGAAGGAACAATGGTTTGCAGCAAATTCCCAGAGTACTTCAGGATTAATTTAAAAGAAACTAAATATTAATAATATCATGTATTTAGCGAAATAAAAAATATCAAAATGAAAAAAATCTTTCACTAGGAAAAATTAGATATCTTCACATGAACTCATCAATGAGCCCTTTTAAGATACACACTTCTAAGGAAAGAAGTTATTCTAGAAACAGAAACCTTGTTTTATACGTTGTCACAAAATATCAGCAACAACACTAAGTCCCAGCAGCAAAGGTAGCAGGATCTTCCTACTAGGGAGTGATGAGCAAGTTGACAGCAAGGATTCACATGACACTTTGTATCTGCTGAACTTTGTCAAAACAAAGATCAACGGCAACCTTGATGAGGAAATTAATTAATATCCAATGCTTGATGGATATTGAAGAGAATGGAAAAAAGCATTCCCTTCTTTCTTAAGCTTCGGTCTGGGTAAAGGGTTTATGGTAGCTGGTTTGTGCAAGAGTCATAGTTTTTTTTAATTAATTTTTATTTAATTGACTTACAGTATTGTGTTAGTTTCAGGTGTACCCCAAAGAGATTCAGTGATACATACACATGTATCCCGTTTTTTAGATTCTTTCCCCATATGGGCCATTGCAGAGCACTGAGTAGTTCCCTGTGCTACAGAGTAAGTTCTTATTAGTTATCTATTTTATATATAGTAGTGTGTTATGTCAATCCCATCTCCCAATTTATTCTTCCCCTTTTCCCCTTTGCTAATCATAAATTTGTTTTCTACATCTGTCTCTTTTGTAAATAGGTCCATCTGTACCACTTTTTTTTACGATTCCACATACAAGTGATAGCATATATTTCTCTTTCTCTGAATTACTTCATTTAGTATGATAACCTCCCGGTCCAACCATGTTGCTGCAAATGGCACTATTTCACTCTTTCAATGGGTGAGTAATATCCCACTGCATATATATACCATATCTTCTTTATCCATTCCTCTGTCGATGGACATTTATGCTGCTTCCATGTCCTGGCTATTGTAAACAGTGCTGCTATGAACATTGGAGTGCATTATCCTTTCAAACCATGTTCTTCTCTGGGATTGTAGGATCATATGGTAGCTCTATTTTTAAGTTTTTTATGGAACCTCCATCCTGGCTGTACCAAGTTACATTGCCACCACCAGGGTAAGAGCGCTCCCTTTTTACCACACGCTCTCCAGTATTTGCTTGTGGATTTTTTGATGATGGCCATTCTGACCGGTGTGAGGTGATACCTCATTGTGGTTTGGATTTACATTTCTCTAATAATTAGTGATGGTGAGCATCTTTTGTTATGCTTTTTGGCCATCTGTATGTCTTCTTTGGAGAAATGCCTCTTTAGATCTTCCACCCATTTTTTATTGTTTTATATATATGTGTGTATATATATATTGAGCTGCATGAGCCATATGTTTTAGAAACTAATCCCCGTCGGTCCCTTTGTTCGCATTTTTTAAGGCAGAGGTATGACCCTCTCCTCAAGCTGAATCCTCCACCACTCATGCCTAACTGGAGCACTTTGGCCAAAACTTGGCAATTCAAAGTGCAGAAAAGATAATGCTGTGAAGAGCGCTGAGTCTTGGGATCCTCTTGCCATTGACTCTGAACAGCACCAACATTCATCCCCTCACCTGTAATTAGGGATATATGGCCAGTGATTTAAGGGATAGAAAAAGGACAGATGGAAACTTAAAACAAGCACTGTGTGAAATGTAAAACCCCATAAAATTATAAAAGACTACAGCAATTTAGACAATTCAGAGGGAAAATCTAGTGTGAATCTTTTATTCTGACAAAACAAACTTCATAGATTTTACTTTCTGAACTCCCAAAGTTTCACTTATTTGAAAAATAAGAGACAAGGCCTTCTGGATGCCAAGATTTCAGACATGAATAAAATAGCACCATATGTTCAAGTTGTATAAGCTAGCTGCACTTTATATACCATAACAGTGAAGGGAGCTGTGACAGACTCACTAGTCTTCACCGCACCTGGAAGAAACACATGGACATACCTGAATTTTCTAACGAGTTTCATGTTGACAACCTCTGAGTAACTGACATACATATTTCCATTAATGGCAGGCATAACTCCACAAATACCAAACTACATAAATCACTTGCTTTTCATAATTTCAATTTGGAAATTAAAAAAAAAAAGAGGAACAGTTAAGTAGCTGAAAATGCTGTACTTACTGCACACAAGTACATCATGACAAGGAATGCTAGAAATTGTTCCCCCAGGAATGATTTTTGAAACTTTAAAGTACATTTTATCAGAAAAGTTAAAATCTTTAAAGTGAAAAGCAAGTTAAGCATTGATTCAGTTTCTAAAGATCTAGCAAATTATAGATTTTGTGCAATTAGGTACTAACAACAACCCACTCCAGTCCTCTTGCCTGGAAAATTCCATGGACAGAGGAGCCTGGCGGGCAACAGTCCATGGGGTTGCAAGAGTCAGACATGCCTGAGTGACTAAACCAACCATACGCATTTAACAGATTAACACTGCTCAGGAGAACGTAGAGGTGGTTCTGCAGTGTTTTTATGGCTCACTTCAGCTTCACACATCTGTAAGCCGAAGACGTGGTGACAAACTACAACTTCTCCTGTACCAGATAGGAACCCATTTTTACTTTATACAAAATTAGATTGTTTTGCACCTACATGTATGGATAAAAGTGCTTCTCAAATGTACATAGCCCACTTCCATAATCCTAAAACAAAACTAAAGGCACATGAATGGACAAGAGTTTATTTTATATGAATACTTTTCATTAGCCTTTAAACAAATTCAACTGCCATCTAGAGAGGTGTGACCAATTTTGTTACAAATTTCTACAATTTGGGAAATTAAAGATTTAAGAACTCTTTAAACACTGCCGTTCTGTCTAATTCGTGTATTGGTTCATTTATTCTGAAAAGCTGTGAACTCACTCGGTCATCTCTGTAGGCTGCAAAATGCATGTTTCAGGAACTGTGACATGAAAAAGACCAAGGGAGAAGGAGTTTTTGGAATTAGGTCTCTCACAAATTGCTTTGAATCCTGTTACAAGTGAATTTAATATGTTTGTGAATTAAACTTAACAATAATTATAAAGACATTCACCCTAACATATTTGAATTAAATGTAATTAAGTACACTCAAGTTTTTAATTGCAATGACTGATATTTTTCACTTATATATAAAAGGATTCAATAGCCAGCAGCATTTAAATATAGAAAATGTCCCATCTATTATCTTTCTCTTTTTTATAAAGTGCTATTTTTAACTGGGTAGATTTACTAGCCAGCTTCCCAATAACTTCACTCTATGTCTCTAATAGATTCAAAGAAACATGATAACTGAAAGGATTTAGTATTTTAAACATTTGCAAAACACTGCTACAAAGTATTGCGATTATGAATGTATTTCATTAGTAAAATTAAAAGTGTACCTTATGTGAGAATCATTAAGTTGATTTAATAATTACTTCATAGAAGCATCAGCTAACATTTACATCAATTTTTGCTCATCACCTAAACCAGAAAGTTTCTGTAGGCAATTCAACTCTAAGCACAAAGAGGGTCACATTAAGCAGAATCAACGGTTGTATAAGCCCCAAACAAAAACTCCTAAAAATTCAGACTTTTACAAAAGCAAAACAAGTTTGTGAGAATAAGAACCAGAGGCAATATTTTCCTAGAAGTACCATAAGTTGTTTCAAGTGTTTTCTTAAATAAAAACTTGTGTAGTTACTAAACTGAAAGTTGCTCAGTCGTGTCCGACTCTCTTTGACACCCCATGGATTATACAGTCCACGGAATTCTCCAGGCCAGAATACTGGAGTGGGGTAGCCTTTTCCTTCTCCAGGGGATCTTTCCAACTCAGGGATCAAACCCAGGTCTCCCTCATTGCAGCTGTATTCTTCAACAGCTGAGCCACAGGGGAAGCCCAAGAATACCGGAGTGGGTAGCCTATCCCTTCTCCAGTGGATCTTCCCCACCCAGAAACCGAACTGGGGTCTCCTCATTGCAGGCGGATTCTTTACCAACTGAGCTATCAGGGAAGCCCTGTAGTTATTAATAATGTACCTTAATACTGAGTGCAGGGGTATTAGAGATAGTTAAGAGGAAACCACCCAACAGAATAACTCAAAAGTGAATGTTGCCTATATTTTCAGTTTAGTGGTTAAAGATGAAATAGCTTTTGAAGAGTTGAACACAACTTACAAGTAGGGTACCAACAGAATTCCCAATTGTATTCACATTATTCTCCATTTAGTATTTGTGCGTATAAACTCTGACCTGGCCATCAGTAGTATCTTAAAAAGCAAATGCAATTAGCAAAAACAGACGGCGGTATGTAGTTTTGTTTACACTTACAAATACTACCAGTTCATTACAACTTGCATGTCTTGTTGCTCTTGGAAGAGTACAAAGTGAAAGTGAAAGTCGCTCAGACGTGTCCGACTCTTCGCGACCCCATGGACTACACAGTCCATGGAATTCTCCAGGCCAGAATACTGGAGTGGGTAGCCTTTCCCTTCTCCAGGGGGATCATCCCAATCCAGGGATCGAATCCTGGTCTCCCGCATTGCAGTTGGATTCTTTAACAGCTGAGCCACAAGGGAAGCCCAAGACATTTGCTAATTCATGTCCAGTCCATGGAATTCTCCAGGCCAGAATACTGGAGTGGATAGCCTTTCCCTTCTCCAGGGGATCTTCCTAACACAGGGATCAAGCCCAGGTCTCCCGCTTTGCAGGCAGATTCTTTACCAGCTGAGCCACAAGGGAAGCTCTTGGAAGAGTAACCACTTTTAAAAACAGATACTGTAAAGTGCAATATTCCTTACTTTGCATGGCATCCGGCAATGTTTAAATCAAAGGAACCTGCAATCAACTCAGCACCGGATTTAGATACATTACTAGTCCTCCGAAACAGCGACTCCAGGGCAGAGAGGCTGCAGGGGGCAGGGGGCCAAGGTCAAGGCTGGAGGAATCGCTTGGAAAGCCACTGCAGCCACATTGTTGGGGAGACCCCTTGGATTAAAAATGCAGCCTTCAGCGTCTTTTCTGGTCTCACTTCCTTGTCTACACCTAGTATCCTATTCCTGACGACAAACAAGTCTTAGAACTTTCTAAAAGAAATGATTTTTACCCAAATACATTGGACTTGGGTCTCAATTTGAAAGAGGACGAGTGGCCTTTAAGAGACCGGTCCTCTTCCTCGTCCTCCCCCTCCTCCAGAGGCTTCTCCGGGTCTCTGAAAGAGGGTGTGGTGTGGATGATCTGGGTTCGGAAGCGGATTTTGTTGAGTCTGGGTTTCATCCGTCCACTAGAGCTGCCCGAGGCTTTGCGACTCGGCTCCTTCGCTTTGCCCGCAGCCAACCCCTCAGCCAGGTGGTGGTGATGGTCCCCGCCGTCCTCCAGAGCGTGGGAGAGCCTGCCGGAGATGAGGTGCGAGGGCAGCACCTTCGAGAGCCTCCAGCGCCCTCCGCCGCTGCCCGCCGCGCTCTCGCCTTCGTCCTCGTCCAGGGCGCCCACCAGCGTCCGGATCTCCTCGGCGGTGCTCGGGCTCAGGTACTGCGAGGGCTTCCTGCCGCTGTAGTCGCGCACGTCCACGTCCGCGTCGTAGGCCCCGACCAGCAGCTTCACCACCTCCACGTGCCCGTGCATGGCCGCCAGGTGCAGCGCGGTGTAGCCGCCGCTCGTGCGCGCGTTGATGTTCACCGGCAGCCGGTGCTGGCCCGCGAAGCGTACCAGCAGGGCCAGCAGCTCCTGCCGGCCGTGCTTGGCTGCCCAATGCAGGCAGGTAAAGCCGGTGATGAAGTCGCGCTTGGCCAGTAGCCCGGGCTCACAGGCCAGCAGCTCCTCCAGGCTGTCCCAGCGGCCGTCGGCGGCCGACAGCATCCACGCGTGCTCCAGCGGATCCAGCGTCAGCGAGCCCGCGCCCTCCTCCTCGGCCGCCGCGCCGTCCGCGCCCCCGGGGCCACGCCGCAGCTGAGGGGAGCCGCCTGCAGCGGGGTCCCGGGGCGCGGTGCGGCCCGGCCGCGGCGTAGGGGGGCGCATCACCCAGCGCTTCGGGCCGCGCACCTTCCCCCACCGGGCCACCGCGGGGTCGCCTCCCGAGCGGCGCGCTCGCGGTGCCGTCCACGGGGTCGAGGGGGTCCGCGCGGTCTCCCGCCGCGTCCTCTGGTTCCTTGGGGCGGCCGCGGGCGCCGGCGCGCTGTTCGAGCGACCCGCCCAGGGCACCCCCGACGGGCTGCTCCAGCTCGGCCTCCCGATCCTGAGCCCTGCATTCGGCAGGTCCCTCCATCTCGATAGCGTACCTGGTTGACTCCGGACCTACGCGGGCGGCAGCCCCACAAGTCCCTATCGCGCCGCAGCCGCAGGACTAACAGCCACCGCCCCCCTGCCTCGCCCGCGCCCCCCGTCGGGGGCCCCCACCCACTTCCGGCCTCCTCTGAGACCGCTCTACTGCTCCGCGGGCCCCGCCCCACTCCGCCCCACCCCTTTTGGGTCCTCCAACCGGCTGCATTCAGTGCCTTCCCTTGGACACGCCTGGCCCCCCACCCACTGCCGCAATGGCCGCTCTGGTCAGAGGACATGGCCGTTCTTCCCCGCCTCTTTTTCTAACTTAGCAATTGAGCTCGATCCTCTCGCAGGCACTGACTGGTGATCCTCTAAAATAGGGGTCCCCAACCTCTGGGATCTAGTGCCTGATCATCTTAAGTGGAACTGATATAATAATGGAAATAAATTGTACAGTAAATATGTGTGTATATTTGTGTGTATAAATGTGTGTAAATCATTCCGAAACCATCTTCCCCTCCCCCGATCTGTGAAAATATTATCTTCCATGAAAGGGTCCTTGGTGCCAAAAAGTTTCGGAACCGCTGCTCTAAAACATCTGGGCAATCCTGTGACAGGCCCAATTCGAGGTGTCGTCCTGACTCGCAGCCCGCCCAGGGGCCCCCAGCTCAATGGAGGCCGCTGGACCCCTCCTCTCATCTCCCCTCCGCTCCCTCATGGACTCCTGCTCCCCACGCCATCCCGCTTAGCCCCCCACGTCACTGAGGCCATGGGACCCTTCCCCTCAGCTCTCCTCCCCTCCCTAGCAGACCCGCCCCGCCCCTCGCGCCATCCCGCTCAGCCCCCCCCCACGTCACTGAGGCCGGGGGACCCCTCCCCTCCGCTCCTCCCTCCTGTGCCCCCGCCCCGCCCCGCTCCATCCCGCCCTCAGCGCCCCTCCGCTGCTGGACGCGCGGCTAGGCCGGCCGCCGCCACCTTGCTGGCCCCCCGCCCGCCCAGTCGCCCGGACCATGGCCTCCGAGGTGGCGCGGCACCTGGTGAGTCCGCCAGCCCTCCGCCCTCCGCCAGGGACCCCCCGCCCTCCCGGCTGGGCCCACGATTCCCGCCCGCTTCCTCGGGCGGCGCCTCCCGGCTCCTGGCTTCCCGTCTCCCCCAGAGTGGAGTGTGAAGCGGGCGGTTTGTGTAACGGTCCCAAACGCGCGGGAGCGGGACCGGTGGCGGGCGCCACACTGGACTCGGCCTCTCAGGCCTTCACAAGCCTCCCACCTTACCCAGCGTTGACATCCTTGGGATTGGAGCCTTTTTTTCCCGCCTTGGAGCCCTTGTCCGTTAAAAGAACGGATGCGACTGATGTGTTCGTTTTCTGTCCCTCCTCTACACTGGTCTCATTTCGGAGTAAGCCATGGGAGGGCCACAGAGGTGTCCTTGGCCACATCAAGCTGTTTCTTGCCCTTTTCACTCATTCTCTTGTGTCCCTGGAGTTTTCCCGACGCTACGCCGTGTGGAAGGATCGACCACTTGTCTTTTCAAAAATTTAACTTTTGATACTATTCATACCAGTGATTGTAATCCACGTAAACAAAAGCTCTTCTGGGACCTGAGACCAAAAAGTGAGACGTGCTGGTCTGAGCAGTCTCTATAAGTTTAGCTGGTAGGAACCTGAGAGGGTAGGTGATGGGTCCAGAATCTCACAGCCAGTTTCTCTGACAGAGCCTGGAGGAGGGTCTTTCTCCTGATTCAGCCCAGGTCTCTTTCTTCTCTGTCTTGTTTTTAGAGAAATTTCAGCTTTCCTCTCTGACCTGCCTTGTTACATTTGTTGTGTTTGTGTGCATGTCTTTGTTTCAGAGTGAAGTTTAATCTTCAGAATTAAACATGGGATTTCTTGTCTGTTGCTGTACTTATTTTGCAGTAATATCACCTTTAATTAAACTTTTTATTTTGGGATAACTGTAAATTCGTGTGCAATTGTGAGAAAAAACAGAATTCCCCAGTAACTTTGCCCAGTTTTCTTTAATAGTTGTTGTTCAGTCACTAAGTCGTGTCCAATTCTTTGTTACCCTAATGGACTGCAGCATGCCAGGCTTCCCTTGTCCTTCACCATCTTCTGGAGTTTGCTCAAATTCATGTCCATTGAATGTGATGCTATCTTACCATCTCATCCTCTGCTACCCCCTTCTCCTTTTGGCTTCAATCTTTCCCAGCATCAGGGTCTTTTCCAATGAGTCCGCACTCTTCTTTAATAGTTAAATGTTACAAAATCATAGTAAAGGCCACTACCAGCACATGGACACTGATTCTGTGGAGACAGAACTTGCCCCCACCACAGGACCCTTCCCTTGTCCTTTTGTAGCCACACTCACTTCATTTCCACTCCACTTCCTCTTTAACCCCTAACTACTATAATCTGTTATTTCTTTAGTATGATGGAATCACCTAGAATATAACCTTTTGGGACTGGATGTTTTTCCTTCAGTAGCAGTCTCTGGAGATTCATTCAGGTTGTTCCAAGTATTAGTTTGCTCCTTTTTAATTGCTGAGTAATATTACATGGTATGGATGTAACACACTTTGAAGGACACCTAGGTTGTTTCCATTGTTGAGCTATTATAAATAAAGCTGCTATAAACCATTCCTGTATGTTAACACGTAACATAAGGAAAATGTCTTTAGTTCTCTGGAATTCACATGGCAGTCGCTAGTTTCATTAAGAAACTGCTAAACTGTTTCCCAGAGTTTCTGCATTTTCCATTCCATCAGCAGTGTATGTGAGATTAGTTGCTCCACATCCTGACCAGCATTTGGAGTTCCGGTTTTTTTTTTAAGACGTTCTGATAGGTATAATTATATATTGTGGTTTTAACTTGCACTTTTCTAATGGCTAGTGATGTTAAACATCTTTTCATGTGCTTGTTTGCCATCAGTATATTTTCTTCATTGAATTTCATTTTTTGTACCCATTTTCTAACTGGATTTTTTTTTTTACTGCTGATTTTAGAGGTTTTTAAAATATGTATTCTAGATACCAGTCCTTGATATGTGGTTTGCAAATGTTTTTTCTCTTTTTCATCCTCTTAAAGAATATTTTGCAGAGCAAACATATTTAGTTTTGATAAAATCCATTTTATCACCTTTTCCTCTTATGGATTGTACTTTTTTGTCAAGTCTAAGAATTCTTTGCCTAATTCAGAATACCAAAGGTTTTCTCTTATTTTTTTCCTAAGAGTCTTGCAGTTAGTTTTACATTTAAACCCATGACCCATTTTGTTAGTTTTTGTATAAGGTGTAAGACTTAGGTCAAGGGTCATTTTTGGCTAATGGATGCTCCAGCATTCGTTGAAAAGGCTATCATTCTATTGAATTGCTTTTACACTTTTGTCAGTAACTAGTTGAGCATGTTGTGTGGATCTTTTTCTGGGGTCTCTGTTAACATGCAGTCTTGATTCCTATAACTATATAAATAAATCTTGAAATAGAGTAGACTGATTACTCTCACTTTATTCTTAAATTTCAAAAATTTTTGGCTATTCTAGTTTCTATATCTTTCATTATAAATTTTAGAATAGTCTTGTCTATGTACAAAGAATTTTGCTGGGATTTTGATAGGTATTACATTAAGTCTAAAATTAATTTTAAGAAAATTGTTATCTCTACCCATGTTGAGTCTTCCAACTAATGAACATGGTGTTTCTGTCCATTTCTTTATATTTTCTCTGATTTCTTTCATCAAAATTATATAGTTTTCAGTACACAAGTCCTGCATTTGTTTTGTTAGATTTACATTTATTTCATTTTTTATCAGTTATAAATGATACTGTATTTTTATTTTCATTGTCCTCATATCGTTTTAACACAGAAATACCATTGAGATGTGTATGTTTATCTTGAGTCCTTTGACCTTGCTGAATTAATTTATTCTAGGAGTAAATTCCTTGGGCTTGTGTGCATAAAAATTATGTCATCTCAACATACAGACAGTTTTCTTTCCTTCTTTCCAATCTGTATACCTTTTCTTTTCTGCCATATTTGAATAAGTGTGGTGAGAGCAGACATTCTTGCCTTACTGCAATGTTGGTGGGAAAGAATTCAGTCCATCATCAGAGCAGCAGGCTGCTGCTGTTCTTTTGTAGATACTCTTTATCAAGTTCAAGAGGGTTATTTGCAGGTTTTTTTGTACTGTCTTCGGTTTTATGTCAGAGTAATATTAGTTTCATAAAAGAAACTGAAGTGTCCCCATGACTTCTGTTTTCTGGAAGAGATTATGTAAAATTGGTATTAATTCTTTTTTAAATGGTTGGTAGAATTCTGCGAAACCTTCTGGGCCTGGAGATGTCTTTTTGCGGAGTTTTAAACTTACAGATTTAAATTCCTTAATAGTTATCTGTGTGTTCATGTTATTTCACACCGGGTGAGTTGTGATGGTATGTGGTTTTGCGATCCATTCCTTCCAAATTGTCAAATTTATGTGTATAGACTTGTTCATAATATTCTCTTAATCTCCTTTTGTTTTTTTCAGGGCCTATAGTGATAATCCCTATTTCATTCCTGATATTGGTAAAATTTGCATCTTCTGCCTGTCTTTGTTAGTCTTGCTAGAAGTCTGTTATTCACTGACCTTTTCAAAGAACTGTTTCTGTTTCACTGTTTTTTTTTCTGTTATTTTTCTATTTTCAAAAAACTGATCTTTTTATTTCCTTTGCTTGCTTTTGGTTTAGTTTGCTCTTCTTTTTCTAAGTTCTTGAGGAGAGACCTTAGATCGCTGACCTGAGACTTTTTCTCCTTTCTAATATATACATAAGGTGTTAATGAATTTCCCTTTCAGCAGGGCTTTAGCTGTGTCCCACAGATTTTGGTATGTTTTATTTTCATTTTCCTTCCACCTTTATTTTTAAAAAGAGTTCTGTTTTAAAACTCACTTGAAACTCCAGGTTTTCAGACCATTTTTTTTTTTCATAGATGAGGACGTTAAGACTCAAAGATATATTGTACAACACAGGGAATATAGCTAATATTTTGTAATAACTGTAAATGGAAAGTAACCTTTTAAAACTACATTAAGATTCAGGGAGGTTTAGTGTATACTCAGGGAGTCATAGCTAGTGATGATGAGATACACTTTGGCTGGATTGTGTCTGGCATGATCTCCAGCATGTCCTCTGTTAGTCAGTTCGGTCACACAGTCGTGTCCGACTCTTTGTGACCCCATGGACTGCAGCACGCCAGGCTTCCCTGTCCATCACCAACTCCCAGACCTTGCTCAAACTCATGTCCGTCGAGTCAGTGATGCCAACCAACCATCTCATCCTCTGTCGTCCCCTTCTCCTCCCGACTTCAATCCTTCCCAGAATCAGAGTCTTTTCCAATGAGTCAGTTCTTCTCATCAGGTAACCAAAGCACTGGAGTCTCAGCTTCAGCATCAATCATTCATCAATGAATATTCAGGATTGATTTCCTTTAGGATGGACTGGTTGGATCTCCTTGCAGTCCAAGGGACTCTCAAGAGTCTTCTCCAACACCACAGTTCAAAAGCATCCATTCTTCGGTGCTCAGCTTTCTTTATAGTCCAATTCTCACATCCATACGGGACTACTGGAAAAACCATAGCTTTGACTGGACAGACCTTTGTCAGCAAAGTAATGTCTCTGCTTTTTAATATGCTGTCTAGGTTGGCCACAGCTTTTCTTCCAAGGAGCAAATGTTTAAATTTCGTGGCTGCAGTCACCATCTGCAGTGGTTTTGGAGCCCCAAAAAATAAAGTCAGCCACTGTTTCCATTGTTTCCCCATCTATGAAGTGATGGGACTGTATGCCATGATCTTAGTTTTTTGAATGTTGAGTTTTAAGCCAGCTTTTTCACTCTTTCACTTTCATCAAGAGGCTCTTTAGTTCTTCGCTTTCTACCATAAGGGTGGTGTCATCTGCATATCTGAGATTATTGATATTTCTCCTGAAAATCTTGATTCTAGCTTGTGCTTCATCCAGCCCTGCATTTTGCATGATGTACTCTGCATATAAGTTAAATAAGCAGGGTGACAATATACAGCCTTGACATACTCCTTTTCCTATTTAGAACCAGTCTGTTGTTCCATGTCCACTTCTGACCCTTGCTTCTTGACCTGCATACAGATTTCTCAGGAGGCAGGTAAGGTGGTCTGGTATTCTCATCTCTTGAATTTTCCACAGCTTGTTGTGATCCACACAATTAAAGGCTTTGGCATCATAGTCAATAAAGCAGATGTTTCTCTGGAATTCTCTTGCTTTTTCAATGATCCAGCAGATGTTGGCAACTTGATCTCTGGTTCCTCTGCCTTTTCTAAATCCAGCTTGAACATCTGGAAGTTCTCGGTTCACATACCGTTGAAGCCTGGCTTGGAGAATTTTGAGCATTACTTTACTAGCATGTGAGATGAGTGCAATTGTGTGGTAGTTTGAACATTCTTTGGCATTGCCTTTCTTTGGGATTGGGATGAAAACTGACCTTTTCCAGTCCAGTGGCCACTGCTGAGTTTTCCAAATTTGCTGGCATATTGAGTGCAGCACTTTCACAGCATCTTTTAGGACTTGAAATAGCTCAGCTGGAATTCCATCACCTCCACTAGCTTTGTTTGTAGTGATGCTTCCTAAGGCCCACTTGACTTCCCAGACTTATTGCAGGATGTCTGGCTCTAGGTGGGTGATCACAACCATCGTGGTTATCTGGGTCATGAAGATCTTTTTTGTATCATTCTTCTCTGTATTCTTGCCACCTCTTCTTAATATCTTCTGCTTCTGTTAGGTCCATACCATTTCTGTCTTTTATTGTGTCCATCTTCGCATGAAATGTTCCCTTGGTATCTCTGATTTTCTTGAAGAAATCTCTAATCTCTCCTATTCTGTTGTTTTTCTCTATTTCTTTGCATTTATCACTGAAGAAGGCTTTCTTATCTCTCCTTGCTATTCTTTGGAACTGTGCATTCAGATGGGTATATCTTTCCTTTTCTTCTTTGCCTTTAGCTTCTCTTCTTTTCTCAGCTATTTATAACACCTTCTCAGACAATCATTTTGCCTTTTTGCATTTCTTTTTCTTGGGGATGGTCTTGATCCCTGTCTCCTGTACAATGTCACGAAGCTCCGTCCATAGTTCTCCAGGCACTCTGTCTATCAGATCTAATCCCTTGAATCTATTTATCACTTCCATTGTATAATCCTGAGGATTTTGATTTAGGTCATACCTGAATGGTCTAGTGGTTTTCCCTACTTTCTTCAATTTAAGTCTGAATTTTTCAGTATTAGTAATTGCTTACATTTTATGATTCAAGAGATCTTGACTGTATAGTTATGTATTACTGACTGTGATAGTGGATCTTGTAATGACACTACCTTTTCCTGTTTCCAGAGAAACACACTCATAATCTTCAGACTGCCCATTTAAATGGTATCCAGATCTTTTCAATTTCTTGCCTTTGTCATTTCCTGTTTCCAATGCAGTACTTCTGAATTTTTTTTTTTTTTTCGGTTATCATTCAGTGATGACAGTTTTTCTGTCTCAGAAGTTTCCCGCATTTGTTTTACTTTCTCTCTTGAAGTTGTTACTTTTAATTCTTTTATATCCTGGAGTTAATTACTACCTCAGAACCTTGTGTTTCTGATCTGGAATGACATCCCTTCCTTGGTCCAGGTCCTATAGTCATAAGATAATGAGACCAAGTTTCCGGCCCATCTCCTCTGAAGCTTTTAACCCATGGCATTCTGTCATTCCACTTGTTTGCCACTAGTCATGTGCTTCCTTGCAATACCTAACTTATGTTCTGTATTGTTACTTTTTCCATTAAATTTTAGTGAACCTTGCATTGCCCTCTACCCCCTCAGTTAAATGATCTTTCTTTAGGAAACACAACTTGTAATATTCTTTGTATCCTCCATAACCATGATCATTTTTGAATCATTTTATTCTTGTTGATTGTTATACATATTAGTTATAAATTTTTACGGGCAGAGCTGTTAGTCTGCATTTATGTTCTAACGAGGCTCCTCCTTCTTCCAAGCCTTTGAGATTTTCCCAGGCTGACTTTGCTCCTGACATTGTTCTGAACTGTAACTGTTTTATTTACGTATTTATTTTGGTGTGTGGGAAAGGAGGAAGAAGGTGTTTTAAATTTTCATATTTTACTGCAGAATAGATTTCCTCTTCTCAAGAATACTTACTGGCCTTTTATTTTTAACCATACTAAATTTAATTTTCTCTGCTGAAGATTTTAAGTATTCCTAATACAAAATACCTGATTCTCAAAGCTTTTCACTGAGAACTTTAATTTTTACACTTTCTTTTGATCATATCTGGGAGGAAGTTTGATTTAGATGATGCTTTAAAATTTTACTTAACACCCTTTGTTTTGAAGATCATAGAAATAAGAAACTCATAGGCTCAAACATAACTATGAGATTGAAAGCTACCATTTTAAATACCTTTAAGGCCAATTATGATTTAGTATCCTTACAATTTATTACTTTTAGTAAATATGCATATTTTGCTTGAGCATTCTTCCTGGTTTTGAAATTTTTTATTTGGCACTTCCATTTATTTTAAATTAACTACTTTCTTTTTCTAAAAAAGGCTGGAGATTTCTTCACTTAGGATTTAGCTGAAGCAGTTTAGATACCATAGAACCCAAAGTTCATTACATTATGTGATTCCTTCCAGAACTCGTCATTGTAAAAGTGAATATGTGCCGACCTTAAAGTTGTCCAAAATTGCTTTTAAGTGGCCTCTTTTTCCTTGTTTATTGTTTTGGTTAGTTTAAATAGTGTCACCTAGGCTCCCTCTTGGCTGTCTGCAGACCTTTCCTGTCAGAGACAAATGAAGACGTGTGGATATAGTTTTACCTGCTTAGAGAAGCTCTGAGAAGTCCTGGGTTTTCTGGATCAGTGCCAGGTATCTTCCCAGGTACAGGATACTTTCAGACCATGTGTTTGGAGCATCTATTTTGAGAAACATTGTGACCATATTCTCTGAGGAGCCATGACTGAGGCTATATTAGGAATTCTAGAATTTTAAGATTTCTTTCAATCTGCTTTTTCTGACACTAGAAAAATTTAAATTATGGAATAAATTGTTGGGGAAATTTTTTTAAGATGAACCAGGCACTGAGACTAAAAAAGGAAGGCAGAGTCAAACAGCATGTGAGGGACTTTTGAAATGCAGCCTTTGGGAGAAATGAAGCAAAGGAAGATGAACCCAGGTGTCAGAATTTCACTCCAGTTTTGTTGTGTCACAAGGGAAGATGCCCGGACAAAGTGGCAGCTGTGCCACATGGACATGGAGGGATGTCCATCAGCAGAAAATTGGATTAAAGATTCACTGAGCATGGCCCTGCCCACCAGAGAAAGATCCAGTTTTCCCCCACAGCCAGCCCCTCCCATCAGGAAGCTTGCACAAGTCTCTTATCCTCATCCATCAGAGGACAGACAGAATGAAAACCACAGCCACAAAAAGCTAACCAAAATGATCACATGGACCACAGAATTTGGTTAAGAGGGAAGACAGATAGGCAGTTGATTTAGGACTGACCTGGGGGAAGAAACTGGAGTGCAGGACAGTGTGGAGAGGGCTGCGGAGGAAGATGGAAAATGCCACATGCAGACGTGGCCTGTTTCGGGGTTTATCTGAGCAGTAGTTCTCTACCATTTTTCATTACTGACCTTTTGGGACAAAAATGAAATTTAAATCAAATTTAGTTAATTAATAACATTTACTTAGTCTTATGAATTGATCCAGTTAATCAAGTTCTCCCTTACGAGAGGAATTCAATACTAGAACTCGTCTAGGAGAAATGAGAGGGAGTTGGTACCAGAGAAGAAAGGAGAGGGAGTCAGTACTAAAGAAGAAACTAGAGAAGAAGTGTTTTCAGGTGAGGTTGACTGAGCTTTGGAAGGCCACAAACCACTGAAATTTTTGGTCCCCTCAGAACCAATTTCTACCACCTTTATGGTGGGGATACCCCTCATTGAGAATGCATGATCTGGAGTAGTCTTTTTAGGAATAGGGCAATAAATGTGCTTTGTCTGCTGCTGGATTTGAGAAAAATTAGTCTAAGATTATAAATAGTATGTTATGGGTTAAATAAGGCATTTGTGAACCTACCAGGACTTTAAGGGTAATGTTTCTGTAAATCCAAGCAGCTTATTAAAATGAACTGCTGGAAAAAACAACCTATACGTGAGATCGTGATTTGTACTAGCTTTAAATATAAAGAGTGAAACCTTTTTGGCAAAGCACAGCATTGAGGTGAATATTAAAGGGAGAGACAGCCATGGATGAGCACAGAGGTAATATTTTAGGCATGAAGAAGATTCATCGTCTCATACTCAGCCTGTATTCTCTTAGAATATCACATCTTAGAATATCACAAATCTTAAAGAGTATCACAAGATGCCTTTTCAATTGTATTTGCCAATTATGAAAAAACCAGCTGTAAAATTTAATGTATATTTTTTGAAACCTAAAGGAAACCATTATTTTTAAGTTCTTTAGATGTATCTTTACTTTCTTAGTGATCTAGGAATCTCTAAAGACTTTGCAAACATTATGTATTGGAGATATATTTTTGTTGGGACACCACTGGGATAACAGAAGGCTCCTGGTGCTGACTGCATTCACTGGGGTGGGTTTTGGCCTTGTATTACCACATTTCTCCTACCGACCCCTTAAGCTGAGGACTGTTATCTCCATTCTGGGGGGTGAGGGTATACGGTCTCAAATTTTGTGGAACAGACTGTGTCTTGTTTTGCTTCTGCTGTGCTGTTACATCTTTGCCGGGGCCCTGGTGCATGGCTGTGGCAGTTACTCAGTGCTCCAGACCTCTGTCTCTTGCTGCCATGAGCAGTTAACTCCAGCAGCCTTCTCCAACCATACATTTATACTGTCGTCATGTTAGCCCTTCTCTCGTGTGACAGGTCATTGAGACAATTTCTAGGGGCTCTCTGTTTTAGGAAAAGATAGGCTGCTTGTCATATAGTAACAGAGATTCTGTTGTGTGGAAAAGAATTATAACTTACAGTTTCCACATGACTCTGAGAGCCAAAAGAAACCAATACTGAATTGTAATTTGAACAGTTGGAGAAAATATTTTAATCTAATTTTGTATTTGCTATATATTTTCTTTATTGGTTCTCACAAATAATCATACATGTATCATCTTAAATCATTGTTTTTCTTCAGATAATGTAAATTTCTGTTAGCTGCTGCTTTCCCATGTATTGACTACTGTTAGAAAATTTTGTTATATCTTTAAGAATTAACTTTACATTGAGCTATAATTTATGCACAGTAACATTTACTTTTTTAGTATAAAGTTTCATGAGTTCTGATGAATGTATATACCGTTGTATAACCACAAACACAATGAAAAATACAGAATTTCTGCCTCATCCTCCACCCCACATCCCCTGGTGCTTCTCTGCCTCCTCATCCCCTTCTGCCCCTGTGGCTTCGCCTGCACCATACATGTAGATTCCTGTGGCTTCTGAGCTGGTTTCTTCAATGCAGAGCAGATCCATCCACCACGTTGCTCACGTTCCTTTACTGCCAAGTCGTGTCCCATTGTGCACATGGGCCACAGTGTAATCTGTTCATCCGTTTGCCACTTGAAGACCATTTGGGCTGTTTGCAGTTTTTAACAGTTTTTAATAAAGTTACTGTATACGTACACTCACATACAGGTTTTTATTCGAGTATTAGTTTTCATTTTCCTTGGGTTGATGATCTAGGAGTGGGATTGCTGAGTTATGTTGTGTGTTTTAACTTCAGAAACTGCCAAACTGTTTTCCAAAATGTGCCAGAATTTCATTCCCGCAAACAATTGCTTTGCATCCTTGCCAGATAATTTTTTAGGTCATTCTGGTAGGCAGCAGTGACACCTTGTGTTTTCATTTGCATTTGTTTAATGACTAATAATGGTGATTCTCTTGCTGTGTGCTTATCTGACATCCCTATATCCTAGGTGAAGCGTCTGTTCCAATCTTTCCCCATTTTTTAAAAACTGAGTTATTGTGTTTCTAGTTGTACAAGTTTTTGAAAATATATAGATATTTCTTACGTAAGTCCTTTATGAAATAAATGACTTACAAATCTTTTAGCCAAGTATGTGTCTTGTTTTTTCATTCTCTTAACTGTACTTTGAAGAGCAGTTTTTTAGTTTATTAGGTTCAGTTTATCGTTTTTTGTCTTGTGGATCACGTTTCTCGTATCTAAGAAATCTTTGCCTAAGCCTAAGGCCACAAAGGCTTTATACTTTTTCTTCTCAAGTTTTTAAGCCTATGATCTGTTTTGAGGTAATTGGATGTGATCTGCACCTTGCTGAAACTCTGCCCCCACTGCTGCCCTGACTGCTCTGGGTCATGCCCCTCTCTGGCATTTACCACATTTTGCCGCCTTCTGATATCAAGGAGGAACCTCTGTGGACGACAGACAGCTGTGTGTGGAAGGGGTGTCAGGCCCTGGAGGAGAATGGGGAGGAAGCAGAATCCACAGAAAGAGACTCACAAGCCATGCAGACCTGGCAGAGTCTGAGCCAGCCCAGTACCTGCCAGGGCAGCCTTCACAGGGCAGAAGGGCCCAGGTCCTGACACCCCTGCCCCCCTACTCTGCTCAGTCCTGGGCTAGGACTGCCTGGGAAGGAGTGGTCTGGGCTCTGGTCCTGCAGGTGCTTGCTGGAGGGACAGTCTGAGGGGCATAGCTTCTGGCTGCCACAGAAGGATGTTCACTGTACTGTTACTACAGTAACACAATTATTAGAAAGGGTTATTTTTTTTCTGTAATACACAAACTATTCCTTTTCTACTTAAGGGAGGAAAGTAATTTCAAAATAAAATTTCATTTATATTTTAACCCTTACATACACATTAAAGGTTTTTTTTTTTTTTGAGCTTAAAATCTCATTATGAATTACTATCAAGAATTTTTCTGTCTCAATGATATTTTGAAGCTGCATATCAGACTTTGTAGTTATCTTCTTTTATGTGTACTGGAGATGATGGTAAAATTGAAGTGATATTTTGATGGAATCTGGCCTACCCAAGCTGCCCTTGACCAAGCCTGTCCTCTGGGGGACAGGAGGCCAACACACTGCTTCTCCTGTGTCAAGTCTTACTGATTCAGTTGGATTCTCTTTTTCCCTGGTTGTAATTACTATCTGCTTCAAGAATCATATTCTGCATAATCTGAATAAGGTAATTTTACTATTTGTTTTTAGGAAAATTTTAGATCAGCATATTAACATTTATTTAAGCTGAATATTTAATAAAATGATTTTAAATAATGCATCTATGGAACCTTTCAAAGTACGATCTTAAGCCAAAGAACCCTGACCTAGTGAAACCCATAAAATAGATCCAGTTTAACTATTTTGACCTCTCTGCTCTTCCTTTTTTTTTTTTTGAACTAAACTCTAAGAAATACCAGAGGACAGTTAGAAAATTTTGGTTCTGTTCCTTGGATTGGCTTTACAAAGATAAACAGTGGGAACATGAAGGTAAAATGAAGCAATTGTAACCCAAGTCATAATTCTGTTCATCCAAAGCTCATTGTTATACCTAGAGAGAGGCTATCAGGCAGTCACAGGACTGCTTGCTAGAGGGTCAGAAGAGCTTGGGTCCTGTTGTGAAAGAATCACCAAATGCTTTCCTGTAACTGACCAATAGGAAGAAGGTCCTTACCACCTATGTTCAGGGGACCCCAGAACAGATTGCGTGCCACGTCTGTTGTGTTGCCCACACTCCCCAAGCTGATACTTTGAAGAAGGTGGAGAACCTGATCTTCCCCCAAATGTTCTGGCATTTTTTTGTGTGTGATTTGTTATATACTAAAACTTCTAAAAAATGTGTTAGACTTTGCTAAAAGTACTGTATATTCTTCCTTTCTAGGATGTGGATGTATAGATTTAAATACATGTGTGTCTGTGTATGTATGATGCATGTATTTAACACAAAAGCTACCAACTGTCATCAGGTGTAGATAGGGACTGTTAGTCTCCCTTGTGCCTTGAAGTGAGAGCTGACTGTCAATCATTTGCCTGTTTCTCCCAGATTAGTTCTTAAGATCAAGGGCCGTGTCTTCCTCCTGATACCCGGTTCCCGACACAGAGCTTGTACATGGTAAGAAGGTAGTCAGTGCTGGAGCAGATTGGAATTCCACTTCCAGGTTTTTAATTTAGGATTTACCACTATAGGTGCACTGGGTCAATTCTTGTCCCCTTGTTACTTTACCTTCAATAATGTCTTTGTTAATTTATTAAAAACTGTTTTCATTCTAAAATCTGTTTTGGAAATCTGACTAGCCAGATAGTACCAGCAGAAATATTAAGAACAACTATTTATAATAGTTTTATGTGACTCATTTGTACTTCCTCATCAAACCATTTATCCACAGAGATTTTAAGTAGGCTTTCTGGCAGGTGTTCAGAAACACAGGAAATGAATGAAAAGTGAATACTTGATATGAACTCATATAAATGACAGAAATGTAACCTTGGTTTTATTAGTCAAAGTTTAAAGTTTAATAATAAAGAAGTACAAAACCTTATTTTTTCTAAGCAAATTTTATATATCAATGATACTGCTTCCTAAGCAGCATTTCACAAAAATTTCAGTATGCTATCCATTATACTAAAAACCCAAGGCTACTTACTGTAGTTTTTTAAAGACTACTCTTCATTAGAGTCCTGTAGTTGATAAAATTCAGTTAGACATGCAGCACCCACTCCCATCTGATGCTGGCAGACACAGAGGCTCTGCTGCGCTTGGTTTCCCTCCATGGCGCCTGGTGTCCTGACAGGACACTCCAGGCCTCATCCTGCAGCTCCCTGCTCCACTTCTGGCCTTTTCATAGCTTCACAACAAGAGATGATGAGCCGTTTCCAGCAAACTCTTCTACTGATGGTTCACTTTATCCAGATAAGATACTCCACCTCACTTTCAGGCCTCAGAGATGTTTTCTATCTTAAGTGCCGCCTTGCCTGAGGCTGGCGTCTCCGGGGCCAGCGCAGTGTCGTCTTCCCTCTTCTGTGTGTGGCCGTGACCACGGCTGTCTTCCCAGTGCGCTGGCTGCTCTGTGCTGGCTCAGACTGGGGGTGTGCTCTCCAGCTCATGTGACACATAGTGGCAGGGGTGGGGAAAGTCAGGGCAATGTGTGTACAGTTAGAGCCACACTAGTCCAGTTTTGGTGGGCTTTGTATCAAGGTGCTTTTCTCAAACATACACCAGTTCCTGTGTTCACCCCGAGACCTGGCTGTCTCTTAATACACAGCGCATTCCCACTGGCCAGAGCCACTCCCAGTACAGTGCGCTCAGCTGGCTGCTCAAGGTGCCCAGTGAGGTCCCAGGGCCCACCTTCAAGAGCTCACGTTACCCAGAAAGTACCACGGGAAGGGGTCATTAGCATTCTGTAGAATGCAGTCCTGGCCGCCCCATGTGTTGGGGTTCAAGGTGCCACACATAGCCCTCCCTTGCCGCAGCATCAGGTTCCCCTTAGTCCCACGTGTAGGCAAGCTGCTGTTCACTGCAGTGCAGCTGTTGTAGTTAAAGATGGTGCATCTGCATGTTGTGGAGTTTACAGAAGGGGCACTGTCCTGGGAGGGAGGGAGGAAGGAAGGGGGGTAGCTCACGCTCTGCTGACGCAGTCCCCACCACAGATTAGGTGGGAAGGACAACCACTGCAGATCACCAGTCATGAACCACAGACACTGTGCGTTCACACTCAAGGCCACCTCTACCCCCAGGGAGAGAACTGCCAGCTTGCAGGGGTCAGGGGAGGAGGCAACTTAGTCTGCTCTCTGTTCTCGTCCTGCACTGTTGGTGCTTTTTCTTACTACATCCATGTTACTGTTACTTTTTAAAAAAAGACATGTTTTCTCCATGTCCTGTGCTGCATACCAGGATGGAGTGCTCTTGAGGCAGCGTTGCTCTGAGAACCCCACAGCTGCTTGGGCCCCGTCGGCCTGGGGCTATAGCAGGGGTTCTGTGAGGATAACTTCTACATTTTGGTGAGTGAAGGTGTAAGTGCAATAATGTGTATCATGTGTTGACTATCACATGGTACTGACCTCTGCAGATATCCTTCCAGCAAGAACACCTTGTGTAGATCACAAGTCAAAGCCTGGTGATAATGATGATACTAGAATTCCTTTTTAATGTAACTATTAATATATTACTTAGATATAGGTTGTTTTTTTTTTTTTAGTAACATCTGTGTTTTCTTTTTCAGCTCTTTCAGTCTCACATTACAACAAAAACAGCTCATACATCCCCACAAGTATCTGACCATGAACAGAAAGTGAGTATGTCTCTTAAGTAGACCCACCTTGCACTCTGGATACCTCTGTGGTTTCAGGATGGGGTTAGACAGACTGTGGTTGCTACTCACCTTGAATATGAATTAACTGTTAACGTTGATCCAAGTTCAAAATCAGTAATGAACTGAATCCCTGTTGAGTGGCCACAGTGTCTCTACCCTGCCTGATGTCAAGCAGAGTCAGGTTCCAGCTCTGCCACAGCGGTCGGGGGAGCTGGCCCTGCTCTGGCAGGCGTCCTCACAGACTTTGGTGATGACAGGGCATGGTGCCATGGGATGGCCCTGTAGGAGCCTTCCTGAGCACAGCATCAGACCTTCATGGTTCCAAGGGGGTTCTGAATGTACTTGCGCAGGAGGATGGGTTTTGGTAGTTTTTTTTATTAAAAAGTTATTTAAAAAGAGAGGAGTAAATTTAATCTGGTGAACCAGGTGAGTTGTTTTTTAAAAAAGAAAACTGCAAACATGAGTACAGGTGAGCATGATTGGTTTCCTGTAGTTCTGTGCTCTGTAGTCTCTTCTCTTCCTCCACACATGCTGAAGTCCCCATAGTTTTGATAAATGGTAATTTGTTCATCCTTGCTCTCTTACTGGTAACAGTAGCCTATCCATCTTTATTTTACCACCTCACAGACTTTCTGAATTACTCTTAACTTGCCTTCTGACACGTTGCTTTGCTGAATCTACTGTAATTGCTCGGTGACTGGTGCACTGAGTTCTCACTGTTCAGTCCTCATGTTCTCCAGCCCCTCCTCTTTGTTAAAGTGTAGGTAAGTAGTAGACAGTCACAACACCACGCTACTTGGTGACTGCAGCCTTAGGCTAGGTAGTGCGCATCCTTCAGCTTGTTCTTCTGCAGTGATTCTGGTGATGCTAAGTCCTCTGCCTTCCCATGTAAATTTTACAATGAGCCTGTCAGTTCCTGCATTGACAGCACATAGTTGGATCTTGCTCTTTCATCCAGTCTGACAATTTCCTTTTATTTGAAAAGCTTACACCTGCTCTGTCTAGTATGGTGGCCACTAGCCACATCTGGATATTTAAATTAGTTAAAATTAAATAAAATGTGAAGGTTCCTTCCTCAGTTGCATGTGTCACGACCAAGTGTGCCATGTCTGCATGTGGCTAGTGGTTCCTTTGGCAGCTTGGCATTGTCACGGAAGGGTCTACTAGACAGCTGGCTGGGACCATTTCCCTGTAACTATAGACGCAGTTGGTTTCAGTCTGCTGACTGGCCATTTATTTCCTATTTGTCCCATTTATTCTTTCATTTTTTTATTTTCCTGCCTCCTTTTGAATTAATGGAGTATTTTTATGGTTTCATTTTATCTCCATTCTTGGCTTACTAGCTAAACTTCTTTTTTTTTAAACAGTAATTGATGGGGGCTTTAACTTACCCCTCACTGCCTTTGAGCAGTGTGACGGCAACTCATGGACAGCGTAGAAGTCTTACAGCAAGGTGACTCCTCCCCTCCCATCTTCTGTGCTGTCACGGTCACGCACGCCGCTTCTCCATGTGTCATAAGTCCTGCATCACACTGTTGTTAGTGCTTTAAACAGTCAATCTATATTTTCAAGAAATTAAAACATGCAAAAAATTCTCTTGTATTTACCCATATTTTTACCTTTCTGACAATCTTCATCCTTTTTGTAGATCTGAGTTTCCATCTGTTGTCATTTTCCTTTCTCTTGAGAACTTTTAATATTTCTTATCAGGTAAGGCCCATTTGCAGTAAAATTCTTAGATTTTGTCTAAAGATGTTTTCATTTTGCCCTCACCTATGAGAGATATTTTCATTGGATACAGAATTCTGGGTTATCAGGGACTTTCCTGGTGGCCCAGTGGTTAAGAATTTGCCTGCCAGTGCAGGGGATAGGGCTTTGATCCTTTGGTCCGAGAACTAAGCCCGTACGCCACACTACTGCAGTGAGACACCACTGCAATGAGAAGCCCTCGCGCCATGACTAGAGAGCAGCCCTGCTCGCCTCAACTAGAGAAAACCCAGCAACAAAGACCTAGTGTAGCCATAAAGAAATAAACAAATTTTGGAAAAATAAAGAATCCTGAGTTGTCATTTGCTTACTTTTGGCATTTTACTGATGTTGTTCTGTTGTCTTTTGGTTTACACTGTTTCTTATGCCAATACTGTGATCATTTCGTTTTACTTGTCTGTAATATGTCTTGCCACCCCTGGCTAGTAGTAGATCTTTCTCCATCCTTACTTTTAAATGGTTTGCTCTGATGTGCCTGGCTGTGGATTCCTTTGCTTTTGTTTGTTTGCAGTTTGCTGAAATTCTTGGATCTCTGAGTTCATGCTGAAACAATTAGAATATTATCAGTCACTATTACTTACAAATTTCCGTCCTCCATCCCCTGCTCCCATCTCTTTTCCATCCAGCATTCCCACTGTAGGTGAGTTAGACCATTTGATATTGTGCCAGTTTTTTTTAGGCTCTGTTATAGTTTTATCTTTTCTATGAGAGATTTTTAGCTTGGACAAAGATATTTAGCATGGATATGATATTGAACAAGTTTTTCTCCCATTGTTTGATCTGCTGTTAATACTTCCTCCCATTGTTTGATCTAATGTTAATACTATTTTATTTCTGATGTTGCATTTTTCCGTTTCAGGAATTTCATTTGTCACCTTTTGTTGTTGTCGAGAGCTTTCTTGTTTCTCTTATAATTCCCTGTCATGTCACCTGTCATATGTATCTCTTCTGTAGAGAAAGAGAACATTTTTCTTTTTAACATATTTGTCAGAGTTCAAGTTCTTACCAGCTAGTTCAACATGTAGCTTATATGTGGATCTTGTTCTGTTGACTGTTTCTTTTTCCTTGACTGTGAACTGTGTGTTTTTTGCTTCTTTCTGTGTAGTACTTTTGACTGTACAGTTAGGTGTTGTGGGTGACACACTGTAGAGGTGCTGGACTCTGTCTTCTTCTGAGGAGTGTTGGCCTCTGGTCCAGCAGGCAGCTAGCTGAGTCACTGGCTGGTCACACTCATCTCTGTTACAGCAGGTCTACTTTAGTTGTGCCTTCAGCATGAGGGAAGATTTCTGAGTGCTGGGACGTGATCCTTACTCCTAAAATGATGCCCATGTCGGTTTTCATGTGTTTACTGAGTCCTTTAACTTACAGACTTAAAGTCTAAGCTCCCCAGGCTGGCCATTCCAATTCCCATTTCACTGTTCGTATGTAGGTCAGCACTCAGCCAAAGACTTGAGCGGTGTGTATGCCGACTGTGGACGCCCTCCTTTCTGGAATTTCCCCTTTCAGCTGACCTGCCTGCCCTTGTCTCCACTGGCTTCTGAACCCAGTAAGACTAGTTCCCTCCTGACTCTGTCTGCTTGTGCAGCAGTGGCTGGGTCTGCCCTCAGGGGAGAAGCTACAAGGTGTGTCCCCCACTCCACAGTCTCTCTGCCTTTGCTGCAGTGACTTGAGGGAACTGACTGTAACTTACCAGCAAGGAGTTGAGTGTGACATAAGTTACTCTGCCATGACTGTGAGCTGGAACTCCATCTGTAACTTTGTGCTGGACCTCTTTCACTTGATATTGTAATGTGACAGTTTATATCTAAAATTCATCATAAACATCTTTTATGACTTTTACACACCACACTCCATTTTGTGAATAATTATGCCATAGTTTGAGTATTTTCCTGTGTGGGGAAATCAAATATTTTAATGTTATAAATGGTGTCAGGCTATCATCGTAGGAAAATAATAAGAAATACATGTTTTGAGGGTCTGGACACAGGTTTCTCACAAACCAGTTGTATCCTGGGGGAGGTATAATGATCAAAAAAGTCTTTAGTTTTTTTGATAAATTATGTCTGTGTTTTCCAATGTGCCTACATTCTGTCTCAGTAAAACTTTAAAAAACTGTTGCCATTGTTTTTGTTTTCTTGCAGCAAAAAGAAAGTCCTCGCTCTTTAACCATGTCTGGCCATGTTGGTTTTGAGAGTCTGCCTGATCAGCTGGTCAACAGGTCGATCCAGCAAGGCTTCTGCTTTAATATTCTCTGTGTGGGTGAGTGCCCAGCCTGTCCAGACAATTCCGTCCTGCTCTTGTGCTCACCTCCTTCTTGGGATGGGCAGTATGGTGCCCATCTGAGCAACCCGAGAGCACGAGTACAGATTTTTTTCAGTTATTTAAATTCTATCAGTTTTTTCTTAGCCATGCTGCTTTAAGCTTTCTGTTTGTTCTTTAAACATTTCAGTGCCTTCTTCAGAGTTCTGAGTAACTCAGCATACAGGACTCATTTTATGCTCAGCTTAGAATGGACCACCTTAGCATGTACTTCTTTCAGGGACAATCCAGCCTTTGAAATATTTGAAATATTTGAAATATTTGGGATTCATGAAACCAAATCACTGTAAGAGTTTACTGTTCTGTTCTTCTTCATCCATCCTATGCACCTGTGAATATGAATATGTACCTGCATTTCTTTCAGGGGAGACTGGAATTGGAAAATCAACGCTGATTGACACGTTGTTTAATACTAATTTTGAAGACCATGAATCCTCACATTTTTACCCACATGTTAGACTTAAAGCACAGACGTATGAACTCCAGGAAAGTAACGTTCGATTGAAACTAACCATCGTGAATACAGTGGGATTTGGTGACCAAATAAACAAAGAAGAGAGGTACATGCTTTTCTCTAGTAATAAAACAGGTTTTTTCTTATTACAGGACATCTGCCTTCTTGCCCTGTGTGCTGATTTGACTTTAACCTGTAGAAACCCATGCCTTTCTCCCCAGACTTAAATTCTTTAAATAATAAAGCAGTATTTTGTTTTTGTTAACAAACTGATATTTTTCTGTCCAGTTGTCTATTTTCTTTAGAGTAATTTGAATCACATTTTTTAAAGTGTGCATGGAAGCAAAAATAGTTTTAATTTTTTTCCTGATACGACAGTTCAGTGTATATTAAGTGATTTTTTACTAATTTTCAGGCAAGACTTGTTTTGTTGAGGGAAAAAAAAAAACAAGGCATATATGGCAAATACATAATCACCAAATCCATGGTTCATGAATTTTTTTGTGAAGTTCTAACTAAATTAGCCAGATTAAGCATTGCAGGAAAGGTCTGATGATTCAATTTTAATTTATATTTTGTATTAGGTTACTATTTTTTGTCATTATTTCTCCTATGGTATTACAAAGATGATTTTGACTTAAATATGAAATTTAAGCCATAAAAGGAGGAAACAGACTGGGGCAATGACTGTTCGTTCTTTTTCCTTTTTGAAATTCATATATTTTCATTATTAGAGGTAGTTTTCTAGGTCCTAAAAATTTGCTTTAGAGGGAAAATGTTGCAGAACTGACTCTCATTATGTTTTAGCCTGTTCAGCACATTTGTGTGTTCTGCTATAGATTTCAGGAAACAATTTTTGTGGGCTTTCTGGAAGAAGCAGATTAGTGGAGGAGGTAAAGGCCCATAACACATGTTTTTTTTAGTTTTCTATATAGGAATTATGTAAAGCTTTACTTAAATTTATCCTTAGATATTTGGTATTTTTGATGATCTCATAAATGATATCTTTTACAAATATTTCATTTTCCATTTAATGTGTGGAAATATAATTGATCTTGTACACAGAAATTTCTGTGTATTCTCTGGTTAATTCTAGTTAATGCATCTCTAATAAATTTGTTTAGGTTTTCTATGTTGCAATAGTATAGTCTGCAAATAATGGCATTTGTTCTTTCTAATTTGTTTATAAATAAGTTTTATTGATGTAAAATTTACATACAATAAATAAGATGCATTGGTTTAGGTATACAACTTAATTTTGACAAATGTGTAGTTTTCTATCGACCACCAAGATGGTTATAGGAAATGTCTGTAGTCTTGGGTCCTCTCCTCACATGCCCACAGGTCAGTTCTTCCCGGAGGGCGAGGGGCTGCTGTGCAGCTCCCCAGGGCAGTGCTTTCTCTTGGGGTCAGGCATTTCAGGCAGGAGGATGGATCCAGGCAAGGACTAAGCCTGTCGGCTGTGATGGGCCTTCCTCTGCTTGTAAGTAAATGAGAATAAAGTTGTGCCTGTGTCACCAGTTAAGATACTTCCATGTGGGTGTGCCCTTTCCTTAATATGTTAATACTCTCCACGCCACACAAATTTAATTTCAGAAACAAGAAGTCATGGAATTTGACTTAAATAACTTTTAAGTTGCTGATACTCGTGTAGGGTAATACGCCATGTCCAGATGGTTGCAATTAGGTATCTATCCTCCTTCAGCAGCCTGGCAGGTTTGGGGAGCCATGCTAGAGGGCTCTAGGTGTGAATGAGTGTGAGAGGCACATTCAGTGTCATTCCTGTAAAATCATTTAAAGCACAGGTTGTTCTGATAGTTTCAAAGTACTGCCTTTGTACCTGCACATTTATTACTGAAATTATCTGTTTAGCATAGAAATCAACTGTTTGTTCACTGGTGAAAAAGCAGATTTCAAACTTCAATTTATGCAAATACCTTATCAAGATACCATGAATATACTGTATTAAATATTTAAATATTTTTTCAGCTACCAACCAATAGTTGACTACATAGATGCTCAGTTTGAGGCTTACCTCCAAGAAGAGCTGAAGATCAAGCGCTCTCTCTTTAACTACCATGACTCCCGCGTCCACGTGTGCCTCTACTTCATCTCCCCGACAGGCCACTCCCTGAAGACGCTGGATCTCTTGACCATGAAGAGCCTGGACAGCAAGGTGGGTCTGGAGAAGAACCAATGGTTGCGTTTCAGGATTTAGAGTGAATTATTAAATATATAAATATATTTATGATATGTGCGTATGTCATAACTGTCTCATTCTGTGTATTTTTAAAACATTTAGCAAGTTTCAATTTTAGGATATTTTCCAGAGAAATTCAGTTTGGAAAATGAGATACAAAGAAAAAGCGTTAATATAAAATTTCAGTCCTTTTTTAGTGATTAAATTGCATGTCAGAGTATGTGTATTCATTTTCATTTAACTATAGAATTTATTTGACACTAATTTTACTTTATGACACTATTAAATGAGAAGAAGCTCACTGATGAAGATTAAGGTCTGAAGTCTCATACAGTAAATTAATTTTAATTTGAACTGTATCCAGAAAACCTATTTTTAATTTCTGAGCCAATGAGCTATATACAAATTCAGGGAGCTGTAAGTAGTAGTATCCAGAAATTAACTCACTTCAGGTTTTTTTGTTTAAAGGATAAAGACTACACTCTCACACTAAAAAGGTCTCCAAGGTTCCCCTGTGACCTCTGACCTGGCTGAGCAGCCTGTGAGCTGGCACTGGGAGAGCATGGGGTCTGCCAGGGCTGCCTTCTGTACAGGAGTCAGTGTGGGAGGCAGGCGGCGGGCATCTCGGTGCAGAGACCAGCACTGTGGTCCTCTGGCTGAGACAAACCTGGAGGAGCTTGGGTGAGAGTCTGTTCACCTGAATGGATATTATAACCATTCAGCCAGTTATCTTCACAATTGAGTCTGACGTGTGGAAATATCCACCCTTACTAAAGGGACATTAACGCAGGAGTGAGCAGCTTCATCTCAGGCAGACAGAGCTCCAGGCTGAGGTCTGTGTGGAGTTGTGGGGGTGGCTTTCAAGGCTGCTCTGCTACTTGATTGCCCCATGTTCTTGGCAAGTTTCCACCACTCTGAGCTTCAGTTTCTTCACTTTTAAAATCAAAACTAGGAGAGCATCTACCTCAGAAAGAGGTGTGAGGGTGATTAAATCGATAGTGCATTTTGTTCTTACAAGATGACTCCACTGCTCTACATGGGGAATTACCTGTGCAGGTGGTGGTATGTCCCCATCCGTGGGGACATCTGCTTTCAGCCTGTGTCGTGTCCTTCAGCCCACTGATGGTGATGAGCTTGGCTGGGAACGTGAAGTGCTCCACACCTGCATTTACTCATAGTGGGTCCTCACACGCTCTCCCCCCTCCAGGGACACTGGGCCGGCCCTCGTGGTTCTTAGAGTCCCAGGCGGCACCTCAGCAACAAGCACTGGGGTACTCGAGGATCAAGGGTTGTTCCTACAGGATCTGAGGTACACAGCGCAGCAGGTGCGGGGGAAGAGGAAGGGAGGGAAGAGGGAGAGAGGCATCAGCCTCTATCAGGGTCTGAGGGCAGGGCATCTCAGGCTTCTCCAGTTCCCTCTTTGTGGGTGACTTTAAAGCACCCCCGTGGGACCTGCGGCCTGAAGGGAGAGGTGGGTCACCTAGACTTTCTGAAAGGAGTCCTCCAGGAGGGTGGCATGTTCTTTACCTGGTGGCAGCCGGTAGCTGTGTCTTCAGGTGCTGGCTGTTTATTCTAATGGATATCTGAAACAGATGCCTCAGCAGTCAAAGGTCAGAGTCAGGTTTTCACACTACATACACTGGGGTGCTTCTGCTATTGATCCTGGAATCAATTTAGAAGTATAACTTGGCACAGTTTACCGAATATCTAAGTATATATGATACTGAAATCGAGAACTTGGCACCAAATTTTTATATACTTTGATTATCTTGAAAGGTGTTTACCCAAAATTGCTGGAAAAGTTTATTTCATGGTTAGTTGGAAAAATCTTTATCCCCTTTGGAACATATTTAAGACTAATAAATCCAAATGTACACAGTAAATCAACGCGAAGCTGGAGAAGAAAAGGATGTTTAAGAATAGAAAAAGAATTACTTTAGTTTTCATTTCCACTCTGAAAATTATACCGACAGTTCACTCTTGACACATGTGACTACTCAGCCTGAAGTTTTTCACTTAAAACAAGCTAATAAATAACGAAAAACCTACAAACTCTTTAATCTGTGGAGATATCATTCCCTTGTGGATACATTAATCTTATAGAACTGGGACTTCCCCGGTGGTCCAGTGGCTAAGACTCTGTGCTCCCAATGCAGGGGGCCTGGGTTCAATCCCTGGTCAGGGAACTAGATCCTGCATGCTGCAATGAAGACTGAAGATCCCACATGCCACAACTCGGACTCAGCACAGCCAAATAAATAAATATAAATAAATATTTTTTAAAAAATCTCACAGAACTAGCCTTGCAGGTTAGTCTTCATGTTTCTGCATCTCTTCCACTCTGGCCAGTGACAGGACTTTTAAATAATGCTGAAAAACTAACTCCTTTGAGTAGTGAATGTTTTTAGTTGGTATCCATAAAATTTCCCTCTGTCGACATGTGGGTAAGATTCTGACAGTGGGGTCAGATCACATGCATTCCCTGGGAAAAGGGGCTTGCTTCAGTGAGAGGCAGAGGAGGCCTGTGGCCTGACCCAGGTCTCCTGAAATCAGTAACCAGATTACTTAGTGCTGAGATTATTAACAGATAAAAATTCTTAGTGAATTATGCAGGTGATTTCAGCTCATCTCCTACATTCTACTTATTTTGTGTATGATGGAATTGTAAGAGACAGAGGGGAAAATGTGAGATTTCCGAACCTGACTTCAGATGAAAGATGAACTTTTAAGAGCTCTGCTTCTGAAAAGCAGTTATTACCAGGCCAGCATTTGCAGGAATGGCTGTGTAGGGCTGTCTGGTAAGAATGAAGCGGTGATTTCTACATCAGGAGCCTTCAAGCTTTTCCCTTGAAGGGCCAGGTAGTACATACCTCAGGCTTTGCAGGTCATGGGATTCTGGTGCAACCGCTCACTTCTGCTGTTACAGAATGAAAGTGACCACAGGAAGTACATGACGTGTAATGAGTGGGTTGGCCGTGTTCCAGGAACTCTTTACCTATGTAAACAGGCAGTGAGTGGACCATAGTTTGCCTGTCCTAAGGAAATCTGTCAGAGCCTGAGTGGTTTTGAATTCAGAAACTTTGATATTAAAAAATAAATCCTCGATTATGAGATTTTGTTTTTCTTTATTCTAAATAGGTGAACATTATACCAGTGATTGCCAAAGCAGATGCAATTTCTAAAACTGAATTACAGAAGTTTAAGATCAAGCTCATGAGTGAACTGGTCAGCAATGATGTTCAGATATACCATTTCCCAACAGATGATGAAACTATTGCTAAGATCAATGCTTCAATGAATGTAAGCTCTTAACTGAATAATTCTGTTTTATATACGAAAAAAGTAACATTGCTACTACATTTGTGAGCATTTTTCTTCCCTCCCTACTTTCACCTAAATGAAATGATACATTTGTGAGACTGGGATTCTCCTTCTGTGGAACCATTTTTTATTTCCTTAATAAGAGTCCTTTCTGTCCTGTCTTTAAGGACAGGAGAAGATGGCACAGCCTCCCTCTTGAGAGACTTTACAGGGAGCTTTCTAATCTGGTATTTAAGCTCCTTCCTTACAGTGTCACAAGTACATGTGAAATATTCACATAACTTTTGTGTTTTAATATAGAATATATTTAGTATATATTTTAATTATACATAACAGTATGATTCAAGATGACTAAGTCCTTTGTGTTAATTCAGGCTACCAAATTTCTTAAATACTTGGTTGGATTTTGATGGATCAAAGGTTCTGGAGTTCTTGTGGAACTTCCTAACCTCCCTGAGACTGTTAACTTACCTATAAAATGGGGCTGACTATTGTGAGGAGACAGCTTTGTTCACTGCTTGGCAGTGACATTCAGTACCTGTTCATTCCATTTCTCCTCCTTTTCTGATTTTTTCACACTTTTCCCATATTAAGATACTTAAACTAAATATATAAAAAGCTGACTTATGTAAAGGAAGTGATGTTAATTCCTGTGTGTTAAACTCTTTATATCTGATTTTTTTGTGTGTGCGCCCACCTGGAAAAAGTTTTCAGAGGGTAACAATTAAGAGACTGCACACTGTCAATCATTAAATACTAAACATAATACTGTTTACATTAGATTTTTCCCTAAATTAATTCTCAGTGTCCGACAGGACAATCTCCTCACTGCCATTAAATCCAGCCACTGTGTCTTTTTTCACTGTGTCTTCTTCTTGCTATGCTATTTCTTCCTATTCTGCTTGCTCTGTCTCCAGCTTGGTTGTGTCTTTCTGCCACAGAGATCTCTCACTCCTCTAAATTTCTAACATTTGTAGTTAGCATAGTTTGGGACTTAAATACTACTTGATATTGGTGTTATGTATGTATGTACACCCTAGATATAGTTATATGGTGTGTCTGTGATTTCTTCAACATTGTCTTTTATATCCAAGATCATGAGGTAAAGGATACCTGTGCTAGAATTCTTTTTTTGTATTCTTATAGCAAAGTTGGAATGCATGTAGGGCATTCTCAGTTTTCTCTGTAGGGCCTGAGGATGACTGTAGAACAGCTGGCATATATTCACAGGGCAGGTTTTAAAAGCTAAGGCACAGCAGACCATTTGACTTTAACACACTTGTCATTTAGTAAATGTCCTTTCCTCTGTTGTCATTGGTATGAGATGTGATTGATATGCTGGCTCCTTTCCAGGGACACCTGCCATTTGCTGTGGTGGGAAGTATGGATGAAGTGAAAGTTGGAAATAAGATGGTCAAAGCTCGCCAGTATCCCTGGGGCGTCGTACAAGGTAAAGGAGATCTACGAGGAATGTGTGCTTGCCTGACAGTCTAAAAGCTGCATTTAGTGCATCCTCTGAGGCGATGCTTATTTTGGGTTCTGACTAGCTGTCAGAAGGGCTGGCTGTGTTCTGTTTTAGCCACGTCTGCAGAGCCAAATAGAGCCTCCCCACTTCCTGCGTTAGACCAGTTAGTTACCTGTCAAGGTGTGCGAAGACACTCAGAAGGTGGGAACCACTAGTTGGGTACTTTGAACAGATTTTGAGTGTAAATAATATTGTTTAAACTTAGTACATAAATTAATTACTAGATAATTCTGGAACACAATAAACCTCCTTAAAACTTTATATAGTTTTACTTATCAAAGTATTGCCAACTATTTCCCAGTCAGCCAAATGAAGATTTTTAGCATGTATGTAACATTATAATGAGTATGAAATTAACTGTCTGGTTCATTCACTCATGGTACTAACTAATGGAAAACAGACTACCCCTGCTGATACTGGTTTCTCAGTGCTGTTTTTTTAATTGACAAATTTTTTAATTAGTGGAAAATATTGACAAAATTAACATTTTTAATGTTTAGAAAATATAAAGATAATTGTATTTACAACTATTGATCACAGTTAGGTACCTGACTCAGGACTACAAATGTGGCATCGTGTTGGACAAGGATTTGATAATCACAGCAGGCACAGATGGTGTTGTTGAGTGTGCAGAATTTACCACCTTGAAGTTTTAGTGAAAAAACGTCACATACTCTTCTCAGGTGGTATGTGAAATGTCCTGAGGATGGATTACAAACTGGTAACAAAATATTAGTGAAATTATTGGAGCATACGGTACTGGATAGAATATATTTCTTTCCTGTTTCCCTTGGCTACCAAATTTAAGCCAGCGCCCTGGTCTGTTAATGAGCACTGCCTATAATTTGGTGTGTGTGATGCAAGAAGTGCTTCCTTGGCTACCTGGGCAGAACAGCCGTAGCTCTTAGTCAGACTGATCATTTCGCTGTTGCTTATTTCAAATATGTTTTCATTTACTCATCCATTCAACAGATACCAACTGTGTGTCAGGATTGAAAGTCACTATTGGTATTTTCTATTTCTCTGGCTAGTGGAGAATGAAAACCACTGTGACTTTGTCAAGCTCCGGGAGATGCTCATTTGTACAAACATGGAGGATCTTCGAGATCAGACCCACACGAGGCACTATGAGCTGTACCGGCGCCGCAAGCTGGAGGAGATGGGCTTCATGGACGTGGGCCCAGAGAACCAGCCACTCAGGTGAGCAGCCAGCCAAGGGAGGAGGAGGTGGCAGGGAGGATGGTACCTCTTTATCTGTCCAGGATGACGGGAGAATCTCCCACACCATGAAAGACCACTTGATAATGATTTATTATCACGCTTTCTATGCTGCTTGAATCACTGGAAGGCTTCTTGCTCTTGGAGGTCTCCAAGTCCAAATCCGACTCAGGGAGTTAAGTAGAAGGAAGAACACAGGGTAGAATCTCAGGATTTCAGTACCTGCGAAAATGAGTAACCAAAGGAAAAAGCTCTCATTATTTGATTTTAATTTTGTACTTATATTAAAAAAATGAAAGTATATTATTATAAAAAAAGTTGGAATATGAATCATGAAATAAACTACGAAGCTGTTGTCTTTCATCCTAATGGAAGTTCTGGAATGACTAAATGTAGGAAAATTTCTTATAAAGGAAGCATGAACATTTTTGTGGGGAGTCAGAGATTAGACTAAAGATATTACTATAAGTTACAAGAACTGTAAATGGCTCAATGGTTAGAGCATGAAGTGTTGTTGGAACTTCTTTTGTTATTTTATATGCTGCTACACTCCTGAGGTCTTTTTTTAAAATTAAATTATGCAAATGTGCTAAATCAGGTTTATTTTTATGTCACATTCCTGAACAATTCTGCTCAGGACCAGCACTGTGTTAAATCTGCTATGGGACCAAGGGTTCCTCAGCATCTCATTACTGACTTTGCAGCCCCTCCCTGGTGTCCTGTCTGCACCAGAGCAAACACCATGGGAGGGGGGAGCCCTAGAGCTAGCTGCCACTGCACGTGACCTTCGGGAAGGTTTAATATCAGGTGAGGCTAAACTTAACGCTTTTCCATTCTACAGATTAATGAGTGTTTTAGCTCTGGCAGCATAATAAACTAAGAATTCTATATACCTCACCCTCCTCACCAATTTTGGGCATGCTATAACAGACTGGTTCTAGTAAAGAACCAGTCTCTGGTTCTTTTTCTCTGCTGAGGAGAAATTGTCCAGCATTGGCATCCCTAGTGTTTCCCAGAGGAAGCTTCATTTCTCATTCTTCCAAGTCTGAGGTTACACAGGGGTCTCCGTGTGCGTGAAGGAGAAAAGGGATAGATCAGTCATCAGTCACCTGTGGGTGATGTAGAAATGCAGGCTCGGAATTTCTGGATATGGAGCCTAAGAATCATATTTAAGTTAAAATCCCCATCCAGCCCTTTGTCAGGTACGTCCTGCTGGTCAGTGGGTAGATGTGCACCATGGGATAGAGAGACCCTGCCTGTGGAGGGCCCCAGGGTGGGGCAGGAGGAGGACACTCCTGCCCTGTTATGATGAACAGAAGGTGGGCATGAGGAGACCCAGGCAGGAGGCTGCTATGGGCATCCAGGCACGAACACAGGGGCTTGGTAGTGGTGGGGAGGTGGGGTAGTCAGATGCGTATTTACCCCTTCCAGTGGAACTGGAAGGTGAAGTTAATGAGACGCAGGAAGGGAGAGGTGGGCTGTGTTGAGGGGGACCGGGTTGTGCTGTGGCTGTACAGCAGTGTGATATAGTCCAGTTGCTTCCTTTGCCATTCTCAGAAAAGCAGGCCGTGTCAGTCACAAGTACGGTGCTGGCCAGGGCTTGCAGGTTCGAAGGGAGAAAACCAGCAGTTTCATTCTATTGCTAGAGTGGAGGAATGAACAAACTATTTCCAGTCTTTCTTCCGGGAAAGTGGGATGTCTAATGGGCCCAACTTAGGACTTGTGCCCATGTCTTGGCAGCGTGGGCGTGAGCCTGACTGGCTGTCCCAAGATGCCTCCTGTGGGGAGAAGTAGAATAGCAATACAACAGCAGACAGGTGGTGGGCAGGCAAGGTGAACAGCCATTCTTTTAGTATTTCTTCAGTTCGGGGAGCATCTTCCACTTGGCAGGTGGAGAATGGGAAAGGAGGCTCTTCAGTGGATGGCAGGTGAGAGGGCAGGAGCAGTGGCTCCAGGCTGCTAGAAGAGGATGGATGGCAGAAGCAGGAAGGATAAAGACTCCACTCGGGGTGGTGGGGGTGCTGCCTGCTGCCCAGGAGCTGGTGGGCCTCCACCCTGCCCTGGCCTGCAGTCCTGACAAGATGAGATTCCCTGAGCCAGGCATGCACAGTATCTCTCCTCTTCATGCTTTCTCATTTGTGGAGACACTGTTTGATAAAACTTCTATCATTCTTTCTAGTCTGAGGTCTTAGGAAGGTTTTAGGAGTGTGGTTTCAAGAACTTATATTCCGTCTTTTGGGGAATCTTCCCATTTACTTGGTGTGTGTGCAACAGCAGTCACTATAATTTGGTTGGCATGTAAAATCTGTCCCTCGATATTATATCAATTAGAAAAATGAGCCTGTCTGGATGCCCTCTTCTCCTTATGGCCCAGCTTCCTCCCTGCAGCATCTTCATTTCCTTTCACTGACTGGTTGTGTGGAGTTGTGATTCATGTCTCAGTCTACCCACGCCAATCTCATGCTTGTCATGAGGTTCAGGTAAATGCATTGTGTGTACCCTTGAGGTCTTAATTAACTGACCTTTAATTACTTAAACTACATGAAACATGCTTTAAAAACCTCAAATCCCTAAGCTACTTTAGATGAACGTAACAGTGTTGATCATCATTGCTCTAGAGTTTGGAAAGTCGATTTGTGTGGTATTTTAGAGTTCCTTAAGTGTCTGGCAAAATTTTTGTGTCATACACTTTGTTTCTTTGGAATTCTCAGGAAGTAGTTCCCTTTCTGTGTTTGGCCTGCAGCAGAAGTGGGGGCACTCAGCAGTCCTGGGAGAGCTGGACCCTGAGCTCACGGATGGGGTCCCAAGAGAGGGATGCAGTGGTTTTCCTGACAGACGCAAGCACCTAGGATGCTTTTTCCTCTTTGGTTTTCAGCTTTGCCTTAAATCAGTAATGTTTGCAACTAGCATATATGCCACATTAAACATAGCAGCAAGAGAGATATTTTTCATTCTCCAATCCATGGCAGTCAACAGTGGTTGCATAAGTTTCACAACACTAACTGTATAAACCATCCTTGTAGATCCTCTCAGGGTTTCATTACCACCTTTTGAAAGACAGTGCGGTTCTTTCCTTGCATTTGGCTCTGTAAGCTTCCCTTTCATGGTGGGCGCATGTGACAGATGGAGAGCACACCAGAGCAGTGCTTGCCTTTACCTTCTGCTGAGGCATCATTTTAGGCAGGATTTATCAGGGTCAGGAGTGTGGGTTTTGGAGCATGTCTGACGAGGTTCCAGCCCCAGCTCTGTCCTTGCTAACTCTGTCCCTCTCGGCAGATGACCTTACTCTGAGCGTCAGCACACTAACCCTGCAGGACAGTGTTGGTGCTTGTTCTTCAAGGTGCCACAGGGATCAGTGAGAGTCCAGACCAGTTCCTGCTGGAAGCAGCTATTCTCTAAATGTCTGGTCTTTTCTCTTTGTCAGGTGGCTTGACTTTCCTCCTGAACAACTCAAGGGCTTGTATAAATAAATTTCTGAGAACCTTTTAAAAGTTAGATTTGACATGATTTAGATACATTATTTAAACCAAGTTATGTCTTTAAAAGCTATCAGTCCAGTGTAGGACCACTGAAATGTGAGTGAAGGTGGCATGACTGATTTAGAGGCTTCTTTAAAATAAGACCAAAACAAACACAGAAAAAACAAACAAAAAAACCTTATAAGAAATAAGATGCCTCCTTAGGATCAGAGGCATTAATGTGATCGTCTAGAACACTGTATATTTATAAACTTTGCTCCTAAAGACAATGTATAGGATTGTTTCTCCTTGGAACACATGCTATAAGTACCACACACTCATGCTCAGCTGTAAGAGCTAATATGTAACATTTCTTACTCTGATTTTCCTTCAGTTCAGTTCAATTGCTCAGTCGTGTCCAACTCTGTGTGACCCCATGGACTGCAGCATGCCAGGCTTCCCTGTCCATCACCAGCTCCCAGACCTTGCTCAAACTCATGTCCATTGAGTCAGTGATGCCATCCAACCATCTCATCCTCTGTCATCCCTTTCTCCTCCTGCCTTCAATCTTTCCCAGCATCAGGGTCTTTTCAGATCAGTCAGTTCTTCTCATCATATGGCCAAAGTATTGCAGTTTCAGCTTCAGCATCAGTCCTTCCAATGAATATTCAGGATGGATCTCCTTGCATTCCAAGGGACTCTCAAGAGTCTTCTCCAACACAACAGTTCAAAAGCATCAATTCTTCGGCGCTCAGCTTTCTTTATGGTCAAACTCTCACATCCATACATGACTACTGGAAAAATCATAGCTTTGACTAGACAGACCTTTGTCGGCAAAGTAATGTCTCTGCTTTTTAATATGCTGTCCATGTTGGTCATAGCATTTCTTCCAAGGAGCAAGTGTCTTTTCATTTCATGGCTACAGTCACCATCTGCAGTGGTTTTGGAGCCCCCCAAAATAAAGTCTCTCACTGTTTCCCCATCTGTTTTCCATGAAGTGATGGGACTGTATGCCATGATCTTAGTTTTGTGAATGTTGAGTTTTAAGCCAACTTTTTCACTCTCCTCTTTCACTTTCATCAAGAGGCTCTTTAGTTCTTCTTCACTTTCTGCCATAAGGGTGGTGTCATCTGTGTATCTGAGGTTATTAATATTTCTTCCGGCAATTTTGATTCCTGCTTGTGCTTCTTCCAGCCCAGCGTTTCTCATGATGTACTCTGCATATAAGTTAAATAAGCAGGGTGACAATACAGCCTTGACATACTCCTTTTCCAATTTGGAAACAGTCCATGTTCCATGTCCAATTCTAACTGTTGCTTCTTGACCTGCATACAGATTTCTCAGGAGGCAGATAAGGTGGTCTGGTATTCCCATCTCTTGAAGAATTTTCCACAGTTTGTTGTGATCCACACAGTCAAAGGCTTCGGCATAATCAATAAAGCAGAAGTATGTTTTTCTGGGGCTCTCTTGCTTTTCTGATGATCCAACGGATGCTGGCAGTTTGATCTCTGGTTTCTCTGCCTTTTCTAAATTCAGCTTGAACTTCTGGAAGTTCACAGTTCTCGTACTGTGAAGCCTGGCTTGGAGAATTTTGAGGATTACTTTGCTAGCGTGTGACATGAGTGCAATTGTGCAGTAGTTTGAACATTCTTTGGGTTTGCCTTTCTTTGGGATTGGAATGAAAACTGACTGATTTTCTTTAAATGTATACAATTCTATCCATATAAGATTTCTCTGGTTAGACAAGATTAGTAAAATTCCTAAATTTTATCACATTTTAAACCTATTTAGCTATAAAGTATTTTCATAAGCAGTAGAAATTTCTAACTATGACACACCTGGAAAGCCAAGTTATTGTATTCCCTGTTAAACGTTGGGATGTTCTCTCAGTGAGCTGTGACGGAAGGGCTCAGCACTTCTGCATGTGAGGAGGTTTGTGGTTCCTCTGAAATTCCACAGGTAAGAGAGGCGCTTGCCATAGAGTTCCACGAAGTCCCTGCTCTGTGGGCTACACTGGCCCTACTTCTCTGCAGTCGCTGTCATTAGATGAACATTTATGAAGAAACCACAGTGTCAGAGAGCTCTGCTGGACAGCTGGATTACAAAGATGCTGAGCCGGTGGAAGAGAGATGCAGTTGGGGTAGGAATGCCCAGGAAGAGGTATAAACAAAGAGCCATGGAAATGCATGGAGGGAACAGGGGATTCCACCCAGGGAGACTAGAGGCGGATTCCTGGAGGGATAGGACTACTTGTCGGGCAGAGTGAGGGCAGGGCAGCAGGCAGTGGCTGGAGCAAGAGATGTGTGCCTAAAACCTGAGGAGGAGAGGTCTGTTTGCAGGATTCTGAAGTTTCTAAAGTGCTCTCATTCTGCAGATAATGTAACTAATGCAGAAGGAAAAGATAAAAAAGATCTCTGTTTTTGGTGGAAAAATCTGAGGAATGGCAGGAAGAACAAAATGAAAGAAAGATGAACTCAATCCTCGAGCTCAATTAGGAGATTATTGCAACAGTGAAGGCAGAAAAGCTCAAAGATCAAGTTGGGCTGAACATTGTGTCTGTAGAAATCAAAACAAGCCTGGACTGAGATGATGTTGGGATCCCAGGCTGAACTCCCAGACCCTGGTGATCAGACATGGTGATGAATTGAGGGGAGGAGTCCAGAGAGGTGGATGGAGGAACCTGTGTGGGGTGAAACAAGCACTTCTTGGAGTGCTGGCACAGCAGGGACCCACACACAGACCTGCGCTCCCTGAAGGAGGTGGGTTCTCCCTGCCCGCGGCTCCCTGGAGGCACACTTGCTGTGACAGTCACGAGGCCTAACCTGGAAGTTTGAATGTTTGCAGGTTTGTACGTCATCTCGCTAACATGAGAGTAACACAAATAACTTTACAGTCTTCAGGAGACCTACGAAGCCAAGAGACATGAGTTCTATGGTGAGCGCCAGAGGAAGGAAGAAGAGATGAAGCAGCTATTTGTGCAGCGTGTGAAGGAGAAAGAAGCCATCCTGAAAGAAGCTGAGAGAGAGGCAAGTGTGCTGTTTGCTATGATTTCTGTTTATTTGGGTTGTGCTATTAACCTGGGGATCTATCTCAAGAATTAACATGTGGTTTTGAAGATGAGCTGTTCTTTAGGAGTAGCTATTCTAACACGTAGTCTTTGGATGCAGAGTTTTACAAAAAAAAAAAAAAATCACAGGCTGAAAACAAAAAATTTTGCCTTTGTGAACAAAGTGTCTTTGATTAGAAGTGGTTTATTGAGGGCTGGTAGAGGACAACATTACCAAGAAGCGTTTTAACTATCTTAACTAGGAGGTAGAGATGCTTTAGCTCTGGTTTGATAAGCCCTTTTGAGTTTTGAGAGTCACTCAGACTGTTGTTTGCTGGAAATGGCTGGCTCAGAGCTGTTGAGGGTGAAGTCAGTCTTCCTGGGGGAGGTGGGTGGTCCAGGTGGCCTTGGCACAGAATTATCTGCAATGAATTTTGTTTGGTTTTCTTTAGTTTTATTTGCTTGTGGTTCTTCAAGGATAAATTTTACTTTTACTTAAGTTAAGGTATCTTCTGTAGACTTAACTGCGATGGCTGCATCTAAGTAAATGGATTCTAAGTTAAGGTGAGGATCAAAAAGGAAGAGCCACAAAAAAGAATTTCTGAGAGAAGACAGAAATGTTAATACAAATGAACTTGTTAATATGAGAGTTCCTGAAGAGTTATTTGTTGTTCTTGTTCAGTCACTCAGTCATGTCCAACTCTTTGAGACCCCATGGACTACAGCATCCCAGGCTTCCCTGTCCTTCACCATCTTCCAGAGCTTGCTCAAACTCCTGTTCGTTGAGTCAGTGACACCATCCAACCATCTCATACTCTGTTGTCCCCTTCTCCTCCTGCCTTCAATCTTTCCCAGAATCAGGGTCTTTTCCAGTGAGTCAACTCTTTGCATCAGGTGGCCAAAGTATTGGAGTTTCAGCATCAGTCCTTCCAATGAATATTCAGGATTGATTTCCTTTAGTATTGACTGGTTGGATCACCTTGCAGTCCCAGGGACTCTCAGCAGTCTTCTCTAACACCGCAGTTCAAAAGCATCAGTCCTTCGGCTCTCAGCCTTCTTTATGGTCCAGCTCTCACATCCATACATGACTACTGGAAAAACCATAGCTTTGACCATACAGACCTTTGTCGGCAAAGAAATGTCTCTGCTTTTTAATATGCTGTCTAGGTTGGTCATAGCTCTTCTTCCAAGGAACAAGCATCTTTTAATTTCATGGCTGCAGTCATCATCTGCAGTGATTTTGGAGCCAAAGAAAATGAGGTCTGTCACTGTTTCCATTGTTTCCCCACCTATTTGCCATGAAGTGATGGGACTATATGCCATAATCTTAGTTTTCTGAAGTTTTAAGAAAACTTAAAAAGGTTTTAAGCCAACTTTTTCACTCTCCTCTTTCACTTTCATCAAGAGGCTCTTTAGTTCTTCTTCACTTTCTGCCATAAGGGTGGTATCATCTGCGTATCTGAGGTTATTGATATTTCTCCCAGCAATCTTGATTCCAGCTTTGCTTCATCTAGCCTAGCATTTCACATGATGTACTCTGCAGAGAAGTTAAATAAGCAGGGTGACAATATACAGCCTTGACGTACTCCTTTCCCAATCTGAAACTACTCCGTTGTTCCATGTCCTGTTCTAACTGTTGCTTCTTGACCTGCATACAGGTTTCTCAGGAGGCAGGTAAAGTGGTCTGGTATTCTCATCTCTTTAAGAATTTTCCAGTTTGTTGTGATCCACACAGTCAAAGGCTTTAGTGTAGTCAATGAAGCAGAAGTAGATGTTTTTCTGAAATTCTCTTGCTTTTTCTATAATCCACCAGATGTTGGCCATTTGATCTCTAGTTCCTCTGCCTTTTCTAAATCCAGCTTGAACATCTGAAAGTTCAAGGTTCACATACTGTTGAAGCCTGACTTGGAGAATTTTGAGCATTACCTTTGCTAGCGTGTGAGATGAGTGCAGTTGTGCAGTAGTTCGAACATTCTTTGGCATTGCTTTTCTTTGGGATTGGAATGAAAACTGACCTTTTCCAGTCCTGTGGTCACTGCTGAGTTTTCCAAATTTGCTGACATATTGAATGGAGCACTTTAACAGCATTATCTTTTAGGATTTGAAATAGCTCAACTGGAATTCCATCACCTCCACTAGCTTTGTTCGTAGTGATGCTTCCTAAGAACCACTTGACTTCATATTCCAGGATGTCTGGCTCTAGGCAAGTGATCACACCATCCATCGTGGTTATCTGGGTCATTAAGATCTTTTTTGTATAGTTCTTCTGTGTATTCTTGCCACCTCTTCTTAGTATCTTCTGCTTCTGTTAGGTCCATACCATTTCTGTCCTTTATTGTGCACATCTTTGCATGAAATGTTCCCTTGGTATCTCTGATTTTCTTGAAGAGAGATCTAGTTTTTCCCATTCTATTGTTTTCTTCTGGTTCTTTGCACTGTTCACTTAGGAAGGCTTTCTTATCTCCCCTTGCTATTCTTTGGAACTCTGCATTCAGATGGGAAAAATGATTGTCTAAGGAGGTCTTACAAATAGCTGAGAAAAGAAAAGCAAAAGGCAAAGGAAAAAAGGAAAGATATACCCATCTGAATGCAGAGTTATTTGTATCAAATTATCCAGGAGAACATGCATGCATGCTAAGTCGCTTCAGTCATGTCCAACTCTTTGTGACTCCATGGACTACTGCTCGCTAGGCTCCTCTGTCCATGGGATTCTCTGGGCAATACTGGAGTCAGTTGCCATGCCCTTCTCCAGGGGATCTTCCCAACCATCTCCTGCCTTTCCTGCACTGGCAGGCAGGTTCTTTACTGCTAATGCCACCTTGGAAACTTAATTTAACTATACAAATCTATTATTTAAAATACTCTGATAGTACTTTCTATTTAAATAAACCCAATAGTAAGTGGTTTTGTAAAATTAATAATGTACAAATACATCTTGTCTATAATTTGAATTTTGATCTTTATTTTCAAAAAGTTCAGACAATGGGAAAGTGAAAGTACAGGGTACCCATGTCCATCCCCACACCTAGATTTAGAATGGACATATCACCATCTTTAGAGTGTATGTTTTCCTGGCTGCCTGAAGGCTGGTGTAAACATCAAGGGCATCTCATGCATTCCTGAAGCTCAGGTGCCTTCTCCTCCATAACCATGGTACCAGTATTACACCTAAGAACAGTAATAGCAATGCCACAATCTAACCTGATCATCAGTTCATAATCAAATTTCTCCAGTCATCCCAAGATTATCTTTTATTATTCCTTTCTATTTGGTGATTGTTTTTGAACCAGATTTCAATCTTAGGTCTAATATTGCATTTAGGTATTCTGTGTCATCTTTTATTCAAGAACAGTCCCTAGCTTGAAGTTATTTTGAAATCCTAACATTGAGGAAGATTGTGATGAGTAGGAAACTGTGCTGGTTTTTCTTCTGATTAGTATACACTTCTCTTGTAAGAGTTTCTCTCTCATACATCATGGTTCTCAATTTCTCCAGTGAGAAGATGTAGAAGTGGTTTACAGTTGAATTTTAACTTTTAAAACCCCCCATAAGAATATTTGGGCTTCCCTGGTGGCTCAGATGGTAAAGAATCTGCCTACAATTCAGGAGACTTGGGTTCAAGCCCTGGGTTGGGAAGATCCCCTGGAGGAGATCCCACTGGAGGCAACCCACTCCAGTATTCTTGCCGGGAGAATCCCATGGACAGAGGAGCCTGGCGGGCTACAGTCCACGGATTGCAAAGAATTGAACATGACTTAGCAACTAACACACACACGTCTATTTCTTAATTGTTCACTTAATATTTATGCCTCTCCTGTTTCCACAAGTACTGTAGATACTTTGAAGTAAACAAGTGCAGCTGCACTAAAACCCAGACCTGGTGAGTCCAGAGTGAGTATATGCAGTATATATACTAGGTGTGCCTGAGCCATGGTCCTGGGTGCTTCTCAGAGACACTTCTGGGACCCCAGCAAAGCACAGAACTCAGGTCAAAGACACTGGTTAGTTTGGCAAGAAAGGAATGTTGTTTCTGGTATTCACTATTAAAAATAGATACTTTAAAAAGGGTCACTGTACAGCAGAATGTATGATGTCTTCAGAAGCTCCTTTATACAAGAGACAGCAGTGTACCATGTGGCCACAGATGCTTCAGAACATCAGTGAGTAGTTTCAACACACAGAAGGTCTCCTGCTTTTAACTTTTCAAGTATTTGAAAATGTGTCTGAATTAAAGGCCTTGTAGTGAACAGTAGAGCCACAAGTGAGTGCTTCATGTATGTGGAGTAGACTGCCGCTGCCAAAAGCTGTGAACTCCATGTAATGTAAATAATAGTCAGATTCCACCTACCCCCTTTTCTCAGCCATTTTTGTCTTTACAGTTTTCCTGGAATTTCTAGTCAACCTCATGAATGACATGTGAAGTATTCTACAACTTTCCAGAATATTTACGGATATAAAGTATGCCCCCTCCATTTAAGGAATCAGAGATTGGATTCTACTCACATAATGTATAATAAGCCTGCCCTGTAGTCTCCCTTTCCAAGCATTACCCTCCCTTCTGCTCTTCTTCCCAATTCATGGGGGTGCACGCATGCTCAGAGAGCTGCAACTCTCTGTATGTGCACACCACCAACTCTTTATAACTTTTTAAATTAACTTAATTGAAGAATAATTACTTTACAATATTGTGGTGGTTTCTGCCATACATTGACATGAATCAGCCATGGGTGCACATGTGTCCCCCCATCCTGAACCCCGCTCCTTCCCCACTCTATCCCTCTGGGTTGTGCCAGAGCACCAGCTTTGAATGCCCTGCTTCATGTGCTGAATTTGCACTGGTCATCTATTTTACATATTTTACATGTTTCAATGCTATTCTCTCAAATCATCCCACCCTTGCCTTCTTCCACATAGTCCAAAAGTCTGTTCTTTACATCTGTGTCTCTTTTGCTGCCTTGCATATAGGATCGCTGTTACCATCTTTCTAAATTCCAAAAATGTTAATATACAGTATCTGTGTTTCTCTTTCTAACTTACTTCACTCTGTATAATAGGCTCCAGTTTCATCCACCTCATTAGAACTGACTCAAATGCATTCTTTTTTATAGCTGAGTAATATTCTATTGTGTATATGTACCACAACTTAATATTCCATTGTGTATATGTACCACAACTTCCTTATCCATTCATCTGCTGATGGACACCTAGGTTGCTTCCATGTCCTAGCTATATGTAACATACACACACACACACACACACACACACACACACACACACACACACACACACACACACACATATATAAAGGCACATGCAGATGCTAAGGTGCTGATCTCTCTGGAAGTGACAGTCTCAGGAATACAAGAGTCTTTAGGCCTCACATCATCTGTTCAACACTATTCTGTCTCTGTCTAAACTCTTCTGTGAGGTTTGCTGGCTCAGTAGATAGCTGCTCTGTATCCACAACATTGAATTTTATTAGGAAGCAGCGTAGCTCTCTGTTGTCTCTGCCCTCAGCCTCTAGTTTTTAGCAAAGTATTTCCTCAATGATCATATGCCATCTTTTCTATAAACCAAGTCCTACTTTTTGTATACACGTTAGGTTGCTGCCCAGAGTTGAAAATACTAACTGAAAGTTAAACCAGACCCAGGAATCCCCCTCAAAAAACTGACTTTTTGATTCAGATTCTAGATGCTGTGCTTGTGTTCTTGGCACACGGCTGATTGATAAGGAACCTGCTAACATCCCTAGATTTTTTTTTTTCCCAGATAAACAACAATTAAACCAGGGAAATCTGAAATCTCTAAACTTGGGCAATACTCATTTTAATGACTGCATCGAGTGTATTTAGCACAAATGAATTTTAAAGTACTATTTCTCTTAGAGACAAAGGTTTTTTTTCCCCAATTACGGTAAAGATCCTACTACAGTGAGGGCAGCTAACCCTTAAACCACTGGGGAGTGAGCTGCATGAGCCCATTTATAGGTGGGTGTTTTCAATTACTAAGTCCACAAGACTGTGCCATCCACACTCAGCTGAATCACAGATACAGAGCTGACTGTGACACACATCTTCAACAGTGTTTGATTTAGTTCGGATTTCAAGAAGGTGAATGACTGTGGAAAAACACAACAGATTTTTAAGGTTCTTGATTTAAACTGACACTGCTTTCCACACAGGTTCACCAGTGTAACCAACAGCTATTTCACTAGTACATGGTAAATTTATTTGGAAAAGATGGACTTTGCCCCCTATTTTTGATAACTCGGTTCTATAATTTATGTCCCTTACTTTTATTAAGAACAGTTTTAGAAACTTTATTTGATTCAGGCTTTTTGGTGAAAATGGATAGAGCAAGTAAAGAGAAACTAAAGAGAGGTCAAATGTTTAAAAAACTGAGGTTTGTTTGTGAGGCTGTTTTTGTTTTGCTCATGCCTTTTTGCATGGGAGCTCATTTCGGTTAATGTTAAAGCAGTTCCACATGTGAACATCTGCCTGGTTGCTGTGCAGGCATCCTGAGCAGGGCTACAGCACCAAGAGGTGCGGGTGTGTGCTGCCACACAGCATCCTCAGCAGGAATCTCACTTGGCTTCACAGCTCCAGGCCAAGTTTGAGCACCTTAAAAGAGTCCACCAAGAGGAGAAGCTGAGGCTGGAAGAGAAGAGAAGACTTCTGGAAGAAGAAATCATCGCTTTCTCCAAGAAGAAAGCTACCTCCGAGATATACCAGAACCAGACCTTTATGACCCCAGGCAGCAACCTGAGGAAGGACAAGGACCGCAAGAAGTAAGCCCTTCCCCCGGTCTGACCGCTCCAGCCTCAGTGCCCCCTCTTCACGGCTCTTTGCCCTATCTCCTTATTCCCCTGTCTCCTGCACTGAAACAAAAAGCTCCTTGAGAGCAGAGCCCTGGTCCCTCCTGGTGTGCAGATTCCCCAGCAGCTAGAAGGGCACCTGCCACGTGTCTAGTGCTCTGTGCACATCTGAGTGAATGTTTGCATGAATGCGTGAGTGAACACAGCACAAATTTGCCACAACGTGTGAGGGTCTGTGACCTGAGGGCACTGTCCACTCCAGGACATGTCTAGTAACTACTGACCTCTTGTCAGTTCTGTCGACTTTCATGCCTGACAGAAGCTATATACTTTGCTGGGAAAATTAGAGACATAATTTAATACTTGATAAAAAATTAATTCTTAGGTTTACTTCTTTTAAACAAATTCCGCTAATGATTTTGTGAGAATTTTTATTTTAATAAGGGAACCAGGCTATCGATTGGAACTCCTGTGCTTTGATGTCAGAGCTTGTGAAACGATTGGTGGACGTAAAGATGCAGAGGAAGGTAGAGAGGGACCCTGTGCGCCAGGGCGGCCTTGGTAACAGGTGGAGGATGGCGCCAAGGCTTGTAGGTCTGGGGTATGTGTTAAAATCAGTGTAACCAAAGTCTTAGAAAATAAGGTGGTTTTTCCTCCTTTGTATTTTTTTTTTTTTTTTTTACTGTATTTCTCCCCCTTGAATGTCCTCCTCACTTTGCCTGTTTGCACGCTCTGCTGAGCATCCAGCCCACCTTGTGGCAGCTCAGATTCTCCTGGGCCTCACAAGGCAGTCCTCGGGTTTCTTTTATCACCACATTGTATTTCAAACCGGTATTGTCAGAATACTTGAAGTCACCTTCAAAAAGTTAGGAAAATATAACATTGCCCATGATAGCTTTCCATTTTTGAACTATGGAGAGTTAAATCCAGAGGGTGTGGGTGGATTTAATTGGCCTGTGGACGTTATGGTTTGTGGGAAGAAGGAATTCTCATGTATAATCTTTTAACATAAGCTCTTCCAGGGAGTGGATCTCTGTTTTGTTGGCTAATGTATCCACCCTCAGTTCCTAGAACAGTGCCTGATACCAAAAAGGCATGCAGTTATTTGTGGAAAAAAGAATACACTGAATTTCAAAAAATAAACCACCCCATTATCTGTGGGGGACTGGTTCCAGGAAGACACCAAAATTCACTGCTGCTCAAGTCCCTCATATCAAATGCACAGTTTTTGCACAGAACCTACTCACATTCTCCTGTACATGTTAAATCATCTCCAGGTTTTTTCTAACACCTAATACAATGCAAACAGAATATAAGTGCTAGGCAGATACTCACCAGCAAGTGGCACATTCAAGTTTGGTTTTTTGGAACCTTCTGGAATGTTTTTCCCAAATACTTTTGATCCTTAGTCAGTTGAATCCTCAGATGTGGAACCCTCAGATCCAGAAAGCCAATTGTTTACATATAATTTATGATTTCTTTTCAGTGTGTCTTGAATTATAAAGCTAAGGGGCCTTTCACCTTCTCATCATCACGACTTAGTCCAGTTTTACTAGACTTAAACTCCCCCACTTCATTCCATACTTGAAAAACCTTTATAGTCACCTTGTGAAAATAGGTATGGGCTGCTGTTCGCAAAATCAGGGCCAAGCCCACAGTTTAAGAGCTCAGAAAAATTTACCCTCAAGAAATGTTGGTGTTTGTTTTTTCTTTTCCAGAGTCCCACAGCTAGATCTCCTATCATATACTAGATGTGTATCTGTAAAAACTTTGTAAAAGAAGTGATTTTTATTTCCTATATGGTTTTCTATTGTACCAAACAAAAGGTTTTTTTTCTCTTTCCAGCTCCAATTTTATGTAAAACAAAGGTTCCAGATCACAGAAGGTCATCACAAGCAAAAGCTATTAAAATGTTAGAAGTATGCGTTGATTTTCTTGCTGTTTTTATTTGATGTATCACTTATGCTGTATTACTTATTCTTTATCTGGCAAATGGCCACAGTTACTGTCATTTATGGGAAAATACTTTTAAGTATGAGGTCAATATATAAGCTTACTGGATGGTATAACTTATTCACTGTTAGTAGCTTATGATAAGTTTGTGATGAATTGAGATAATTTCCCCTGCTGCCCACTGCCTGCCACTATACTGTGACAAGAGTGTCTGTTGGTGGCTTTGAAAATATAGGACTCATATATATTAGGCTCTGATTGCATATATATTACAAGATGAACCTTTTGTGTACATACCAAAGGTATGTAAAGGTAAACTTTGGGGAATATGTTTTAAAATGCATTATGTACCTGAAACTCCAGCAGCTCAAAACTTTTAAAGTTTTGATACAATTATCCAGTTGGAAACATGATCCTAAGCTTTTGTATCAGATTACATTATATGTGCTTCAGCATTGTGGTCCATGTGTTGTTGTGATATGTTTAAGAGCAGAAACACTCAGGTAAATAAGCCCTTTTCTAGTGATAAGTAACTTTAGAACTGGGTGTCCTCACACTGTGTGCATTGGTCTGTATTACATAACTGTTTAAAACTGTCTTCCAGGGCAAATAAAGTTAAATCATCTTACTAAAAATATTTCTTAATAAAATAGCTATGAACATCTGAATATTAAATATAAAAATTTAGTTAATTCATATTGTAAAGGATATTTTAATTCAGTGCCTTAGCATTTGCAGAACAATTTAATGGTTTCTAACTTTTTCTTAACATTCATTAAGTTTTCACCTTTTGTACCTGAATATTCTAAATGAAACTGATATTTACTCTTGACAAATAAAATGTATCTACATATTTACTAAACTGTGTTTAAATCACTTTAACTTTTCTTTTTGAAAATTGATCTTAAACACTTTATCAGAACTAGTTAATTATATGTCTGATTTATTTTAAAACAGAGGTGGATGATCAGTACTTCTCAGACAACAGAATGTTTTACATGGCACATGTCAGATTCTAAGCAGTGTATTTTTCACGAATTTCTGTTAAGTTGCAAAAGAAACCTTTCATTTTGTAGCACAGCTTATCCGGACCAACACTTTAAATTCCATTTTTTAATCTGAAGTTCACAAATGTCTCTTAGCCCTTTAGAACTTTAGTAACATAAGTTATAAGTATCACAGAAAAAGCTCTGCACTTTCTTCTCAGGATCAGTAATCCCCAGCCTCTGGAAGGTGGGAGCAGGAGAGCCCGTGAGTCCCCGCAGGCAGGTAGCCTGGCCTCCCGAGCCCGGCCAGTGCTGCAGTGCTGAGCCTTAGCCCAGGAGCGACGCAGCAAGCTCAGTGACCTGACGCGAGTGGTGGTTGTTCGTAGCCTATTATACCAAACTGTGTATAAACAGCTATCCTGAACCTTAATAAAGTTACTTTTAAGTGCCAGAGTGGTTGTTGGCATGTTACAAAAAGTTATTCAAGTTCCTAGTTGAAAAGATCATGGAAACCTACCTTAGACCCTGAGCTGAACAGAAGGGCCGGCGCCTTGTGCTGCTGGTGACCGCTGTGAAGGAGGCTCCCCACACGTGCATGCCCACAGTGAGTCCTGTATTTGCTTCATGTATCTGCGACTCCATGTAAGATTCTATTTTAGAAGAGTTGCATGGCAAAGAAAAAATATCGTTTAAACAACTACAGTACAGGCAGACCTCAGAGACAGTGCAGGCTCAGATCCAGACCACCCATCCAATATAGTGAGTATTGAAATAAAGTAAGTCACATGAACTGTTTTTGGAGTGCATACAAAAGTTATGTTTACACTGTGCAGTATTCTTGTGAAATGTGCAATAGCTTATCTAAGAAAACCAATACATATACCTTAGTTAATACTCAGTTGCTAAAAAATGCTAACCATCCCGAGTCCTCAGCAATTTGTGGTAATAACATTAAGATCTCTGATCACAGATCACCATAACAAATATAATAATGAAGAAGTTTGAAACACTGTGAGAATTACCAAAATGTGACAGAGACACAAAGTGAGCAAATACTGTAGGAAAATGGCACTGACACACCTCGACAAAGGGCTGCCACATGCCTTCAGTGTGTAAAGAACATATACCTGCACAGCACAGTGAGGTCTGCCTGGATGAAGCTCAGCTTCTCACAAAGCTATTAGTTCTCCAAGGTTATAGAGTGAGGTATTATCCACTGATGCTTGAAGCAATAAATTTCAGGGAATAAAATAAAGCTAGACCTGTTTTATTATTTTTTTTATAAAGCATTTGAAACATAATTGTCTTTGACTGCCAACCACTAACCTTCGTACTGAGGACTGAATTTTTAAGTTCTTTCACACAGATTCTGATTCCAGGTTCCAAGCATTACGTGGAAGATTACTACCCCCATCTGGAAGATGACCTGTTTTAAGTCCTGTTTTCCTATTTGGCCAGGAAATGGGGGCACAAACTGATGAGGCCCCTGTAGAGCAGCCTCTCTCAGAAAAGCTCCTGCCCAGAGAGCACAGGAAAGCACCGAGGTGACTGAAGCAGCCTTGAAGGACTGAAGCAGCTTCAGACATAGGAGGGGAAGAAGGTGACCTGGGTACAGGGAAGCCTGGGCACCTGGGCAAGCAGCTCAGTGTGAACAGAGGATCGGTGAAACGGGGGCAGGATGTGAGTGAGGGTGGGGGTTTAGAATGAGGCAGGGAACAGACAAGTTCATAAACCTAACCCACTGAGCAGGAGGAGCCACGGAGAGGTGTGACTCACGCAGTCAGATACTCATCCAGAGTAGAGGGAAAGGTGTGATAAAGGGATGAGCCAGGGCATGGGCAGGGAAACTCAGACTGAAGCCCAGGCCAGTAGTTCCTACCACAGCATGCACAGGAGAATAACCAGGTTGTGTTTAAATAACACTGAGGCTGAAAGGAATATATAGTAAAAAAAAAAAAAAAAAAAAAAAAAAAAAAGTGGCATGGATCAACCTAAATGAATAATGGCTGTGTAAAACCCTGAAAATGTCCACTGGAGCTAGAAATACACAGGGAACTAAAGTTCAAGACTTTAGTGGCATGCCAGTTGGGAGTGGGATGAATGGAGTAGGAGGGCCTTGTGTTAACTGGGAGCAGGTAGAGATTCCCGTGCACCGTAACTGAGACGCAGGAAGAGCACGTAAGTGTGGGGACAATGTGCCTTTCCAGCCAGCAAAAGGAAAACTAGCCTGATAAATGATAACCCAGAAGGAAACAAGAAATAAAACAGATATGACTGTCAAAAAGCATTTACTAATATGGTAGATTTAGACCCAAACCAGTAATCACAATAAATTTTTTTTTTTAGGCAAAAGTTTTTTAAAATCAGCTATGTCACTTTACAAGAAAGGATTAAAGTTTTTTGTCCTGACAGGTAAAGGTACATCATGTGCATTCAACCAAAAGCTGCTGTGCAGCTGTGCTGTGCTGTGCTGTTCTTAATCACTCAGTTGTGTCTGACTCTGTGTGACCCCATGGACTGTAGCCTGCTGGCCATGGGGATCCTCCAGGCAACAATACTGGAGTGGGTTGCCAGGCCCTCCTTGTTGTTCAGCTACATTCTCTATAGAAGGCATCACTTCTATAGGATGAAGACAGCCTTGCTGGGGGGGCAACCTGGCCTCAGGGGCAGGAAGAAACTAACAGCTGGTGCAGGCGCTTCAGGTCTGCAGTGTGTGGGGGTGATGTGGCTACAGAAGTCTGTAAAGCTCATGCAACTAAACACCTTAACAACCTTAACAATGAAGCCTAATAAAAATATTCTGAGAAAGGACAAAATAATCTAATCTCGTATATGAGCAAAGATGCAAAAATCCTAAACAGGTTACTAAATCCAGAAATATGTATTTAAAAAGACAGTTCCTCATATCCAGGGATGCAATGATGTTTTAACAATGGAAATTAACCAGTGTAACTCACAGCATGAACATTAAAAATCATATGGTCATCCCTGTAGAATCAGAAAATATTGATAAAATGTGGCATCTTCGATATTTTTTAAAAAGATAAAAGATTCTTAGAACACTGAATAGAAGGAAACTTCCTCAATTTGATAAAGGGTACCCACAAACAGCAACCCAGAGCAGGCATCACACTTTTAAGGCTGGAGGCAAAGAAGAGTGGCAAGACCGTCCCTTCTGTTAGACACATCGCCAGAGCCAGCAGTCACCTCTGGAGGCAAAAAATTAAGATGACCTCAGTCCTCACAGGTGACACGGCTGTGTCTGCAGCGAGTCCACTGGAAGCAGTGGTCAGAGCACTGAGCACTGGGGTCAGAAGTCCACAGGGTCATGGGCACAGATGCCCACCTGATGACTGAATGCGGCTGGCCACTGGGCAGGCTTGGTGCCTGACACTCTGTTCTCACTAAGCAGAGAATCTCAGCTCTTGAAGCTGTGTCCTTAGCTCTGTGCCGCCTACTCCGTATGGCCTCGACAACTGCCCTTCATTAACTGGCTTGTGCTCAGGTTCTGCTGCCTCCAGGCCTATCCAACTGTGGTTCGAAGTCAAGGTCCTCCACAAGGCCAACATGCTCTCGGGTACCTGTACATGGCCTGTGCCTCTGTGAGGAAGTCCCAAGCAGTCTTTGCTTCAATTCCTGCCTCTGCGGAAACTGTCACTCGTGTGGGCAGAGTCACCACAGGCCGGGGTCGCCCACCACAGAGCCGCGTGGTCCCAGACCTTCAGTTCTGCCCAGGCTCCCAGGGAAGAGCTGACCAAACAAGTAAACCACCCCAGGGCACTGTCCACTGCACGGCTCCTCAAGGCTTACTACAGCTGCTCTTTCTGGGGGCCTCCCACTCCCAGTAGCTCTCAAGACTCTTGGGCTCCTCTGTGAACTTTGGGAAGCAGGTAGGCTGTGCTGCTGCCCCACCAGACGGATCAGCAAAGAGGGTGAAGTGAAGTCCAGGGAAGAGAGACCTGCACTCATGGAGGTGTAACAGAGTCTGGTCTGACTGACCTGTCGCCTCCTGCGACGGTGGCCATGCTGGGCAAAGGAAACCTGGCACTTCTGAGTCTTCCCAAGCGAACAGTGAAGCTTTTGGCCCACAATACTTGTCTCTGAACATCTTATGCATCAACACAGGCTGCTCCACAGAAAGAACGTTTCCAGGAAGCAGCGAGCTGAGGGTCATGTTCCTGGGCATCAGGAAATAGCTTATCAACTCCCTTATGTCAGAGAACAGGAGCGGAAGGCAGGCAGCCTCCAAATCAAAGCCAGGGCCTGACCCTATTCCGTTTTTACTCCCCTTTCCCTATTTCCCTGCGGAATTGTTGACTACAGTGTTTAAGGTGTTACCCCACACGGGAAAAATACTAGCTTTAAAAAGAGATGCTCGCAAAGAAGAAATACAGATGGCTAATAAACACATGAAAAGATGCTCAACATCACTTATTATTACAGAAATGCAAATCAAAACTACCATGAGGTATCATCTCATGCTGGTCAGAATGGCCACCATCAAAAATTCTATAAACAATAAATGTGGGAGAGCGTGTGGAGAAAAGGGAACCTTCTTAAACTGTTGGTGAGAATGCAAACTGGTACAGCCACTATGGATAACAGTGTGGAGATTCCTTAAAAAACTGGAAATGGAACTGCCATATGAGCCAGCAATCCTACTGCTGGGCATACACACCGAGGAAACCAGAACTGAAAGAGACACATGTACCCCAATGTTCACTGCAGCACTGTTTACAACATCTAGGACATGAAAACAACCTAGACGTCCATCAGCAGACAAATGGATGAGGAAGCTGTGGTACATATACACAATGAAATATTACTCAGCTATAAAAAAAAGAATGCATTTGAGTCAGTTCTAATGAGGTGGATGAAACTGGAGCCTATTACATACAGTGAAAGTAAGTCAGAAATAGAAACACTAATACAATATATTAACGCATATATATGGAATTTAGAAAGATGATAATGACGACCTTATATGCAAGGCAGCAAAACAGACACAGATGAAAAGAACAGACTTTTAGACTATGTCAGAGAAGGCAAGGGTGGGATGATTTGACAGAATGGCACTGAAACATGTATATTACTGTATGTAAAATAGGTAACCAGTGCAAGTTCAAGGCATTAAGCAGGGCAGCCAAAGCTGGTGCTCTGGGACAACCCAGAGGGATGGAATGGGATGGAAAAGAAGGCGGGAGAGGGGTTCAGGATGGGGGGACACATGTGCACCCAGGGCTGATTCATGTCAATGTATGGCAAAACCCACCACAATATTGTAAAATAATTAGCCTCCAATTAAAATAAATTAACTAATTAAAAAAAAAAAAGATGCTTGAAGAAGGAAACATCTTTGACACTCCAAGGAGTCTGAATGGTGGCGTTACCAAGTTCACGCTTATCCTGCTCTCAATATAATGGGTCAATAAATCAAGAGACGAGTTGTCGGGACAAGGAGTAGTGACTTTATCTGGAAAGCCAGCACAGTGAGAAAATGGTGGGCTTGTGCCCCAAAGAACCATCTTGCCTGAGTTAGAATGCAGGCCCCTTTTATACTAAAGGGGAGGGAGTAAAGTCAGACACTTTCGCATTCCCATCAGCCTCCTACAGTCACTCACAGGAAGGCCTGGTCAGGAGGGTTCCTGGAAGGTATTTTAGCTTACTGCTCATTCCTGGGAGGTGGGGTTCCCAGAGATGGGCCGTTATGTATAATTTAGGCTTACAGTAAACATCCCTTTAGTGACTAACATAGAATATAAGTTAATTCTATTAAGAAGTTTTTCCCTATTACTAGAGAAACTAGGTTAAGAATAAACAAAGATCTCATCAAGAACAATGCCAACCAACAGACAATACCTTTTCAAATGCTAAATGAAAAAAAGAACCTAGAATTCCATGCCAGTAAAAATATCTTTCAAAAATATAGGCAAAAGAGAGACATTAAGACAAGCAACAGCTGAAAAATTTCACTGCTAACACACCTAGATGACATGAAATGTTAAAGGGGGTGATTCAGGCAGAGGGAAAATGACATCTAAAGGAAATTCAAATTTACACAAAGTAACTGGAAATGGTAAATACGTAACTTAAAACCTTTTTTTCTAGTTTAAAAAGTGCTTTGATATCATACTACTAAGTATAAAATAGATAACCAACAAGGACCTACCACAAAGCACAAGGAACTATACTCATGAAGAAAAAGAACCTGAAAAAAATAGATATAATTGTATCTCTGAATCACTTTGCTGTACACCTAAAACACACACAATACTGTAAACCAACTATATACTTCAATAAAAAATCTTTTAAACTGCTTTAAGATAATCAATTGTTTAAAGCAAAATCAAAACAGACTATGGGCTTTTGTAACACACACAGAAGGAAAACACATGAAAACAGCGGCCCAGAGACTGAGGGCAATATCGGCGTATTTGAATAATAAAAATGCTCACAAAGCAAGTGAAGAGGCATAATGTGTATCTTTAATGCCAGAATGACTTAATTATCAATGATAACTAAATATACATATTGTAAACCTAAAGCAATCACAAAATTTTAAAACAGAAGTATGCCTGGAGTCAAAAAGGAAATAAAATTCCTTTTTATTTTAGGAAAACAGAAAAATAACCAATCCAAAGGAGTCAGGAAAAGAGGGAGAAAAAAGAAATAATGAACGGACAAAAAACAATAGCAAGATTGTAGATTTAAATCCAATTACATTGTTGTGACCAGTCAGAACATTCCAATGTTAACAGGCAGAGACTATCAGGTTGGATTTTAGAAGTAAGATACAGTTATACACTGTCTACTAAAACACTACTTTAAATATGAAGACAGAGTAAAAGGATGGAAAAATATATCTCCCGAAAACATGAATGAGACAAAAACTAAAATGGCAGCATAACCAAAGAGGTTAGTCGCTCAGTCGTGTCCAGCTCTTTGTAACCCCTGGACTGTAGCTTGCCAGGCTCCTCTGTCCATGGAATTCTCCAGGCAAAGAATACTGCTGTAGGTTACCATTTCCTCCTCCAGGGATCTTCCCATCCCAGAGATAGAACCCAGGTCTCCTGCATTGCAGGCAGATTCTTTATCCTCTGAGCCACCAGGGGGGAGCATAACCAAGACCAAGTCAATTCAGAACAAGGAACTGCATACGGATAAAGGGGTCATTTCTAAATGATAATGAGGCCTATCAACCATGTCTGATTGCACCTAATAACTAAGTAAAAGTACCTGATGAAAAAATGGATAGAACTTAAGAGAGACCTGCAGATACCACAGATGTTAAAATAATAAACTCACCACTGTGACTGGAAACGCCAACAAGGTTCTCTCAGTAACTGATTGAACAAAAATCTACAAAGCTCAAGAAGACTTAAACAACACTCTCAATCAGTTTGGTCTAACGGACATTTAGAGGTCACTCCAACCCCCAGCAGAGGACACACATTCTCTTCAAGGGCACGCAGCACATTCACACAGAACATTTTTTACCATAAGATCAGCCTCAATGAATAAACATAAGAGGGCTGAAATTGTGTAAAGTATGTTCTCTGACCACAATGGAATTAAACTAGCTATCAGTAATGGAAAGAATGGGAAAATACTAGATATTCAGAAATTAAATAATTCATTTCAAAAAAAACCTACAGCTCAAGAAGAGGCAAATTTACAAAATATTTTTAACTTAATAAACACAAAAAAACACACAAGAAAATCGTGCAATGCAGCTGAAGCATGTGACCGTGTTTGATGCAGTGTCTGTAGAGAGGTCAGTCGGTCACTGAGTTGTGTCCGACTCTCTGCAACCCCATGGACTGCAGCACACCAGGCCTCCCTGTCCATCACCAACTCCCGGAGCTTGCTCAGACTCATGTCCATCGAGTCAGTGATGCCATCCAGCCATCTCATCCTCTGTCGTCCCCTTCTCCTCCTGCCTTCAATCTTTCCCAGCATCAGGGTCTTTTCCAATGAGTCAGCTCTTCGCATCAGGTGGCCACAGTATTGGAGTTTCAGCTTCAGCCATAAATCCTTCCAATGAATATTCAGGACTGATTTCCTTGAGGATTGACTGGTTTGATCTCCTTGTAGTCCAAGGGATTCTCAAGACTCAAGAGTCTTCTCCAACACCACAGTTCAAAGCATCAGTTCTTCAGCATTCAGCTTTCTTTATGGTCCAACTGTCACATCCATACATGACTACCGGAAAATCTATAGCTTTGACTAGACGGACCTTTGTTAGTAAAGTAATGCCTCTATAAAGTGGTAAGTGAGGTACATGCGGTCATATGGGTAGGCTCTAATCCAACAGGACTGGTGCCCTCTCAAGAAGAGATCGAGACACAGGCACCCTGAGGGAGCCACGCGAAGATCCAAGGAGTGGACGGTGGTCTACACAACCAAGGAGAGAGGCCTCAGGAGGAACCAGCCCTGCTGACACCTTGATATCAGACCTTCAGCCTCCAGAGTTGCAGGAAATTAAACTTCTGGTGTTTAGGCCCCATCTGTGGTCCTCTGTGATGGGAGCCCTCGCTCACTAAAGGGCCCTTTCTCCCAAGAATCATTCTGTGATGCCCGTGTTCCAATGTCCTGTGTTTTATCTGGTTTTCTAGCTATGTCAGGTAGCAGGGTAAATTCAATTCTGTTTTTCCATCATGCCCATAAGCAAAAGTCAGAACTGGCTTTTGGTCACTCAGAAACATCTGCTCCATCTATGATCCATTCAAAGAACATCAGATTAGAAAGCAATCTGGTGAAGACTGGTGTCCTCCCAAAAATAAGTCCACAGGTTTAAGAGGAAAAGGTTGACTACTATAATAAGAGCCCCCCTGTGACAGTGGCTTAAATAGACAATGTTTCCTTCTCTCTCCTGTGGGCAGGTTGTCCACCGAGGCTTTGACTGGTTAGAGTCCCCACCTCCTCCTTCTCCTCCATCCTGTAGAGTTTGCTCCTGTCTTTGTGGCCAGAGACAGAAGTCAACACATCCACACCCCAGCTCTCAGAAAATGGGAAGAAGGAGGGCATCCCCACTCAGGGTCAGGCCTGGCTGCAGGGCAGACTGGAAAATGCATTTAGGGGCCATCCTGCCCTCAGAGGAGGAAGGTAAAGCCAGTGTCTATCAGGTGAGGCTCTTCTATCAAGAGATCGAGAAGAAGCCTTCTCACTGAGACGCAGGAGTGAATTAACCTCCACAGAACCCGATTTTCCTGAAGATCATGGCAGCTGTAGCTGGGTTTCCCTTGTAGCTCAGCTGGTAAAGAATCCGCCTGCAATGAGGGACACCTGGGTTTGATCCTTGGATTGAGAAGATCCCCTGGAGAAGGGAAAGGCTACCCACTCCAGTATTCTGGCCTAGAGAATTCCATGGACTTCATAGTCCATGGGGTCACAGAGTTGGACACGACTGAACAACTTTCACGGCAGCTGTGTGGCAGGAGCCCCAAGGCCGTGAAGTGGCTGCCCAGGGACATCCCATGACAGTGGTTCTTAGACTGAGTAAAAGGAGAAATGAGCAGATCTGAGACACTGGGCCCAAAACTAAATGTTGAGGCATTCTGGGAACATAGCTTCAGCTGAGTATGATGGACAGGACTGAGTGTGGTCACTGAAGGGTTTGACCAAGCTTTGTGATTTCAATTCTGGATATGTTTCTGGGTCTAAACATTCTGACAGGACCCTCAAAGAATTTATTAGAATACCAGGCCCCAGCCCACCGATGGCTTGTTAGCTGTTACAGAAACAAAGTGTAGAAACTCCCGTTTGTCTGGGAGACACACAGAGGGCAGTGGATTGTGGGGGCCTCCACTACTGTTTCAAGAAAAGCCCTGCTTTCATCTGGTTTGTATGCTAGGCTTCCAGATAAAATTTCATTCAAACAAAGAGTTCTGGGGATTTGAGGATATAAAGTTTAAAACAATTTTTACAGTTTTACTTGGTTGATGCAACCTGACCTTTTCTATTAATAAACAATTAATTCCAAAACCTGGAAATCACCTGGTCTGAAACCGAGGGAAGCCTGCCTGCCTTGCCAGTCCTGCCTAGGCAACCTGGGAGTCCTCTCCACCTCCTGATTCCTGAAAGCAGCTGGGTGACCACTAACCCTTCCCCAGGCCCCACAGCTGCACCTGCCTTCAGCCAGACTTTCGGGGATGGGGGGGCTCTCTCCCTGAACTCACCTTGGCAGTTTTGGATTTACTTATGTCATGTCCTCCTTATGGAGAACCCAGTCATGCTGGTTGGTCAAACACAAAAATCGCACATTTCTGGAAATACTGTTCTACAATTACTTGAACTGTGCATGAATCTCTTCCCTTGAGGAATGCACGTTGGTGATTCTGCCGTCTTGTTTTATCTACCTGTGTGGCCAAGCTTTAGGCAATTGATAGATGTGATATTTAATGCCTTGACGCCTTCATCTAAATTATAGAATACTCAACTGGGCAGAGCCCTGTGGTATGCCACTAGAGACCTCCCTGCGGATAGACAGTGATTTGATGGGCCCCACAAAAGATTGTGAAGCATTGATTAAAATTGTAGGTCCTGGGCTTCTCTGGGGGCTCAGTGGTAAAGAATCCACCTGCCAATGCAGGAGATGCGGGCTCCATCCCTGCTCCATGAAGATCCCACAAGCTGAGAACAACTAAGCCTGTGTGCCACAACTACTGAGCCCACACACAGCAACTACTGAGTGTGTGCAGAGCCCACGCTCAGAAACAAGAGAAGCCACCACACCACAACTAGACAGCAGCCAGTCCCCACTTGCGGCGACTAGAGAAAATCCATGTAAGCAACGAAGACCTATCACAACCAAAAATAAATAAATTACTTAAATAAAGAAAGAGTAGGTCCTTTGATGAGTTCACTGAAAAAACAGTTCTATAAAGACCTACAAGACCTTTTAGAACTAACACTCAAAAAAGATGTCCTTTTCATTATAGGAGACTGGAATGCAAAAGTAGGAAGTCAAGAAACAACTGGAGTAACAGGCAAATTTGGCCTTGGAGTACAGAATGAAGAAGGGCAAAGGCTAATAGAGTTCTGCCAAGAGAACGCACTGGTCATAGCAAACACCCTCTTCAAACAACCCCAGAGAAGACTCTACACATGGACATCACCAGATGGTCAACACCAAAATCAGATTGATTATATTCTTTGCAGCCAAAGATGGAGAAGCTCTATACAGTCAGCAAAAACAAGACAGGGAGCTGACTGTGGCTCAGATCATGAACTCCTTATTGCCAAATTCAGACTGAAATTGAAGAAAGTGGAGAAAACCAATAGACCATTCAGGTATGACCTAAATCAAATCCCTATCACTATACAGTGGAAGTGAGAAACAGATTTAAGGGACTAGATCTGATTGACAGAGTGCCTGATGAACTATGGACAGAGGTTCGTGACATTGTACAGGAGACAGGAATCAAGACCATCCCCAAGAAAAAGAAATGCAAAAAGGCAAAATGGTTGTCTGAGGAGGCCTTACACATAGCTGTGAAATGAAGGGAAGTGAAAAGCAAAGGAGAAAAGGAAAGATATACCCATTTGAATGCAGAGTTATAAAGAATAGCAAGGAGAGATAAGAAAGCCTTCCTCAGTGATCAATGTAAAGAAATAGAGGGAAACAATAGAATGGGAAAGACTAGAGATCTCTTCAAGAAAATCAGAGATACCAAGGGAACATTTTATGCAAAGATGCGCTCAATAAAGGACAGAAATGGTAGGGACCTAACAGAAGCAGAAGATAATAAAAAGAGATGGCAAAAATACACAGAAGAACTGTACAAAAAAGATCTTCATGACCCAGATAATCACGATGGTGTGATCACTCACCTAGAGCTAGACAACCTGGAATGCGAAGTCAAGTGGGCCTTAGGAAGCATCACTACAAACAAAGCTAGTGGAAGTGATGGAATTCCAGTTAAGCTATATCAAATCCTGAAAGATGATACTGTGAAAGTGCTGCACTCAATACGCCAGCAAATCTGGAAAACTCAGCAGTGGCCACAGGACTGGAAAAGGTCAGCTTTCATTCCAATCCCAAAGAAAGGCAATGCCAAAGAATGCTCAAACTACCGCACAATTGCACTCATCTCACATGCTAGTCAAGTAATGCTCAAAATTCTCCAAGCCAGGCTTCAACAACACGTGAACCATGAACTTCCAGATGTTCCAGCTGATTTTAGAAAAGGCAGAGGAACCAGAGATCAAACTGCCAACATCCGATGGATCATCGAAAAAGCAAGAGAGTTCCAGAAAAACATCTATTTCTGCTTTATTGACTATGCCAAAGCCTTTGACAGTGTGGATCACAATAAACTGTGGAAAATCTGAAAGAGATGGGAATATCAGACAACTTGACCTGCCTCTTGAGAAATCTGCATGCAGATCAGGAAGCAACAGTTAGAACTGGACATGGAACAATGGACTGGTTCCAAATAGGAAAAGGAGTAGGTTAAGGCTGTATATTGTCACCCTACTTATTTAACTTTTATGCAGAGTACATCATGAGAAACGCTGGGCTGGAATAAGCACAAGCTGGAATCAAGATTGTGGGGAGAAATATTAATAACCTCAGATATGCAGATAACACCACCCTTATGGAAGAAAGTGAGGAAGAACTAAAGAGCCTCTTGATGAAAGTGAAAGAGGAAAGTGAAAAAGTTGGCTTAAAGCTCAACATTCATAAAACTAAGATCATGGCATCTGGTCCCATCACTTCGTGGCAAATAGATGGGGAAGCAGTGGAAACAGTGGCTGACTTTATTTTTTTGGGCTCCAAAATCATTGCAGATGGTGACTGCAGCCATGAAATTAAGAAACGCTTACTCCTTGGAAGAAAAGTTATGACCAACCTAGACAGCATATTAAAAAGCAGAGACATTACTTTGCCAACAAAGGTCCGTCTAGTCAAGGCTATGGTTTTTCCAGTGGTCATGTATGGATGTGAGAGTTGGACTATAAAGAAAGCTGAGCGCCGAAGAATTGACGCTTTTGAACTGTGGTGTTGGAGAAGACTCTTGAGAGTCCCTTGGACTGCCAAGAAGATCCAACCAGTCCATCCTAAAGGAGATCAGTCCTGGGTGTTCATTGGAAGGACTGATGTTGAAGCTGATACTTCAATACTTTGGCCACCTGATGCGAAGAGCTGACTCATTGGAAAAGACCCTGATTCCGGGAAAGATTGAGGGCAGGAGGAGAAGGGGACGACAGAGGATGAGATGGTTGGATGGCATCACCGACTCAATGGACATGAGTCTGGGTGGACTCCAGGAGCTGGTGATGGACAGGAAGGCCTGGCGTGCGGCGGTTTATAGAGTCGCGAAGAGTGGGACACGACTGAGCGACTTAACTGAAAAATCATAAATCTGCGATGTGGCAGGCGAGCAGCTGCGAGGTCATTCCCAGTATGATTTACGTTTATTAGGGCTCTGACTCACATTTAAGATGTGTATTGACGGCCTGAGTTCAGAGGGACGTACTGGACGTACCACGGTGTGGGTAACTTGGGAGGTGTTGCAGGGCCTGCCCCCTCTTTCCGTGATCAGTCAGCGTTCAGGCCACAGAGCCGCCCTACGCCGCCGCCGCCAAACACGATCCAGCCCGGAGAGTTGAAGGCCTCAGTGTCTGAAACCAGCATCAGGACTGCGGCTGCGACCGTACACAGAGCGCACCCACAACCAGGCCCGGCCCGCAGGGCGGCCCAGCTCTGCTGTCCAGGGTCCACACGCCCGGCCATGAGAAGAGAAGGTCCGGCCGGGTTGGGGGGAGGTGAGGGGGTAGGTGTGGCGCAGGGGCCGTGGGCAGCCGGAGGCGCAGGTTCCCCCTCCCTCCTCCAGAGCCTGCCCCGCCCCGCTTCCTCCTCCTCCCCACCGCTTCGCCTGCTCTGAGGCTGCCTCCCGAGCGGCGCCTCAGCACAGGCGTCTCCGCCGGGTGAGCGCGGACTCTGAGGATCCCTCTCAGCAGCCCCGAGAAGCAGCAGCGGCTCAGCTTCTAAGTTTCATTCAAAACGGGTCGTTGGACTTTTACACTGAAAATTACGTCTTGAAAAAGCCGGTTACTTACGTGGTTACAGAAAACAGCACGCGCTGAGGGACCTCCAGACACGGCCCGGTCGCGCTCCCGCGTCCTTAGCTTTCTTGTGTTGAACACAGCACGAACGAAGCACACCCCTGTGCCCGTCACGGTCACTCACACACATACACACACTCACACACACACACACACACACACACACACACTCACTCACTCACTCACTCACTCACTCACTCACTCCCCACGCCTCCCCTTTCTTACAAGAACGCGCGCCGTCCACTCCTCGTCTGCCTCTTCACCAGCTAACCGGAGCCGCTGCAAACTCCTGCCTCCCGGGTCGGCACAGCGGCCGGAGCCTCGAGCTCGGAACCCGTGCGTGAGCCCAAGCGCCGACTTGCCGTGCGTGGATCCCGTGCGTGAACGTACAATGGACGAGTGTCCCGAACGTCGACGTGCCGTGCGTGGGCCCCGTGCGTGGGTCTCGTGCGTGAACGTACTGTGCACGTGTGTCCAGTGCGCCTGGGACTCGGGTGGGCCGAGTCCCCTTCCCGGGCCACACCTGCGTCCCTGCGACCAAGTAGCGTCCGCCTGCGATCCCCGTATCGCGTGGACCCCGTTCTTCTGATTCCGAGGGCGGCTGCACGTCTTCTCTTAAAGGGACCGTTGTGTTTCTTTTTGGGAACCATCAGGGCAAGAGCTGCTTAATTTTCTTATTTAGAGAAAAGGGCGGTTTAGGTGCCCAAAAGCCGAGGGCCTGAGGAGCCTAGCACGGGAGAGAGTCATTCTGCGAACTACAGAGCGGGCAGGGCTGTCTTCCAGCTGGGCTGCGGCTTCACTCAGGGCCTGGAGTCCCTTGGGAGGAACCTCGCCCCCACCCCAGGTTGAGCCCCGGGGCAGGAGGCAGAGCCCGTCGTTCCGCTCCCGCTCCCGCCCCCGCCCCCGCCCCTAGTCCCCGCTCGTCGCTTTCCTATGCGCTCTTTCCTTGATCCGTGTTCAGTCTCCACCACTGCCGCGTGCACCCCACTCCTCGCCGTCCAGCCCAGTCCCAGCTGAACCATCGCCCCCCTCCCGGTGCTCACCTCCTTGGGGGCCTCCCGGTTACCTGGAGCCTCTTCCTCCGCAATTCCTTCTGCTCTTACCGGGACCCTTACGGATACTTCTTGATAGGAGACCCCTCTCCTTTTGCCCGATTGGCCCTCCTCCCGTCCCGGTTCAAACAGGCCCACTCCAGCCCTCCTGAAACTGAGGCCGAGGCCTGGCGGGTTCCCCGGGTCACTCAGGACCCGACCTGGGCCAGAAGAGACTGTGGCTTGTCCAGCTTCAGAGCCAGCCATGGGCACCGAGTCCTTCCCACGCAGCGCCTCTCCAGCCTCCCTGAAGTCCTGGCAAGGACCCTGTGATCACTCTGGGCCCACCAGGTGGCCAAGAGTGGCTCCCAAGTCCTGTCGGCTGGCTAGCAACCTCAGCCCCTCTCTGTCATTTGTAACCTGAGAGGGATTGGGACACTGGGGGCCGTGGCTCTCCATCCGCAGCACGCTCAACTCACTGCCCCTTGCTGCTGCCCTCCCAGTCCCCCTCCTGCTTTAGAGGGGGACGGTCCCTTCTCCTGTTTCACCCAGGGGTTGGGGACCCTGGGAAGGCACCTCGTTCCCACCCCCAGGTTGAGCCCCAGACAAGCACCGGGGCAGGAGGCAGAGCCCATTAGCTCTGCATTTTCTTTCTGCTTTCCTTTTCTCCTGTTACCTCTGCCCTTCCCCACAGGGGTGAAACCAGCAAAGGGAAACCCGCCAGGACTTGGATGTGGCTCTTGGAGTGGGGCGGTGGTCACTGGTCAATGTGTTCCTCCCTGCTGTCAGGACCCCACTAGGTGGCCTGCAGATCCCGAAGGCACTGCCCGCCCTTCGCCCTCATGCCCAACACACTCTTTCCATGGAGGTCTGGGCTCATCGCCCAGCCTTGGGAGTTGGTCTTGGGGGTCCACTGAGACATGAGATCTGGGCACTCATTTAACTTCTGATCTCTATTGCCCTTTCTTTGGGATTGGAATGAAAACTGACCTTTTCCAGTCCTGTGGCCACTGCTGAGTTTTCCAAATTAGCTGGTATATTCAGTGTAGCACTTTAGCAGCAGCATCTTTTAGGATTTGAAATAGCTCAACTGGAATTCCATCACCTCCACTAGCTTTGTTCGTAGTGATGCTTTCTAAGGCCCACTTGACTTTGCATTCCAGGATGTCTGGCTCTGGGTGAGTGATCACACCATCATGGGTCATGAATATCTTTTTTGTATAGTTCTTCTGTGTATTCTTGCCACCTCTTCTTAATATCTTTTGCTTCTGTTAGGTCCATACCATTTCTGTCCTTTATTGAGCCCATCTTTGCATGAAATGTTCCCTTGGTATCTCTAGTTTTCTTGAAGAGATCTCTAGTCTTTCCCATTCTATTGTTTTCCTCTATTTCTTTGCACTGATCACTGAGGAAGGCTTTCTTATTTCTCTTTGCTATTCTTTGGAACTCTGCATTCAAATGGGTATATCTTTCCTTTTCTCCTTTGCCTTTAGCTTCTCTTCTTTTCCCAGCTATTTGTAAGTCCTCTTCAGACAACCATTTTGCCTTTTTGCATTTCTTTTTCTTGGGGATGGTCTTGATCCCTGTCACCTGTACAATGTCACAAGCCAGGCTTCAACAGTACAGGAACCGTGAACTTACAGATGTTCAAGCTGGATTTAGAAAAGGCAGAGGAACCAGAGATCAAATTGCCAACATCCACTGGACCATCAAAAAAGCAAGAGTTCCAGAAAAACATCTACTTCTGCTTTACTGACTACGCGAAAGCCTTTGATGGTGTAGATCCCAACAAACTGTGGAACATTCTTCAAGAGATGGGAATGCCAGACCACCTTGCCTGCCTCCTGAGAAAGAACTGGACATGAAACAACAAACTGTTTCCAAATTGGGAAAGGAATACGTCAAGGCTGTATGTTGTCACTCTGCTTATTTAACTTATATGCAGAGTACATCATGCAAAATGTGGGACTGGATGAAGCACAAACTGGAATCAGGATTGCCAGGAGAAATATCAATAACCTCAGGTTCGCAGATGATACCACCTTTATGGCAGAAAGTAAAGAGCCTCTTGATGAAAGTGAAAGAGGAGAGTGAAAAAGCTGGCTTAAAACTCAACATTCAGAAAACTAAGATCATGGCATCTGGTTCCATCACTTCATGGCAAATAGATGGGAAAACAATGGAAACAGTGACAGACTTTATTTTTTTGGGCTCCAAAATAACTGCAGATGGTGATTTCAGCCATGAAATTAAAAAACGCTTGCTCCTTGGAAGAAGAGCTATGACCAACCTAGACAGCACATTAAAAAGCAGAGACATCACTTTGTCAACAAAGGTCCATCTAGTCAAAGCTATGGTTTTTCCAGTGGTCATATATGGATGTGAGAGTTGGTCTATAAAGAAAGCTGAGGGCTGAAGGATTGATACTTTTGAACTGTGGTGTTGGAGAAGACTCGAGAGTCTTGAGAGTCCCTTGGACTGCAAGGAGATCCAACCAGTCAATCCTCAAGAAAATCAGTCCTGAATATTCACTGGAAGGACTGATGCTGAAGCTGAAACTCCAATACTTTGGCCACCTTATGGGAAGAACTGACACATTGGACAAGACCCTGATACTGGGAAAGATTAAAGGCAGGAGGAGAAGGGGATGACAGAGGATGAGATGGTTGGATGGCATCACCAACTTGATGGACATGAGTTTGAGCATGCTCCAGGAGTTGGTGAAGGACAGGGAAGCCTGGTGTGCTGCATTCCATGGGGTTGCAAAGAGTTGGACACAACTGAGTGACTAAACTGAACTGAACTCCATTGCCCATCTGGCCAAGTGTCTTTGGTCCGGTTTCCTGGAGACGTGAGTGGAGGCTTCATCATGGCAGTGCAGCCCTCTCCTCGCCTCCCCACCCCCAAGTTCACTCCATTCCTATAGAAGAGAGAAATATCTCTCGGGGCTAAGCTCCCCTCCAACTCCAGTGATGTGAAAGTCAGAGGTTCTGGGGCAGTAGTCCAGGCCAGGAGAGCAGCTCCTGGGCCACGGGCAGCCCTCCACTTGCTACTGGTGACAAGCCTCCTTTTGGAGATCGGCAGCCTCCTGACTCCCCTCCTGCTGGTGGGTGTCAGGCACCCCACACCCAGTGTACAAGGACAGGTCTCCTTGGCCCAGATGCCTGATGCAGGGTCGTGAGTGTGCTTGTCTGGAGGCCGATTCCAGGCGCCCCTAGCCCACAGGACCTGCATGACTCCCGGCATGAAGGCTTCCCGCAAGCAAGGGAGGGGTGTCACCTATAGAAAGCCTTTCTGCCCTTCCAGGCAGGCAAGACCCTGCAGGGCACCTAGAGATGCCTACGCCCACCCAGGCCTAGCTCTGCCGGCCCAGCAGTGGACTCCTCCCTGTGCCAGGTGTGGCTGTCTGGCGCCCCCATCCCCTCAGCGCCCTACCAGCCTACCACACAGACCCCAGGTTCCCGACTCGGAGGCTCTTGGCGGTGGCAGGGTTGTGTGCCCACAGGCAGTGGAGGGGATGTGGGGGTCTTCTGCCAGCTTAGCTCCCACCCAGCCCGGCCCCACCTGACTGCTCCCCCATCCAGAAGCCAGACTTCTCCACGTTCAGTTTTATTTAAAGACTCGGAATCACAGGCATCGTGGTTTGTCATCAGTTCGTTCCTCCAAAATCACACACATCTGTGTCTTAACAGAAACAACGGGTGCATGTGTGTGACTGTGCAAAGTGCCAAGCATTTCCCAGCCAGAGCCCGCATTCACCGCATGGCTGCCACCCCTGACTCTGCTCCTGTGGCCCTTTGGTGGCCCTGGTTAGCCCCGTGTCTCTGGTCTTGAGACCAAGGTTTGCACTGAGAACAGAGTAGTGATCTATTTAAAGGAAACTTGGTGAAACCTCCACAAGGTAGCAAATCTGAACTGTGGTGACCACCTCACGTTTCGACAGTGGAAGCCTTAGGTGTGGTCTCCTCTCTACAGTGACAGGAGGGCCTCTTGGCCTGGGGTCCCCCCTCCTGTTCCTTCACTGCCAGCCCTGTCAGAACATCTCCAGATGCGGCAAGGGCACTGGAAGGGCTAAAGAGACGGGCTTTTCCAAACTCCCGCCAACGCCGAGGGCCCTCTAGCCCTAGGAGGACCGAGGCTGTGAACAGCAGGCTCCCCAGGCTCACAAGGTGCCTGCAGAAGTTCTGCCCATTTGCTGTCTCCCCGGAGATCTTTTCAACCAAGTCCTGACTAGTTTTACAAAAAGGCAGCACCAGATGTATGAAAAATAGGCAGTGTACGACCTGTTAGAGATTTATAAAGTCTAACAGCTTTGCAGTAAAAAGGTGTAAGAAAGAAGCACGAGAGCAGGACAGTGGTGGCAAGGCGAGAAGCACCGCGTACACCTTGCCTGCAGGAGCCGAGCGCTGCCTCAGGGACCTGGCCGATAATGACCTGGGCCAGGGCACCATGCTAAGGGTCCCGGTGGTGGTGCCTGAGGTATAGATGGGGTGAGGAGCAATCCAGACCCAAGTGAAGCCCGGAGCCGCCTTGAGAACGCTCTCCAAATGCGCTGGGCCCGTGCTCCCTGTCAGCCCCATGAGTAGAGGGCAAGAAGGGTCCTGGAGCAAACCACCACACAGTGTGTGGGTCCTGCCGCCTGCCTGGAAGGACTGGGGCCTCTGGCGGCTGCTCCCCTGGGGTCCCTGCACCTCTGTCCCTGGGGGGCAGGCATGGCCTCAGAAGCTCTCCACGAAGCTGCCAGGGAAGAGGCCGGTGCGGCCGTTCCTCTGCAGGGTCCCCTTGTACCAGCCGTCCTCACGCTTCTTGTGCACGAAGACCACGTCCCCCTCCTTCAGCTCGATCTCTGCCTCGCTCTGGGGTGGGTATGAGACCACCACGCGGTACCTGGGGAAAAAGACACTGGGGTGAGCAAGCAGCCCACCGTCTCCAGGGTTCCAGGGCCTCCCGCCCCTGTTTTCAGACCAACGTGTCATAAAATCCACCTGGATCTCCACTGTGGGAGCCTCTGCTTGCTGAGTGCCTGGGCTCTGATCAGGAACAGACCCACAGGCCTCAGCAGGTGGCCCCCCTCCCCCAAGGACTCCCCAGATCTGAGACAGCCGTGCCTGGCCAAGGGCACAAGGTGGGTCTGCACTCCCCACCTCCCCAGAAAGCCTCAAGGAGGGGCCTCTGAGGACCAGCCTTCTAAAGCACCCCCAGGATGAGGGCAGATGGCTGTGACCCGGCCTCCCTGCCATCCAGCGCAGCAGAGTTGCTGGTCCACACCCCTCCAGCTGGGGGCCACACAGGCATCCCACTGGCGTCGCACTGGCCCCATGCCCACTGCCCTTCTGAGGGTGATGACCGGGCAGGGGGCTGAGGGCTCCATGTACACCCCACTCTGGGTGATCTGGTGGCCAGCAGAGCACCTGTTCTCACTGGCTGCAAACCACAGACACCACGGGCTGGGCATGGGGGGTCAGCGAAGTCTCCCCGAGGACCTGCCAAGCGCTGGGCCTCGCCATGCTCCTCATCTCTCCCTACCCCACCCCACCCCCACCCCCAGCCCACCATCCACATCACCCTCCTGATCTGGGCCCTCCCTCCCCTCTCTCTGAGGAGGGCTGCCCACCCCCTCCTCCCCTCCCTTCCTGGCTGAGGAAGGGCAGAGATTCCTGACCGTGCCCTGGGCCCTGCCTCCCCGTCAGCCACAGCCACAACAAGGGCCCCTGAAGGAATCTGGCAGCTGGGGGTCCCCAGAGTCCTCAAGGGGTTTTGTCCACAGAGCCTCTGACCTGGTATTTCCTGGACCTGGAGGAATCAGGATGTAATAAAGCAAGAGGTTCCAGGTCAGTTCTTCTAGAAGTGAGGCCCACAGACTGGGCACTGTGGGCCCACTGGATGAGATTCTGGGGGGAGTGGACCAGGGAACAAGGTTCCTCAGGATCTGCCTGCAGATGTCTAAGGACCAGGGTGCCAAATGAAAACATTAAGGCCGACTTCATCCTCCTTCAACCACCTGCACACAGCCTGGGGGCCAGCCTGTCTGGCTGGGGTTGGTGCAGGGCTTGGGGAAGATGCTCAGGCAGAGAAAACCCAGGTCCCAGCCCGCTCCAGGCGGTGGAAGCAGGGGCAGAGAGAAAGGGGGTCTCTGTGCTGGCTGAGCTGGTGAGCAGGCCCTGGTGCTGAGAGAGCAGGCCGGCCTAGTTCCCCAGGTTCCTGTAGTGTGCAGGCTGGGGCGTTTCCACCTTGGTCCCTTTCAGGGTGAGGAAGGGGTGACAGCTCCTCCCAACCTGGCATATCTGCGAGCAGCTGCCTGTCGGCCACTCCCTGGAGGAGGACGGGTGGCTGCTGGGACACAGCAGCGCCTGTGAGGTCAGCCGACACCACGCAGATGGCGTCTCCTACCCCTAGCACCTGGGCTGCGTGACCACCAGGACCGGTGCCTCCCCCATGGCTTCCAGCCATCACCACCTTCTCCTCTGCAGACACCTGCCACTCCCTTCCAACCCCCCAAGGAAAGAACACGGTGAGATCATTTCTTACAAGTTTTAGCTTTTGCCTCAACTGCCAGATGTGAAAAAAGCAACTTGAAAAAGGTAATTAAAAATTAATTTGGTGCTTCTGAGCAATCCTGTAATTTAAAGAGCCCGGATGGATGACGTGGACCAACTGTCTATGTGATGAGCATTCGGGATTCCGTCCTGATCCTTCCAAGACGCTGAAGTGTGGATCTGAAGGGCCAAGAGAACAGGCAGGGCAGCAGCTCGTGGCACAGTCCTTGTGTCGTGCATCAGACACACACAGCAAGTCTGCAGACTGGGCTCTGGAACGACTTGACTGCTGCAGGCGCCGTTGTCTGCCGTCCAGGGTGGGGGCATCCTCTGTGTCACACGAGGAGCCCTGGTGAGGATGAGGGGCCCCATGTAGGGACTGTGTCATCACAGCGGTGTCCTACCAGACCTTGGAAATGATAAGAATACATGGTGGACACCACACTGAAGGTCTACATGGGCCTGGGGTCCCTGCGGCGTCTCACAGATTCCCACAGACAGCACGTAACAATGTACACATCTGGCAGTTCTGAAAGCCTGACGTTCATCACAACCTCACGGGGACACAGTTGAGGGTCTCGGGGAGACTGTGTCCCCTCCCCTTTTCCTGCCCCTAGAAGCTGCCAGCATTCTCAAGGAGCATTTCTGTTCTTCCTCCGACTCCAAGCCAGCACGGCAAGCTGAGCTCCTTGTCTGTCTGCGAGGACTCCTGTGGTCACACGGGCCGCCTGGGTCTGGACAACTCTCCACTTTAGGGTCAGCTGCTCCGTCCATTTGCCATCCTATCCTTGGTGTGGGGATTAGGGCAGAGATGTCTTTGGGAGCCATTATTCCACCTATCATGACCCACAAGAGATCAAAGCAAGAAACTTCTAAATCTCAACAGAGCTCTTACAGCTGACAGGCCAGCGGGAGGTGAGGACATACCACCTGTGCGTGTGAACCTGAAGGACTGTCAATCAACGAGGGGAGACCACCACCCCCGCCATGATCTCACTCACTGCCATGTATGTGATGTCACACGACACTGTCACACACGTCATCTTTGGTGTTGTTACGGTTGTCCTTGCCCTTGGTGTTCACTGGGAGGAGAAGAGGGCAACAGAGGATGAGACAGTTGGATGACATCAGTGACTCAATGGACATGAGTTTGAGCAAACATTGGAGATAGAGAAGGACAGAGGAGCCTGGCGTTCTGCAGTCCATGGGGTTGCAAAGAGTCAGAGATGACTTAGCAACTGAACAACAAATTTGTTTGTCCTTTCCTGGGTACTAATTCAGCTGCTTTGCAAATATAATAACCCCCAGGCACCATCATCCTCATGTTGTGTGTGGGGACTGGGATTCAAACAGCAAAGGCACTCATTTGGGTGACATGGCTGTTAAGCGGCAGACGGTGGTGCACAGGGGGAGGAAGGGGAGGGAGTGTAGGCCAGAGTTCAACTGACCCCAGCAGGACAGGCACACAAGAGCTTTCCTGATCCCCAAGCAATGTCCAGAAATGAAACTCCCTGTGCACTGCCCAGAGGCTGGGGTGCTGCAGACCACCCAAGGCTAGGTTCCCGGAAGGGCAGTACCCTGGCTCCCAAGACCTCCTCCTGAGAGCCTGGCCGGCCTGGGGGGTGCTCCCCATGGTTCCCCCACACACACCTGGGCAGTCTCCCTCGACAGCACCCTCAACCTAAAGGTCCTTCCTCTGAGATCACCGTCAGGGAGAAATGGCATGCACACAGGCAGCACCAGACAGGCCAGTGGCAGCACCCCTCATCCACATGTTTGGAGTGTGGCCTGAGGCCAGGGGAGCTGCCCCAGCCTGAAGGTGACATTGCTGTCATTACGTCCTTGGCTCCAGCCTGTTGGGGGCCAGGACATGGCGTCCTGAGGGCTGTGCAGGGCTGTGCTGGGGGAGGGCTGTGCTAGGCAGTGCTGGTCACCAACGAGCTGTGCAAGGTGCTGGGCAGGAGGGCATCCGGGGCCCCAGGGATGACAGATTAGCCGGGAGTGTCAGCGAATGGGAGGAATTCTCTGAAAGGGCAGCTTCAGCACCTGCAGGGCCTGTCACCCTGACTGCGGATGCTCCAGGAGCCCAGCTGTGGGCCTTGGAGAAGGGCCAAACCCCCGCAGAGATCATAGGCAGCTGGGCTGGTCTCGTGTAAGAAGGAAGGATCTGATGTGGGAGAGCGGCCTCAAGGTGGAGGGAAGTGGAGGAAGAAGGGCAGGTGTGTGGTGTGTGAGGTTGAGTGTGGCGTGTGTGTGTGTGTGGCATCTGTATTGTGTCTGGTGTACATGGTGTCTGTGGTGTACATGGGTGTGTGTGTGGCGTCTGTATTGTGTCTGGTATACATGGTGTGTGTGTGTGGTGTCTGTATCGTGTCTGATATACATGGTGTCTATGGTGTACATGGTGTGTGTGTGGCATCTGTATTGTGTCTGGTATACATGGTGTGTGTGTGTGGTGTCTGCATTGTGTCTGGTGTACATGGTGTGTGTGTGGCATCTGTATTGTGTCTGGTGTACATGGTGTGTGTGTGTGGTGCCTGTATCGTATCTGATATACATGGTGTCTATGGTGTACATGGTGTGTGTGTGGTGGCTGTATTGTGTCTGATGTACATGGTGTGTGTGGTGGCTGTATTGTGTCTGATGTACATGGTGTGTGTGTGGTGTCTGCATTGTGTCTGGTGTACATGGTGTGTGTGTGGCATCTGTATTGTGTCTGGTGTACATGGTGTGTGTGTGGTGTCTGTATTGTGTCTGGTGTACATGGTGTGTGTATGGCATCTGTATTGTGTCTGGTGTACATGGTGTGTGTGTGTGGTGCTTGTATCGTGTCTGATATACATGGTGCCTATGGTGTACATGGTGTGTGTGTGGTGTCTGTATTGTGTCTGGTGTACATGGTGTGTGTGTGGCATCTGTATTGTGTCTGGTGTACATGGTGTGTGTGTGTGGTGCCTGTATCGTGTCTGATATACATGGTGTCTATGATGTACATGGTGTGTATGGTGTCTGTATTGTGTCTGATGTACATGGTGTGTGTGTGGTGTCTGTATTGTGTCTGGTGTACATGGTGTGTGTATGGTGTCTGTATTGTGTCTGATGTACATGGTGTGTGTATGGTGTCTGTATTGTGTCTGATGTACATGGTGTGTCTGTGGTGTCTGTATTGTGTCTGGTGTACATGGTGTGTGTGTGTGGTGTCTGTATCATGTCTGGTGTACATGATGTATCTGGTGTACATGATGTGTGTGGTGTCTGTATTGTGTCTGGTGTACATGGTGTGTGTGTGTAGTGTCTGTATCATGTCTGGTGTACATGATGTATCTGGTGTACATGATGTGTATGGTGTCTGTATTGTGTCTGATGTACATGGTGTGTGTGCGGTGTCTGCATTGTGTCTGATGTACATGGTGTGTGTGCGGTGTCTGCATTGTGTCTGATGTACATGGTGTGTGTGCGGTGTCTGCATTGTGTCTGGTGTACATGGTGTGTGTGTGGTATCTGTATTGTGTCTGATGTACATGGTGTGTGTGCGGTGTCTGCATTGTGTCTGATGTACATGGTGTGTGTGCGGTGTCTGCATTGTGTCTGGTGTACATGGTGTGTGTGTGGTATCTGTATTGTGTCTGATGTACATGGTGTGTGTGCGGGGTCTGCATTGTGTCTGATGTACATGGTGTGTGTGCGGTGTCTGTATTGTGTCTGGGGTACATGGTGTGTGTGGTGACTGTATTGTGTCTGATGTACATGGTGTCTATGGCATACATGGTGTGTGAGGTGTGTCTCAGGCCACACGGAAGAGCTGGCATTGGTCAGTGTGGCCGAGTAGGGGAAGGATTCTGACAGACACCAGGACTATGTTCTCAGGAGACGCCCCTCCTTTTACCATTTACGCAGCTCTCAGAGGAGGAGGTGCTCAAAAAGCAAAGTACTTCCTCCCTGCAGGCCCCCAGCCTGTCTGAAGCTCTCTAAGGACCAATGACTCAAATGGGCCTGTTCACCAAGAGGACGCTGACCTCTGGCCCTTCCACCTGACGCCTTGGTGAACTCAGTTCCCTGATCCAGAAACTCTGGGCTGAACTCTATGAAATTGCTGGCGTTGGTGAAAAATAGATGAATACTGGCCATGTCATATGGTTTAACCCTGAGCCAATCTGGGGTGAGGGGGCCGGGCTCCCAGAAGAGTTGCCTGGGGTGGGATCACTCCAGGTTCCCGCGGGGCTGGGGGTGCAGCTCATCTCTTTGGGCTCTGAACACCTCAGTTCCACCAGATTTTCCTTGTAAATCCAAACTTGGGTTGCAGATGGACTCAGAATGTGAGACCTGCTCCTGTTTTATCCAAGTCTCTGGGACAGTGAGGGACACCAGGCAGGTTCACTCCCCAGGAATCCCATCGTCCCTTTCCCCATAGTGGCTCCAGACCTCAGAGACCACTGCACCCAGGCCCAGAAACACACAGCTCCCCCTGTTACCTCTCTCTGGGAAGTGGCTTGGGCTCAGGGCGGACAGCGATTGTGGAGAATGCGGCCGGCCGGGTGGGTGACGGAAAGCTCAGATCCAAGGAGCCAGCCTTCCTGTGCAGTGGCTCCATCCCCAGGGCGCCCTGCATCTCGCCTTCGATGGGACAGGACCCAGCCCTGCCGTGGATGGACAGCAAGGACACTTCAGGCCCCACCGCGCCCTGGAGAGAGGCGTCCACTGCCTGGGGGTCATGGGTGGGAGAGGTGGATGGCGGGGAGCGCGACTTCCTCCTGGTGGACGCACCGGCCAGCAGCTTCAGCAGCCCACTCTTCCTGTCTTTCTAGAGACACACAAAATGAAGTTGGGTAAGTGCTTCCAGCGAGGGGTGTGGCCCTGTCAGGAGACTCTGGTCCTGGTCAAGTAAAGCTGCCTAGAGGAGGACGGCAAAGATGGAGATGGAAAGCTTTCCCATCTCACTTCCTTCCTTTCCTGAGATGTGGAAGACACACCAGCACAGACCTAGACCTGGAGGTGCCAACCCAAAACCCCCTCCTCAGGACCCCCCTCCAGACTCCCGCTCTCAGGACCCCCCTCTCAGGAACCCTGATCTCAGGACCCCCCATCTCAGGACCACATCCCAGCCTGGAAACATCACCAGCTGAGGGCACCATGGGTCTCCTGCAGCAGAAGGGGGTGGTTATTCCACATTAGTACCAAGTATCCCACACACCTTCAGCTGGAGGCCCTGACAGCACTGTTTGTGGCTGTACAACATGGGGAGCCGAGTTCCATGTGTGTCACATATGTGTGTGCATGTATGAGTGAGCGTGTGTGCAGGAGGAGATGTGTACACGCAGAGGTGCTTCCATGGCACTGTGCTGGCCTTGGTGTCCAGAGTTTGGCGGCTCTCCTGGAACTGAGTGTTCTGATGTTGGATGAGGACTAGCTAGCTGGCAGGGGGTGTGGTGTGAAACAGGTGGCACTCAGTCTGACGTGGAGCCCCTGGTCGGCGATGGCCACCCCAGTGTCTGATTGGGTCATGGGGCTGGTTGGACCCCACAATGGCCCGATGGGGACTCCTTTTTCCACGCGAGCTGTTGGGGAGTCAGTGGTGCTGAAATCACCATAAAGCGTACTTAGCAGGGATGTGTGCCTCAAGGTAAGTCAATAACACTTTAGTATGAACAAATCTGAAGTTTTTCTCTACTCCCAGCACTGGTACTGATGGAAAGGATTGGAGCTGATGTCCTGAATGCACACCACGGCTGGCATGGGCAAGCCTCAGCCTGGAGGGGAGCAGGCATGGGGGCAACGTGGCACAGGGCAGCCTTGATTAGCATCCACCAAGAGATGAGTGTGGGACACATTCAGGAGAGCTTTGGTCAGTTAGCCACCAGGGGGCGCCATGCACATGGCTTGGAGGTGTTGCCACCCTCCAGGTAGCCGGGTTCCTGAGGCCACCAGGCAGAGGAAGGGACTTCCAGGATGACAGCCTCCTGAGACCAGCAGGGGGCGGGCACCAGCTCAGGTACACAGAGGGTCCCTGGCGCTCACTTGGGGGCCCTGGAAAGGGAGCCAGGCTGGCAACAGACCCCCAAACACTGCAGGGTCTTGGGCAAAAACCCACTGGCTATGAAGTGGTCAAGTGGGATCTGGAGATGAAAACTCTACAACTAATCTAACTATATGTGTGTGCCTGTGTGAATGTGCTAGCCTCTGCATGAATGTCTGTGCCTATGTGTGAATGTGTGTGCTTATGTGTGACTGTATCAGTATGTGTATGTATGTATGTGTGCACATGTGTATGTTATCTGTACACTTGCATGTGTAAATGTGTATGCATGTATATGTGCATACGTGTGTATGTGCACATGTGTATCTGTGTGCACGTGTGTGCAAGCACACACAAGTGAATAAAATTAAGATCCACGTGACAGTGAGGTCTGACTGTGCCCATCACTAGGTCTCACCCAGCTCAGAGCTCTGGCTGCTGCTCCATATAAAATCAAGGCGAAGGAGACACAGGACAGGCCCAGGGCAAGTGGGCAAGGCCTCTTGGAGGTTTCTTGGCGAAGCCACAGCCTTCCCAGGAGAGCAAGTTGCCAGGCCCACCAGCAGGACTGCCAGCCCTGCATCGGGCCCCCACCACCTGCACCTGCCAACTGGGTGGGAAGGGCCACTGTAGGAGTAGGGGCTCAGCAGGCACAGCAGCCATGCCAGGCACAGCAGGCAAAGGAACAGGCGGACCCAGGCTGTCAAGGTCCACACCTGGGTCAGCACATCAGAGAAGAGCCCAGGGGGACATTAGAAAGACAAACATGTATGCACTCACACACACCTACACACAGACACACACACACACAACCTGAGATAAAGTCATAGCCTACTAGCAAAGAATCACCTGGAAACCAGTATTATAAAAGAGATATACATTCATTACAGGAGAACCGTGAAACATCTTAAAAATAATAAAATGATAGCTTCTGTCCCTAGAGGGTTTGTTCCTTAGAACGTTAATACAAAAACTTGGTCAAAGGAAAAAGAAATTTAAAGCTTAAATGAAGAACTGCTGCAAATTAAGTCAATTAAAATTATGGAAAATTATCTCTGAAATTAAAAGAAGTCAAAGAGAACAGAATTTGATTTATAAAATGTGACATTAATTTTTTAAGGGAGTCAATTCATTTAATTAAACGAAGTAAACCTGAGTGCCACGTCTTCACCGTTTGTTCCTCATTAATCCATGGGGTTAGATGGCCCCACTTCTCTCACACAGATTTACCCTGTGACCTCGCTTCTGCTCACAGGACATTTAAAGCCACTGGTGGGCACACACTGGATGCTGGGCAGGTGTGGTGGGCGGCACCGACATGGACATGGTTTGGTCTGCAAGGCTCAGCCCCGACCCCCTAGGAAAACCTCAACCTGCAGGACCAAATGCACTTGTGGGCAGGGCAGGCTATTCCCACCACCTCTGAGCACAGGGCACAGACAGAGCCACACACATGCACTCCGCCAGGTGCGCCGAAGGACGTTTCCAACAGCTGAGACAGGAGTTCAGGGTCATGGGTCAAGTTCTGATTGAGTCCGCACTCAGTAGCCTGGGGGCATCGCTGCCATCAGGGAAGCGCAGATCTAGTCCCCCAGATGGCTGATGTTGGCTCAGGAGAGCAGGTGCAGAAGGGGCTTGGCGGTACTTCATTTTATTACACACCTTGGTATTTTCTGACTTATTATGTCAAATGTTGTTTCTTCTTAATTTGAGAGGAAAGAACAATGAAAGCAGAACTTGTAAAAGTTGCTCTGCACACAGGGTACCAGACATGATGTACCAGAGAGAACTTCTGCTGTTGTTCTGCTGATGGAAAGGGAGGTGGTTTTTGAGGAGTGGGGTTGGGGTGGCCTGAAAGCTGGGCTGGTTGCCAGCCAGCTGGGCAGGTCCAGGTGAAAAGCCAGGAGGTGGGGAGAGGGGTGCGTGGGGCCTGTGAGAAGAGCAACACGGTGGACGACTCCTCGGGGGCCTGGTTGAGAGGCTGGAGTCGCTTGGTGGACACGGGGTGGTACTGGAGGCAGGGGCAGTGGGATCGGAGGGGAGCTGGCAGTCTGGATGCAGAATCCCAGCCACTCTCCGACACCAACACTGCCCGTTCTGTAACTGCTGGAGCAGGATGAGTGAGGGTGGGGGAGTTTGCTCTTCCTTCACCCTCCAGGAGTTACTGCCTTGCGCCTCAGGGCCTTACTCAGTGTTTGCTGACCCACCGGGTCTCCAGCCAGTGTCCCAAGCACTATCACACATCCAGGGCTGACCCAGCCCAAACCTGCCTCAAGTCCTGGAGCTCCTGGGACTGAGCCCCAACTTCTCCTGCCAGCCTTGGGCCTCCCCCACACCCAGCCCCCAGCACTGTGGGTAACCACACACTGCAACAGCGTCCTGCGTACGCTGCTGTCCCAGAGATACCCCATATTCAGTGAGGGCCATGGTGTGATGTGGACCAGCTAGCAGCCTCCATAGCAGGAAACCCGGGTGCTACGTTGAGCTCTAGCTCAGCAGGTCTGGGAGGGCAGCTGGATTATCTCCCTGTGCCCCTCGGTTCATCAGAGGAGCAAGTGCTGACATCCCCCACTCCTCACCGTCACAGACTCCCAGGGCCAGGACTCGGTGGCCCGAACCCCTGGGGTGTGTCAGCACCCTGGGGTGCTGGATTGGACCTTGGTGGTCCCACCTCTGCTGGGTAGCCCATGACGCTGTCATTGCACCAGGTGGTGTCACAAAGGCCAGCAGAGGGAAGGAGGCACTGTGGCCAGGGCTCCGTGAAGGCAGGAGGCCCGTGCACAGGTGCCTGCCCTAAGGGCCCCAGGGTGCAAAGCCAGGCTGGGGCCCAACATGGGAGGGCAAGGGCCACACCACCTGGCACTCCTCCCAGCGAGTGCCCCTGGGCCTTGTTTTCTCACCTATGGAGTGGGGGTGACGACAGTCCCTGCCCCTGAGAGCTGCCTGGGGACCGGATGAAATAAGACATGTCAGACATTTGCCTGCTGTCCCTGGCACCCTCTCGTCACCATGGTTACCAGAGCTGGCTGGAGACTGCTTTCTGAGGCCACCAGTCTGCCCAGTACGCACGGGTGTCCCTCCACAGCTGCATCTCACTGTCTGGGCATGGAAGTGCCACGCTCAGCCAGAGGAACAGTGACAGGACCTTGTTGTCTCTTCTAGGACAGCAGTCCTCATGGGATGCGAGTGTGACGCCGTGCTTCCCACAGGCTGTGGTGACACGTGCGGCGGAGGGGGCCCCTTCCCTGTGCTGAGCTGTGGGGGCCATGAGCAGAGCCAGAACAGGAAGAAGGCCTGAATGTCTTTCCGCAACAGGAGTGTCACCTGCTGGGCCGTGAAGGGCCTCACGGCTCTGAACAGAGGTGCCTCCTGGGCTCTGTGAAGCCCCTGGACTTGCCAGGCCAGGTACAGGTAGCTTCTCAAAGCAGGTCACGCCCTTCACCAGGGATAAGAGGCTATGGTTTAATTCAGCTGAGAAATGACGAGGTGAAGGGCGGTGGCTGTGAAGCTCTGACCGGCTGCCCCACGTCCTACGAGGAGAGACCCCCCGGCTGACAGCGTAGGACTGCTTGGGTGTCAGGCTCCCAGCATCTGCACATCCCTCCCCTCCAGCAGCCCGAGGCAGATGATGGCAATGGCCTTCTGCACCCAGAGCTACTCTTGCATCCCAATCGCCCCCACCCTTGGTTCTGCAACCTGGGGGCTTACATGACCAGCTTGCAGCAGCTCTGGGAAGCTGGGGGCTGACGACTCCCATTGCATGGGTCTCCACAGCGGATGAGGAGATGGAGACAGAATGACCCAGAAGCTGTTGGAGAGCTATGGAGAGGGGTGCTGCCCTCCCTGGTGCCAAAATGGGCCAGCTGGGTGGGCCCTGGGAAGGTCACAGGGTTCTTCAGTCACAAGTGACGGCAGGCCCTCATGGGTCGGAACCGAGGTCCTTCCTGGGCTCTGGGAAGTCCTGAAATTTCCAGGCTGGGTCCCCACTCCGAATGGGCAGGGGCCCCGCACCCACTACCCCAAGGATCGGCTGGGAGTCTGGCACCCATGGGTCGACTAGTACATATTCTAGGCAGCCAAGCCCCCCTGGACCTGTGTCTCTGAATACCCGCAGGCTCTGAAAACTGCCATCCTGCCAGCCTCAATTTATTCATCCCAAGTGGGAGCCACACCCCAAATCCAGAGTGATGAGTCCAAACAGAGGCAAGGAAGGTTCCTCTAGAAACCCAGGGGAGTCCCACTCAGGACT